>OZ025291.1:297206335-298406335 GCA_964019185.1 Maratus speculifer
CAGAACTGGATACTGCTGACATGCCCCTGAATGCATGTTCAGTAAGTTTCAGAACTTTGTGTTGATGTGCATCATATCTGCTGGTTCAATTGACAAAAGAATTACGTTAAACATATGTGCTCCAACTATATACAAACCTCTTGTTTTATTGGTTCAATTTGTAATTTAAAATTGGACAAAGTTTTTTTTACGACTCTTTCTTACAAATTTGTCAATTAATCTCGTTAACAAAAAAGAAACCAACAGTCTTGAGTCACAAACTCCTTGCAATAAAATTTACTTTATTAAAGATTATTCCAGGAAATATCTTACTGTGTCTTATGAGAAAAAGTATTTACTTTGAATATAAGAAAGATTGGTTGGTTGTGTTTATGACAGCCAATTATCAACACGAGGGATATAGGCCCGTAGGGTTTTTTTTCTAAAGGAACCTATCCCATATTTACACAAAGAAATCCAATGTTCGAAGAAAACGAAAATCTCCGAACGGTTAGGCCGATGGCCGTGATTGGGTTCGAACCCAGCACCTCCCATCTACTAGCTTCGAGAGCAGAACCTCTTGGCCACTAGTGTGGCGAATGTAAGAAAGGATAAAAATATCGTTGGATAATTAAAAGTGAAGCACATTCTTTATATTTTAATGGAAAAAACTTATCCTGATTCTGTGAAAATCAATCTGATATGTATATAAAAAAAAAGGTAATTCTGGATGCTTTTTGCATTAGAAAGTTTGATTGCTTTTCGTGCATTGAATTCTGTGCAGTAGTTTTTGAAATAGAGTGCACACAAAATTTGTGCCACATACAGACAGAGGATACACATGTTCATGGATTAAAAATTTTCTAAAACCAGTCAAATCCTGTTCAAGACCTCCTAAAGCGTTGAAAACTCGAAGTTATTTCTCCTGAATCCGATACATCTAAAAAGATAAAAAGTTAAACTAAAAATTTACTCAAATTATTTAACGAAAAATCCTTAGTTTATCTTCTGAGTATTTCATTATTTTAAGTAATTTATAAAGAATAAATTTAACTTTTTTTATTTTTTCAAAATCTGAAAGAGGAAATTTTTAGTTATTGATTCCCAAAATCCACCAAGGGGTAATGGACCTTCCCCTCTCTTCCCTATTCCCCCCTTTTTTGTCATGACCTATGACGGAAATTGAAGACACATGTTACTGAACCACAAGCAATGATATAATCAGCGTATAGTGACATTATAATAATTGGAACCCCCGATAGCGAGGTACGTCCGTTCCCCTTCCCCATAATATGGAAACCGTGTCGATGACGCACATTTACAAATCATCCTTAGCTTAGGTTATTTAAATAGCATGTTATAAAAAAGATAATTCTCCACTTCCTGATTGCTATGAGCGATAAAAAAATTTAAAAATCTTATGACCTTGAAATATAATATTTCAAAAAGAATCAGTAAATGTTCCTGGAAATTTGATGCTGATAGAACGGAAGAAGCAAAATTTAGAACCATTCAGAAAGAATTAATTGCAGTAATTAAAACCCTAAGTTACTGACGAGCAATCATTGTATAGCGCCTATTTCCAGGACCGGCGTAGTCCTGGCAAAGCTGAGTTAGTGTGGCCTAATAAATTTATTTTCAAGTTCTATATACTATAGAGTACAGTAATATAACTTCATAAAATTCACCTACCCCACCAATCAGCGCCGTACAAAGGGCGCGCTCGTGGAAAAGAAAAAAAATGGTTTTATTACAATATTATTTCGGGTTTCTTGGGTTTCGAAATTACTAGAAATTTACAATTTGGAATTTCCCTGGAATAAATTTAGAATATGAAGTCCATTATTTTTTCACTTCATCTCTATGCCATTCTAAATAACTCACAACATTGTTTTAATATTGACTAAACACTCATAATTAAAAATATCGTCTGCCACTTTATATTTATTTTTGAATTGTGGTGACATTAAAAAACTTATTTTGCTTGATTGGTCTGTTATATTCTATTTATTATTAAAAAATGACTCGCAGTCGTAAATAAACAACTAGCGGAATTCGAAAATTGTTTTTCATCATAATTGTGGTAAATCAGTTTGGAATATTATATTGCTAAATTAGCTAAATTATCAACTTCTACCGTGTAATATGTGATAAAACGCTTTAAAGAAGAAAATCGGATCGAAAACAAGCGAAGAAAAGGTTGTCCCTCAAAGTTATCGCAACGTGATCAAAGACTTATAATTTGAAAAATTGTAAAAAATCCACGTCTAAGTGCTGCAAAACTTGCTACAGAATTTAATGAAAAATATTTTGTTTTATTTCAATTTCACCTGAGACTGTTCGACGCGTTCTGAGATCAGTTGGATTAAATGTGCGTTCTGCCCGTAGAAATTTTTTTGTTAGAGCGAAAAATAGAAAGCTTGGGCTTTCCTTCACAGAATCAATGATAAATAAACCGAAATCGTATTGAAATAATGTCTTATTTATCGGAGCCAAATTCAACATTTTTGACTCCGATGAACGTATAATTATATGAAGGAAAAAAAAAAAAAAAAAGAAAAAGAAGAACTTAATCCCAAGAACTTACAGTTGGAACATGGCGGTGGAGGTGTCCTTGTATGGGGGTGCATGACAGCATCAGGACTAAGTAATTTCGTATTTATTGATGGCAAAATGGATCATGCACTTTATTTAAATATTTTAAAAGACAATTTAAAAATTATCAGCCCGAAATTTGGGTATTGAAGACAACTTTGTTTTTTTAACAGGATAACGATTTTAAGCACAAGCGATTTTAAGCTCAACGTTTGCCTCTAGTGTCTCTATAATTGTCCACAAGTTCTAAAAACACCACCCCAATCGCTGGATTTAAACCCAATAGAACATATTTGGAGAGGACTGGAGGTTAGAGTACGAAAACACGACATTAAAACGGAAAACAAAATCAGTAATGATCGATGAATGGATGAACATTGATGCAGAAATTACAAAAAAACTTGTGGAATCTGTTCCACTTCCGGGCGTTTAAAAGGGGTCTATGTCATTTCGCCGACAACCAAATCACCGACAAGACATTTAGCATACAGAAAATAGTCGACAGGACGTTTGGCCGACAAGTACATTTAGCAGACACGTACATTTAGCCGACAGGACATTTGGCCGAAACGTACATTTAGCCGACAAGACATTTGGCCGAAACGTACATTTAGCCGACAGGACATTTGGCCGAAACGTACATTTAGCCGACAGGACATTTGGCCGAAACGTACATTTAGCCGACAGGACATTTAGCCGACAGGTCAATTAGCCGACAAGACAATTAGCCGACAGGACATTTAACCGACAGGTCAATTAGCCGACAAGACGATTAGCCGACAAGACATTTAGCCGACAAGACGATTAGCCGAAAGGTCATATAGCCGACAAGACGATTAGCCGACAGGTCAATGGGCCGACAAAACGATTAGCCGACAAGTCAATTTGCCGACAAGCCGATTAGCCGACAGGTCAATTAGCCAACAAGCCCATTAAATGATTTGTATTTGCAAAATTCTGTATGTACTTAGTAAGTAAGAATAGGACGAAGCCTATTTAATATCAGTAACCTCGATTATCCAGAACTATTTTTTTCTGACTCTCGAAAATTTTTTTTTAATGGATTTACACGTTTCAGATACTGGAGATTCCGAGAAACATATCCTTCTATAGTAAAAATAAAGCTAGCCTTAAAAGGAATGACTCCTGGAATGCTGCTGATGTGTAAGATATCCGTTATGCGTCGCGAAGCGATTCCATAGGGTATCGGCAAGCGCAGCAAGCAGGGGTAACCTACAACTTGGAATCGCGAAGCAATCACGCGGGGAGGTTGGCGAGCGTAGCGAGCGGGGGGGCGATCCCCCGTAGTTTTCAGAAAAAAATTGCCGTCCGTCTGTCTGTATGTAAACGCTCTATCTCACGAACAAATGGAGATAGAGACTTAAAATTTTGTATGTACTTAGTAAGTAAGAATAGGGCGAAGCCTATTTCCTCGATTATCCGGAACAATTTTTTCGGACTCTCGGAAAAAAAAAGTTGCCGGATTTACACGTTTCAGATACTCTCCTCCCCCAAAGGGGAACTTTTTAAATTTTTATCCACAGCACTCGTGTTGCACGTCTTTAGAAAGGTCTGAAACTGCCTTTTCCTATTATGGATGTCTTGTGTGTCCCCCTCCGCTCTGCCCCCAGGGGGGGGGGGGCACATTTTTAATTTCTTTACAATACCAGTCGTGTGACACATCATTTGAAAGGTCTACAACTGCTTATTCATATTATGGATGTCTTGTGTGTCACCCCGCACTCTGCCCCCCCCCCAAGGGGGGGCACATTTTTAATTTTTTTACAACACCAGTCTTGTGACACATCATTTGAAAGGACTGCAACTGCTTATTCATACCATGGGGTATTGGCGAGCTCAACAAGCAGGGATACCCTACAACTTCGAATCGCAAAGCGATTACGCGGGGAGTTGGCGAGGGTAGCGAGCAGTGGGGCGGAGCCTCCAAATTTGCAGAAAAAAAATTGCCGTCCGTCTGTCTGTCTGTCTGTAAACTTTCTATCTCACGAACAAATGGAGATAGAGACTTAAAATTTTGTACGTACTTAGTAAGTAAGAATAGGGCGAAGCCTATTTAATATCAATAACCTCGATTATCCGGAACTATTTTTTTCGGACTCTAGAAAAAAGAATTTGACGGATTTACACATTTCAGATACTGGAGATTCCGAAAAACATATTTTTAGAAAAAAAAATTGCCGTCCATCTGTTTGTCTGTAAACGCTCAATCTCACGAACAAATTGAGATACAGACTTCAAATTTTGTATGTACTTAGTAAGTTAGAATAAAACGAAGCCTATTTAATATTACTAACATTTGTCTGAAAATGGTAGGAACAGTTTTAAAAGTTCCGTCCATTATCCAGAATTTTTACAATTGTAGTTGCTTTAAATTTTATTTTGTGGTGAAAAGGAAAATTCTTTAATATCTTTAAAAAATAGCTGACCACTTAAAGCCACTGCGTACTGAACGGGTAAAGTTCCCTAATTGTTTTGGGTCTACTGGAGTATTAGTATGCTTTACTCTGTTAATTTGTCGTCTAAGTACATCGGCACCGGGAAAGCACGGCTGTATATCTTGAGCTACGGATGATTTTACAGAATTTATAATTTGAACTGGTCGATCATTAGACTGCTTTGAAAGAGCTTTCATTTCATTTTTTCCTTTTAAAATGAAAGACTTACTTGCCTCTGGAGCATGGTTATGAGAATGGGTATCAAACTTATTAACTATATGGTGGCCATTTAAGAAAGGTTTAACAGCTGTTCCAGTGCATCTGGATTTCTTCAAATTCTTTCTTTCGCAAATCCAATAAAAGTATTCTTCACGATTTTTATCTTTTAAGAAAAGAAATCCATTAATGTAGATTTTAGGTTGTGTCTCTTTGTGAGATGATAATTTCTGCTGGTTAAGAATCATTATCGGAATCATCTAAATTATTGGACATCGTGGAGAAATCCGTAAAATGGTCCGGACTATCAATATGAGTATCAGAAAACCAAATGAAACCTTCAGTGAATGTTTGCAGGGTGATATAACCAAAGAACATCATTGCTTAGTGCATGTAACTGTGGCGCCAGTTTATTCCCGTCTTTTGTTACAAACATTAGGAAATAATTTAAAAAAAAAAAAAATCTTGTGTTTAAAAGATTGTAGGAAGTAGCTGAAATTAAAATCTTTATATATAAAAATCTTCTGTGCGTGTGTATGTAATTGAACTCCTCCTAAACAACTGGACCGATTTTGATGAAATTTTGTGTGTGCGTTCCAGTAGATTCGAGAATGGTTTAGATTCACATTTCGTCGAAATTGATTCAGTACTTTTTTAGTAATTAGGCAAAAACTAATAGTTAGTGATTTTTCGTTAATTAAAAGTGCTATATATATTAAAGAAAGTCGGGATTTCGTATTAATCATAGCACAATAAAATCTACCGATCCAAAAATCTTGAAAATTGGGGTAAAAATACTTCTTATAACATTGAGTTCCGCTAAAAAGGGATTTTCGAAAATTCCACCCCAAAGATGAATAGAAAAGAGAACGAACTTTTAAAAAATTCCATAAAAATCGGCTTTTGTAGTTATTTTTCAACTGATAACATATTTTAGTGCATTTTTTCATTCTGAATCGAATGGTACTAAGCAAATTCGTTTAAATCCAGCAGTTCGTGAGATAATTCACATTTTCCTAGTTTGGCGATGTCTTAGGCGCAAAAGCCTGAAATTTTCAATGCTCATCTTTATATATATAAATCTTCTGTGCGTGTGTATGTAATTGAACTCCTAAACAACCGGACCAATTTATATGAAATTTTGTGTGTGCGTTCCAGTAGATTCGAGAATGGTTTAGATTCACATTTCGTCGAAATTGATTCAGTACTTTTTTAGTAATTAGGCAAAAACTAATAGTTAGTGATTTTTCGTTAATTAAAAGTGCTATATACACTGGCGGAAAAAAAAATCCCAACACCAATAAAGACTTGTGTTAGCTAAACGAAATTTTGTAGGCGTGTTTATACATCTGAAAGACGACATTGATTTAAATTTCATGCTTCGCGCATACGTGTGGTGCTAGTATCGCCACTCACAACTTTAAAACCAGGTTTGCTTTAAATGCGTGCTGTAAAGTTTGTGAGCATTATTTGATCTACAAAATTTGATGGATTGAGTTGAGATTGATCATGAATGCCTTTAAGAAGACGAAGAAGCTATTATCATCAACTCCCAGAGTTGGAAAGAGGTCGTAAAGTAGGGCTACGAGAAAGTGGATTTTCTTTCCGCGATTTTTCAGAAAGACTTGGACGGAATGCATCGACTGTGTATGATTGTTGGGAGTAGGGGTCAAGGGATGGTACTGCCTCAAGAAGACCAGGCTCCAGGTGAGCATGTGGCACTACTGAGAGGGAAGTCCGTCGTATTCGGCGTACGGCTGTGGTGCATCGTATTGCGTCTGCGACAGAAATTCGAGCTGCAGTTGGCACCAAAGTGACACAACGAACTGTTATAAATCGGTTACTTCAAGGGCAGCTCGATGCAAGGCATGCATTCCACTGACTCGAAGTCATTGCAGTTTGCGACGCCAATGATGTCAAGCCAGAGCTCACTGGAGGATGAAGTGGAGATCTGTTTTGTTTTCTGATGAAAGCATGTTCTAGCTTGGTGCCAATAATGGTCGTGTGCTGGTCAGAAGGAGGCCAGGGGAACGCCAGCAACCAAACTGTCTGCAGCCTAAACACACTGGATCTACAATCTGGAGTGATGGTCTAGGGAGCAATTCCCTATGACAGCAGAAGCACTCTCGTGGGTCTCTCAAACACACTGACTGCAAATGTATACGTCAGTCTGGTAATTCAACCTGTAAGAGGAGATTTCAACAGGATAACGCTCGCCCTCATGCCGCTGTTGTAACGCAATGTGTTCTACAGAGTGTCGACATGTTACTTTGGCCAGCCAGATCACCAGATCTGTCTCCCATTGATCACGTATAGGATATCATTGGATGAGAATTTCGGTGTCATCCCCAGCCAGCACTGACCATCACAGTATTGACACAACAAATACAACAAGCATGTAACTCCATATTACAAAGTGACATTCGGCACCTGTATGACACAATGCATGCACGTGTGCAGGCTTGCATTCAAAATTCGGGCGGTTATAGCAACTATTAATGTAACAGCATTTCACATTTGAAATGCATTTTATTGACCTTAAATTAACCTGTGATCTCGAAAATCTAATCAATTAAACATGTTAACTAGACAAATGCACTGTCCAAATTTCATTACTCTACAATAAGTTTTTCTTGGTGTTGGGATTTTTTTTTCCGTCAGTGTATATTAAAGAAAGTCAGGATTTCGTATTAATCATAGCACAATAAAATCTACCGATCCAAAAATCTTGAAAATTGAGGTAAAAATACTTCTTATAACATTGAGTTCCGCTAAAAAGGGATTTTCGAAAATTCCACCCCAAAGATGAATAGAAAAGAGAACGAACTTTTAAAAAATTCCATAAAAATCGGCTTTTGTAGTTATTTTTCAACTGATAACATATTTTAGTGTATTTTTTCATTCTGAATCGAATGGTACTAAGCAAATTCGTTTAAATCCAGTAGTTCGTGAGATAATTCACATTTTCCTAATTTGGCGATGTCTTTGGCGCAAAAACCTGAAATTTTCAATGCTTATCTTTATATATAAAAATCTTCTGTGCGTGTGTATGTCACTGAACTCCTCCTAAACAACTGGACCGATTTTAATGAAATTTTGTGTGTGTGTTCAAGTGGATTTGAGAATGGTTTAGATTCACATTTTATCGAATTTGATTCAGTACTTTTTTTGTAATTAGGCAAAAACTAATAGTTAGTGATTTTTCGCTAATTAAAAGTGTTGAATAAGTTCGATGAATGGAGTGCGGACGGAATGTCGGAGCGGTCTATGGCGCCAGATTTAAGCTCAGCTTCTTGAAGAAAGAGATCGCGTGTTCGAACCCCACTGCTGACAAACGTGTATGCTTTACAATAATATTTACTGTATTATAATTTTGATTAACCGGCTTCAGACAATCGTTAACTTTTAACTAAAAAGAGAAAAATAAACTTTTCTATCAAAACTTGAACCGACTTCAAAAACTAATGAAGAGTAAAAAATAATTTCCTTACATAATTGTAATAAGAAATTAAATTAAGAGCGTAGTGTTTATTCTGCGTTATTACCATATTTACGTACATTTATTTGTTTTTCTGGAGTCGGTGCCAAGAAGGATAACGTCTGTCGGTGACAGGACAACGTCTGTCGGGTGCGCTAGTCTGTCTATACTAATAAAATAACAAATGGCTCTGTGTGTGTGCCGGGCTTGGCCCGTGGCCCGTAGCCGGCCCGGCGGAATTGTTTCAAATCTTCTAACGGGCCGGGCCGGGCCGGCAGAATCAGAATAGTTTTCTCAACGGGCCGGGCCGACAAACAAAATAAACGGGCCGGAAAAAAAATTGAACGGGCCATACGGGCCGATAAAAAAATTTTCGGGCCTACCGGCCTGTTCTGAAGATTTCAGCATATCTTGAAAAGATATCTTAAGCATGCGTTGAAAATATGACCTATTTTCAACGCAAATGGTTTTAACGAGAACAAATATAAATGTGCGTCACGAGCCATACTAGTTTGACAGCATCAATATAAAAATGTAACTTGTACAGTGTGAGATCGGCATCGGACAGTTAACTCATACCGGGCCGAGATCAAGCTTGCATTATTTTTCTACATATAGACTTGCCGGACCGGAACAAGACTTAATTGTTCTCAAAATCTGTAGGGCAGACAACATGATTTATAAAATTATTAACAGCGATAAGGAACTTATGTTAGATTAATCTTTGGATATATACTTCTTGATGGTTTTTAAATTAATTTCTCAATAACGCGAAAGTTTGGCACATTTTCAGATTAATTTTAAATTGTAAAAATATAAAAGTGATAAGCCTGACTATTGATGGCATTTGGAATCGAATAGCATTTTTTATTTTTGATGAATAAAATACTTGCATAAATTTGTTCAGATACAATAGTTTCTCAAATGGTTGCAGGTTTTTCTCCCTTCCCATGCTATCGCTTCCGGAAATTCTATTGAAAATGCTAACTATAGCAATAATTTATTTCCTTTCAGTATTCTTAAATTGCTTGTATCAAAAAACGGATAATGCCACTTGATTATATAGTTTCTGAATAAAGATACCTGCTGTGCGTTTCTGAGAAAAAATTAATTTAGAAATGTATCAGAAAGGCGCATATTTGAGTTAACGAATGAATTTGGATTTAAAATCTTTAATTAAATGATATAGAAATATTTTTATAAATCTTCTTTTATTAAACAGCTTCAAAAGTTACGATGTTTTTAACTTTTTTCTTTTATTCTAAGCCATAATAATTTTTTGATGAATCTTTATTTGATTGTTGAAAGCCTAAGAATTTTAGTAATCACTAATGTTGCTAATGTGTATTTCCTCTAAAATATACTGTTAAATCATTCCATAGATGTGTATGCAGTATTCTTAAAAAAAATCTTAATTATATGAAAAAAAATCTGAATTTTTTAGAAATCGTAGAAATTGTAACGGGCCAAAACGGGCCGGGCCTGTTTTCACTGATTTCTGTACGGACCGGGCCCGGCCTAAAATATAAAAATTTAAACGGGCCGGGCCCGGGCCGAACTTTTGAGTTTTATAACGGGCCGGGTCGGGCCGAAAAATTTTCCTATGGGCCGGGCCGGGCCCGGGCCTGGAAATTCCGGCCCGTGCAGACCTCTAGTGTGTGCGTTTGTGTGTATGCGATAGTTAGAGAAAACTACGTCACGTACCAGGTTCAAGTTTTTTGTGAAGATTGTCCAAGATCTTTCCTACTGTACCTGACCCTCAGAATTTTAAAATCTTATACTATAATGCGAGCAAAAATTGTGTGTGTGTGTGTGTGTGTGTGGGTAAATTTTATCTCAAAAACGGCTCTAACGATTTTCGCAAAAATTTGGATTTTACCATTTTTGGGCACGAGAAGACCATTGGGCTAGGTCCCATGTTCGGGAAAATTCGATTACTGGGTCATTTTGGATCACAATGGGTCAGGATCAAGCTATTTATATCTATAGAACGGCTGGATCGATTTTAAGGAAATTTACCCAATCGTTTTTTGGCACGAGACAACTATTGGGCTGGGTCACATGTTCGAAAAATTTCGATTAGTGGGTCCTTATGGGGTCATTATGGGTCAAGCCATTTTTATCTAAAAAACGACTCTAACGATTTCGACCAAATTTTATATTGTATCGCTTTGGATTACAAGAAGACCATTGGGTTAGGTAACATGTTCGAGAAAATTCGGTTAGTGGGTCATTTTTGGGGTCATTGTGGGTCATGCTATTTTTATCTAGAGATCTTCTGACGCAATTTTGACTAAAAATTGCATTCTATGGTTTTCGGGTACAAGAAAAACATTGGGCTAGGTTACATGTTCGAGAAAAAAATTTAATGGATCATATTGGGTAATTAAGAGTCTGGGTCAAGCTATTTATATTTAAAGAAAAGCGTGATCGATTATAACGAAATTTTGTATGTAGCAGTTTTTTGACATGAGAAAACTAATAGGTTAAATCAAATGTTTGAGAGATTTCGATTATAAGAGTCATTTGTGGGTCATGATGGGTCATAATGGGTCATGGTCAAGCTATAGCTAAAGAACAGGTGGATCGATTTTAACGAAATTTTGTATACAACATTTTTTTGGCACGAGAAAACTATTGGGCTAGGTCTCATGTTCGAGAAATTTCGATTACTGGGTCATTTTGGGTCATAAAGGATCTGGGTCGAACTATTTATATTTAAAGAACGGCAGGATCGATTTTCACGAAATTTTGTACGTAACAGTTTTTAGACACGAGAAAACTAATGGGCTAAGTGACATGTTTGAGAAATTTAGATTATAAGGATAATTTGTGGGTCATGATGGGTAATAATGGGTCATGATCAAGCTATATCTAAAGGACGGGTGGGTCAATTTTAAGAAAATTTTGAATAGAACATTTTTGGGCACAAGAAAACTATTGGGCTAGGTCACATGTTCGAGAAATTCCGGTTAGTGGGTCACTTTTGGGTCATTTTGTCAAAATAAGGGTTCCTATGACTTTGACCAAGTTTCGTACTCTATTGTTTTGGATTACTAAAATTTTATTGGGTAAAATAACATGTTAGACACTATTCAATTAATGGGTCAAGCTAATTTTATCTAGAAAATTAGCTTGCGCAATTTTGACTAAATTTTGAATTCTATCGTTTTCGGGCTCTAGAAAATCATTGGTTTCAGTCAGATGTTCGAGAAAATTCGATTAACGGGTCATTTGGGGTCATAATGGGTTAAGATTAAACTAATCATATCTAAAAAACGGCTTTGTCGATTTTATTTAAATTTTGTATCCAACCGTTTATCGGCACGCAAAAACGAACGGGCTAGGTCACGTGTTCGAAAGATTTCGATTAGAAGGGTCATTTGTGGGTTATTATGGGTCATGCTAATTTCATCTGGAAAATGGCTCTCACCATTTTGAATATAATTTGTTTTATATAGTTTTCCTGCAACAGAAAACCATTGGGCTAGAACACATGCTCGCAAAAATTCGATTAGTGGGTCATTTGGGGTTATGATGGCTCAGGGTCATTCTAATTATATGTAACAACGACATAATCAATTTTATCTAAATTTTGTAAAGAATCTTTTTTTTTTTTGTCACGAGAAGACTATTGGGCTGAGTTGCATATTAAAAAAATATATTAATGGATCATTTCGGCTTCATTGAGGAATGTTGTCAAGCTGATTTTGCCTAAGAAATGGCTTAAACGATTTTCATTCAATTTTATATTTTACTGTTTTTGATTACCTAAAGACAATTGAGCTAAGTCACGTTTGATCAAATTTCATTAGTGGGTCATTTTTTGCAATATGGGTCAGGACCACAAGAGTCATACAGCCAATAAGTTGGCGGCTTTTGACAAAATATTGGCGACATTTGGCTGAAAAACCGACATTAAGATTACGAAAGCCAAAACACGTATTTGGCATCAGGTGTAAGAATGTCGCCAAATTTGGCTATATCTGGCAAACAATATTGTCTTTCAGAATGTGAAGAAATTTTTATACATTCTTAATAGGATTCAAAATGGTTAAACCAATCAAAGTCGAGCTAAAAAAAGTAATTTGGATCGATGTCCTTTCGTTGTAAATTTTAAAATAATGTAAAAATGTGCATACATACATAGTTGTCTTATTGATTGTTTTCGTAAATAATACTATTATAAACAACATGTTTTATAGTAATAATACAGAGAAACTGATAAAGTGAAAATACTATATCGCATTGAACACAAAGTTAATTTTGACCGAGTTAAGCTCGGTCATTCCCGCTAGTTTTAATAATTAGTTGAGAAATTAATTAAAATCCTTAAAATAGAAGAAAGGGAAAATACTCATAATCCAATAAGAGCATAGATTTTTATCAAACCACAGAATATTTCTTCGAAAACGCAAAGAAAAGGAAAAGGGTTAATGTAAATACAGGGCTACCATGGCGATGAATACTAGGCTTTTTAATAAAGGACTGTATTTTAAATTCTTCTGGGCCTAAAAACTCAAAAATTAGACAGTTACATGCAGAAAAAATTCCCCTTTCAGAAATTCTAAAAATTATTTTCATACTCCTGTAAATAGTTGAAAAATCCGTAAAAATCCATTTGTAAAAACTCATTTTATTTCCATTCAAAGAAACAGTATTTCCATAAATATTTCTGGAATTAGAGCAGGTATTTTGGAATGCAGACAGCTGGGCGTCCGATACCCTAATAGCATGCATGGTCACAGTGACGTCATTGTGAGTCACTTTGGTCACATTACATCTGTGACCAAAAAGCCACCTCTCAATGACGTCACATTGTGACTGAGACGTGACTTTCTTAAAAATCTTTAGAAATGTATAAATATCCTTCAAAATATGTTATTTACTTTAAAAAACATGTTTCTGGCAATTTAAATATCGTCGCTTTTGTCACAGTTTCGTCACAATGTTAATGTCAAATTAGTCACAAATGACACATTTTTCACAAATTTGTCACATTGTGAGCACTTTGTGAAACGTCACAAAAGAGCTCTAAAACGGCCATAACGACTTCACATTTTAGTCACTGTGACTTCACATCGACGTCACGTGACGTCACATCGACAATCGATGGTCACAAAGTCACAATGTGACTTCACAACGACGTTGCAGTGACGTCACCATGCTTTACGAGTAGTAGAGGCATTTTTAGACGATCTGTAAATATTTTCGAATTTTAAATTTATAAATTTAATTTTTATCAATTTAGATGACAAATTTTTCGCTGATTTCAAATGTGTAAATTTCTTCACATCCTCTTAATTACAACCTTAGATTTTAATTTTTAATTCGTTACTTGGATGACTTGCTTTATTTAAAAGTGAGTTTTTCGAAACGATAAATAGTTTTTATATCAGATTCTTTTGCACGTTATCTTTTTTTTTAATACACCATTTGGATATTTTAAAGCTATGCATCGGAAAATATCTTTAAACGCTGTTTTACGCTAACATCTAATTTTATAAAAATACAAGTTTTTTTTAAATAAAAAAATAGATTTTTAAAAAAGGAAAAAGAATTCTAAAACACAAATTAATTAGAATTCTAAAAAAAAAAGAAAAAAAAAAGAAATAAAAGAAAAAACTTCACAAAAAGATAGTTTTTGAGCTTTCAAATAAAATATAACACATAGTACATATTTTAAAGAGTAGTGAGAATCAAATAAGGGGCAAGAAGATTTTTTAGGGGTAGCGGTCAAATACTTAAAATTGTACCGTTTCCTGCCATTTCAATTGCTGACTTTTCACTAAGCTCTGGGATAAATATTACTTATTTAATATAAAACTTTTAGATAGTTTATAACACATAACATAGATTTTAAAGAGTAAGGGACGTCAAATCAGTGTTGAATTCCTGAGAGGAATGTCCCGGGGGGACATTCCCCTCACGGAGCAATAAAATGTCCCCCCCCCGGAAAATTTGAAATTTTGCGTATTTAATGGTCAAAAAGTACAATTCACCCCGCCGGAACTCTATAATCCCCCCGGAGCCATTGAAGTCCCTCCCAGAGAAAAATGTCTGAATTCTGCGTCAAATTATGGGTAGGAGGCAGGCAATAATCATTTTAGGGAGGGCGTGATCAAATATTTAAAACCGTACCGTTTTAGATGCGGATTTTTCATAGCCCTGGGATAAACAATACTTATTTAATATGAAATTTAGAAAGTGTATCCCCTTATATGTTGATGTATATTAATTCATAATTGTTACCCCAATTTTCAAATTATTAATTCATCAAATATCTTTCTTAAGTTTACAAAAAGTTTTTTTTTTTTTTAAGAAAAGAGTTCGCCCCTTGGTTCTGGAATACAAAACTAAAAGATTCTAGACACCCCCCCCCCCCTCCTTTTTCTACCTTGTATGCGCAGCATTTCTGCTAAACAGTACCGTAGGCAACGGGATTCGTTTAGAGAAAGTTTTTTTTTTTTTTTAAGATTTTGCAGTGCATGATTTAGGTTTAATGAAGAATATTTTTACGGGCCCGGGGAACGCCGAGCGGCTCATCTAATATAGGATAATATTTTATCTTCACACATTTTGTTAATTTAGTCACGTAATAATTTTACTCTTTTTTCTTTCATAAAACGAATAAAATAGGGGGGAGGCAGAGTGGGGGGTGACACACAAGACATCCATAATATGAATAAGCAGTTGCAGACCTTTCAAATGATGTGTCACACGATTGGTGTTGTAAAGAAATTAAAAATGTGCCCACCTGGGGGGCAGAGCGGAGGGGGGTGACACACAAGACATCCATAATATGAATAAGCAGTTGCAGACCTTTCAAATGATGTATCAAACGACTGGTGTTGTAAAGAAATTAAAAATGTGTCCCCCCCCCTTCTGGGGAGGCAGAGTGCGGGGTGGCACACAAGACATCCATAATATGAATAAGCAGTTGCAGACCTTTCAAATAAAGTGTCACACGACTGGTGCTGTAAAGAAATTAAAAATGTGCCCCCCTGGGGGGCAGAGCGGAGGGGGTGACACACAAGACATCCATAATATGAATAAGCAGTTGTAGACCTTTCAAATGATGTGTCACACGACTGGTATTGTAAAGAAATTAAAAATGTGCCCCCCCCCTGGGGGCAGAGCGGAGGGGGACACACAAGACATCCATAATAGGAAAAGGCAGTTTCAGACCTTTCTAAAGATATGCAGCACGTGTGCTGTGGATAAAAATTTTAAAAGTTCCCCTTTCGGGGAGGACAATATCTAAAACGTGTAAATCCGACAACCTTTTTTTTTCGAGAGTCCGAAAAAAATAGTTCCGGATAATCGAGGTTACTGATATTAAATAGGCTTCGCCCTATTCTTACTTACTTAGTACATACAAAATTTTAAATCTCTATCTCCATTTGTTCGTGAGATTGAGCGTTTACAGACAGACAGACGGACGGCATTTTTTTTTTATATATAAAAATGTTTTTCGGAATCTCCAGTAACTGAAACGTGTAAATCCCTCATTTTTTTTTCGAGAGTCCGAAAAAAATAGTTCCGGATAATCGAGGTTACTGATATTAAATAGGCTTTCTCCTATTCTTCCTTACTAAGTACATGCACAATTTTAAGTCTCTATCTCCATTTGTTCGTGAGATAGAGCGTTTACAGACAGACAGACAGACGGCAATTTTTTTTTCTAAAAATATGTTTTTCGGAATCTCCAGTATCTGAAACGTGTAAATCCATTAAAAAAAAATTTCTAGAGTCCGAAAAAGATAGTTCCGGATAATCGAGATTACTGATATTTAATAGGCTTCATCCTATTCTTACTTACTAAGTACATACAAAATTTTGCAAATACAAATCGTCTAATCGGCTTGTTGGCTAATTGACCTGTCGGCTAATCGGCTTGTCGGCAAATTGACTTGTCGGCTAATCGTCTTGTCGGCTAATTGACCTGTCGGTTAAATGTTCTGTCGGCTAAATGTACGTTTCGGCCAAATGTCCTGTCGGCTAAATGTACGTTTCGGCCAAATGTCCTGTCGGCTAAATGTACGTTTCGGCCAAATGTCCTGTCGGCTAAATGTACGTGTCTGCTAAATGTACTTGTCGGCTAAACGTCCTGTCGACTATTTTCTGTATGCTAATTGTCTTGTCGGTGATTTGGTTGTCGGCTAAATGTCTGCGACCGGTTTAAAAGCTGTTATGGATGCTAAAGTACATCCTACTAATTTAACTAAATATTACAATATTAACTAATATTTAGCGATTTCTTTAAAGTGCACGAAGACTTTTGTGAGGTAACTTTTTTTTATTTTTTGATTATTGATTTCTATAGTATAAAATTTTACGAAGTATTTAAAATACTTTATGTATTTTTGTTAAGAATAAGTTATAGATCTTATTCTTAACACTCATTATGAAATATTAATCTTAATTAATGGATAGAGCACTATGTTATTGAAATTCGTAAGTGTACGAATACTTTAGTGAGCCACGGTTCATCTGTCTCAAGAAAAATTATTTTTCAAATCATATGTTCAAGAAAACAATCAATGCAATTTGTTTTCATATAGGTAAGGATTTCATATGGTACTACTACCTGTTAACAAAAATACGAATGACAATCACGCGGAAAAAAATTGTAAATAATTTGCTCGTTTTCAATTTTTACTTTAACAAAAAATTTTGTAAATAAAAGACACTAGGGCAAAAGGAATTAAAAAATATAAAATCGAGTTATTATTCCACATCATGCATAATTTAATAGAGAAGATTGCTTTATTATTTGTAAAGTTATGTAAATAAAAACAATTCCGAAATTTTATTATGTTGCAATCTACTTGTAATTAACATTTAAAATAATCGATTTAACTTTGAACTCTGTTACCTGGAATTAAATTTATCATTAATTCTTTATAAATATGAGGTTCATACATCTTACTGGCAGAATATCTAGATTGACAAGGCAAGGACACTGTCATTCTAAATCATATTCACGAAACGAAACAGATATCGTTCTACATCCGTTTTTAAAAGTATCCTGTGTTAGCAAAAACATTTTACAGCTTGCAGTAACACCAGCAAACTTTCTCTTCTCATTTTAAAAATGCCAGATGATCTGACTAACTTATCACAAGCAAACTCTATTACGTGCTTTCGGCAGTAAGTCAGAAATTTCCTTTTTTTTTTTTACGTCACCGAGGTGATGTAACAAGAGTGACGTCACGAGCCACACGTAATGCAAAGCGCGTCATAATTCTCGCGGTCTACCAACGAAGCGAGATAAGATTTTGTATGAATCAAGTTTTATCTGTGAATGATTTTAATGTGATACATGTCAACTCTAAAATTGTGATTAGAAACAAGTGACCATATGATATGTTCAACAAGAATTTTGATAATCCAGCTTAATTCTGCTGCCGGCTTAATTCGTGTTGGCAAGTTGCCTGTTAGTAAAACTCATGAATGAACTGCAGTGTTGAATTCAGACATTTTTCTGCAGGAGGGACTTTATTAGCTCCGGTGGGAGGGGGACATTATAGAGCTCCGGAGGGAAATTGCAAATTTTGACCATTAAAAACACAAAAACTCAAGTTTTCCGAGGGGGACATTTCATTGCTCCGGAGGGAATGTCCCCCCCCCGGGCCACCCCCTGAATTCAGCACTGATAAACTGAATTTTCATTTAGTTGTGAAAATCGAAAATCTCGTCGGCGCCTGCACCTGCAGAAGCAAATTCGGTTAACGTCAAGATTTTCGTGTTGAATTCATGGGGTAACCCGGGGGAGGCATCCTCCCTCCCCCTCCCCGAGGGAGCATTGAAATGCCTCCCTTGGAAGATTTGAGTTTTTATGCTTTTTCATGGTCAAAAAAGAAAAAAGACCCCCCCCCCCCTTCCGAACTCTATAATGAGATCTCTCTGCGCCCCATCCCCGAGCCACAGAAATCCTTCCTTGAGAAAAACGTCCGAATTCAATACTGAATAGATATGCCATTGGTTCTCAACCTTCTCAGAGTTTTATAAAAGGAAAAATATAAACATTATAAATAAATAAAAAAAAATATTGTCACCCTCACCCCCGACACACCCTATGTAAGACAATTTTTAAAAGATATCAAGATTAAAAAAAATAATAATAAGTAAAATAAAATAAAATAAAAAATGAACCAGTAATTATGTCATATTTTAAGATAGGCGAGGAGGGTCCACAAAGATTGATAATGTATGACAGGAAGAAAGAGACGAGTGACATTCCATTTAAAAGTTCAAAGCAAATAGATAGGCTCTGTTTGCACGTAGAATTCGTGTAAAAATGGAAATTCATAATAAATATGGACTTTTCATTCAGGTTGTAAAGCAGCTCTTAAAGTCCATCTTAAAGTCCATCCAACATTTTTTCCCCAACCCAAACCGGAAAAATTCAGCCAGCCTGAACCAAAAATATCCAAATTCGAACACAAATTAATCCACATTTTAATACAGTTATGGCAAAAATAGTCTACAATTTTATCTTTCTTGTATAAAAATGAACACATATACACTTATTAATCTTTAAATGTACAATTTTTTTTTCATTCGAGAAATTTTTAATATTTTCCTTTGAAAAATCTTTTTCTCCACGAAAGAGTCAACACCTAATCCGAAACCGACTGGATCCCGATCTCCAAGCCTCCAACGATAAAATTAGCATTAATCCGAACCGGATAAACCTAGGGATTCCTCTCCGTAATGTTAAGTCTATGGGCGTTTGATGCATTTTTATACACAAAATATCTCCTCGGGAAATTAATATTTTTAACTTCTTTTTTCAATGTTCTCTTCTTTAAAGCTGTCTCTTCTTTTTCTCAGTTTTCGAAATACAGGGGTTGGGCAAAAATATGGAAACACTTTTTGAAATGAATGTTTGAAAAGAAAGACTGATTATAATAAACTATGTTGATGGCACTGGAGTTTTCGCCTACTGACGCCACCTATACAACTACGTAAAATCGCTGCACCGTTCAGTCGTTGTTGGAGCACTGTTATGTGAGATTATCATTGCATTATGTCAGTTAAGCTGCTATTAGACACACGGACTTTAGGCGAGACAAACTTTTCAGCGGATTTTAACTCCAACATTTTCCCATTCAAAGGGGGACAAAGGTTTGCAACTGTCTTTGAAAAATTCGGAGGAAAAGCCGTAAAACCAGTTTCTACTCGTGCCAGGCGTTAACATTTATCGCCTACTCGTATCAATCGCTTACCTCTGATTCGTTGAAACGTTCGATGTTGGATGAAAAATCTAAGCTAAGCCAGATTTTTTTGAACGTGCGGAAAAAAGTCTGGGAGACATTGCAGTTTGCTATTACACTGGAAGTTGGGAGGATATTTCCCGAAAAGTTGGAGGAAATAGAGTGTTGGCTCAAAAGTCTTACTAAATGTTGGTGTATCTGATAGCGGCTTTAATAGACTTCGAATGTAGACAAATTGTTGGCGCGCGTATGGTGGGTTTTTCCGTAAGCAAGGTAGCCGAGGTTTTTAGTGTTTCAAGAGGTACTGTGTCGAAGATTTATTCCGCATATTTGAAATGCGGAAAAAACATCATCCGCTAAATCACAGCGCGGACGAAAGTGTGTGCTGAGTGATCGTGACAGACGATCATTAAGGAGGATTATCGCGAAAAATAAGCAATCCACAGCTGCAAAAGTTACTGCTGAAATGAATGTCGTGTTACCAAATCCTGTTAGTACCAAAACAATTAGAAGGGAGCTTCAGAAATAGGGAATTGCTGGCCGTGTTGCAATTGAAAAGCCATCCATCAGTAATGCTAATGCCTGTAACAGGAAAAAGTGGTGTTTAAATCATAAAGCCGGGACTATAGAGCAGCGGAAGAGCGTAATATGATTTGATGAGTCTTCTTTCACATTGTTCCCCACTTTTGGCCGAGTTTACGTCTGGAGAACGCCATCTCAAGCCTATAATACAGACTGCTTGTTGCCAAAGTGAAACACGGCGGGGGTTCGGTGATGGTTTGGGCAGTCATATCGTGGTTCTCTTCTGGCCCCATGATAACTCTGTAAGGCCGTATTACTGCTCAGACTTATGTGAACATTTTGGCCCATCAAGTCCATCCAATGGTACAAGCTTTGTACTCCAATGATGTGGTATCTTCCAAGACGTCAACGTCCCCATTCACACAGCTCACATTGTCCAGGACTAGTTTTCTGAGCACGAAGATGAATTTTCATTTTCGCATCTCCCCAGGCCACCAAAGTCATCAGACTTGAATATTATCGAACCTTTGTGGTCTACATTGGAGCGGAAAGTGCGTTCTCGCTATCCACCGCCAACATCGTTATCTGAATTTGACACCGTTTTGCAGGAATAATGGTACAATATTCCCTTTGCAAACATACAGAAACTATATTTATCCATTCCGAGAAGACTGCAAGCTGTTTTGAATAATAACGGGTACCGTACACAATACTAGGCAAGGAAACGTGTTTTTTTAAGGTGTTTCCATATTTTTGTCCAACCCCTGTATCTCTAAAGACTATTCTTAATTTTATATGAAGTGTTAAAATTTTACTCACGGTTTGTCAGTTTTTAAAGCAAAAAATATTAAATTAAGCAGAAATTAAAAAATATTTTGAGAGCTAAGAAGAAAAGGTGACATCCTTTAAGAAAAAATACTGAAAAAAGAAATTAAGAATATTGATTTTCTGAGGAGATATTTTGAATATAAAAATGCATCAAACGCCCATTGACTTAATATTACGGAGGAGAAGTCCGAAGCTGAGTTAGAAGTGTGAACGGGCCGAAATTTCAGGCCCCAGGCCCGGCCCTACCTATAGAAAAAGGGATTCGGCACGGCACGGCCCATAGAGAAAAGTTTAGGGCCCGGCCCAACCCGATATAATAGCTAAAAACATGGCCCGAGCCTGCCCTAATACGGTAAAAAGTTAAAATTTCTGTCCGAACTCGACCCGAGTAAATTTCTACAGAACATTAATTTTTACTTCTACGGAAAATTCTGACAAAAAAAAAAAAAAAAAAAAAAAAAAAAAAAAAAAAACTTAGATTTTTTTTTATATATTTACAATTTTTATTTATGCAGAAGTGCCGTAGGCTGCGATAATTTTTTTTTAATGAACCTTTGTTTGTTTTATGTAAATGTTTCAATTATCCTTAATATTATTAATCCATATTCTATATAATGGATGCACAAAAATCTAAAACATAGTATATGGTAAAAGTAACATCTTCTAAGTTCGTATTCAATTGCATTGAAAGTAAAAAATATGTTATAGACAAGTTTCCTACTTAGCAGATGTAAATGTATAGTATATTTTTTCTCGCGTATTACTGTATTCATTTTGCATGGATGAACTGTTTAAAAGAAATTTCTAGTTTTCAGTTTAAAAGAAGATTCCGTCATAGGCAAGTTCATTTCTTAAGCATCTAATTTCATTTTAATAAGCCTAGAAATCTACGATTCTTTTAAAAGAACAAATTTTATGTTTAATTATAGAATATTGGCGATTTGAAAGTATATGCTTTTTGTAGAAAATTCTGGACCAAGCCAAATTGTACTTATTTTTGAACAGAGAAAATGATTTTCATCCGGGATGATTCAACAGGGACTGAATATTTTGGTCGCGAAGACTAGGAAGAATGAAATCACTCCCGGCTTCGTACGGGGGAAAAAAAGGGCCCGATCCGATTTTTTATTAAAAAAGTTAGGCCCATAAAGTGTCCCTTTAGAGCAGGCATGTCAAACACGTGGCCCGCGGGCCACAATTGGCCCGTCAGGAACTTCTCTGTGGCCCGCCAAGTCTTTGGCATTTTCGTATGTTTGATTCAGTTCTTAGTTGATGAAGAAAATACACTTTGCATTGCAAATCTTACAGCGTTGCAAAATTGGGGAATGATTTTATTCAAAATATCTACCATTATTTCAAATTATTAATCTGCATTAAATTTAATGGCAGATATTGAAATATATTAAATTTAATAATCCGCAATTAAATAAAGAAAAGTTTAAAATTTTTAATTAATGGTTGTTATTTTGGATGAAATCTTTTTTACGGTTTGGCATAGGAGATGAAAACAACTATGATGCATAAATGATACAAACATACTGTCTTGAATATGATCAAATCTGATTCATTTTAAAATTTTGTTTCCTGGAGATAGGGTATGCAAAAGTTATCAACAAAAAAGTTAAGAAGAGCATATCTTAGTCTGAAAAAAAAAAAAAAAATTATAAAAGATTGGTACTATACTCTGTTATCCCGTCGACCAATTTCGCCAAATTATACAAATCGCCAAACTAATAGCCAAATTATACATATTGACATAATTTTTATTTTAAATAACAAAAAAACAAAAACAAATAATTAGTAGATTATTAATAAAAATACAAATAAAAAGTCGAAATAAAAATCACTTAATGACATTTTAAACACGTGATTCATAATTAATGTCATTGAATGTGACATTCACGATCATTCATTATTGGCATTTAATCTTATAGTTTGGCGATAATTTTTTGGTCGACGGGATAGGCCCGCGGTGGTAGACGAGTTTGACATGCCTGCATTAGAGGGATAAAGATTAAAAAATTCAAATTTAAATTCTTATTATTCTGTTGCTTGTCAAAATATTACCTTTTAAAGTTTTATTTCTTTAGTATTTTTTTTTTCCAATCGAGACATACATTATGCTGCCATTCAATCCAAGATCGTATTTCAAACTTTTTTTTTTTTTTTACTTTTTTACCTTTTTACGCTATGTTAGGCCTGTGTTACGCCACTGAACACAAGGTCAATGCTGTTAGCCTGAAAAAGCAAGAAAAAGTGGGTCAAGTTTACTTTGCTCGCGAGCTTTAATCACCGCTGAAAGGGGCGTGATTTGAAAAATGACAACAAAGTAAAACTTTACGTAACAATTTGTCAGTAATTAGACATTAAGTGCAATATAAACAACTAGTAAATGGGAAAATTATTCATAGCATATCTGAATTAAGATTATGTGACAAGTGAGATATGTATTTTCCTCTTATAATGCTGTCAAATGTTTTTAGCAATAAAATATAGAAATTGTTTTCTATAAATCAAATTAAATTATAAACTACGATAGCTAAAAACCGAGTCTGATGAAAAAGCTAAAATTTTGAATTCATAAGGAGTAGAGGTCTGCATGGGCTGAAGTTTCCTGGCCCAGGCACGGCCTGTCCCGAACGAAAGCTATCTTGGCCCGGCCCGGTGTGAAAATGAAAAATTCGGCCCAAGACCGATCCCGGCCCAACATCATTTTATGTGTGAAATAGTCTAACCTGAATTAGATTCTAAAATAATAAAAATAAAAAAAAGATCGTCAAACACGTGGTCTGAGGACCGCAACTGGCCCGCCTGTTGTCAAACTTACCTGTGGTTTGCGAAGCCTTTGGTATTTTACATGTTTTTAATTTAGTTATTAGAACTGCTATGTTCAAAATCCATGCACCCACCAACCAGTTTTGCGCCAACACATTTTTAGTATCAGTGGTCTTAGAGATGAGAAACACCCCAAAGATATGTATATCAATGTTACCAGTTTGGTAGGTTTATTATTATTCAAACTGCTACCACTATTTTTTTTTTTAACAATAACATTTATCATATTTATTCTGTCATTAAATAAGGGAATATTTCTCTTGCGAACGTAGGAATATTTAGAATGTAAAAAATCTCGTTTATACGGCGACAGCAATATATTGTATAGACAGATGTAATTCAATTTTACATTTTAGCACAGGAAAATTTAGAATATAGAGACAACCAATCTGTAGATTGATCACAACAATCAGCATTGAATTTCGGTTTAAATAACCCAGATTTCTAGCTATAAACTTTCTTCTTTTCAAGTTTGATCACGTAAGATTCCAAGTGCGTGTCAAAAAGTTAAGTACCATTTCGCAACTTCGATCTTTGATCCTATACAAAAAAAAAAAAAAAAAAAAAAAAAAAAAAAAAAAAATGTTCTCATAAAAAGATACTAGGAAAAAATAGAGATCTAGAAAACTCTCTAAAATAGTCTCGAACGTTCGAGTATGCGAAGTTGCCTAATATATATATAATGAGACTCGAATTAAAGGACTTTCATTACTTTACCTCCCAGTAAAAACGTTTCTACATCTGTGTGTCAGTGCATTGAACTCATACAATGTATGGCCGCCAGCAGAATGAAATACAGGACGAGACAAGATTTTTGAATAGCTAATGCCATAGACCTTAAAGTTGAATCGCCAAGTTTTTAAAAATAAATAATATAAGCGCGAAACTAAAATCAGCAAAACTAAAAATATTTCATCATTACATTGTTGAAGACAATTTTTAAAACATAGTAACCGCTTCTCTGACAATTAATAAAATAAAATAAAATAAAATACCCCCCCTTTTTTTTGTAATTACATTATTACATTTCCTATCACAAAACTTAGAAAACTGCGAATCATTTCCTATATATGGGTGATTCTACGATAAGAGGTTCAAAAACATGGAGAATTCGGCCAAAAAGAAAAGTTTGAGTTTGATCAAAAACCTTTAAATTATGATTTTTGTCCCGTTTATTTACTTTTTCATATAAGGGCAAGTCACTTTATACATATTTTATAACTTTTTCTGGTCAGTGACTCGCCCCCCTGGCAGTTATCGTGCCAGGGGAAATACGGCAGGGGAGAGACATTTTCGTGTAAATTCAAACTTTTTAACTGATTGAATTAGTTTTTCGGTTAATTGTGTATTTCACTTTAAGTATTACCGTATTGTTTAATTAGGGCAGTAAATGCAATTGAATTAAATGAATATTATAAGTTTTATGACTTACCAGGGGAGATACACGATCACTGTGCGAAACCACTACAAAACACGGTCGCGTCGCAACAACTAAAAATGGCGACGCTTAAATGGCTTGCGCGTTTAGTATTGCTAACTTCAAGCCGATAGATGTCCTTAAGCACTACTTCCAATATAGCCATCGTTGAATTTATATTTGTTTCAGCGGAACAAAATTTGACAGGGGAGAGACACAAAAAAAGCGGGACAAAAGTTAATTTTAAAAATTATTTGAAATTAACAAAAATATTTTATTTTTTATTTTATAATACGTAAGTATAATTATTTAAATTCCAATTAAACATACTTTGGCTAAGCATCTGGCGGAAAAAATATATGTATTGTTTGAAAGTTAAATTGAAACCGGCAAGGGGACATGCCAGGGGAGGGGACTTTTTAGACTTTGTAAGAAATTTCAGAAAAATGTGTTTAAAATTAGGCATTCAATCGTAATGTTATTTAATAAAGTATATTAAGATGATGCGATTCATTGCAAAAAATAGCAACATATAGAATAAAAAATCTGTTTTAAACGGATTGCCGTGCAAATTACCTCTTATCGTAGAATCACCCATATATATAAGCAGTGTTCTCGCTGACATTTGATGAACGTTAGTAATTTGGCTAATTAAAAATAAAAAACATTCGCCAAATGAAAAAAGTATTAGCAAAATAAATTCGCCGTGTAGCGGAAAAAAAAGAAAAAAAAAAGCCTTTAATTCTTTTTAAAGTATTCCCTTATTTTCAATATGTTCTAAAATAACCCAAGTTTTTATAACTGTGACAGCTATTGTTATTAATCTAATTTCAACTACCCGCTACAAATATATTAAAAATATTTATACATTAAAAATATATGCATATGTATGAAAACGAAAAAGAAAAAAAGAGAAAGCAAAAATTGGGCACTAGCAATTTGGCGAATTGAATCGCTTGTTGACTCGCCAAATGAAGAATTGAGTCGCAATTTGGCGCATTGGCGAGCGACAGCGAGAACGCTGTATATAAGAGTATTTTCTTCCTTTTTAAACACATGAGGTACGGTGAGATACAATATACACCGTCTAATTTTAATTTTGACTCGCACCAGAAACTTATAATTACAGTCGAATCTCTCTATAACGAAACTCCATACATCGAATTTTTCTATATAACGAATTTTTAGTAGGAACGGCCCCCTTTTCGCATGATTACATTAAAATCAGTCTCTATATAGCGAAATATCTATCTCCATACAACGAATTTTTTCATAAATTGGTCTTAATCTATACAGTTTTAAAAAAAGGTTTGAAATCATATGGAATCAATTTTCCATCATTTTTTTTTTATTTATAGTTCATTGCTGAGGTTTTTTTTTATTTATTTATTACTCATCTCTTTGTTCTTTAAATCCAACGAATTCATCCCACCTCCCACACACCTTTCAACATCCTTCTCAAAACAGAGTCAATTGGATTGTTACACATATAAGAGAGGGATCAATGAGAGACACATAAGACAGGCCTTCAAATGGAGGAAAATCTTAACTACAATTTTTCATTCCTTGCAAAAATTTAACAAAAAAAAAAAAAAAAAAAAAAAAAAAAAAATTGAGAGCGTAACTATTTTAAAATCAAAACAACAAAAAATTACAGATTTCTTCGTCTAAAATTAATGCAAGGGGTTTCTTATTTGATTTTCATTAAGCTTTCTAATAAATGTCTGTTCTCTTTTTTGAAACTGCTTAAATAATTAAGAAATGAAATGTTAGGTTATTATTTACTTTTAAACATTTAAAATTCTTAATTAAAAACATCAAAAATAATATTTGTTCAAAATGCACACATTAAATACGATTTTTAACATCATTCTCTATAGACCGAATTTCTCTATATAACGAATTTTTTACTGGAACGATGGATTTCGTTGTATAGAGACTCGACTGTATTTTTTTTCCGTAAAAAAAAACTTTGTTAGAAAAAAATTGGTGTGAGTTCGGCATTATAGAAACACAATTGCTTGTCCCTGAAACGATTAAGCTTCAGATCCAATAAAAGTTTTGCTGAACTTAATTGCAGTGACAAATTATGCCACGTTCGAGTTTTTACAGGATAATAATTAATTGTCAATATATACGCATCCGAGATAAGTCAGGACAATCAGAGAAGCGGTTAATATAAAAGCAACACAGAAAAGATATCAGTTAAGATATACAGTCGAGTCTCTATATAACGAAATCCATCGTTCCAGTAAAAAATTCGTTACATAGAGAAATTCGATGTATAGAGAATGATGTTAAAAATCGTATTTAATGTGTAAATTTTGAACAAATATTATTTTTGATCTTTTTAATTAAGAATTTGAAATGTTTAAAAGTATATATTAACCTAACATTTTATTTCTTAATTATTTAAGCAGTTTCAAAAAAGAGAACAGACATTTATTTGAAAGCTTAATGAAAATTAAATAAGGAAGACTTGCATTAATTTCAGAGGAAGAAATCTGTAATTTTTTGTTGTTTCGATTTTAAAATTGTTACGCTATAAAAAAAAAAAAAAAAAAAAAAAAAAAAAAGCTCAAATTTTAGCAAAGAATGAAAAATTGTAGTTAACATTTTCCTCCATTTGAAGGCCTCTCTTATGTGCCTCTTATTGATTCCTCTCTTATATGTGTAATAGGGTGGAGCGAAAAAAATTTTTTTTTGAAAATCAAAAACGGGTAGGTGCCAAAAGTTGCCTTTATACTAGTACATCAACTGTGTGAAATTTTACCGCTGAAAAAAAATGGCTTGAGTCTGCGCTTTTGCTCCAAAAATCGAAATGTTGGGTAAAATTTGTCATTTTTTGACATTTTTTCAAAAAAATTAAAAAATTCCTACAGATCTGGTTAGTATTTAAAAGTGTTGCTTAAACCTTTATATTTATCTGCTTAACATATTTAAACTATAAAACAATACGTTTCACCCTATAGCTGGAGCAAAACAGACAACTTTTAGTAAAAAAACAGCATTACCACTCTATTGGGTCATACAACGAATTATTGTTTTTAATACAGCTCTTGTTTTCAAAACTACCTTGGACATGCGTCGTGGAGGTGGCTATATTTCTTATACCACCCGGCCCAACTATTCGATCATCTTAGTACAGTGTTTTATTTATACATTGATTTGTGATTTTCTTTATAAAAATTTGGCATGTTTCCGATGCTCCCACCTTGTTCATCTGTTCTTTGCATCCACCTGCTGCTGTAACTATCTTCATGTATATTTTTACAGTTTATACAAAAAAATGACAAGCAGAGTAATACACGGGAATATTATTAAAGCGATCTATTCGGCCATCTATTACATTTATCAAACTTACATTCAGTTGATGAATAGTGATTGGAAGTTCTGTTACCACAACATTTTTTCAGTCAATTGTATTTTTTTTACGTAATGATTTGCTTCAAAGATGATTTCAGATATTTCAACTATAAGTATGCCATCACTTATTCTATTTTTGCATTTTTTATATGTTGAGAAGCGAGCCGTTTCATGTGATGGTTATCGTCAGAGAGAATTGCAATGAAAATTTGTTCTCCATGTGTAAAGCAACCGCTGTTGTAAATAACATTTTTTTGCATTAGTTTTATGCCGTTTTCTAAGTGTTTTCGTATCTAGGTAATTTCCTATTAACTTTTAGATCCCCCTTTTTATGAGCGGACAACATTTGATGGTGACATGTCCTGGGCATAAACTTATAATGCATAGTCCTTTATGAGGGAATGTACGGATTCTAATCGACTATAAGTGCTCATTTAAAATTAGGAGAATTTTATTTGTCACTGTGAACCATTTTACATGGGGTAAGCTTAGAATTGTGTATAATATTGAATCATTCGCTACTTCAACTCCAGTGAATTTCCTCTGCGTCAATCATTTGAGAAGTCGATATAAAATGTTCTAAGCTATATGGATTCACCGGATCAATAAGGAAAATCTTTGTCTGTGTACTATTCACTTCCTATTGCAATTTTTTTTATATATATATAAAGTATAGAATAATTTTGAAAAATTATTTTCTCAAATTGAGAAAAAGATACTCAGAACAGACTAGAAATTTCTGTCGGAGATTGCAAAGCTAATTCATAAGGAAAGCTATTTCTCAGAAAGAATGGGGAATAGGAATTTAGAAAACATCTCACACAAAAGACAGCTCATAAAGTTAATAAAATTTTCCGCTTTATACAAGCACAGATTGTCTATCAGCGTTTATATGTTCACTCACAAAATGTATAATTCAAGTTTATACCGCGGGATGTTTTATATCAAATGTACTACACACCTAAATAATAGATCTAAAATCTTATTAGAAATTACTAGACTACGGAACAACACAGGAAACGACATAAAGCATAATAAAACTTCTTTAGAAATATTGTTGTTTTACAACAAGTAGTTTTTGCAAATTTTGTTTGCAATCCTCTGTGACAATCGTTATAATATTAAACAGCTAGCTTCTCAACATATATTCATTGTAATAGGTTCAATAAATGATGACATACTAGAAATTAAATTCATACAATCAATTTTTAGGCAAATCATTGCATATAAAATGTAATTGTTTGATAGAATGCTGTGATAACAAAACTTCCAATCATAATGTATTAATTGCATGAAATTTTAATGAAGATAATAGACTGCAGAATAGGTTCAATTAAGAACATACCCAATACATTGCCCAGCTTCTCTTCTGTTACACATGGTATAAAAATATACGTGCAGCTGGTCACACCAGCATGATCCAAATCATCCAAAGTCAGTGAATATAAAGAAGAGATAAATTGATATATAGAAAACTTATACTCGTCTTCGTGAAAAAAATAACAATTCAATACATAAATAAAACACTGGGCCTAGATGATTGGATGGTTGAGACGGGTGGGATAATGCAACCACCTCTATAAGTTATATACACAGTAGTTTTGAAAGCAACTAGGTAAGAAATGCATTCAAAACAACATTTCGTTGTATGCTCCAATAGAGAGGTTAACGCTGAATTTTCACAAAAAGTTGTCAGATTTGCTCCAATTATACAGACTACAGATATTGCTTTATAGGTTAAATATGCTAAGCAGATAAATATAAAGATCTAAGCAACACTTTTAAATATTAACCAGCTCTGTAGGAATTTTTTAATTTTTTTGAAAAAATGTCAAAAAATGACAAATTTTACCCAAAATTTCGATTTTTGGAGCAAAAGCGCAGACTCAAGCCATTTTTTTTCAGCGGTAAAATTTCACACAGTTAATGTACTAGTATAAAGGCAACTTTTGGCACCTACCCGTTTTTGATTTTCAAAAAAAAATTTTTTTTCGCTCCACCCTAATGTGTAACAATCCAATTGACTCTGTTTTGAGAAGGATGTTGAAAGGTGGGATGAACTCGTTGGATTTAAAGAACAAGGAGAGAAGTAATATTTATAAAAGAACTCAGCACTGAATGATAAATCAAAAATAAGTGATGGAAAATTGATTCCTTATGATTTCGAAGTTTTTTTAAAACTAAATAAATTAAGACCAATTTATGAAAAAATTCGTTATATGAAGATATATATTTCGCTATATAAAGACTCTTTTTAATGTAATCATGCGAAAAGGGGACCGTTCCTACTAAAAATTCGTTATATAGAGAAATTCGATGTATGGAGTTTCGTTATAGAGAGACTCGACTGTATTAAAAATAATAATAATAATAAAAAATACAGGCATTTCTTACATGGAGAAATCAAAAATGAGCTTCATTTTATCTGTCAAAAGGGTTTTGTCTGTACCCTGTGTAATCCATACTAGCCTAATACAGTAGTGCAGCCAAGTGGGAGGAGATAGGATTAAAACCCCTTCCATATCTAAGGAAGATCCCTATAATTGCCATTTATATAAATCAAAACTAAACTTAATAATTAAACGTTTTGGTATATTTCGGAATCCGCCGATACGGTTGGTTGGTTGGTTGATTTTTGACGTCCGATTATCTGCGCTAGGGATATAGGACCAGGGGGGAGTGCCCTTCGTGGGGGTCTTTCTAAGGGAACCTAACCCGTATTTACGCAAGGTTCGAAGAAAACCACGAAAACTTCGAACGGTTAGGCCGACAGCCGCGATTGGGTTCGAACCCAGCACCTGCCGTCTACCAGTTGAGAGGTCCGAACCTCTCGGCCACTGGTGGGGCGAATCCGCCGATACATTGAATCAGGTTTTATTTAATAAACTGATTCATTTAAATGGCAAAAATTATACTTAAAACTGTGAAAGTGCATATTACACGAATTAGTGAAGCAAAAGTTGGTTATTTGAACTAAGTCACTTTTCTGAGACGTATTATGCTAAAAGAATGATGATTTCCTGCCACACTGATGCTCTTTGAGTTTAAGTATAATACAGTGATTATTCTAATTAGTACTGATTCTATTAACTGGCGACTCAAATAAACGGCAAACCCCTTTATCAGAAACTCACCCCCTCCCCACCAGAACTGAATACTGGTTGCGCCACTGCTAATAATAAAAAATTGATAATAAAAGGTAGTTTTTTAAATTATTATTATAGCCTAGCATTGCCTCAAGATAACAGCATAATCCAATACGTTTGTTGTTTGCATACCACTAATTGTGAAGAGAAATATTAGCTTTCTATGATGACAAAAACTCAGCTATAAAACAAGACAAAAAATTCTGTTCCAAAAAAAGTGGTAAAAATGAAATATTTATATTTTAAAGAGAAAAATAATTCCAGTTTTTATGAGTTACTAGCATTTTAAATATATAAACTTAATATAAAAATAGGACTAAAAATTGACTTTCACGGCTGATTCAGAAAAGGATGGGGTAAGGGGGAGGGTGAAAGTCAGAGCCATCCTTACAAATAATAATAATAATAATAATAATAATAATAATAATAATAATAATAATAATAAACCCTCAATAGAAAATAAAATTCGGTTAATTGAATTTAAAAATCTTGAGATTAAACAGCCTTCCATTTCCTTTTCCTTATTTCCCCCGCACATATTGAAATAGATCATTCGTTATAAACACCTATAAATTTGCCCTATATTTTAAATTTATAATTATTTTCGTATTGTAAATACAATTCCAGTATGGAATTTCGATGAATTTTTATTAACTGGAAATAATAAATTCTAAACAATAAACTCAAAATCAATCATTTGAGGAATATCAAACAGATAAAACTGATTTTCATACTTCTTGAAATTCAAAAATCATTTGAATTCATTTTATAATATTTTCATTTCTTTTAAATTTCCACGCCGATGATTTTCCTAATAACGCTTGATAAAATATTTAAAATGAAATACATTTTCTTTTCGAAAATTGTTTTGTCAAAGTAATAAATTCTATTTGAAAACACTATTAAAAAAAGAATTGCGAATTTTGATTTTATGTTGAAGTTTGCTCAAGTGCTTTGTAATTCCGAATGAAAACTCCCGAGGGTCTTTGTATACTAGTGATTGGTATTTAAATAATAATCATCAATAATTTATCGATTTAAAATAAAAATCGAAACTTTTTTTAACAGTTAAAATTTTTATCGAAAGCCATCAAATATCATATAAAGATAGATCTTCATTACTCATATAGCAAGATAATTTACACATCAATGATAATTAACCATGTGCACACGAATATGAGTTTAAAAGCACTATAATGTTTTTAGCACATATTCAGCGTTTATCAATCTATCTGGCTATATATAGACTTTCCTAGCAATGGTATTCATGTTCATAGCCCCACCATTGGCCGAGAGGTTCTGACCTCAAACTGGTAGACGGTAGGTGCTGGGTTCGAACCCAATCGCGACCGTCGGCCTATCCGTTCGAAGTTTTCCTTGGTTTTCTTCGAACCTTGCGTAAATACGGGTTAGGTTCCCTTAGAAAGACCCCCACGGAGGGCAACCCACCCCATAGGGCCTATATCCCATAGCGTAGATAATCGGCCGACAAAAAATACAACAACAACAAATACAACAACATGTTCATAATTTAAAATTTTTGTAACTTCTCAAGACACCCATTTTTCAATTTTGTGGTGAATGATTTGGACTCGCGGGATATTTAATATAATAAAGCAATACTTAAATTTTTAAAACAAAAGTATTTTCTTCAATAAAATGCAAATAATTTGCGGGCAACTTGCTTGACATGCCTGGGTACAAAGGCCCGATTAAGGCTATGGGGAGAAGGGGGGAGGCTTCAGTCTACCAATAGATTTTTTTTTTTTTTTTTTCGTGAATAATGTGGAAATGGCTAGTGCTAAACTTCTGTATGTCTGTATAAATCGATGCAGTTTACATCTGTATACAGGGTATCACAAAATAATAGTCACAACTTTTAGAAAAAAGTACTAGAAGGATAATTATAGAGAAAAATGATAGATTGGTTGACAGAAATATTTTTTGCTAACTTTTTCTTAGGTTTACATACGTATGTTATAAGATGACTAAAAGAAAGTGTTGAAATTGGTCGTAATTACTGGTTTTAATTTGAGACGCTGCGAGGAAAGCGTTAATAAAGAATTTCTTTACAAAACAACAAAATATTGAGTTGTTATAGTAAAAATTTAATTATTAAGTTTCTAATGTAGTTTGTTTTTCGCATGAATGAATGAGGTACTGGAAGCATAGTTTATTTATTTTGTGTCGGCCGATTATCTGCTCGAGGGACATAGACCCGGGGTGGGGAGCGCTCTTCGTGGGGGTCTTTCTAAAGGAACCTAACCAAGGCCATCTTGATAATAATCTTGGCAATCTTGGTATATCAAGAAAGCTCTGACCTAACCCGTATTTACGCAAGGTTCGAAGAAAACCACGAAAACTCCGAACGGTTAGGCCGACGGCCGCGTTTGGGGTCGAACCCAGCACCTGCCGTCTATCAGTTGAGAGGTCAGAACCTCTCGGCCACTGGTGGGGCCTCTAGAAACATAGAGAGGAATGCTCCTACATAAGTCGGGCCCTTTGTGTACGCAATATAACTGACATATACTAAGGGATCACGGAATATGTTCATTTTAGAGAAGCCCGTCTTTAAGAACTAAACATCATGCAAAAACATAAGTCTACAGTCTACACATATTTACATCTACTAAGAACAGACAAATATATATATAGTACTTAAAAATGTTCCCTATGGGGTCATTTATTCATTACGTGACACAATTTTTTTTTTCTAACTCATAATTTTTTTATGTTCAGGTATTCAAACACGCAAGAAAACAAAATTTCCTATTTTGTAAAGTCACACATTTTACGATTATGATTACGACTGATATTTGGAGATAATTTTGTTTTCTTGAATAAAAAAAATTGAGATTTTTTTTAAAAACTATTTTATCTACTGTAATAAATGATATAAAACCGTAAAGATCCCTACACTTTTATATTTTATTCTCCCCATTTGATGATAACATCACATGATAATACTAAAATATGAATACACATTTTTAGAATTGTATTTATGATAACCAGTGTTGAATTAAGACACTTTTCTCTGGAGGGGACTTCAGTGGCTCCGGAAGGGAGGAGGGCACACTCCGGGGCGGAAATTGTATTTTTTGACCAGTGAAATCGCAAACTTTCAAATTTTCCGGGGAGGACATTTTATTGCTCCAGAGGGGGAGGACGTCTCATCCGGGCCACCCCCTGAATTCAAATCTGTTGATATCTGCAATCAATACATCCTTACTTGCTTATATCTTGTAGAAATGATATAGAATTATTGTCACAATGAATAAATATATAAATAAATCCCCCCCCCCAAGAAAAAAATTAAAAAAGGGGGTAAAAAAATCTATTAAAATAGGGATAAAATTAAATCTGCCGCAACCTATTATAAAAGTTTACAGGATAAAAATTAAAAGAGAGAAGATTTTAAATATCAAACGGATCACTACATATAGTATCATGTACGATCTAACCATCATCAACATTTTCTAAGAGAGGAGATTTTTTCACAACGCAGGCGGCCCCCCGCATTTTCGCCGTTCCTAACCGATATCACAAAAATAGCAAACTGCGCATGCGTAAGTACAAGGATTGAAATTCTCTCTAACAGAAAATTGTACGTTAAGGGGGTACAATATTAGCGCTTTTATCTTATCGGTTGTGACATTTTCATCCCATTTTACGTTATTAATAAACTTTTCGAACTATAAAAAGTAATCGATTATTCAGTTTGACGACATATAGCAACCGCGGTAGAGAGATTTCAAGAGAAGTCCAAACGCATGCGCAGAATGCTATTTTTGCGATATCGGTTAGGAACGGCGAAAATGCTGGCGGCACGAATTAAAAGATAATTTTTCCTCTCGCAAATTCGTCTCCTCCTGTAAATGTCTTTCAGTAATTTTTATGTGGGAGAATATATTTTTAAAAAGAAGTTAATAACATGGTTATTTAACACACTCGTGAAAACATAAAGTTTTGAAAATAAAAATAATTTGAGCGCTGAGATTAAAAAGATAAACTTTTCTTCTCGCTCTCGAGGCCCATTATCTCAGTTGGTTAGAGCGTCGTGCTAATAACGCGAAGGTCGTGGGTTCGATCCCCCCATGGGCCACGTTCTGATTTTGAACTCTTATTTTTAAAATTATGCACAGAAATTTCTCCCTTACTGAGAAGAACGATATTAAAAAATGTGGGTATTTGGGTGATGCGAAAATGAAAAATTAATAGCTCAATTCATAAAATAAATAAATAGAAAAAATGTCCCATATAAATTCTGAGAATGTAAATGTCTTTCAGATATTTTCATGTGGGAGAATATATTTAAAAAAAAAAAGTTAATAACATGGTTATTTAACACACCCGTGAAAACATAAAGTTTTGAAAATAAAAATAATTTGAGCGCTGAGATTAAAAAGATAAACTTTTCTTCTCGCTCTCGAGGCCCATTAGCTCAGTTGGTTAGAGTGTCGTGCTAATAACGCGAAGGTCGTGGGTTCGATCCCCCCATGGGCCACGTTCTGATTTTGAACTCTTATTTTTAAAATTATGCACAGAAATTTCTCCCTTACTGAGAAGAACGATATTAAAAAATCTGGGTATTTGGGTGATGCGAAAATGAAAAATTGATAACTCAATTCATAAAATAAATAAATAGAAAACATGTTCCATACAAATTCTGAGAATGTAAATGTCTTTCAGATATTTTCATGTGGGAGAATATATTTTTAAAAAAAAGTTAATAACATGGTTATTTAACACACCCGTGAAAACATAAAGTTTTGAAAATTAAAATAATTTGAGCGCTGAGATTAAAAAGATAAACTTTTCTTCTCGCTCTCGAGGCCCATTAGCTCAGTTGGGTAGAACGTCGTGCTAATAACGCGAAGGTCGTGGGTTCGATCCCCCCATGGGCCACGTTCTGATTTTGAACTCTTATTTTTAAAATTATGCACAGAAATTTCTCCCTTACTGAGAAGAACGATATTAAAAAATCTGGGTATTTGGGTGATGCGAAAATGAAAAATTAATAGCTCAATTCATAAAATAAATAAATAGAAAAAATGTCCCATATAAATTCTGAGAATGTAAATGTCTTTCAGATATTTTCATGTGGGAGAATATATTTTTAAAAAGAAGTTAATAACATGGTTATTTAACACACTCGTGAAAACATAAAGTTTTGAAAATTAAAATAATTTGAGCGCTGAGATTAAAAAGATAAATTTTCCTCTCGCTCTCGAGGCCCATTAACTCAGTTGTTTAGAGCGTCGTGCTAATAACGCGAAGTTCGTGGGTTCGATCCCCCATGGCCCACGTTCTGATTTTGAACTCTTATTTTTAAAATTATGCACAGAAATTTCTCCCTTACTGAGAAGAACGATATTAAAAAATCTGGGTATTTGGGTGATGCGAAAATGAAAAATTGATAACTCAATTCATATAATAAATAAATAGAAAACATGTTCCATACAAATTCTGAGAATGTAAATGTCTTTCAGATATTTTCATGTGGGAGAATATATTTAAAAAAAAAAAGTTAATAACATGGTTATTTAACACACCCGTGAAAACATAAAGTTTTGAAAATTAAAATAATTTGAGCGCTAAGATTAAAAAGATAAACTTTTCTTCTCGCTCTCGAGGCCCATTAGCTAAGTTGGTTAGAACGTCGTGCTACTAACGCGAAGGTCGTGGGTTCGATCCCCCCATGGGCCACGTTCTGATTTTGAACTCTTATTTTTAAAATTATGCACAGAAATTTCTCCCTTACTGGCCCCACCAGTGGCAGAGAGGTACGGACCTCTCAACTGGTAGACGGCAGGTGCTGGGTTCGAACCCAATCGCGGCCGTCGGCCTAACCGTTCGGAGTTTTCGTGGTTTTCTTTGAACCTTGCGTAAATACGGGTTAGGTTCCCTTAGAAAGACCCCCACGAAGGGCATTCCCCCCTGGTCCTATATCCCAAGCGTAGATAATCGGACGACAAAAATAAACCAAACTAATTCTCCCTTACTGAGAAGAACGATATTAAAAAATCTGGGTATTTGGGTGATGCGAAAATGAAAAATTAATAGCTCAATTCATAAAATAAATAAATAGAAAAAATGTCCCATATAAATTCTGAGAATGTAAATGTCTTTCAGATATTTTCATGTGGGAGAATATATTTTTAAAAAGAAGTTAATAACATGGTTATTTAACACACTCGTGAAAACATAAAGTTTTGAAAATTAAAATAATTTGAGCGCTGAGATTAAAAAGATAAATTTTCCTCTCGCTCTCGAGGCCCATTAGCTCAGTTGGTTAGAGCGTCGTGCTAATAACGCGAAGGTCGTGGGTTCGATCCCCCCATGGGCCACGCTCTGATTTTGAACTCTTATTTTTAAAATTATGCACAGAAATTTCTCCCTACTGAGAAGAACGATATTAAAAAATCTGGGTATTTGGGTGATGCGAAAATGAAAAATTAATAGCTCAATTCATAAAATAAATAAATAGAAAAAATGTCCCATATAAATTCTGAGAATGTAAATGTCTTTCAGATATTTTCATGTGGGAGAATATATTTTTAAAAAAAAGTTAATAACATGGTTATTTAACACACCCGTGAAAACATAAAGTTTTGAAAAATAAAATAATTTGAGCGCTGAGATTAAAAAGATAAATTTTCCTCTCGCTGACGATGCCCATTAGCTCAGTTGGTTAGAGCGTCGTGCTAATAACGCGAAGGCCGTGGGTTCGATCCCCCCATGGGCCACGTTCTGATTTTGAACTCTCATTTTTAAAATTATGCACAGAAATTTCTCCCTTACTGAGAAGAACGATATTAAAAAATCTGGGTATTTGGGTGATGCGAAAATGAAAAATTAATAGCTCAATTCATAAAATAAATAAATAGAAAAAATGTCCCATATAAATTCTGAGAATGTAAATGTCTTTCAGATATTTTCATGTAAGAGAATATATTTTTAAAAAGAAGTTAATAACATGGTTATTTAACACACTCGTGAAAACATAAAGTTTTGAAAATTAAAATAATTTGAGCGCTGAGGTTAAAAAGATCAATTTTCCTCTCGCTCTCGAGGCCCATTAGCTCAGTTGGTTAGAGCGTCGTGCTAATAACGCGAAGGTCGTGGGTTCGATCCCCCATGGCCCACGTTCTGATTTTGAACTCTTATTTTTAAAATTATGCACAGAAATTTCTCCCTTACTGAGAAGAACGATATTAAAAAATCTGGGTATTTGGGTGATGCGAAAATGAAAAATTGATAACTCAATTCATAAAATAAATAAATAGAAAAAATGTCCCATATAAATTCTGAGAATGTAAATGTCTTTCAGATATTTTCATGTGGGAGAATATATTTTTAAAAAGAAGTTAATAACATGGTTATTTAACACACTCGTGAAAACATAAAGTTTTGAAAATTAAAATAATTTGAGCGCTGAGATTAAAAAGATAAATTTTCCTCTCGCTTTCGAGGCCCATTATCTCCGTTGGTTAGATCGTCGTGCTAATAACGCGAAGGTCGTGGGTTCGATCCCCCCATGGGCCACGCTCTGATTTTGAACTCTTATTTTTAAAATTATGCACAGAAATTTCTCCCTACTGAGAAGAACGATATTAAAAAATCTGGGTATTTGGGTGATGCGAAAATGAAAAATTAATAGCTCAATTCATAAAATAAATAAATAGAAAAAATGTCCCATATAAATTCTGAGAATGTAAATGTCTTTCAGATATTTTCATGTGGGAGAATATATTTTTAAAAAGAAGTTAATAACATGGTTATTTAACACACTCGTGAAAACATAACGTTTTGAAAATTAAAATAATTTGAGCGCTGAGGTTAAAAAGATCAGTTTTCCTCTCTCTCTTGAGGCCCATTAGCTCAGTTGGTTAGAGCGTCGTGCTAATAACGCGAAGGTCGTGGGTTCGATCCCCCCATGGGCCACGTTCTGATTTTGAACTCTTATTTTTAAAATTATGCACAGAAATTTCTCCCTTACTGAGAAGAACGATATTAAAAAATTTGGGTATTTGGGTGCTGCGAAAATGAAAAATTAATAGCTCAATTCATAAAATAAATAAATAGAAAGAATGTTCCATATAAATTCTGAGAATGTAAATGTCTTTCAGATATTTTCATGTGGGAGAATATATTTTTAAAAAAAATTAATGCCCCACCAGTGGCCGAGAGGTACGGACCTCTCAACTGGTAGACGGCAGGTGCTGGGTTCGAACCCAATCGCGGCTGTCGGCCTAACCGTTCGGAGTTTTCGTGGTTTTCTTCGAACCTTGCGTAAATACGGGTTAGGTTCCCTTAGAAAGACCCCCACGAAGGGCACTCCCTCCTGGTCCTATATCCCTAGCGTAGATAATCGGACGACAAAAATAAACCAAACTAAACCAAACCAAAAAAAAGTTAATAACATGGTTATTTAACACACCCGTGAAAACATAAAGTTTTGAAAATTAAAATAATTTGAGCGCTAAGATTAAAAATATAAACTTTTCTTTTCGCTCTCGAGGCCCATTAGCTCAGTTGGTTAGAACGTCGTGCTAATAACGCGAAGGTCGTGGGTTCGATCTCCCCATGGGCCACGATCTGATTTTGAACTCTTATTTTTAAAATTATGCACAGAAATTTCTCCCTTACTGAGAAGAACGATATTAAAAAATTTGGGTATTTGGGTGATGCGAAAATGAAAAATTAATAGCTCAATTCATAAAATAAATAAATAGAAAAAATGTCCCATATAAATTCTGAGAATGTAAATGTCTTTCAGATATTTTCATGTGGGAGAATATATTTTAAAAAAAAAGTTAATAACATGGTTATTTAACACACCCGTGAAAACATAAAGTTTTGAAAATTAAAATAATTTGAGCGCTAAGATTAAAAAGATAAACTTTTCTTCTCGCTCTCGAGGCCCATTAGCTAAGTTGGTTAGAACGTCGTGCTACTAACGCGAAGGTCGTGGGTTCGATCCCTCCATGGGCCACGTTCTGATTTTGAACTCTTATTTTTAAAATTATGCACAGAAATTTCTCCCTTACTGGCCCCACCAGTGGCAGAGAGGTACGGACCTCTCAACTGGTAGACGGCAGGTGCTGGGTTCGAACCCAATCGCGGCCGTCGGCCTAACCGTTCGGAGTTTTCGTGGTTTTCTTCGAACCTTGCGTAAATACGGGTTAGGTTCCCTTAGAAAGACCCCCACGAAGGGCACTCCCCCCTGGTCCTATATCCCCAGTGTAGATAATCGGACGACAAAAAATACACCAAAATACACCTGGGTATTTGGGTGATGCGAAAATGAAAAATTAATAGCTCAATTCATAAAATAAATAAATAGAAAAAATGTCCCATATAAATTCTGAGAATGTAAATGTCTTTCAGATATTTTCATGTGGGAGAATATATTTTTAAAAAGAAGTTAATAACATGGTTATTTAACACACTCGTGAAAACATAACGTTTTGAAAATTAAAATAATTTGAGCGCTGAGGTTAAAAAGATCAGTTTTCCTCTCTCTCTTGAGGCCCATTAGCTCAGTTGGTTAGAGCGTCGTGCTAATAACGCGAAGGTCGTGGGTTCGATCACCCCATGGGCCACGTTCTGATTTTGAACACTTATTTTTAAAATTATGCACAGAAATTTCTCCCTTACTGAGAAGAACGATATTAAAAAATTTGGGTATTTGGGTGATGCGAAAATGAAAAATTAATAGCTCAATTCATAAAATAAATAAATAGAAAAAATGTCCCATATAAATTCTGAGAATGTAAATGTCTTTCAGATATTTTCATGTGGGAGAATATATTTTTAAAAAAAAGTTAATAACATGGTTATTTAACACACCCGTGAAAACATAAAGTTTTGAAAATTAAAATAATTTGAGCGCTAAGATTAAAAATATAAACTTTTCTTTTCGCTTTCGAGGCCCATTAGCTCAGTTGGTTAGAACGTCGTGCTAATAACGCGAAGGTCGTGGGTTCGATCTCCCCATGGGCCACGTTCTGATTTTGAACTCTTATTTTTAAAATTATGCACAGAAATTTCTCCCTTACTGAGAAGAACGATATTAAAAAATTTGGGTATTTGGGTGATGCGAAAATGAAAAATTAATAGCTCAATTCATAAAATAAATAAATAGAAAAAATGTCCCATATAAATTCTGAGAATGTAAATGTCTTTCAGATATTTTCATGTGGGAGAATATATTTAAAAAAAAAAGTTAATAACATGGTTATTTAACACACCCGTGAAAACATAAAGTTTTGAAAATTAAAATAATTTGAGCGCTAAGATTAAAAAGATAAACTTTTCTTCTCGCTCTCGAGGCCCATTAGCTAAGTTGGTTAGAACGTCGTGCTACTAACGCGAAGGTCGTGGGTTCGATCCCCCCATGGGCCACGTTCTGATTTTGAACTCTTATTTTTAAAATTATGCACAGAAATTTCTCCCTTACTGGCCCCACCAGTGGCAGAGAGGTACGGACCTCTCAACTGGTAGACGGCAGGTGCTGGGTTCGAACCCAATCGCGGCCGTCGGCCTAACCGTTCGGAGTTTTCGTGGTTTTCTTCGAACCTTGCGTAAATACGGGTTAGGTTCCCTTAGAAAGACCCCCACGAAGGGCACTCCCCCCTGGTCCTATATCCCAAACGTAGATAATCGGACGACAAAAATAAACCAAACTAATTCTCCCTTACTGAGAAGAACGATATTAAAAAATCTGGGTATTTGGGTGATGCGAAAATGAAAAATTAATAGCTCAATTCATAAAATAAATAAATAGAAAAAATGTCCCATATAAATTCTGAGAATGTAAATGTCTTTCAGATATTTTCATGTGGGAGAATATATTTTTAAAAAGAAGTTAATAACATGGTTATTTAACACACTCGTGAAAACATAAAGTTTTGAAAATAAAACTAATTTGAGCGCTGAGATTAAAAAGATAAACTTTTCTTCTCGCTCTCGAGGCCCATTAGCTCAGTTGGTTAGAGCGTCGTGCTAATAACGCGAAGGTCGTGGGTTCGATCCCCCCATGGGCCACGTTGTGATTTTGAACTCTTATTTTTAAAATTATGCACAGAAATTTCTCCCTTACTGAGAAGAACGATATTAAAAAATCTGGGTATTTGGGTGATGCGAAAATGAAAAATTGATAACTCAATTCATAAAATAAATAAATAGAAAACATGTTCCATACAAATTCTGAGAATGTAAATGTCTTTCAGATATTTTCATGTGGGAGAATATATTTTTAAAAAGAAGTTAATAACATGGTTATTTAACACACTCGTGAAAACATAAAGTTTTGAAAATTAAAATAATTTGAGCGCTGAGATTAAAAAGATAAATTTTCCTCTCGCTCTCGAGGCCCATTAGCTCAGTTGGTTAGAGCGTCGTGCTAATAACGCGAAGGTCGTGGGTTCGATCCCCCCATGGGCCACGTTCTGATTTTGAACTCTTATTTTTAAAATTATGCACAGAAATTTCTCCCTTACTGAGAAGAACGATATTAAAAAATCTGGGTATTTGGGTGATGCGAAAATGAAAAATTGATAACTCAATTCATAAAATAAATAAATAGAAAACATGTTCCATACAAATTCTGAGAATGTAAATGTCTTTCAGATATTTTCATGTGGGAGAATATATTTTTAAAAAGAAGTTAATAACATGGTTATTTAACACACTCGTGAAAACATAAAGTTTTGAAAATTAAAATAATTTGAGCGCTGAGATTAAAAAGATAAATTTTCCTCTCGCTCTCGAGGCCCATTAGCTCAGTTGGTTAGAGCGTCGTGCTAATAACGCGAAGGTCGTGGGTTCGATCCCCCCATGGGCCACGTTCTGATTTTGAACTCTTATTTTAAAAATTATGCACAGAAATTTCTCCCTTACTGAGAAGAACGATATTAAAAAATCTGGGTATTTGGGTGATGCGAAAATGAAAAATTAATAGCTCAATTCATAAAATAAATAAATAGAAAAAATGTCCCATATAAATTCTGAGAATGTAAATGTCTTTCAGATATTTTCATGTGGGAGAATATATTTTTAAAAAGAAGTTAATAACATGGTTATTTAACACACTCGTGAAAACATAAAGTTTTGAAAATTAAAATAATTTGAGCGCTGAGGTTAAAAAGATCAATTTTCCTCTCGCTCTCGAGGCCCATTATCTCAGTTGGTTAGAGCGTCGTGCTAATAACGCGAAGGTCGTGGGTTCGATCCCCCCATGGGCCGCGTTCTGATTTTGAACTCTTATTTTTAAAATTATGCACAGAAATTTCTCCCTTACTGAGAAGAACGATATTAAAAAATTTGGGTATTTGGGTGATGCGAAAATGAAAAATTAATAGCTCAATTCATAAAATAAATAAATAGAAAAAATGTCCCATATAAATTCTGAGAATGTAAATGTCTTTCAGATATTTTCATGTGGGAGAATATATTTTTAAAAAGAAGTTAATAACATGGTTATTTAACACACTCGTGAAAACATAAAGTTTTGAAAATTAAAATAATTTGAGCGCTGAGATTAAAAAGATAAATTTTCCTCTCGTTCTCGAGGCCCATTAACTCAGTTGTTTTGAGCGTCGTGCTAATAACGCGAAGGTCGTGGGTTCGATCCCCCATGGCCCACGTTCTGATTTTGAACTCTTATTTTTAAAATTATGCACAGAAATTTCTCCCTTACTGAGAAGAACGATATTAAAAAATCTGGGTATTTGGGTGATGCGAAAATGAAAAATTGATAACTCAATTCATAAAATAAATAAATAGAAAACATGTTCCATACAAATTCTGAGAATGTAAATGTCTTTCAGATATTTTCATGTGGGAGAATATATTTTTAAAAAGAAGTTAATAACATGGTTATTTAACACACTCGTGAAAACATAAAGTTTTGAAAATTAAAATAATTTGAGCGCTGAGATTAAAAAGATAAATTTTCCACTCGCTTTCGAGGCCAATTAGCTCAGTTGGTTAGAGCGTCGTGCTAATAACGCGAAGGTCGTGGGTTCGATCCCCCCCATGGGCCACGTTCTGATTTTGAACTCTTATTTTTAAAATTATGCACAGAAATTTCTCCCTTACTGAGAAGAACGATATTAAAAAATCTGGGTATTTGGGTGATGCGAAAATGAAAAATTAATAGCTCAATTCATAAAATAAATAAATAGAAAAAATGTCCCATATAAATTCTGAGAATGTAAATGTCTTTCAGATATTTTCATGTGGGAGAATATATTTTTAAAAAGAAGTTAATAACATGGTTATTTAACACACTCGTGAAAACATAAAGTTTTGAAAATTAAAATAATTTGAGCGCTGAGGTTAAAAAGATCAATTTTCCTCTCGCTCTCGAGGCCCATTAGCTCAGTTGGTTAGAGCGTCGTGCTAATAATGCGAAGGTCGTGGGTTCGGTCCCCCCATGGGCCACGTTCTGATTTTGAACTCTTATTTTTAAAATTATGCACAGAAATTTCTCCCTTACTGAGAAGAACGATATTAAAAAATTTGGGTATTTGGGTGATGCGAAAATGAAAAATTAATAGCTCAATTCATAAAATAAATAAATAGAAAAAATGTCCCATATAAATTCTGAGAATGTAAATGTCTTTCAGATATTTTCATGTGGGAGAATATATTTTTAAAAAGAAGTTAATAACATGATTATTTAACACACTCGTGAAAACATAAAGTTTTGAAAATTAAAATAATTTGAGCGCTAAAATTAAAAAGATAAATTTTCCTCTCGCTCTCGAGGCCCATTAACTCAGTTGTTTAGAGCGTCGTGCTAATAACGCGAAGGTCGTGGGTTCGATCCCCCATGGCCCACGTTCTGATTTTGAACTCTTATTTTTAAAATTATGCACAGAAATTTCTCCCTTACTGAGAAGAACGATATTAAAAAATCTGGGTATTTGGGTGATGCGAAAATGAAAAATTGATAACTCAATTCATAAAATAAATAAATAGAAAACATGTTCCATACAAATTCTGAGAATGTAAATGTCTTTCAGATATTTTCATGTGGGAGAATATATTTTTAAAAAGAAGTTAATAACATGGTTATTTAACACACTCGTGAAAACATAAAGTTTTGAAAATTAAAATAATTTGAGCGCTGAGATTAAAAAGATAAATTTTCCTCTCGCTTTCGAGGCCAATTAGCTCAGTTGGTTAGAGCGTCGTGCTAATAACGCGAAGGTCGTGGGTTCGATCCCCCCATGGGCCACGTTCTGATTTTGAACTCTTATTTTTAAAATTATGCACAGAAATTTCTCCCTTACTGAGAAGAACGATATTAAAAAATTTGGGTATTTGGGTGATGCGAAAATGAAAAATTAATAGCTCAATTCATAAAATAAATAAATAGAAAAAATGTCCCATATAAATTCTGAGAATGTAAATGTCTTTCAGATATTTTCATGTGGGAGAATATATTTTTAAAAAGAAGTTAATAACATGGTTATTTAACACACTCGTGAAAACATAAAGTTTTGAAAATTAAAATAATTTGAGCGCTGAGATTAAAAAGATAAATTTTCCTCTCGCTCTCGAGGCCCATTAACTCAGTTGTTTAGAGCGTCGTGCTAATAACGCGAAGGTCGTGGGTTTGATCCCCCATGGCCCACGTTCTGATTTTGAACTCTTATTTTTAAAATTATGCACAGAAATTTCTCCCTTACTGAGAAGAACGATATTAAAAAATCTGGGTATTTGGGTGATGCGAAAATGAAAAATTGATAACTCAATTCATAAAATAAATAAATAGAAAACATGTTCCATACAAATTCTGAGAATGTAAATGTCTTTCAGATATTTTCATGTGGGAGAATATATTTTTAAAAAGAAGTTAATAACATGGTTATTTAACACACTCGTGAAAACATAAAGTTTTGATAATTAAAATAATTTGAGCGCTGAGATTAAAAAGATAAATTTTCCTCTCGCTCTCGAGGCCCATTAGCTCAGTTGGTTTGAGCGTCGTGCTAATAACGCGAAGGTCGTGGGTTCGATCCCCCCATGGGCCACGTTCTGATTTTGAACTCTTATTTTAAAAATTATGCACAGAAATTTCTCCCTTACTGAGAAGAACGATATTAAAAAATCTGGGTATTTGGGTGATGCGAAAATGAAAAATTAATAGCTCAATTCATAAAATAAATAAATAGAAAAAATGTTCCATATAAATTCTGAGAATGTAAATGTCTTTCAGATATTTTCATGTGGGAGAATATATTTTTAAAAAGAAGTTAATAACATGGTTATTTAACACACTCGTGAAAACATAAAGTTTTGAAAATTAAAATAATTTGAGCGCTGAGATTAAAAAGATAAATTTTCCTCTCGCTCTCGAGGCCCATTAACTCAGTTGGTTAGAGCGTCGTGCTAATAACGCGAAGGTCGTGAGTTCGATCCCCCATGGCCCACGTTCTGATTTTGAACTCTTATTTTTAAAATTATGCACAGAAATTTCTCCCTTACTGAGAAGAACGATATTAAAAAATCTGGGTATTTGGGTGATGCGAAAATGAAAAATTGATAACTCAATTCATAAAATAAATAAATAGAAAACATGTTCCATACAAATTCTGAGAATGTAAATGTCTTTCAGATATTTTCATGTGGGAGAATATATTTTTAAAAAGAAGTTAATAACATGGTTATTTAACACACTCGTGAAAACATAAAGTTTTGAAAATTAAAATAATTTGAGCGCTGAGATTAAAAAGATAAATTTTCCTCTCGCTTTCGAGGCCAATTAGCTCAGTTGGTTAGAGCGTCGTGCTAATAACGCGAAGGTCGTGGGTTCGATCTTACCCCATGGGCCACGTTCTGATTTTGAACTCTTATTTTTAAAATTATGCACAGAAATTTCTCCCTTACTGAGAAGAACGATATTAAAAAATCTGGGTATTTGGGTGATGCGAAAATGAAAAATTAATAGCTCAATTCATAAAATAAATAAATAGAAAAAATGTCCCATATAAATTCTGAGAATGTAAATGTCTTTCAGATATTTTCATGTGGGAGAATATATTTTTAAAAAGAAGTTAATAACATGGTTATTTAACACACTCGTGAAAACATAAAGTTTTGAAAATTAAAATAATTTGAGCGCTGAGGTTAAAAAGATCAATTTTCCTCTCGCTCTCGAGGCCCATTAGCTCAGTTGGTTAGAGCGTCGTGCTAATAACGCGAAGGTCGTGGGTTCGATCCCCCCATGGGCCACGTTCTGATTTTGAACTCTTATTTTTAAAATTATGCACAGAAATTTCTCCCTTACTGAGAAGAACGATATTAAAAAATTTGGGTATTTGGGTGATGCGAAAATGAAAAATTAATAGCTCAATTCATAAAATAAATAAATAGAAAAAATGTCCCATATAAATTCTGAGAATGTAAATGTCTTTAAGATATTTTCATGTGGGAGAATATATTTTTAAAAAGAAGTTAATAACATGATTATTTAACACACTCGTGAAAACATAAAGTTTTGAAAATTAAAATAATTTGAGCGCTAAAATTAAAAAGATAAATTTTCCTTTCGCTCTCGAGGCCCATTAACTCAGTTGTTTAGAGCGTCGTGCTAATAACGCGAAGGTCGTGGGTTCGATCCCCCATGGCCCACGTTCTGATTTTGAACTCTTATTTTTAAAATTATGCACAGAAATTTCTCCCTTACTGAGAAGAACGATATTAAAAAATCTGGGTATTTGGGTGATGCGAAAATGAAAAATTAATAGCTCAATTCATAAAATAAATAAATAGAAAAAATGTCCCATATAAATTCTGAGAATGTAAATGTCTTTCAGATATTTTCATGTGGGAGAATATATTTTTAAAAAGAAGTTAATAACATGGTTATTTAACACACTCGTGAAAACATAAAGTTTTGAAAATTAAAATAATTTGAGCGCTGAGGTTAAAAAGATCAATTTTCCTCTCGCTCTCGAGGCCCATTAGCTCAGTTGGTTAGAGCGTCGTGCTAATAATGCGAAGGTCGTGGGTTCGATCCCCCCATGGGCCACGTTCTGATTTTGAACTCTTATTTTTAAAATTATGCACAGAAATTTCTCCCTTACTGAGAAGAACGATATTAAAAAATTTGGGTATTTGGGTGATGCGAAAATGAAAAATTAATAGCTCAATTCATAAAATAAATAAATAGAAAAAATGTCCCATATAAATTCTGAGAATGTAAATGTCTTTCAGATATTTTCATGTGGGAGAATATATTTTTAAAAAGAAGTTAATAACATGATTATTTAACACACTCGTGAAAACATAAAGTTTTGAAAATTAAAATAATTTGAGCGCTAAAATTAAAAAGATAAATTTTCCTCTCGCTCTCGAGGCCCATTAACTCAGTTGTTTAGAGCGTCGTGCTAATAACGCGAAGGTCGTGGGTTCGATCCCCCATGGCCCACGTTCTGATTTTGAACTCTTATTTTTAAAATTATGCACAGAAATTTCTCCCTTACTGAGAAGAACGATATTAAAAAATCTGGGTATTTGGGTGATGCGAAAATGAAAAATTGATAACTCAATTCATAAAATAAATAAATAGAAAACATGTTCCATACAAATTCTGAGAATGTAAATGTCTTTCAGATATTTTCATGTGGGAGAATATATTTTTAAAAAGAAGTTAATAACATGGTTATTTAACACACTCGTGAAAACATAAAGTTTTGAAAATTAAAATAATTTGAGCGCTGAGATTAAAAAGATAAATTTTCCTCTCGCTTTCGAGGCCAATTAGCTCAGTTGGTTAGAGCGTCGTGCTAATAACGCGAAGGTCGTGGGTTCGATCCCCCCATGGGCCACGTTCTGATTTTGAACTCTTATTTTTAAAATTATGCACAGAAATTTCTCCCTTACTGAGAAGAACGATATTAAAAAATTTGGGTATTTGGGTGATGCGAAAATGAAAAATTAATAGCTCAATTCATAAAATAAATAAATAGAAAAAATGTCCCATATAAATTCTGAGAATGTAAATGTCTTTCAGATATTTTCATGTGGGAGAATATATTTTTAAAAAGAAGTTAATAACATGGTTATTTAACACACTCGTGAAAACATAAAGTTTTGAAAATTAAAATAATTTGAGCGCTGAGATTAAAAAGATAAATTTTCCTCTCGCTCTCGAGGCCCATTAACTCAGTTGTTTAGAGCGTCGTGCTAATAACGCGAAGGTCGTGGGTTTGATCCCCCATGGCCCACGTTCTGATTTTGAACTCTTATTTTTAAAATTATGCACAGAAATTTCTCCCTTACTGAGAAGAACGATATTAAAAAATCTGGGTATTTGGGTGATGCGAAAATGAAAAATTGATAACTCAATTCATAAAATAAATAAATAGAAAACATGTTCCATACAAATTCTGAGAATGTAAATGTCTTTCAGATATTTTCATGTGGGAGAATATATTTTTAAAAAGAAGTTAATAACATGGTTATTTAACACACTCGTGAAAACATAAAGTTTTGATAATTAAAATAATTTGAGCGCTGAGATTAAAAAGATAAATTTTCCTCTCGCTCTCGAGGCCCATTAGCTCAGTTGGTTTGAGCGTCGTGCTAATAACGCGAAGGTCGTGGGTTCGATCCCCCCATGGGCCACGTTCTGATTTTGAACTCTTATTTTAAAAATTATGCACAGAAATTTCTCCCTTACTGAGAAGAACGATATTAAAAAATCTGGGTATTTGGGTGATGCGAAAATGAAAAATTAATAGCTCAATTCATAAAATAAATAAATAGAAAAAATGTTCCATATAAATTCTGAGAATGTAAATGTCTTTCAGATATTTTCATGTGGGAGAATATATTTTTAAAAAGAAGTTAATAACATGGTTATTTAACACACTCGTGAAAACATAAAGTTTTGAAAATTAAAATAATTTGAGCGCTGAGATTAAAAAGATAAATTTTCCTCTCGCTCTCGAGGCCCATTAACTCAGTTGGTTAGAGCGTCGTGCTAATAACGCGAAGGTCGTGAGTTCGATCCCCCATGGCCCACGTTCTGATTTTGAACTCTTATTTTTAAAATTATGCACAGAAATTTCTCCCTTACTGAGAAGAACGATATTAAAAAATCTGGGTATTTGGGTGATGCGAAAATGAAAAATTGATAACTCAATTCATAAAATAAATAAATAGAAAACATGTTCCATACAAATTCTGAGAATGTAAATGTCTTTCAGATATTTTCATGTGGGAGAATATATTTTTAAAAAGAAGTTAATAACATGGTTATTTAACACACTCGTGAAAACATAAAGTTTTGAAAATTAAAATAATTTGAGCGCTGAGATTAAAAAGATAAATTTTCCTCTCGCTTTCGAGGCCAATTAGCTCAGTTGGTTAGAGCGTCGTGCTAATAACGCGAAGGTCGTGGGTTCGATCTTACCCCATGGGCCACGTTCTGATTTTGAACTCTTATTTTTAAAATTATGCACAGAAATTTCTCCCTTACTGAGAAGAACGATATTAAAAAATCTGGGTATTTGGGTGATGCGAAAATGAAAAATTAATAGCTCAATTCATAAAATAAATAAATAGAAAAAATGTCCCATATAAATTCTGAGAATGTAAATGTCTTTCAGATATTTTCATGTGGGAGAATATATTTTTAAAAAGAAGTTAATAACATGGTTATTTAACACACTCGTGAAAACATAAAGTTTTGAAAATTAAAATAATTTGAGCGCTGAGGTTAAAAAGATCAATTTTCCTCTCGCTCTCGAGACCCATTAGCTCAGTTGGTTAGAGCGTCGTGCTAATAACGCGAAGGTCGTGGGTTCGATCCCCCCATGGGCCACGTTCTGATTTTGAACTCTTATTTTTAAAATTATGCACAGAAATTTCTCCCTTACTGAGAAGAACGATATTAAAAAATCTGGGTATTTGGGTGATGCGAAAATGAAAAATTAATAGCTCAATTCATAAAATAAATAAATAGAAAAAATGTTCCATATAAATTCTGAGAATGTAAATGTCTTTCAGATATTTTCATGTGGGAGAATATATTTTTAAAAAGAAGTTAATAACATGGTTATTTAACACACTCGTGAAAACATAAAGTTTTGAAAATAAAAATAATTTGAGCGCTGAGATTAAAAAGATAAACTTTTCTTCTCGCTCTCGAGGCCCATTAGCTCAGTTGGTTAGAGCGTCGTGCTAATAACGCGAAGGTCGTGGGTTCGATCCCCCCATGGGCCACGTTGTGATTTTGAACTCTTATTTTTAAAATTATGCACAGAAATTTCTCCCTTACTGAGAAGAACGATATTAAAAAATCTGGGTATTTGGGTGATGCGAAAATGAAAAATTGATAACTCAATTCATAAAATAAATAAATAGAAAACATGTTCCATACAAATTCTGAGAATGTAAATGTCTTTCAGATATTTTCATGTGGGAGAATATATTTTTAAAAAGAAGTTAATAACATGGTTATTTAACACACTCGTGAAAACATAAAGTTTTGAAAATTAAAATAATTTGAGCGCTGAGATTAAAAAGATAAATTTTCCTCTCGCTCTCGAGGCCCATTAGCTCAGTTGGTTAGAGCGTCGTGCTAATAACGCGAAGGTCGTGGGTTCGATCCCCCCATGGGCCACGTTCTGATTTTGAACTCTTATTTTAAAAATTATGCACAGAAATTTCTCCCTTACTGAGAAGAACGATATTAAAAAATCTGGGTATTTGGGTGATGCGAAAATGAAAAATTAATAGCTCAATTCATAAAATAAATAAATAGAAAAAATGTCCCATATAAATTCTGAGAATGTAAATGTCTTTCAGATATTTTCATGTGGGAGAATATATTTTTAAAAAGAAGTTAATAACATTGTTATTTAACACACTCGTGAAAACATAAAGTTTTGAAAATTAAAATAATTTGAGCGCTGAGGTTAAAAAGATGAATTTTCCTCTCGCTTTCGAGGCCCATTAGCTCAGTTGGTTAGAGCGTCGTGCTAATAACGCGAAGGTCGTGTGTTCGATCCCCCCATGGGCCACGTTCTGATTTTGAACTCTTATTTTTAAAATTATGCACAGAAATTTCTCCCTTACTGAGAAGAACGATATTAAAAAATCTGGGTATTTGGATGATGCGAAAATGAAAAATTAATAGCTCAATTCATAAAATAAATAAATAGAAAAAATGTCCCATATAAATTCTGAGAATGTAAATGTCTTTCAGATATTTTCATGTGGGAGAATATATTTTTAAAAAGAAGTTAATAACATGGTTATTTAACACACTCGTGAAAACATAAAGTTTTGAAAATTAAAATAATTTGAGCGCTGAGATTAAAAAGATAAATTTTCCTCTCGCTCTCGAGGCCCATTAGCTCAGTTGGTTAGAGCGTCGTGCTAATAACGCGAAGGTCGTGGGTTCGATCCCCCCATGGGCCACGTTCTGATTTTGAACTCTTATTTTAAAAATTATGCACAGAAATTTCTCCCTTACTGAGAAGAACGATATTAAAAAATCTGGGTATTTGGGTGATGCGAAAATGAAAAATTAATAGCTCAATTCATAAAATAAATAAATAGAAAAAATGTCCCATATAAATTCTGAGAATGTAAATGTCTTTCAGATATTTTCATGTGGGAGAATATATTTTTAAAAAGAAGTTAATAACATGGTTATTTAACACACTCGTGAAAACATAAAGTTTTGAAAATTAAAATAATTTGAGCGCTGAGGTTAAAAAGATGAATTTTCCTCTCGCTCTCGAGGCCCATTAGCTCAGTTGGTTAGAGCGTCGTGCTAATAACGCGAAGGTCGTGGGTTCGATCCCCCCATGGGCCACGTTCTGATTTTGAACTCTTATTTTTAAAATTATGCACAGAAATTTCTCCCTTACTGAGAAGAACGATATTAAAAAATCTGGGTATTTGGATGATGCGAAAATGAAAAATTAATAGCTCAATTCATAAAATAAATAAATAGAAAAAATGTCCCATATAAATTCTGAGAATGTAAATGTCTTTCAGATATTTTCATGTGGGAGAATATATTTTTAAAAAGAAGTTAATAACATGGTTATTTAACACACTCGTGAAAACATAAAGTTTTGAAAATTAAAATAATTTGAGCGCTGAGATTAAAAAGATAAATTTTCCACTCGCTTTCGAGGCCAATTAGCTCAGTAGGTTAGAGCGTCGTGCTAATAACGCGAAGGTCGTGGGTTCGATCCCCCCCATGGGCCACGTTCTGATTTTGAACTCTTATTTTTAAAATTATGCACAGAAATTTCTCCCTTACTGAGAAGAACGATATTAAAAAATCTGGGTATTTGGGTGATGCGAAAATGAAAAATTAATAGCTCAATTCATAAAATAAATAAATAGAAAAAATGTCCCATATAAATTCTGAGAATGTAAATGTCTTTCAGATATTTTCATGTGGGAGAATATATTTTTAAAAAGAAGTTAATAACATGGTTATTTAACACACTCGTGAAAACATAAAGTTTTGAAAATTAAAATAATTTGAGCGCTGAGATTAAAAAGATAAATTTTCCACTCGCTTTCGAGGCCAATTAGCTCAGTAGGTTAGAGCGTCGTGCTAATAACGCGAAGGTCGTGGGTTCGATCCCCCCCATGGGCCACGTTCTGATTTTGAACTCTTATTTTTAAAATTATGCACAGAAATTTCTCCCTTACTGAGAAGAACGATATTAAAAAATCTGGGTATTTGGGTGATGCGAAAATGAAAAATTAATAGCTCAATTCATAAAATAAATAAATAGAAAAAATGTCCCATATAAATTCTGAGAATGTAAATGTCTTTCAGATATTTTCATGTGGGAGAATATATTTTTAAAAAGAAGTTAATAACATGGTTATTTAACACACTCGTGAAAACATAAAGTTTTGAAAATTAAAATAATTTGAGCGCTGAGGTTAAAAAGATCAATTTTCCTCTCGCTCTCGAGGCCCATTAGCTCAGTTGGTTAGAGCGTCGTGCTAATAACGCGAAGGTCGTGGGTTCGATCCCCCCATGGGCCACGTTCTGATTTTGAACTCTTATTTTTAAAATTATGCACAGAAATTTCTCCCTTACTGAGAAGAACGATATTAAAAAATTTGGGTATTTGGGTGATGCGAAAATGAAAAATTAATAGCTCAATTCATAAAATAAATAAATAGAAAAAATGTTCCATATAAATTCTGAGAATGTAAATGTCTTTCAGATATTTTCATGTGGGAGAATATATTTTTAAAAAGAAGTTAATAACATGGTTATTTAACACACTCGTGAAAACATAAAGTTTTGAAAATTAAAATAATTTGAGCGCTGAGATTAAAAAGATAAATTTTCCTCTCGCTCTCGAGGCCCATTAACTCAGTTGGTTAGAGCGTCGTGCTAATAACGCGAAGGTCGTGAGTTCGATCCCCCATGGCCCACGTTCTGATTTTGAACTCTTATTTTTAAAATTATGCACAGAAATTTCTCCCTTACTGAGAAGAACGATATTAAAAAATCTGGGTATTTGGGTGATGCGAAAATGAAAAATTGATAACTCAATTCATAAAATAAATAAATAGAAAACATGTTCCATACAAATTCTGAGAATGTAAATGTCTTTCAGATATTTTCATGTGGGAGAATATATTTTTAAAAAGAAGTTAATAACATGGTTATTTAACACACTCGTGAAAACATAAAGTTTTGAAAATTAAAATAATTTGAGCGCTGAGATTAAAAAGATAAATTTTCCTCTCGCTTTCGAGGCCAATTAGCTCAGTTGGTTAGAGCGTCGTGCTAATAACGCGAAGGTCGTGGGTTCGATCTTACCCCATGGGCCACGTTCTGATTTTGAACTCTTATTTTTAAAATTATGCACAGAAATTTCTCCCTTACTGAGAAGAACGATATTAAAAAATCTGGGTATTTGGGTGATGCGAAAATGAAAAATTAATAGCTCAATTCATAAAATAAATAAATAGAAAAAATGTCCCATATAAATTCTGAGAATGTAAATGTCTTTCAGATATTTTCATGTGGGAGAATATATTTTTAAAAAGAAGTTAATAACATGGTTATTTAACACACTCGTGAAAACATAAAGTTTTGAAAATTAAAATAATTTGAGCGCTGAGGTTAAAAAGATCAATTTTCCTCTCGCTCTCGAGACCCATTAGCTCAGTTGGTTAGAGCGTCGTGCTAATAACGCGAAGGTCGTGGGTTCGATCCCCCCATGGGCCACGTTCTGATTTTGAACTCTTATTTTTAAAATTATGCACAGAAATTTCTCCCTTACTGAGAAGAACGATATTAAAAAATCTGGGTATTTGGGTGATGCGAAAATGAAAAATTAATAGCTCAATTCATAAAATAAATAAATAGAAAAAATGTTCCATATAAATTCTGAGAATGTAAATGTCTTTCAGATATTTTCATGTGGGAGAATATATTTTTAAAAAGAAGTTAATAACATGGTTATTTAACACACTCGTGAAAACATAAAGTTTTGAAAATAAAAATAATTTGAGCGCTGAGATTAAAAAGATAAACTTTTCTTCTCGCTCTCGAGGCCCATTAGCTCAGTTGGTTAGAGCGTCGTGCTAATAACGCGAAGGTCGTGGGTTCGATCCCCCCATGGGCCACGTTGTGATTTTGAACTCTTATTTTTAAAATTATGCACAGAAATTTCTCCCTTACTGAGAAGAACGATATTAAAAAATCTGGGTATTTGGGTGATGCGAAAATGAAAAATTGATAACTCAATTCATAAAATAAATAAATAGAAAACATGTTCCATACAAATTCTGAGAATGTAAATGTCTTTCAGATATTTTCATGTGGGAGAATATATTTTTAAAAAGAAGTTAATAACATGGTTATTTAACACACTCGTGAAAACATAAAGTTTTGAAAATTAAAATAATTTGAGCGCTGAGATTAAAAAGATAAATTTTCCTCTCGCTCTCGAGGCCCATTAGCTCAGTTGGTTAGAGCGTCGTGCTAATAACGCGAAGGTCGTGGGTTCGATCCCCCCATGGGCCACGTTCTGATTTTGAACTCTTATTTTAAAAATTATGCACAGAAATTTCTCCCTTACTGAGAAGAACGATATTAAAAAATCTGGGTATTTGGGTGATGCGAAAATGAAAAATTAATAGCTCAATTCATAAAATAAATAAATAGAAAAAATGTCCCATATAAATTCTGAGAATGTAAATGTCTTTCAGATATTTTCATGTGGGAGAATATATTTTTAAAAAGAAGTTAATAACATTGTTATTTAACACACTCGTGAAAACATAAAGTTTTGAAAATTAAAATAATTTGAGCGCTGAGGTTAAAAAGATGAATTTTCCTCTCGCTTTCGAGGCCCATTAGCTCAGTTGGTTAGAGCGTCGTGCTAATAACGCGAAGGTCGTGTGTTCGATCCCCCCATGGGCCACGTTCTGATTTTGAACTCTTATTTTTAAAATTATGCACAGAAATTTCTCCCTTACTGAGAAGAACGATATTAAAAAATCTGGGTATTTGGATGATGCGAAAATGAAAAATTAATAGCTCAATTCATAAAATAAATAAATAGAAAAAATGTCCCATATAAATTCTGAGAATGTAAATGTCTTTCAGATATTTTCATGTGGGAGAATATATTTTTAAAAAGAAGTTAATAACATGGTTATTTAACACACTCGTGAAAACATAAAGTTTTGAAAATTAAAATAATTTGAGCGCTGAGATTAAAAAGATAAATTTTCCTCTCGCTCTCGAGGCCCATTAGCTCAGTTGGTTAGAGCGTCGTGCTAATAACGCGAAGGTCGTGGGTTCGATCCCCCCATGGGCCACGTTCTGATTTTGAACTCTTATTTTAAAAATTATGCACAGAAATTTCTCCCTTACTGAGAAGAACGATATTAAAAAATCTGGGTATTTGGGTGATGCGAAAATGAAAAATTAATAGCTCAATTCATAAAATAAATAAATAGAAAAAATGTCCCATATAAATTCTGAGAATGTAAATGTCTTTCAGATATTTTCATGTGGGAGAATATATTTTTAAAAAGAAGTTAATAACATGGTTATTTAACACACTCGTGAAAACATAAAGTTTTGAAAATTAAAATAATTTGAGCGCTGAGGTTAAAAAGATGAATTTTCCTCTCGCTCTCGAGGCCCATTAGCTCAGTTGGTTAGAGCGTCGTGCTAATAACGCGAAGGTCGTGGGTTCGATCCCCCCATGGGCCACGTTCTGATTTTGAACTCTTATTTTTAAAATTATGCACAGAAATTTCTCCCTTACTGAGAAGAACGATATTAAAAAATCTGGGTATTTGGATGATGCGAAAATGAAAAATTAATAGCTCAATTCATAAAATAAATAAATAGAAAAAATGTCCCATATAAATTCTGAGAATGTAAATGTCTTTCAGATATTTTCATGTGGGAGAATATATTTTTAAAAAGAAGTTAATAACATGGTTATTTAACACACTCGTGAAAACATAAAGTTTTGAAAATTAAAATAATTTGAGCGCTGAGATTAAAAAGATAAATTTTCCACTCGCTTTCGAGGCCAATTAGCTCAGTAGGTTAGAGCGTCGTGCTAATAACGCGAAGGTCGTGGGTTCGATCCCCCCCATGGGCCACGTTCTGATTTTGAACTCTTATTTTTAAAATTATGCACAGAAATTTCTCCCTTACTGAGAAGAACGATATTAAAAAATCTGGGTATTTGGGTGATGCGAAAATGAAAAATTAATAGCTCAATTCATAAAATAAATAAATAGAAAAAATGTCCCATATAAATTCTGAGAATGTAAATGTCTTTCAGATATTTTCATGTGGGAGAATATATTTTTAAAAAGAAGTTAATAACATGGTTATTTAACACACTCGTGAAAACATAAAGTTTTGAAAATTAAAATAATTTGAGCGCTGAGGTTAAAAAGATCAATTTTCCTCTCGCTCTCGAGGCCCATTAGCTCAGTTGGTTAGAGCGTCGTGCTAATAACGCGAAGGTCGTGGGTTCGATCCCCCCATGGGCCACGTTCTGATTTTGAACTCTTATTTTTAAAATTATGCACAGAAATTTCTCCCTTACTGAGAAGAACGATATTAAAAAATTTGGGTATTTGGGTGATGCGAAAATGAAAAATTAATAGCTCAATTCATAAAATAAATAAATAGAAAAAATGTCCCATATAAATTCTGAGAATGTAAATGTCTTTAAGATATTTTCATGTGGGAGAATATATTTTTAAAAAGAAGTTAATAACATGATTATTTAACACACTCGTGAAAACATAAAGTTTTGAAAATTAAAATAATTTGAGCGCTAAAATTAAAAAGATAAATTTTCCTTTCGCTCTCGAGGCCCATTAACTCAGTTGTTTAGAGCGTCGTGCTAATAACGCGAAGGTCGTGGGTTCGATCCCCCATGGCCCACGTTCTGATTTTGAACTCTTATTTTTAAAATTATGCACAGAAATTTCTCCCTTACTGAGAAGAACGATATTAAAAAATCTGGGTATTTGGGTGATGCGAAAATGAAAAATTAATAGCTCAATTCATAAAATAAATAAATAGAAAAAATGTCCCATATAAATTCTGAGAATGTAAATGTCTTTCAGATATTTTCATGTGGGAGAATATATTTTTAAAAAGAAGTTAATAACATGGTTATTTAACACACTCGTGAAAACATAAAGTTTTGAAAATTAAAATAATTTGAGCGCTGAGGTTAAAAAGATCAATTTTCCTCTCGCTCTCGAGGCCCATTAGCTCAGTTGGTTAGAGCGTCGTGCTAATAACGCGAAGGTCGTGGGTTCGATCCCCCCATGGGCCACGTTCTGATTTTGAACTCTTATTTTTAAAATTATGCACAGAAATTTCTCCCTTACTGAGAAGAACGATATTAAAAAATTTGGGTATTTGGGTGATGCGAAAATGAAAAATTAATAGCTCAATTCATAAAATAAATAAATAGAAAAAATGTCCCATATAAATTCTGAGAATGTAAATGTCTTTAAGATATTTTCATGTGGGAGAATATATTTTTAAAAAGAAGTTAATAACATGATTATTTAACACACTCGTGAAAACATAAAGTTTTGAAAATTAAAATAATTTGAGCGCTAAAATTAAAAAGATAAATTTTCCTTTCGCTCTCGAGGCCCATTAACTCAGTTGTTTAGAGCGTCGTGCTAATAACGCGAAGGTCGTGGGTTCGATCCCCCATGGCCCACGTTCTGATTTTGAACTCTTATTTTTAAAATTATGCACAGAAATTTCTCCCTTACTGAGAAGAACGATATTAAAAAATCTGGGTATTTGGGTGATGCGAAAATGAAAAATTAATAGCTCAATTCATAAAATAAATAAATAGAAAAAATGTCCCATATAAATTCTGAGAATGTAAATGTCTTTCAGATATTTTCATGTGGGAGAATATATTTTTAAAAAGAAGTTAATAACATGGTTATTTAACACACTCGTGAAAACATAAAGTTTTGAAAATTAAAATAATTTGAGCGCTGAGGTTAAAAAGATCAATTTTCCTCTCGCTCTCGAGGCCCATTAGCTCAGTTGGTTAGAGCGTCGTGCTAATAATGCGAAGGTCGTGGGTTCGATCCCCCCATGGGCCACGTTCAGATTTTGAACTCTTATTTTTAAAATTATGCACAGAAATTTCTCCCTTACTGAGAAGAACGATATTAAAAAATTTGGGTATTTGGGTGATGCGAAAATGAAAAATTAATAGCTCAATTCATAAAATAAATAAATAGAAAAAATGTCCCATATAAATTCTGAGAATGTAAATGTCTTTCAGATATTTTCATGTGGGAGAATATATTTTTAAAAAGAAGTTAATAACATGATTATTTAACACACTCGTGAAAACATAAAGTTTTGAAAATTAAAATAATTTGAGCGCTAAAATTAAAAAGATAAATTTTCCTCTCGCTCTCGAGGCCCATTAACTCAGTTGTTTAGAGCGTCGTGCTAATAACGCGAAGGTCGTGGGTTCGATCCCCCATGGCCCACGTTCTGATTTTGAACTCTTATTTTTAAAATTATGCACAGAAATTTCTCCCTTACTGAGAAGAACGATATTAAAAAATCTGGGTATTTGGGTGATGCGAAAATGAAAAATTGATAACTCAATTCATAAAATAAATAAATAGAAAACATGTTCCATACAAATTCTGAGAATGTAAATGTCTTTCAGATATTTTCATGTGGGAGAATATATTTTTAAAAAGAAGTTAATAACATGGTTATTTAACACACTCGTGAAAACATAAAGTTTTGAAAATTAAAATAATTTGAGCGCTGAGATTAAAAAGATAAATTTTCCTCTCGCTTTCGAGGCCAATTAGCTCAGTTGGTTAGAGCGTCGTGCTAATAACGCGAAGGTCGTGGGTTCGATCCCCCCATGGGCCACGTTCTGATTTTGAACTCTTATTTTTAAAATTATGCACAGAAATTTCTCCCTTACTGAGAAGAACGATATTAAAAAATTTGGGTATTTGGGTGATGCGAAAATGAAAAATTAATAGCTCAATTCATAAAATAAATAAATAGAAAAAATGTCCCATATAAATTCTGAGAATGTAAATGTCTTTCAGATATTTTCATGTGGGAGAATATATTTTTAAAAAGAAGTTAATAACATGGTTATTTAACACACTCGTGAAAACATAAAGTTTTGAAAATTAAAATAATTTGAGCGCTGAGATTAAAAAGATAAATTTTCCTCTCGCTCTCGAGGCCCATTAACTCAGTTGTTTAGAGCGTCGTGCTAATAACGCGAAGGTCGTGGGTTTGATCCCCCATGGCCCACGTTCTGATTTTGAACTCTTATTTTTAAAATTATGCACAGAAATTTCTCCCTTACTGAGAAGAACGATATTAAAAAATCTGGGTATTTGGGTGATGCGAAAATGAAAAATTGATAACTCAATTCATAAAATAAATAAATAGAAAACATGTTCCATACAAATTCTGAGAATGTAAATGTCTTTCAGATATTTTCATGTGGGAGAATATATTTTTAAAAAGAAGTTAATAACATGGTTATTTAACACACTCGTGAAAACATAAAGTTTTGATAATTAAAATAATTTGAGCGCTGAGATTAAAAAGATAAATTTTCCTCTCGCTCTCGAGGCCCATTAGCTCAGTTGGTTTGAGTGTCGTGCTAATAACGCGAAGGTCGTGGGTTCGATCCCCCCATGGGCCACGTTCTGATTTTGAACTCTTATTTTAAAAATTATGCACAGAAATTTCTCCCTTACTGAGAAGAACGATATTAAAAAATCTGGGTATTTGGGTGATGCGAAAATGAAAAATTAATAGCTCAATTCATAAAATAAATAAATAGAAAAAATGTTCCATATAAATTCTGAGAATGTAAATGTCTTTCAGATATTTTCATGTGGGAGAATATATTTTTAAAAAGAAGTTAATAACATGGTTATTTAACACACTCGTGAAAACATAAAGTTTTGAAAATTAAAATAATTTGAGCGCTGAGATTAAAAAGATAAATTTTCCTCTCGCTCTCGAGGCCCATTAACTCAGTTGGTTAGAGCGTCGTGCTAATAACGCGAAGGTCGTGAGTTCGATCCCCCATGGCCCACGTTCTGATTTTGAACTCTTATTTTTAAAATTATGCACAGAAATTTCTCCCTTACTGAGAAGAACGATATTAAAAAATCTGGGTATTTGGGTGATGCGAAAATGAAAAATTGATAACTCAATTCATAAAATAAATAAATAGAAAACATGTTCCATACAAATTCTGAGAATGTAAATGTCTTTCAGATATTTTCATGTGGGAGAATATATTTTTAAAAAGAAGTTAATAACATGGTTATTTAACACACTCGTGAAAACATAAAGTTTTGAAAATTAAAATAATTTGAGCGCTGAGATTAAAAAGATAAATTTTCCTCTCGCTTTCGAGGCCAATTAGCTCAGTTGGTTAGAGCGTCGTGCTAATAACGCGAAGGTCGTGGGTTCGATCTTACCCCATGGGCCACGTTCTGATTTTGAACTCTTATTTTTAAAATTATGCACAGAAATTTCTCCCTTACTGAGAAGAACGATATTAAAAAATCTGGGTATTTGGGTGATGCGAAAATGAAAAATTAATAGCTCAATTCATAAAATAAATAAATAGAAAAAATGTCCCATATAAATTCTGAGAATGTAAATGTCTTTCAGATATTTTCATGTGGGAGAATATATTTTTAAAAAGAAGTTAATAACATGGTTATTTAACACACTCGTGAAAACATAAAGTTTTGAAAATTAAAATAATTTGAGCGCTGAGGTTAAAAAGATCAATTTTCCTCTCGCACTCGAGACCCATTAGCTCAGTTGGTTAGAGCGTCGTGCTAATAACGCGAAGGTCGTGGGTTCGATCCCCCCATGGGCCACGTTCTGATTTTGAACTCTTATTTTTAAAATTATGCACAGAAATTTCTCCCTTACTGAGAAGAACGATATTAAAAAATCTGGGTATTTGGGTGATGCGAAAATGAAAAATTAATAGCTCAATTCATAAAATAAATAAATAGAAAAAATGTTCCATATAAATTCTGAGAATGTAAATGTCTTTCAGATATTTTCATGTGGGAGAATATATTTTTAAAAAGAAGTTAATAACATGGTTATTTAACACACTCGTGAAAACATAAAGTTTTGAAAATAAAAATAATTTGAGCGCTGAGATTAAAAAGATAAACTTTTCTTCTCGCTCTCGAGGCCCATTAGCTCAGTTGGTTAGAGCGTCGTGCTAATAACGCGAAGGTCGTGGGTTCGATCCCCCCATGGGCCACGTTGTGATTTTGAACTCTTATTTTTAAAATTATGCACAGAAATTTCTCCCTTACTGAGAAGAACGATATTAAAAAATCTGGGTATTTGGGTGATGCGAAAATGAAAAATTGATAACTCAATTCATAAAATAAATAAATAGAAAACATGTTCCATACAAATTCTGAGAATGTAAATGTCTTTCAGATATTTTCATGTGGGAGAATATATTTTTAAAAAGAAGTTAATAACATGGTTATTTAACACACTCGTGAAAACATAAAGTTTTGAAAATTAAAATAATTTGAGCGCTGAGATTAAAAAGATAAATTTTCCTCTCGCTCTCGAGGCCCATTAGCTCAGTTGGTTAGAGCGTCGTGCTAATAACGCGAAGGTCGTGGGTTCGATCCCCCCATGGGCCACGTTCTGATTTTGAACTCTTATTTTAAAAATTATGCACAGAAATTTCTCCCTTACTGAGAAGAACGATATTAAAAAATCTGGGTATTTGGGTGATGCGAAAATGAAAAATTAATAGCTCAATTCATAAAATAAATAAATAGAAAAAATGTCCCATATAAATTCTGAGAATGTAAATGTCTTTCAGATATTTTCATGTGGGAGAATATATTTTTAAAAAGAAGTTAATAACATGATTATTTAACACACTCGTGAAAACATAAAGTTTTGAAAATTAAAATAATTTGAGCGCTGAGAATAAAAAGATAAATTTTCCTCTCGCTCTCGAGGCCCATTAACTCAGTTGTTTAGAGCGTCGTGCTAATAACGCGAAGGTCGTGGGTTCGATCCCCCATGGCCCACGTTCTGATTTTGAACTCTTATTTTTAAAATTATGCACAGAAATTTCTCCCTTACTGAGAAGAACGATATTAAAAAATCTGGGTATTTGGGTGATGCGAAAATGAAAAATTGATAACTCAATTCATAAAATAAATAAATAGAAAACATGTTCCATACAAATTCTGAGAATGTAAATGTCTTTCAGATATTTTCATGTGGGAGAATATATTTTTAAAAAGAAGTTAATAACATGGTTATTTAACACACTCGTGAAAACATAAAGTTTTGAAAATTAAAATAATTTGAGCGCTGAGATTAAAAAAATAAATTTTCCTCTCGCTTTCGAGGCCAATTAGCTCAGTTGGTTAGAGCGTCGTGCTAATAACGCGAAGGTCGTGGGTTCGATCCCCCCCATGGGCCACGTTCTGATTTTGAACTCTTATTTTTAAAATTATGCACAGAAATTTCTCCCTTACTGAGAAGAACGATATTAAAAAATCTGGGTATTTGGGTGATGCGAAAATGAAAAATTAATAGCTCAATTCATAAAATAAATAAATAGAAAAAATGTCCCATATAAATTCTGAGAATGTAAATGTCTTTCAGATATTTTCATGTGGGAGAATATATTTTTAAAAAGAAGTTAATAACATGGTTATTTAACACACTCGTGAAAACATAAAGTTTTGAAAATTAAAATAATTTGAGCGCTGAGGTTAAAAAGATAAATTTTCCTCTCGCTCTCGAGGCCCATTAGCTCAGTTGGTTAGAGCGTCGTGCTAATAACGCGAAGGTCGTGGTTTCGATCCCCCCATGGGCCACGTTCTGATTTTGAACTCTTATTTTTAAAATTATGCACAGAAATTTCTCCCTTACTGAGAAGAACGATATTAAAAAATCTGGGTATTTGGGTGATGCGAAAATGAAAAATTGATAACTCAATTCATAAAATAAATAAATAGAAAACATGTTCCATACAAATTCTGAGAATGTAAATGTCTTTCAGATATTTTCATGTGGGAGAATATATTTTTAAAAAGAAGTTAATAACATGGTTATTTAACACACTCGAGAAAACATAAAGTTTTGAAAATTAAAATAATTTGAGCGCTGAGATTAAAAAGATCAATTTTCCTCTCGCTCTCGAGGCCCATTAGCTCAGTTGGTTAGAGCTTCGTGCTAATAACGCGAAGGTCGTGGTTTCGATCCCCCCATGGGCCACGTTCTGATTTTGAACTCTTATTTTTAAAATTATGCACAGAAATTTCTCCCTTACTGAGAAGAACGATATTAAAAAATTTGGGTATTTGGGTGATGCGAAAATGAAAAATTAATAGCTCAATTCATAAAATAAATAAATAGAAAAAATGTCCCATATAAATTCTGAGAATGTAAATGTCTTTCAGATATTTTCATGTGGGAGAATATATTTTTAAAAAGAAGTTAATAACATGATTATTTAACACACTCGTGAAAACATAAAGTTTTGAAAATTAAAATAATTTGAGCGCTAAAATTAAAAAGATAAATTTTCCTCGCGCTTTCGAGGCCCATTAACTCAGTTGTTTAGAGCGTCGTGGTAATAACGCGAAGGTCGTGGGTTCGATCCCCCATGGCCCACGTTCTGATTTTGAACTCTTATTTTTAAAATTATGCACAGAAATTTCTCCCTTACTGAGAAGAACGATATTAAAAAATCTGGGTATTTGGGTGATGCGAAAATGAAAAATTGATAACTCAATTCATAAAATAAATAAATAGAAAACATGTTCCATACAAATTCTGAGAATGTAAATGTCTTTCAGATATTTTCATGTGGGAGAATATATTTTTAAAAAGAAGTTAATAACATGGTTATTTAACACACTCGAGAAAACATAAAGTTTTGAAAATTAAAATAATTTGAGCGCTGAGATTAAAAAGATCAATTTTCCTCTCGCTCTCGAGGCCCATTAGCTCAGTTGGTTAGAGCGTCGTGCTAATAACGCGAAGGTCGTGGGTTCGATCCCCCATGGCCAACGTTCTGATTTTGAACTCTTATTTTTAAAATTATGCACAGAAATTTCTCCCTTACTGAGAAGAACGATATTAAAAAATCTGGGTATTTGGGTGATGCGAAAATGAAAAATTGATAACTCAATTCATAAAATAAATAAATAGAAAACATGTTCCATACAAATTCTGAGAATGTAAATGTCTTTCAGATATTTTCATGTGGGAGAATATATTTTTAAAAAGAAGTTAATAACATGATTATTTAACACACTCGTGAAAACATAAAGTTTTGAAAATTAAAATAATTTGAGCGCTAAAATTAAAAAGATAAATTTTCCTCGCGCTCTCGAGGCCCATTAACTCAGTTGTTTAGAGCGTCGTGGTAATAACGCGAAGGTCGTGGGTTCGATCCCCCATGGGCCACGTTCTGATTTTGAACTCTTATTTTTAAGATTATGCACAGAAATTTCTCCCTTACTGAGAAGAACGATATTAAAAAATCTGGGTATTTGGGTGATGCGAAAATGAAAAATTAATAGCTCAATTCATAAAATAAATAAATAGAAAAAATGTTCCATATAAATTCTGAGAATGTAAATGTCTTTCAGATATTTTCATGTGGGAGAATATATTTTTAAAAAGAAGTTAATAACATGGTTATTTAACACACTCGTGAAAACATAAAGTTTTGAAAATTAAAATAATTTGAGCGCTGAGGTTAAAAAGATCAATTTTCCGCTCGCTCTCGAGGCCCATTAGCTCAGTTGGTTAGAGCGTCGTGCTAATAACGCGAAGGTCGTGGGTTCGATCCCCCCATGGGCCACGTTCTGATTTTGAACTCTTATTTTTAAAATTATGCACAGAAATTTCTCCCTTACTGAGAAGAACGATATTAAAAAATTTGGGTATTTGGGTGATGCGAAAATGAAAAATTAATAGCTCAATTCATAAAATAAATAACAAGAAAAAATGTCCCATATAAATTCTGAGAATGTAAATGTCTTTAAGATATTTTCATGTGGGAGAATATATTTTTAAAAAGAAGTTAATAACATGATTATTTAACACACTCGTGAAAACATAAAGTTTTGAAAATTAAAATAATTTGAGCGCTAAAATTAAAAAGATAAATTTTCCTCTCGCTCTCGAGGCCCATTAACTCAATTGTTTAGAGCGTCGTGCTAATAACGCGAAGGTCGTGGGTTCGATCCCCCATGGCCCACGTTCTGATTTTGAACTCTTATTTTTAAAATTATGCACAGAAATTTCTCCCTTACTGGCCCCACCAGTGGCAGAGAGGTACGGACCTCTCAACTGGTAGACGGCAGGTGCTGGGTTCGAACCCAATCGCGGCCGTCGGCCTAACCGTTCGGAGTTTTCTTGGTTTTCTTCGAACCTTGCGTAAATACGGGTTAGGTTCCCTTAGAAAGACCCCCACGAAGGGCACTCCCCCCCTGGTCCTATATCCCAAGCGTAGATAATCGGACGACAAAAATAAACCAAACTAATTCTCCCTTACTGAGAAGAACGATATTAAAAAATCTGGGTATTTGGGTGATGCGAAAATGAAAAATTAATAGCTCAATTCATAAAATAAATAACAAGAAAAAATGTCCCATATAAATTCTGAGAATGTAAATGTCTTTCAGATATTTTCATGTGGGAGAATATATTTTTAAAAAGAAGTTAATAACATGGTTATTTAACACACTCGTGAAAACATAAAGTTTTGAAAATTAAAATAATTTGAGCGCTGAGGTTAAAAAGATGAATTTTCCTCTCGCTCTCGAGGCCCATTAGCTCAGTTGGTTAGAGCGTCGTGCTAATAACGCGAAGGTCGTGGGTTCGATCCCCCCATGGGCCACGTTCTGATTTTGAACTCTTATTTTTAAAATTATGCACAGAAATTTCTCCCTTACTGAGAAGAACGATATTAAAAAATCTGGGTATTTGGATGATGCGAAAATGAAAAATTAATAGCTCAATTCATAAAATAAATAAATAGAAAAAATGTCCCATATAAATTCTGAGAATGTAAATGTCTTTCAGATATTTTCATGTGGGAGAATATATTTTTAAAAAGAAGTTAATAACATGGTTATTTAACACACTCGTTAAAACATAAAGTTTTGAAAATTAAAATAATTTGAGCGCTGAGATTAAAAAGATAAATTTTCCTCTCGCTCTCGAGGCCCATTAGCTCAGTTGGTTAGAGCGTCGTGCTAATAACGCGAAGGTCGTGGGTTCGATCCCCCCATGGGCCACGTTCTGATTTTGAACTCTTATTTTAAAAATTATGCACAGAAATTTCTCCCTTACTGAGAAGAACGATATTAAAAAATCTGGGTATTTGGGTGATGCGAAAATGAAAAATTAATAGCTCAATTCATAAAATAAATAAATAGAAAAAATGTCCCATATAAATTCTGAGAATGTAAATGTCTTTCAGATATTTTCATGTGGGAGAATATATTTTTAAAAAGAAGTTAATAACATGATTATTTAACACACTCGTGAAAACATAAAGTTTTGAAAATTAAAATAATTTGAGCGCTGAGAATAAAAAGATAAATTTTCCTCTCGCTCTCGAGGCCCATTAACTCAGTTGTTTAGAGCGTCGTGCTAATAACGCGAAGGTCGTGGGTTCGATCCCCCATGGCCCACCTTCTGATTTTGAACTCTTATTTTTAAAATTATGCACAGAAATTTCTCCCTTACTGAGAAGAACGATATTAAAAAATCTGGGTATTTGGGTGATGCGAAAATGAAAAATTGATAACTCAATTCATAAAATAAATAAATAGAAAACATGTTCCATACAAATTCTGAGAATGTAAATGTCTTTCAGATATTTTCATGTGGGAGAATATATTTTTAAAAAGAAGTTAATAACATGGTTATTTAACACACTCGTGAAAACATAAAGTTTTGAAAATTAAAATAATTTGAGCGCTGAGATTAAAAAGATAAATTTTCCTCTCGCTTTCGAGGCCAATTAGCTCAGTTGGTTAGAGCGTCGTGCTAATAACGCGAAGGTCGTGGGTTCGATCCCCCCCATGGGCCACGTTCTGATTTTGAACTCTTATTTTTAAAATTATGCACAGAAATTTCTCCCTTACTGAGAAGAACGATATTAAAAAATCTGGGTATTTGGGTGATGCGAAAATGAAAAATTAATAGCTCAATTCATAAAATAAATAAATAGAAAAAATGTCCCATATAAATTCTGAGAATGTAAATGTCTTTCAGATATTTTCATGTGGGAGAATATATTTTTAAAAAGAAGTTAATAACATGGTTATTTAACACACTCGTGAAAACATAAAGTTTTGAAAATTAAAATAATTTGAGCGCTAAAATTAAAAAGATAAATTTTCCTCTCGCTCTCGAGGCCCATTAACTCAATTGTTTAGAGCGTCGTGCTAATAACGCGAAGGTCGTGGGTTCGATCCCCCATGGCCCACGTTCTGATTTTGAACTCTTATTTTTAAAATTATGCACAGAAATTTCTCCCTTACTGGCCCCACCAGTGGCAGAGAGGTACGGACCTCTCAACTGGTAGACGGCAGGTGCTGGGTTCGAACCCAATCGCGGCCGTCGGCCTAACCGTTCGGAGTTTTCTTGGTTTTCTTCGAACCTTGCGTAAATACGGGTTAGGTTCCCTTAGAAAGACCCCCACGAAGGGCACTCCCCCCCTGATCCTATATCCCAAGCGTAGATAATCGGACGACAAAAATAAACCAAACTAATTCTCCCTTACTGAGAAGAACGATATTAAAAAATCTGGGTATTTGGGTGATGCGAAAATGAAAAATTAATAGCTCAATTCATAAAATAAATAAATAGAAAAAATGTCCCATATAAATTCTGAGAATGTAAATGTCTTTCAGATATTTTCATGTGGGAGAATATATTTTTAAAAAGAAGTTAATAACATGGTTATTTAACACACTCGTGAAAACATAAAGTTTTGAAAATAAAAATAATTTGAGCGCTGAGATTAAAAAGATAAACTTTTCTTCTCGCTCTCGAGGCCCATTAGCTCAGTTGGTTAGAGCGTCGTGCTAATAACGCGAAGGTCGTGGGTTCGATCCCCCCATGGGCCACGTTGTGATTTTGAACTCTTATTTTTAAAATTATGCACAGAAATTTCTCCCTTACTGAGAAGAACGATATTAAAAAATCTGGGTATTTGGGTGATGCGAAAATGAAAAATTGATAACTCAATTCATAAAATAAATAAATAGAAAACATGTTCCATACAAATTCTGAGAATGTAAATGTCTTTCAGATATTTTCATGTGGGAGAATATATTTTTAAAAAGAAGTTAATAACATGGTTATTTAACACACTCGTGAAAACATAAAGTTTTGAAAATTAAAATAATTTGAGCGCTGAGATTAAAAAGATAAATTTTCCTCTCGCTCTCGAGGCCCATTAGCTCAGTTGGTTAGAGCGTCATGCTAATAACGCGAAGGTCGTGGGTTCGATCCCCCCATGGGCCACGTTCTGATTTTGAACTCTTATTTTAAAAATTATGCACAGAAATTTCTCCCTTACTGAGAAGAACGATATTAAAAAATCTGGGTATTTGGGTGATGCGAAAATGAAAAATTAATAGCTCAATTCATAAAATAAATAAATAGAAAAAATGTCCCATATAAATTCTGAGAATGTAAATGTCTTTCAGATATTTTCATGTGGGAGAATATATTTTTAAAAAGAAGTTAATAACATGGTTATTTAACACACTCGTGAAAACATAAAGTTTTGAAAATTAAAATAATTTGAGCGCTGAGGTTAAAAAGATGAATTTTCCTCTCGCTCTCGAGGCCCATTAGCTCAGTTGGTTAGAGCGTCGTGCTAATAACGCGAAGGTCGTGGGTTCGATCCCCCCATGGGCCACGTTCTGATTTTGAACTCTTATTTTTAAAATTATGCACAGAAATTTCTCCCTTACTGAGAAGAACGATATTAAAAAATCTGGGTATTTGGATGATGCGAAAATGAAAAATTAATAGCTCAATTCATAAAATAAATAAATAGAAAAAATGTCCCATATAAATTCTGAGAATGTAAATGTCTTTCAGATATTTTCATGTGGGAGAATATATTTTTAAAAAGAAGTTAATAACATGGTTATTTAACACACTCGTTAAAACATAAAGTTTTGAAAATTAAAATAATTTGAGCGCTGAGATTAAAAAGATAAATTTTCCTCTCGCTCTCGAGGCCCATTAGCTCAGTTGGTTAGAGCGTCGTGCTAATAACGCGAAGGTCGTGGGTTCGATCCCCCCATGGGCCACGTTCTGATTTTGAACTCTTATTTTAAAAATTATGCACAGAAATTTCTCCCTTACTGAGAAGAACGATATTAAAAAATCTGGGTATTTGGGTGATGCGAAAATGAAAAATTAATAGCTCAATTCATAAAATAAATAAATAGAAAAAATGTCCCATATAAATTCTGAGAATGTAAATGTCTTTCAGATATTTTCATGTGGGAGAATATATTTTTAAAAAGAAGTTAATAACATGATTATTTAACACACTCGTGAAAACATAAAGTTTTGAAAATTAAAATAATTTGAGCGCTGAGAATAAAAAGATAAATTTTCCTCTCGCTCTCGAGGCCCATTAACTCAGTTGTTTAGAGCGTCGTGCTAATAACGCGAAGGTCGTGGGTTCGATCCCCCATGGCCCACGTTCTGATTTTGAACTCTTATTTTTAAAATTATGCACAGAAATTTCTCCCTTACTGAGAAGAACGATATTAAAAAATCTGGGTATTTGGGTGATGCGAAAATGAAAAATTGATAACTCAATTCATAAAATAAATAAATAGAAAACATGTTCCATACAAATTCTGAGAATGTAAATGTCTTTCAGATATTTTCATGTGGGAGAATATATTTTTAAAAAGAAGTTAATAACATGGTTATTTAACACACTCGTGAAAACATAAAGTTTTGAAAATTAAAATAATTTGAGCGCTGAGATTAAAAAGATAAATTTTCCTCTCGCTTTCGAGGCCAATTAGCTCAGTTGGTTAGAGCGTCGTGCTAATAACGCGAAGGTCGTGGGTTCGATCCCCCCCATGGGCCACGTTCTGATTTTGAACTCTTATTTTTAAAATTATGCACAGAAATTTCTCCCTTACTGAGAAGAACGATATTAAAAAATCTGGGTATTTGGGTGATGCGAAAATGAAAAATTAATAGCTCAATTCATAAAATAAATAAATAGAAAAAATGTCCCATATAAATTCTGAGAATGTAAATGTCTTTCAGATATTTTCATGTGGGAGAATATATTTTTAAAAAGAAGTTAATAACATGGTTATTTAACACACTCGTGAAAACATAAAGTTTTGAAAATTAAAATAATTTGAGCGCTGAGGTTAAAAAGATAAATTTTCCTCTCGCTCTCGAGGCCCATTAGCTCAGTTGGTTAGAGCGTCGTGCTAATAACGCGAAGGTCGTGGTTTCGATCCCCCCATGGGCCACGTTCTGATTTTGAACTCTTATTTTTAAAATTATGCACAGAAATTTCTCCCTTACTGAGAAGAACGATATTAAAAAATTTGGGTATTTGGGTGATGCGAAAATGAAAAATTAATAGCTCAATTCATAAAATAAATAAATAGAAAAAATGTCCCATATAAATTCTGAGAATGTAAATGTCTTTCAGATATTTTCATGTGGGAGAATATATTTTTAAAAAGAAGTTAATAACATGATTATTTAACACACTCGTGAAAACATAAAGTTTTGAAAATTAAAATAATTTGAGCGCTAAAATTAAAAAGATAAATTTTCCTCGCGCTCTCGAGGCCCATTAACTCAGTTGTTTAGAGCGTCGTGGTAATAACGCGAAGGTCGTGGGTTCGATCCCCCATGGCCCACGTTCTGATTTTGAACTCTTATTTTTAAAATTATGCACAGAAATTTCTCCCTTACTGAGAAGAACGATATTAAAAAATCTGGGTATTTGGGTGATGCGAAAATGAAAAATTGATAACTCAATTCATAAAATAAATAAATAGAAAACATGTTCCATACAAATTCTGAGAATGTAAATGTCTTTCAGATATTTTCATGTGGGAGAATATATTTTTAAAAAGAAGTTAATAACATGGTTATTTAACACACTCGAGAAAACATAAAGTTTTGAAAATTAAAATAATTTGAGCGCTGAGATTAAAAAGATAAATTTTCCTCTCGCTCTCGAGGCCCATTAGCTCAGTTGGTTAGAGCGTCGTGCTAATAACGCGAAGGTCGTGGGTTCGATCCCCCCATGGGCCACGTTCTGATTTTGAACTCTTATTTTAAAAATTATGCACAGAAATTTCTCCCTTACTGAGAAGAACGATATTAAAAAATCTGGGTATTTGGGTGATGCGTAAATGAAAAATTGATAACTCAATTCATAAAATAAATAAATAGAAAACATGTTCCATACAAATTCTGAGAATGTAAATGTCTTTCAGATATTTTCATGTGGGAGAATATATTTTTAAAAAGAAGTTAATAACATGGTTATTTAACACACTCGTGAAAACATAAAGTTTTGAAAATTAAAATAATTTGAGCGCTGAGATTAAAAAGATAAATTTTCCTCTCGCTTTCGAGGCCAATTAGCTCAGTTGGTTAGAGCGTCGTGCTAATAACGCGAAGGTCGTGGGTTCGATCCCCCCCATGGGCTACGTTCTGATTTTGAACTCTTATTTTTAAAATTATGCACAGAAATTTCTCCCTTACTGAGAAGAACGATATTAAAAAATCTGGGTATTTGGGTGATGCGAAAATGAAAAATTAATAGCTCAATTCATAAAATAAATAAATAGAAAAAATGTCCCATATAAATTCTGAGAATGTAAATGTCTTTCAGATATTTTCATGTGGGAGAATATATTTTTAAAAAGAAGTTAATAACATGGTTATTTAACACACTCGTGAAAACATAAAGTTTTGAAAATTAAAATAATTTGAGCGCTGAGGTTAAAAAGATAAATTTTCCTCTCGCTCTCGAGGCCCATTAGCTCAGTTGGTTAGAGCGTCGTGCTAATAACGCGAAGGTCGTGGTTTCGATCCCCCCATGGGCCACGTTCTGATTTTGAACTCTTATTTTTAAAATTATGCACAGAAATTTCTCCCTTACTGAGAAGAACGATATTAAAAAATTTGGGTATTTGGGTGATGCGAAAATGAAAAATTAATAGTTCAATTCATAAAATAAATAAATAGAAAAAATGTCCCATATAAATTCTGAGAATGTAAATGTCTTTCAGATATTTTCATGTGGGAGAATATATTTTTAAAAAGAAGTTAATAACATGGTTATTTAACACACTCGTGAAAACATAAAGTTTTGAAAATTAAAATAATTTGAGCGCTGAGATTAAAAAGATAAATTTTCCTCTCGCTCTCGGTTCCCATTAGCTCAGTTGGTTAGAGCGTCGTGCTAATAACGCGAAGGTCGTGGGTTCGATCCCCCCATGGGCCACGTTCTGATTTTGAACTCTTATTTTTAAAATTATGCACAGAAATTTCTCCCTTACTGAGAAGAACGATATTAAAAAATTTGGGTATTTGGGTGATGCGAAAATGAAAAATTAATAGCTCAATTCATAAAATAAATAAATAGAAAAAATGTCCCATATAAATTCTGAGTATGTAAATGTCTTTCAGATATTTTCATGTGGGAGAATATATTTTTAAAAAGAAATTAATAACATGGTTATTTAACACACTCGTGAAAACATAAAGTTTTGAAAATTAAAATAATTTGAGCGCTGAGATTAAAAAGATCAATTTTCCACTCGCTCTCGTGGCCCATTAGCTCAGTTGGTTAGAGCGTCGTGCTAATAACGCGAAGGTCGTGGGTCCGATCCCCCCATGGGCCTTGTTCTGATTTTGAACTCTTATTTTTAAAATTATGCACAGAAATTTCTCCCTTACTGAGAAGAACGATATTAAAAAATGTGGGTATTTGGGTGATGCAAAAATGAAAAATTAATAGCTCAATTCATAAAATAAATAAATAGAAAAAATGTCCCATATAAATTCTGAGAATGTAAATGTCTTTCAAATATTTTCATGTGGGAGAATATATTTTTAAAAAGAAGTTAATAACATGGTTATTTAACACACTCGTTAAAACATAAAGTTTTGAAAATTAAAATAATTTGAGCGCTGAGATTAAAAAGATAAATTTTCCTCTCGCTCTCGAGGCCCATTAGCTCAGTTGGTTAGAGCGTCGTGCTAATAACGCGAAGGTCGTGGGTTCGATCCCCCCATGGGCCACGTTCTGATTTTTAAAATTATGCACAGAAATTTCTCCCTACTGAGAAGAACGATATTAAAAAATCTGGGTATTTGGGTGATGCGAAAATGAAAAATTAATAGCTCAATTCATAAAATAAATAAATAGAAAAAATGTCCCATATAAATTCTGAGAATGTAAATGTCTTTCAGATATTTTCATGTGGGAGAATATATTTTTAAAAAAAAGTTAATAACATGGTTATTTAACACACCCGTGAAAAAATAAAGTTTTGAAAATTAAAATAATTTGAGCGCTGAGATTAAAAAGATAAACTTTTCTTCTCGCTCTCGAGGCCCATTAGCTCAGTTGGTTAGAACGTCGTGCTAATAACGCGAAGGTCGTGGGTTCGATCCCCCCATGGGCCACGTTCTGGTTTTGAACTCTTATTTTTAACGTTATGCACAGAAATTTCTCCCTTACTGAGAAGAACGATATTAAAAAATCTGGGTATTTGGGTGATGCGAAAATGAAAAATTAATAGCTCAATTCATAAAATAAATAAATAGAAAAAATGTCCCATATAAATTCTGAGAATGTAAATGTCTTTCAGATATTTTCATGTGGGAGAATATATTTTTAAAAAGAAGTTAATAACATGGTTATTTAACACACTCGTGAAAACATAAAGTTTTGAAAATTAAAATAATTTGAGCGCTGAGGTTAAAAAGATCAATTTTCCTCTCGCTCGCGAGGCCCATTAGCTCAGTTGGTTAGAGCGTCGTGCTAATAACGCGAAGGTCGTGGGTTCGATCCCCCCATGGGCCACGTTCTGATTTTGGACTCTTATTTTAAAAATTATGCACAGAAATTTCTCCCTTACTGAGAAGAACGATATTAAAAAATCTGGGTATTTGGGTGATGCGAAAATGAAAAATTAATAGCTCAATTCATAAAATAAATAAATAGAAAAAATGTCCCATATAAATTCTGAGAATGTAAATGTCTTTCAGATATTTTCATGTGGGAGAATGTATTTTTAAAAAGAAGTTAATAACATGGTTATTTAACACACTCGTGAAAACATAAAGTTTTGAAAATTAAAATAATTTGAGCGCTGAGGTTAAAAAGATCAATTTTCCTCTCGCTCGCGAGGCCCATTAGCTCAGTTGGTTAGAACGTCGTGCTAATAACGCGAAGGTCGTGGGTTCGATCCCCCCATGGGCCACGTTTTGATTTTGAACTCTTATTTTTAAAATTATGCACAGAAATTTCTCCCTACTGAGAAGAACGATATTAAAAAATCTGGGTATTTGGGTGATGCGAAAATGAAAAATTAATAGCTCAATTCATAAAATAAATAAATAGAAAAAATGTCCCATATAAATTCTGAGAATGTAAATGTCTTTCAGATATTTTCATGTGGGAGAATATATTTAAAAAAAAAATTTAATAACATGGTTATTTAACACACCCGTGAAAACATAAAGTTTTGAAAATTAAAATAATTTGAGCGCTGAGATTAAAAAGATAAACTTTTCTTCTCGCTCTCGAGGCCCATTAGCTCAGTTGGTTAGAACGTCGTGCTAATAACGCGAAGGTCGTGGGTTCGATCCCCCCATGGGCCACGTTCTGATTTTGAACTCTTATTTTTAAAATTATGCACAGAAATTTCTCCCTTACTGAGAAGAACGATATTAAAAAATCTGGGTATTTGGGTGATGCGAAAATGAAAAATTAATAGCTCAATTCATAAAATAAATAAATAGAAAAAATGTCCCATATAAATTCTGAGAATGTAAATGTCTTTCAGATATTTTCATGTGGGAGAATATATTTTTAAAAAGAAGTTAATAACATGGTTATTTAACACACCCGTGAAAACATAAAGTTTTGAAAATTAAAATAATTTGAGCGCTGAGATTAAAAAGATAAATTTTCCTCTCGCTCTCGAGGCCCATTAGCTCAGTTGGTTAGAGCGTCGTGCTAATAACGCGAAGGTCGTGGGTTCGATCCCACCATGGGCCACGTTCTGATTTTGAACTCTTATTTTTAAAATTATGCACAGAAATTTCTCCCTACTCAGAAGAACGATATTAAAAAATCTGGGTATTTGGGTGATGCGAAAATGAAAAATTAATAGCTCAATTCATAAAATAAATATATAGAAAAAATGTCCCATATAAATTCTGAGAATGTAAATGTCTTTCAGATATTTTCATGTGGGAGAATATATTTTTAAAAAAAAGTTAATAACATGGTTATTTAACACACCCGTGAAAACATAAAGTTTTGAAAATTAAAATAATTTGAGCGCTGAGATTAAAAAGATAAACTTTTCTTCTCGCTCTCGAGGCCCATTAGCTCAGTTGGTTAGAACGTCGTGCTAATAACGCGAAGGTCGTGGGTTCGATCCCCCATGGGCCGCGTTCTGATTTTGAACTCTTATTTTTAAAATTATGCACAGAAATTTCTCCCTTACTGAGAAGAACGATATTAAAAAATCTGGCTATTTGGGTAATGCGAAAATGAAAAATTAATAGCTCAATTCATAAAATAAATAAATAGAAAAAATGTCCCATATAAATTCTGAGAATGTAAATGTCTTTCAGATATTTTCATTTTTGAGAATATATTTTTAAAAAGAAGTTAATAACATGGTTATTTAACACACTCGTGAAAACATAAAGTTTTGAAAATTAAAATAATTTGAGCGCTGAGATTAAAAAGATAAATTTTCCTCTCGCTTTCGAGGCCCATTAGCTCAGTTGGTTAGAGCGTCGTGCTAATAACGCGAAGGTCGTGGGTTCGATCCCCCCATGGGCCACGTTCTGATTTTGAACTCTTATTTTTAAAATTATGCACAGAAATTTCTCCCTTACTGAGAAGAACGATATTAAAAAATCTGGGTATTAGGGTGATGCGAAAATGAAAAATTGATAACTCAATTCATAAAATAAATAAATAGAAAACATGTTCCATACAAATTCTGAGAATGTAAATGTCTTTCAGATATTTTCATGTGGGAGAATATATTTTTAAAAAGAAGTTAATAACATGGTTATTTAACACACTCGTGAAAACATAAAGTTTTGAAAATTAAAATAATTTGAGCGCTGAGATTAAAAAGATAAATTTTCCTCTCGCTCTCGAGGCCCATTATCTCAGTTGGTTTGAGCGTCGTGCTAATAACGCGAAGGTCGTGGGTTCGGTCCCTCCATGGGCCACGCTCTGATTTTGAACTCTTATTTTTAAAATTATGCACAGAAATTTCTCCCTACTGAGAGGCCCCACCAGTGGCCGCGAGGTTCTGACCTCCAAACTGTTAGACGGTAGGTGCTGGGTTCGAACCCAATCGCGACCGTCGGCCTAACCGTTCGAAGTTTTCCGTGGTTTTCTTCGAACTTTGCGTAAATACGGGTTAGGTTCCCTTAGAAAGACCCCCACGGAGGGCAACCCACCCCATAGGGCCTATATCCCATAGCGTAGATAATCGGCCGACAAAAATACACCCCCACCCCTCTCCCTACTGAGAAGAACGATATTAAAAAATCTGGGTATTTGGGTGATGCGAAAATGAAAAATTAATAGCTCAATTCATAAAATAAATAAATAGAAAAAATGTCCCATATAAATTCTGAGAATGTAAATGTCTTTCAGATATTTTCATGTGGGAGAATATATTTTTAAAAAAAAGTTAATAACATGGTTATTTAACACACCCGTGAAAAAATAAAGTTTTGAAAATTAAAATAATTTGAGCGCTGAGATTAAAAAGATAAACTTTTCTTCTCGCTCTCGAGGTCCATTAGCTCAGTTGGTTAGAACGTCGTGCTAATAACGCGAAGGTCGTGGGTTCGATCCCCCCATGGGCCACGTTCTGATTTTGAACTCTTATTTTTAACATTATGCACAGAAATTTCTCCCTTACTGAGAAGAACGATATTAAAAAATCTGGGTATTTGGGTGATGCGAAAATGAAAAATTAATAGCTCAATTCATAAAATAAATAAATAGAAAAAATGTCCCATATAAATTCTGAGAATGTAAATGTCTTTCAGATATTTTCATGTGAAAGAATATATTTTTAAAAAGAAGTTAATAACATGGTTATTTAACACACTCGTGAAAACATAAAGTTTTGAAAATTAAAATAATTTGAGCGCTGAGGTTAAAAAGATCAATTTTCCTCTCGCTCGCGAGGCCCATTAGCTCAGTTGGTTAGAGCGTCGTGCTAATAACGCGAAGGTCGTGGGTTCGATCCCCCCATGGGCCACGTTCTGATTTTGAACTCTTATTTTTAAAATTATGCACAGAAATTTCTCCCTTACTGAGAAGAACGATATTAAAAAATCTGGGTATTTCGGTGATGCGAAAATGAAAAATTAATAGCTCAATTCATAAAATAAATAAATAGAAAAAATGTCCCATATAAATTCTGAGAATGTAAATGTCTTTCAGATATTTTCATGTGGGAGAATATATTTAAAAAAAAAAGTTAATAACATGGTTATTTAACACACCCGTGAAAACATAAAGTTTTGAAAATTAAAATAATTTGAGCGCTAAGATTAAAAAGATAAACTTTTCTTCTCGCTCTCGAGGCCCATTAGCTCAGTTGGTTAGAACGTCGTGCTAATAACTGGAAGGTCGTGGGTTCGATCCCCCCATGGGCCACATTCTGATTTTGAACTCTTATTTTTAAAATTATGCACAGAAATTTCTCCCTTACTGAGAAGAACGATATTAAAAAATCTGGGTATTTGGGTGATGCGAAAATGAAAAATTAATAGCTCAATTCATAAAATAAATAAACAGAAAAAATTATTTTAATAATTTTTTAATTCCCATATAAACTACCGTGAAATATAAATTTTTTAATTCCCATATAAACTACCGTGAAATATAAACTACCGATATTTTCATGTGGGAGAATATATTTAAAAAAAAAAGTTAATAACATGGTTATTTAACACACCCGTGAAAACATACAGTTTTGAAAATTAAAATTATTTGAGCGCTGAGGTTAAAAAGATAAATTTTCCTCGCGCTCTCGAGGCCCATTAGCTCAGTTGGTTAGAGCGTCGTGCTAATAACGCGAAGGTCGTGGGTTCGATCCCCCCATGGGCCACGTTCTGATTTTGAACTCTTATTTTTAAAATTATGCACAGAAATTTCTCCCTTACTGAGAAGAACGATATTAAAAAATCTGGGTATTTGGGTGATGCGAAAATGAAAAATTGATAACTCAATTTATAAAATAAATAAATAGAAAACATGTTCCATACAAATTTTGAGAATGTAAATGTCTTTCAGATATTTTCATGTGGGAGAATATATTTTTAAAAAGAAGTTAATAACATGGTTATTTAACACACTCGTTAAAACATTAAGTTTTGAAAATTAAAATAATTTGAGCGCTGAGATTAAAAAGATAAATTTTCCTCTCGTTCTCGAGGCCCATTATCTCAGTTGGTTAGATCGTCGTGCTAATAACGCGAAGGTCGTGGGTTCGATTCCCCCATGGGCCACTTTCTGATTTTGAACTATTGTTTTTAAAATTATGCACAGAAATTTCTCCCTTACTGAGAAGAACGATATTAAAATATTTGGGTATTTGGGTGATGCGAAAATGAAAAATTAATAGCTCAATTCATAAAATAAATAAATAGAAAAAATGTCCCGTATAAATTCTGAGAATGTAAATGTCTTTCAGATATTTTCATGTGGGAGAAAATATTTTTAAAAAGAAGTTAATAACATGGTTATTTAACACACTCGTGAAAACATAAAGTTTTGAAAATTAAAATAATTTGAGCGCTGAGATTAAAAAGATAAACTTTTCTTATCGCTCTCGAGGCCCTTTAGCTCAGTTGGTTAGAGCGTCGTGCTAATAACGCGAAGGTCGTGGGTTCGATCCCCCCATGGGCCACGTTCTGATTTTGAACTCTTATTTTTAAAATTATGCACAGAAATTTCTCCCTACTGAGAGGCCCCACCAGTGGCCGCGAGGTTCTGACCTCCAAACTGTTAGACGGTAGGTGCTGGGTTCGAACCCAATCGCGACCGTCGGCCTAACCGTTCGAAGTTTTCCGTGGTTTTCTTCGAACTTTGCGTAAATACGGGTTAGGTTCCCTTAGAAAGACCCCCACGGAGGGCAACCCACCCCATAGGGCCTATATCCCATAGCGTAGATAATCGGCCGACAAAAATACACCCCCACCCCCTCTCCCTACTGAGAAGAACGATATTAAAAAATCTGGGTATTTGGGTGATGCGAAAATGAAAAATTAATAGCTCAATTCATAAAATAAATAAATAGAAAAAATGTCCCATATAAATTCTGAGAATGTAAATGTCTTTCAGATATTTTCATGTGGGAGAATATATTTTTTAAAAAAAGTTAATAACATGGTTATTTAACACACCCGTGAAAAAATAAAGTTTTGAAAATTAAAATAATTTGAGCGCTGAGATTAAAAAGATAAACTTTTCATCTCGCTCTCGAGGACCATTAGCTCAGTTGGTTAGAACGTCGTGCTATTAACGCGAAGGTCGTGGGTTCGATCCCCCCATGGGCCACGTTCTGATTTTGAACTCTTATTTTTAAAATTATGCACAGAAATTTCTCCCTTACTGAGAAGAACGATATTAAAAAATGTGGGTATTTGGGTGATGCGAAAATGAAAAATTAATAGCTCAATTCATAAAATAAATAAATAGAAAAAATGTCCCATATAAATTCTGAGAATGTAAATGTCTTTCAGATATTTTCATGTGGGAGAATATATTTTAAAAAAAAAAAGTTAATAACATGGTTATTTAACACACCCGTGAAAACATAAAGTTTTGAAAATTAAAATAATTTGAGCGCTAAGATTAAAAAGATAAACTTTTCTTCTCGCTCTCGAGGCCCATTAGCTCAGTTGGTTAGAACGTCGTGCTAATAACTGGAAGGTCGTGGGTTCGATCCCCCCATGGGCCACATTCTGATTTTGAACTCTTATTTTTAAAATTATGCACAGAAATTTCTCCCTTACTGAGAAGAACGATATTAAAAAATCTGGGTATTTGGGTGATGCGAAAATGAAAAATTAGTAGCTCAATTCATAAAATAAATAAATAGAAAAAATGTCCCATATAAATTCTGAGAATGTAAATGTCTTTCAGATATTTTCATGTGGGAGAATATATTTTTAAAAAGAAGTTAATAACATGGTTATTTAACACACTCGTGAAAACATAAAGTTTTGAAAATTAAAATAATTTGAGCGCTGAGGTTAAAAAGATCAATTTTCCTCTTGCTCTTGGGGCCCATTAGCTCCGTTGGTTAGAGCGTCGTGCTAATAACGCGAAGGTCGTGGGTTCGATCCCCCCATGGGCCACGTTCTGATTTTGAACTCTTATTTTTAAAATTATGCACAGAAATTTCTCCCTTACTGAGAAGAACGATATTAAAAAATCTGGGTATTTGGGTGATGCGAAAATGAAAAATTAATAGCTCAATTCATAAAATAAATAAATAGAAAAAATGTCCCATATAAATTCTGAGAATGTAAATGTCTTTCAGATATTTTCATGTGGGAGAATATATTTTTAAAAAGAAGTCAATAACATGGTTATTTAACACACTCGTTAAAACATTAAGTTTTGAAAATTAAAATAATTTGAGCGCTGAGATTAAAAAGATAAATTTTCCTCTCGCTTTCGAGGCCCATTAGCTCAGTTGGTTAGAGCGTCGTGCTAATAACGCGATGGTCGTGGGTTCGATCCCCCCATGGGCCACGTTCTGATTTTGAACTCTTATTTTTAAAATTATGCACAGAAATTTCTCCCTTACTGAGAAGAACGATATTAAAAAATCTGGGTATTTGGGTGATGCGAAAATGAAAAATTGATAACTCAATTCATAAAATAAATAAATAGAAAACATGTTCCATACAAATTCTGAGAATGTAAATGTCTATCAGATATTTTCATGTGGGAGAATATATTTTTAAAAAGAAGTTAATAACATGGTTATTTAACACACTCGTGAAAACAAAGTTTTGAAAATTAAAATAATTTGAGCGCTGAGATTAAAAAGATAAATTTTCCTCTGGCTCTCGAGGCCCATTAGCTCAGTTGGTTAGAGCGTCGTGCTAATAACGCGAAGGTCGTGGGTTCGATCCCTCCATGGGCCACGTTATGATTTTGAACTCTTATTTTAAAAATTATGCACAGAAATTTCTCCCTTACTGAGAAGAACGATATTAAAAAATCTGGGTATTTGGGTGATGCGAAAATGAAAAATTAATAGCTCAATTCATAAAATAAATAAATAGAAAAAATGTTCCATATAAATTCTGAGAATGTAAATGTCTTTCAGATATTTTCATGTGGGAGAATATATTTTTAAAAAGAAGTTAATAACATGGTTATTTAACACACTCGTGAAAACATAAAGTTTTGAAAATAAAAATAATTTGAGCGCTGAGATTAAAAAGATAAACTTTTCTTCTCGCTCTCGAGGCCCATTAGCTCAGTTGGTTAGAGCGTCGTGCTAATAACGCGAAGGTCGTGGGTTCGATCCCCCCATGGGCCACGTTCTGATTTTTAAAATTATGCACAGAAATTTCTCCCTACTGAGAAGAACGATATTAAAAAATCTGGGTATTTGGGTGATGCGAAAATGAAAAATTAATAGCTCAATTCATAAAATAAATAAATAGAAAAAATGTCCCATATAAATTCTGAGAATGTAAATGTCTTTCAGATATTTTCATGTGGGAGAATATATTTTTAAAAAAAAGTTAATAACATGGTTATTTAACACACCCGTGAAAAAATAAAGTTTTGAAAATTAAAATAATTTGAGCGCTGAGATTAAAAAGATAAACTTTTCTTCTCGCTCTCGAGGCCCATTAGCTCAGTTGGTTAGAACGTCGTGCTAATAACGCGAAGGTCGTGGGTTCGATCCCCCCATGGGCCACGTTCTGGTTTTGAACTCTTATTTTTAACGTTATGCACAGAAATTTCTCCCTTACTGAGAAGAACGATATTAAAAAATCTGGGTATTTGGGTGATGCGAAAATGAAAAATTAATAGCTCAATTCATAAAATAAATAAATAGAAAAAATGTCCCATATAAATTCTGAGAATGTAAATGTCTTTCAGATATTTTCATGTGGGAGAATATATTTTTAAAAAGAAGTTAATAACATGGTTATTTAACACACTCGTGAAAACATAAAGTTTTGAAAATTAAAATAATTTGAGCGCTGAGGTTAAAAAGATCAATTTTCCTCTCGCTCGCGAGGCCCATTAGCTCAGTTGGTTAGAGCGTCGTGCTAATAACGCGAAGGTCGTGGGTTCGATCCCCCCATGGGCCACGTTCTGATTTTGGACTCTTATTTTAAAAATTATGCACAGAAATTTCTCCCTTACTGAGAAGAACGATATTAAAAAATCTGGGTATTTGGGTGATGCGAAAATGAAAAATTAATAGCTCAATTCATAAAATAAATAAATAGAAAAAATGTCCCATATAAATTCTGAGAATGTAAATGTCTTTCAGATATTTTCATGTGGGAGAATATATTTTAAAAAAAAATTTAATAACATGGTTATTTAACACACCCGTGAAAACATAAAGTTTTGAAAATTAAAATAATTTGAGCGCTGAGATTAAAAAGATAAACTTTTCTTCTCGCTCTCGAGGCCCATTAGCTCAGTTGGTTAGAACGTCGTGCTAATAACGCGAAGGTCGTGGGTTCGATCCCCCCATGGGCCACGTTCTGATTTTGAACTCTTATTTTTAAAATTATGCACAGAAATTTCTCCCTTACTGAGAAGAACGATATTAAAAAATCTGGGTATTTGGGTGATGCGAAAATGAAAAATTAATAGCTCAATTCATAAAATAAATAAATAGAAAAAATGTCCCATATAAATTCTGAGAATGTAAATGTCTTTCAGATATTTTCATGTGGGAGAATATATTTTTAAAAAGAAGTTAATAACATGGTTATTTAACACACCCGTGAAAACATAAAGTTTTGAAAATTAAAATAATTTGAGCGCTGAGATTAAAAAGATAAATTTTCCTCTCGCTCTCGAGGCCCATTAGCTCAGTTGGTTAGAGCGTCGTGCTAATAACGCGAAGGTCGTGGGTTCGATCCCACCATGGGCCACGTTCTGATTTTGAACTCTTATTTTTAAAATTATGCACAGAAATTTCTCCCTACTCAGAAGAACGATATTAAAAAATCTGGGTATTTGGGTGATGCGAAAATGAAAAATTAATAGCTCAATTCATAAAATAAATATATAGAAAAAATGTCCCATATAAATTCTGAGAATGTAAATGTCTTTCAGATATTTTCATGTGGGAGAATATATTTTTAAAAAAAAGTTAATAACATGGTTATTTAACACACCCGTGAAAACATAAAGTTTTGAAAATTAAAATAATTTGAGCGCTGAGATTAAAAAGATAAACTTTTCTTCTCGCTCTCGAGGCCCATTAGCTCAGTTGGTTAGAACGTCGTGCTAATAACGCGAAGGTCGTGGGTTCGATCCCCCATGGGCCGCGTTCTGATTTTGAACTCTTATTTTTAAAATTATGCACAGAAATTTCTCCCTTACTGAGAAGAACGATATTAAAAAATCTGGCTATTTGGGTAATGCGAAAATGAAAAATTAATAGCTCAATTCATAAAATAAATAAATAGAAAAAATGTCCCTTATAAATTCTGAGAATGTAAATGTCTTTCAGATATTTTCATTTTTGAGAATATATTTTTAAAAAGAAGTTAATAACATGGTTATTTAACACACTCGTGAAAACATAAAGTTTTGAAAATTAAAATAATTTGAGCGCTGAGATTAAAAAGATAAATTTTCCTCTCGCTTTCGAGGCCCATTAGCTCAGTTGGTTAGAGCGTCGTGCTAATAACGCGAAGGTCGTGGGTTCGATCCCCCCATGGGCCACGTTCTGATTTTGAACTCTTATTTTTAAAATTATGCACAGAAATTTCTCCCTTACTGAGAAGAACGATATTAAAAAATCTGGGTATTAGGGTGATGCGAAAATGAAAAATTGATAACTCAATTCATAAAATAAATAAATAGAAAACATGTTCCATACAAATTCTGAGAATGTAAATGTCTTTCAGATATTTTCATGTGGGAGAATATATTTTTAAAAAGAAGTTAATAACATGGTTATTTAACACACTCGTGAAAACATAAAGTTTTGAAAATTAAAATAATTTGAGCGCTGAGATTAAAAAGATAAATTTTCCTCTCGCTCTCGAGGCCCATTAGCTCAGTTGGTTTGAGCGTCGTGCTAATAACGCGAAGGTCGTGGGTTCGGTCCCTCCATGGGCCACGCTCTGATTTTGAACTCTTATTTTTAAAATTATGCACAGAAATTTCTCCCTACTGAGAGGCCCCACCAGTGGCCGCGAGGTTCTGACCTCCAAACTGTTAGACGGTAGGTGCTGGGTTCGAACCCAATCGCGACCGTCGGCCTAACCGTTCGAAGTTTTCCGTGGTTTTCTTCGAACTTTGCGTAAATACGGGTTAGGTTCCCTTAGAAAGACCCCCACGGAGGGCAACCCACCCCATAGGGCCTATATCCCATAGCGTAGATAATCGGCCGACAAAAATACACCCCCACCCCTCTCCCTACTGAGAAGAACGATATTAAAAAATCTGGGTATTTGGGTGATGCGAAAATGAAAAATTAATAGCTCAATTCATAAAATAAATAAATAGAAAAAATGTCCCATATAAATTCTGAGAATGTAAATGTCTTTCAGATATTTTCATGTGGGAGAATATATTTTTTAAAAAAAGTTAATAACATGGTTATTTAACACACCCGTGAAAAAATAAAGTTTTGAAAATTAAAATAATTTGAGCGCTGAGATTAAAAAGATAAACTTTTCTTCTCGCTCTCGAGGTCCATTAGCTCAGTTGGTTAGAACGTCGTGCTAATAACGCGAAGGTCGTGGGTTCGATCCCCCCATGGGCCACGTTCTGATTTTGAACTCTTATTTTTAACATTATGCACAGAAATTTCTCCCTTACTGAGAAGAACGATATTAAAAAATCTGGGTATTTGGGTGATGCGAAAATGAAAAATTAATAGCTCAATTCATAAAATAAATAAATAGAAAAAATGTCCCATATAAATTCTGAGAATGTAAATGTCTTTCAGATATTTTCATGTGAAAGAATATATTTTTAAAAAGAAGTTAATAACATGGTTATTTAACACACTCGTGAAAACATAAAGTTTTGAAAATTAAAATAATTTGAGCGCTGAGGTTAAAAAGATCAATTTTCCTCTCGCTCGCGAGGCCCATTAGCTCAGTTGGTTAGAGCGTCGTGCTAATAACGCGAAGGTCGTGGGTTCGATCCCCCCATGGGCCACGTTCTGATTTTGAACTCTTATTTTTAAAATTATGCACAGAAATTTCTCCCTTACTGAGAAGAACGATATTAAAAAATCTGGGTATTTCGGTGATGCGAAAATGAAAAATTAATAGCTCAATTCATAAAATAAATAAATAGAAAAAATGTCCCATATAAATTCTGAGAATGTAAATGTCTTTCAGATATTTTCATGTGGGAGAATATATTTAAAAAAAAAAGTTAATAACATGGTTATTTAACACACCCGTGAAAACATAAAGTTTTGTAAATTAAAATAATTTGAGCGCTAAGATTAAAAAGATAAACTTTTCTTCTCGCTCTCGAGGCCCATTAGCTCAGTTGGTTAGAACGTCGTGCTAATAACTGGAAGGTCGTGGGTTCGATCCCCCCATGGGCCACATTCTGATTTTGAACTCTTATTTTTAAAATTATGCACAGAAATTTCTCCCTTACTGAGAAGAACGATATTAAAAAATCTGGGTATTTGGGTGATGCGAAAATGAAAAATTAATAGCTCAATTCATAAAATAAATAAACAGAAAAAATTATTTTAATAATTTTTTAATTCCCATATAAACTACCGTGAAATATAAATTTTTTAATTCCCATATAAACTACCGTGAAATATAAACTACCGATATTTTCATGTGGGAGAATATATTTAAAAAAAAAAGTTAATAACATGGTTATTTAACACACCCGTGAAAACATACAGTTTTGAAAATTAAAATTATTTGAGCGCTGAGGTTAAAAAGATAAATTTTCCTCGCGCTCTCGAGGCCCATTAGCTCAGTTGGTTAGAGCGTCGTGCTAATAACGCGAAGGTCGTGGGTTCGATCCCCCCATGGGCCACGTTCTGATTTTGAACTCTTATTTTTAAAATTATGCACAGAAATTTCTCCCTTACTGAGAAGAACGATATTAAAAAATCTGGGTATTTGGGTGATGCGAAAATGAAAAATTAGTAGCTCAATTCATAAAATAAATAAATAGAAAAAATGTCCCATATAAATTCTGAGAATGTAAATGTCTTTCAGATATTTTCATGTGGGAGAATATATTTTTAAAAAGAAGTTAATAACATGGTTATTTAACACACTCGTGAAAACATAAAGTTTTGAAAATTAAAATAATTTGAGCGCTGAGGTTAAAAAGATCAATTTTCCTCTTGCTCTTGGGGCCCATTAGCTCAGTTGGTTAGAGCGTCGTGCTAATAACGCGAAGGTCGTGGGTTCGATCCCCCCATGGGCCACGTTCTGATTTTGAACTCTTATTTTTAAAATTATGCACAGAAATTTCTCCCTTACTGAGAAGAACGATATTAAAAAATCTGGGTATTTGGGTGATGCGAAAATGAAAAATTAATAGCTCAATTCATAAAATAAATAAATAGAAAAAATGTCCCATATAAATTCTGAGAATGTAAATGTCTTTCAGATATTTTCATGTGGGAGAATATATTTTTAAAAAGAAGTCAATAACATGGTTATTTAACACACTCGTTAAAACATTAAGTTTTGAAAATTAAAATAATTTGAGCGCTGAGATTAAAAAGATAAATTTTCCTCTCGCTTTCGAGGCCCATTAGCTCAGTTGGTTAGAGCGTCGTGCTAATAACGCGATGGTCGGGGGTTCGATCCCCCCATGGGCCACGTTCTGATTTTGAACTCTTATTTTTAAAATTATGCACAGAAATTTCTCCCTTACTGAGAAGAACGATATTAAAAAATCTGGGTATTTGGGTGATGCGAAAATGAAAAATTGATAACTCAATTCATAAAATAAATAAATAGAAAACATGTTCCATACAAATTCTGAGAATGTAAATGTCTATCAGATATTTTCATGTGGGAGAATATATTTTTAAAAAGAAGTTAATAACATGGTTATTTAACACACTCGTGAAAACTAAGTTTTGAAAATTAAAATAATTTGAGCGCTGAGATTAAAAAGATAAATTTTCCTCTGGCTCTCGAGGCCCATTAGCTCAGTTGGTTAGAGCGTCGTGCTAATAACGCGAAGGTCGTGGGTTCGATCCCTCCATGGGCCACGTTATGATTTTGAACTCTTATTTTAAAAATTATGCACAGAAATTTCTCCCTTACTGAGAAGAACGATATTAAAAAATCTGGGTATTTGGGTGATGCGAAAATGAAAAATTAATAGCTCAATTCATAAAATAAATAAATAGAAAAAATGTCCCATATAAATTCTGAGAATGTAAATGTCTTTCAGATATTTTCATGTGGGAGAATATATTTTTAAAAAGAAGTTAATAACATGGTTATTTAACACACTCGTGAAAACATAAAGTTTTGAAAATTAAAATAATTTGAGCGCTGAGGTTAAAAAGATCAATTTTCCTCTTGCTCTTGGGGCCCATTAGCTCAGTTGGTTAGAGCGTCGTGCTAATAACGCGAAGGTCGTGGGTTCGATCCCCCCATGGGCCACGTTCTGATTTTGAACTCTTATTTTTAAAATTATGCACAGAAATTTCTCCCTTACTGAGAAGAACGATATTAAAAAATCTGGGTATTTGGGTGATGCGAAAATGTAAAATTAATAGCTCAATTCATAAAATAAATAAATAGAAAAAATGAACCATATAAATTCTGAGAATGTAAATGTCTTTCAGATATTTTCATGTGGGAGAATATATTTTTAAAAAGAAGTTAATAACATGGTTATTTAACACACTCGTTAAAACATAAAGTTTTGAAAATTAAAATTATTTGAGCGCTGAGATTAAAAAGATAAATTTTCCTCGCGCTCTCGAGGCCCATTCGCTCAGTTGGTTAGAGCGTCGTGCTAATAACGCGAAGGTCGTGGGTTCGATCCCACCATGGGCCACGTTCTGATTTTGAACTCTTATTTTTAAAATTATGCACAGAAATTTCTCCCTTACTGAGAAGAACGATATTAAAAAATCTGGGTATTTGGGTGATGCGAAAATGAAAAATTGATAACTCAATTCATAAAATAAATAAATAGAAAACATGTTCCATACAAATTCTGAGAATGTAAATGTCTATCAGATATTTTCATGTGGGAGAATATATTTTTAAAAAGAAGTTAATAACATGGTTATTTAACACACTCGTTAAAACATAAAGTTTTGAAAATTAAAATAATTTGAGCGCTGAGATTAAAAAGATAAATTTTCCTCTCGCTCTCGAGGCCTATTAGCTCAGTTGGTTAGATCGTCGTGCTAATAACGCGAAGGTCGTGGGTTCGATCCCCCCATGGGCCACGTTCTGATTTTGAACTCTTATTTTTAAAATTATGCACAGAAATTTCTCCCTTACTGAGAAGAACGATATTAAAAAATCTGGGTATTTGGGTGATGCGAAAATGAAAAATTAATAGCTCAATTCATAAAATAAATAAATAGAAAAAATGTCCCATATAAATTCTGAGAATGTAAATGTCTTTCAGATATTTTCATGTGGGAGAATATATTTTTAAAAAGAAGTTAATAACATGGTTATTTAACACACTCGTGAAAACATAAAGTTTTGAAAATTAAAATAATTTGAGCGCTGAGATTAAAAAGATAAACTTTTCTTCTCGCTCACGAGGCCCATTAGCTCAGTTGGTTAGAGCGTCGTGCTAATAACGCGAAGGTCGTGGGTTCGATCCCCCCATGGGCCACGTTCTGATTTTGAACTCTTATTTTTAAAATTATGCACAGAAATTTCTCCCTTACTGAGAAGAACGATATTAAAAAATCTGGGTATTTGGGTGATGCGAAAAGGAAAAATTAATAGCTCAATTCATAAAATAAATAAATAGAAAAAATGTCCCATATAAATTCTGAGAATGTAAATGTCTTTCAGATATTTTCATGTGGGAGAATATATTTTTAAAAAGAAGTTAATAACATGGTTATTTAACACACTCGTTAAAACATAAAGTTTTGAAAATTAAAATTATTTGAGCGCTGAGATTAAAAAGATAAATTTTCCTCGCCCTCTCGAGGCCCATTAGCTCAGTTGGTTAGAGCGTCGTGCTAATAACGCGAAGGTCGTGGGTTCGATCCCACCATGGGCCACGTTCTGATTTTGAACTCTTATTTTTAAAATTATGCACAGAAATTTCTCCCTACTGAGAAGAACGATATTAAAAAATCTGGGTATTTGGGTGATGCGAAAATGAAAAATTAATAGCTCAATTCATAAAATAAATAAATAGAAAAAATGTCCCATATAAATTCTGAGAATGTAAATGTCTTTCAGATATTTTCATGTGGGAGAATATATTTTTAAAAAAAAGTTAATAACATGGTTATTTAACACACCCGTGAAAACATAAAATTTTGAAAATTAAAATAATTTGAGCGCTGAGATTAAAAAGATAAACTTTTCTTCTCGCTCTCGAGGCCCATTAGCTCAGTTGGATAGAACGTCGTGCTAATAACGCGAAGGTCGTGGGTTCGATCCCACCATGGGCCACGTTCTGATTTTGAACTCTTATTTTTAAAATTATGCACAGAAATTTCTCCCTACTGAGAAGAACGATATTAAAAAATCTGGGTATTTGGGTGATGCGAAAATGAAAAATTAATAGCTCAATTCATAAAATAAATAAATAGAAAAAATGTCCCATATAAATTCTGAGAATGTAAATGTCTTTCAGATATTTTCATGTGGGAGAATATATTTTTAAAAAGAAGTTAATAACATGGTTATTTAACACACTCGTGAAAACATAAAGTTTTGAAAATTAAAATAATTTGAGCGCTGAGGTTAAAAAGATCAATTTTCCTCTCGCTCTTGAGGCCCATTAACTCAGTTGGTTAGAGCGTCGTGCTAATAACGCGAAGGTCGTGGGTTCGATCCCCCCATGGGCCACGTTCTGATTTTGAACTCTTATTTTTAAAATTATGCACAGAAATTTCTCCCTTACTGAGAAGAACGATATTAAAAAATCTGGGTATTTGGGTGATGCGAAAATGAAAAATTAATAGCTCAATTCATAAAATAAATAAATAGAAAAAATGTTCCATATAAATTCTGAGAATGTAAATGTCTTTCAGATATTTTCATGTGGGAGAATATATTTTTAAAAAGAAGTTAATAACATGGTTATTTAACACACTCGTTAAAACATAAAGTTTTGAAAATTAAAATTATTTGAGCGCTGAGATTAAAAAGATAAATTTTCCTCGCGCTCTCGAGGCCCATTAGCTCAGTTGGTTAGAGCGTCGTGCTAATAACGCGAAGGTCGTGGGTTCGATCCCACCATGGGCCACGTTCTGATTTTGAACTCTTATTTTTAAAATTATGCACAGAAATTTCTCCCTACTGAGAAGAACGATTTTAAAAAATCTGGGTATTTGGGTGATGCGAAAATGAAAAATTAATAGCTCAATTCATAAAATAAATAAATAGAAAAAATGTCCCATATAAATTCTGAGAATGTAAATGTCTTTCAGATATTTTCATGTGGGAGAATATATTTTTTAAAAAAAGTTAATAACATGGTTATTTAACACACCCGTGAAAACATAAAATTTTGAAAATTAAAATAATTTGAGCGCTGAGATTAAAAAGATAAACTTTTCTTCTCGCTCTCGAGGCCCATTAGCTCAGTTGGATAGAACGTCGTGCTAATAACGCGAAGGTCGTGGGTTCGATCCCCCCATGGGCCACGTTCTGATTTTGAACTCATATTTTTAAAATTATGCACAGAAATTTCTCCCTTACTGAGAAGAACGATATTAAAAAATCTGGGTATTTGGGTGATGCGAAAATGAAAAATTAATAGCTCAATTCATAAAATAAATAAATAGAAAAAATGTCCCATATAAATTCTGAGAATGTAAATGTCTTTCAGATATTTTCATGTGGGAGAATATATTTTTAAAAAGAAGTTAATAACATGGTTATTTAACACACTCGTGAAAACATAAAGTTTTGAAAATTAAAATAATTTGAGCGCTGAGATTAAAAAGATAAATTTTCCTCTCGCTTACGAGGCCTATTAGCTCAGTTGGTTAGAGCGTCGTGCTAATAACGCGAAGGTCGTGGGTTCGATCCCCCCATGGGCCACCTTCTGATTTTGAACTCTTATTTTTAAAATTATGCACAGAAATTTCTCCCTTACTGAGAAGAACGATATTAAAAAATCTGGGTATTTGGGTGATGCGAAAATGAAAAATTGATAACTCATTTCATAAAATAAATAAATAGAAAACATGTTCCATACAAATTTTGAGAATGTAAATGTCTTTCAGATATTTTCATGTGGGAGAATATATTTTTAAAAAGAAGTTAATAACATGGTTATTTAACACACTCGTGAAAACATAAAGTTTTGAAAATTAAAATAATTTGAGCGCTGAGGTTAAAAAGATCAATTTTCCTCTCGCTCTTGAGGCCCATTAGCTCAGTTGGTTAGAGCGTCGTGCTAATAACGCGAAGGTCGGGGGTTCGATCCCCCCATGGGCCACGTTCTGATTTTGAACTCTTATTTTTAAAATTATGCACAGAAATTTCTCCCTTACTGAGAAGAACGATATTAAAAAATCTGGGTATTTGGGTGATGCGAAAATGAAAAATTAATAGCTCAATTCATAAAATAAATAAATAGAAAAAATGTTCCATATAAATTCTGAGAATGTAAATGTCTTTCAGATATTTTCATGTGGGAGAATATATTTTTAAAAAGAAGTTAATAACATGGTTATTTAACACACTCGTTAAAACATAAAGTTTTGAAAATTAAAATTATTTGAGCGCTGAGATTAAAAAGATAAATTTTCCTCGCGCTCTCGAGGCCCATTAGCTCAGTTGGTTAGAGCGTCGTGCTAATAACGCGAAGGTCGTGGGTTCGGTCCCACAATGGGCCACGTTCTGATTTTGAACTCTTATTTTTAAAATTATGCACAGAAATTTCTCCCTACTGAGAAGAACGATATTAAAAAATCTGGGTATTTGGGTGATGCGAAAATGAAAAATTAATAGCTCAATTCATAAAATAAATAAATAGAAAAAATGTCCCATATAAATTCTGAGAATGTAAATGTCTTTCAGATATTTTCATGTGGGAGAATATATTTTTAAAAAAAAGTTAATAACATGGTTATTTAACACACCCGTGAAAACATAAGGTTTTGAAAATTAAAATAATTTGAGCGCTGAGATTAAAAAGATAAATTTTGCTCTCGCTTTCGAGGCCCATTAGCTCAGTTGGTTAGAGCGTCGTGCTAATAACGCGAAGGTCGTGGGTTCGATCCCCCCATGGGCCACGTTCTGATTTTGAACTCTTATTTTTAAAATTATGCACTGAAATTTCTCCCTTACTGAGAAGAACGATATTAAAAAATCTGGGTATTTGGGTGATGAGAAAATGAAAAATTGATAACTCAATTCATAAAATAAATAAATAGAAAACATGTTCCATACAAATTCTGAGAATGTAAATGTCTTTCAGATATTTTCATGTGGGAGAATATATTTTTAAAAAGAAGTTAATAACATGGTTATTTAACACACTCGTGAAAACATAAAGTTTTGAAAATTAAAATAATTTGAGCGCTGAGATTAAAAAGATAAATTTTCCTCTCGCTCTCGAGGCCCCTTAGCTCAGTTGGTTAGAGCGTCGTGCTAATAACGCGAAGGTCGTGGGTTCGATTCCCCCATGGGCCACTTTCGGATTTTGAACTCTTATTTTAAAAATTATGCACAGAAATTTCTCCCTTACTGAGAAGAACGATATTAAAAAATCTGGGTATTTGGGTGATGCGAAAATGAAAAATTAATAGCTCAATTCATAAAAGAAATAAATAGAAAAAATGTCCCATATAAATTCTGAGAATGTAAATGTCTTTCAGATATTTTCATGTGGGAGAATATATTTTTAAAAAAAGGTAATAACATGGTTATTTAACACACCCGTGAAAACATAAAGTTTTGAAAATTAAAATAATTTGAGGGCTGAGATTAAAAAGATAAACTTTTCTTCTAGCTCTCGAGGCCCATTAGCTCAGATGGTTAGAACGTTGTGCTAATAACGCGAAGGTCGTGGGTTCGATCCCCCCATGGGCCACGTTCTGATTTTAAACTCTTATTTTAAAAATTATGCACAGAAATTTCTCCCTTACTGAGAAGAACGATATTAAAAAATCTGGGTATTTGGGTGATGCGAAAATGAAAAATTAATAGCTCAATTCATAAAATAAATAAATAGAAAAAATGTCCCATATAAATTCTGAGAATGTAAATGTCTTTCAGATATTTTCATGTGGGAGAATATATTTTTAAAAAGAAGTTAATAACATGGTTATTTAACACACTCGTGAAAACATAAAGTTTTGAAAATTAAAATAATTTGAGCGCTGAGGTTAAAAAGATCAATTTTCCTCTCGCTCTCGAGGCCCATTAGCTCAGTTGGTTAGAGCGTCGTGCTAATAACGCGAAGGTCGTGGGTTCGATCCCCCCATGGGCCACGTTCTGATTTTGAACTCTTATTTTTAAAATTATGCACAGAAATTTCTCCCTACTGAGAAGAACGATATTAAAAAATCTGGGTATTTGGGTGATGCGAAAATGAAAAATTAATAGCTCAATTCATAAAATAAATAAATAGAAAAAATGTCCCATATAAATTCTGAGAATGTAAATGTCTTTCAGATATTTCCATGTGGGAGAATATATTTTTTAAAAAAAGTTAATAACATGGTTATTTAACACACCCGTGAAAACATAAAGTTTTGAAAATTAAAATAATTTGAGCGCTGAGATTAAAAAGATAAACTTTTCTTCTCGCTCTCGAGGCCCATTAGCTCAGTTGGTTAGAACGTCGTGCTAATAACGCGAAGGGCGTGGGTTCGATCCCCCCATGGGCCACGTTCTGATTTTGAACTCTTATTTTTAACATTATGCACAGAAATTTCTCCCTTACTGAGAAGAACGATATTAAAAAATCTGGGTATTTGGGTGATGCGAAAATGAAAAATTAATAGCTCAATTCATAAAATAAATAAATAGAAAAAATGTCCCATATAAATTCTGAGAATGTAAATGTCTTTCAGATATTTTCATGTGGGAGAATATATTTTTAAAAAGAAGTTAATAACATGGTTATTTAACACACTCGTTAAAACATAAAGTTTTGAAAATTAAAATAATTTGAGCGCTGAGATTAAAAAGATAAATTTTCCTCGCGCTCTCGAGGCCCATTAGCTCAGTTGGTTAGAGCGTCGTGCTAATAACGCGAAGGTCGTGGGTTCGATCCCACAATGGGCCACGTTCTGATTTTGAACTCTTATTTTTAAAATTATGCACAGAAATTTCTCCCTACTGAGAAGAACGATATTAAAAAATCTGGGTATTTGGGTGATGCGAAAATTAAAAATTAATAGCTCAATTCATAAAATAAATAAATAGAAAAAATGTCCCATATAAATTCTGAGAATGTAAATGTCTTTCAGATATTTTCATGTGGGAGAATATATTTTTTAAAAAAAGTTAATAACATGGTTATTTAACACACCCGTGAAAACATAAAGTTTTGAAAATTAAAATAATTTGAGGGCTGAGATTAAAAAGATAAACTTTTCTTCTCGCTCTCGAGGCCCATTAGCTCAGTTGGTTAGAACGTCGTGCTAATAACGCGAAGGTCGTGGTTTCGATCCCCCCATGGGCCACGTTCTGATTTTGGATTCTTATTTTTAAAATTATGCACAGAAATTTCTCCCTTACTGAGAAGAACGATATTAAAAAATCTGGGTATTTGGGTGATGCGAAAATGAAAAATTAATAGCTCAATTCATAAAATAAATAAATAGAAAAAATGTCCCGTATAAATTCTGAGAATGTAAATGTCTTTCAGATATTTTCATGTGGGAGAATATATTTTTAAAAAGAAGTTAATAACATGGTTATTTAACACACTCGTTAAAACATAAAGTTTTGAAAATTAAAATAATTTGAGCGCTGAGATTAAAAAGATAAATTTCCCTCTCGCTCTCGAGGCCCATTATCTCAGTTGGTTAGAGCGTCGTGCTAATAACGGGAAGGTCGTGGGTTCGATCCCCCCGTGGGCCACTTTCTGATTTTGAACTCTTATTTTTAAAATTATGCACAGAAATTTCTCCCTTACTGAGAAGAACGATATTAAAAAATCTGGGTATTTGGGTGATGCGAAAATGAAAAATTAATAGCTCAATTCATAAAATAAATAAATAGAAAAAATGTCCCATATAAATTCTGAGAATGTAAATGTCTTTCAGATATTTTCATGTGGGAGAATATATTTTTAAAAAGAAGTTAATAACATGGTTATTTAACACACTCGTTAAAACATAAAGTTTTGAAAATTAAAATAATTTGAGCGCTGAGATTAAAAAGATAAATTTTCCTCGCGCTCTCGAGGCCCATTAGCTCAGTTGGTTAGAGCGTCGTGCTAATAACGCGAAGGTCGTGGGTTCGATCCCACAATGGGCCACGTTCTGATTTTGAACTCTTATTTTTAAAATTATGCACAGAAATTTCTCCCTACTGAGAAGAACGATATTAAAAAATCTGGGTATTTGGGTGATGCGAAAATTAAAAATTAATAGCTCAATTCATAAAATAAATAAATAGAAAAAATGTCCCATATAAATTCTGAGAATGTAAATGTCTTTCAGATATTTTCATGTGGGAGAATATATTTTTAAAAAAAAGTTAATAACATGGTTATTTAACACACCCGTGAAAACATAAAGTTTTGAAAATTAAAATAATTTGAGGGCTGAGATTAAAAAGATAAACTTTTCTTCTCGCTCTCGAGGCCCATTAGCTCAGTTGGTTAGAACGTCGTGCTAATAACGCGAAGGTCGTGGTTTCGATCCCCCCATGGGCCACGTTCTGATTTTGGATTCTTATTTTTAAAATTATGCACAGAAATTTCTCCCTTACTGAGAAGAACGATATTAAAAAATCTGGGTATTTGGGTGATGCGAAAATGAAAAATTAATAGCTCAATTCATAAAATAAATAAATAAAAAAAAAAAATTTCCCGTATAAATTCTGAGAATGTAAATGTCTTTCAGATATTTTCATGTGGGAGAATATATTTTTAAAAAGAAGTTAATAACATGGTTATTTAACACACTCGTTAAAACATAAAGTTTTGAAAATTAAAATAATTTGAGCGCTGAGATTAAAAAGATAAATTTCCCTCTCGCTCTCGAGGCCCATTAGCTCAGTTGGTTAGAGCGTCGTGCTAATAACGGGAAGGTCGTGGGTTCGATCCCCCCGTGGGCCACTTTCTGATTTTGAACTCTTATTTTTAAAATTATGCACAGAAATTTCTCCCTTACTGAGAAGAACGATATTAAAAAATCTGGGTATTTGGGTGATGCGAAAATGAAAAATTAATAGCTCAATTCATAAAATAAATAAATAGAAAAAATGTCCCATATAAATTCTGAAAATGTAAATGTCTTTCAGATATTTTCATGTGGGAGAATATATTTTTAAAAAGAAGTTAATAACATGGTTATTTAACACACTCGTGAAAACATAAAGTTTTGAAAATTAAAATAATTTGAGCGCTGAGATTAAAAAGATAAATTTTCCTCTCGCTCTCGAGGCCCATTAGCTCAGTTGGTTAGAGCGTCGTGCTAATAACGCGAATGACGTGGGTTCGATCCCCCCATGGGCCACGTTCTGAATTTGAACTCTTATTTTTAAAATTATACACAGAAATTTCTCCCTTAGTGAGAAGAACGATATTAAAAAATTTGGGTATTTGGGTGATGCGAAAATGAAAATTTAATAGCTCAATTCATAAAATAAATAAATAGAAAAAATGTCCCATATAAATTCTGAGAATGTAAATGTCTTTCAGATATTTTCATGTGGGAGAATATATTTTTAAAAAGAAGTTAATAACATGGTTATTTAACACACTCGTGAAAACATAAAGTTTTGAAAATTAAAATAATTTGAGCGCTGAGATTAAAAAGATAAATTTTCCTCTCGCTCTCGAGGCCCATTAACTCAGTTGGTTAGATCGTCGTGCTAATAACGCGAAGGTCGTGGGTTCGTTCCCCCCGTGGGCCACGTTCTGATTTTGAACTCTTATTTTTAAAATTATGCACAGAAATTTCTCCCTTACTGAGAAGAACGATATTAAAAAATCTGGGTATTTGGGTGAAGCGAAAATGAAAAATTAATAGCTCAATTCATAAAATAAATAAATAGAAAAAATGTCCCATATAAATTCTGAGAATGTAAATGTCTTTCAGATATTTTCATGTGGGAGAATATATTTTTAAAAAGAAGTTAATAACATGGTTATTTAACACACTCGTGAAAACATAAAGTTTTGAAAATTAAAATAATTTGAGCTCTGAGATTAAAAAGATAAATTTTCCTCTCGCTCTCGAGGCCCATTAGCTCAGTTGATTAGAGCGTCGTGCTAATAACGCAAAGGACGTGGGTTCGATCCCCCCATGGGCCACGTTCTGATTTTGAACTCTTATTTTTAAAATTATACACAGAAATTTCTCCCTTAGTGAGAAGAACGATATTAAAAAATTTGGGTATTTGGGTGATGCGAAAATGAAAAATTAATAGCTCAATTCATAAAATAAATAAATAGAAAAAATGTCCCATATAAATTCGGAGAATGTAAATGTCTTTCAGATATTTTCATGTGGGAGAATATATTTCTAAAAAAAAGTTAATAACATGGTTATTTAACACACCCGTGAAAACATAAAGTTTTGAAAATTAAAATAATTTGAGCGCTAAGATTAAAAAGATAAACTTTTCTTCTCGCTCTCGAGGCCCATTAGGTCAGTTGGTTAGAACGTCGTGCTAATAACGCGAAGGTTGTGGGTTCGATCCCCCCATGGGCCACGTTCTGATTTTGAACTCTTATTTTTAAAATTATGCACAGAAATTTCTCCCTTACTGAGAAGAACGATATTAAAAAATCTGGGTATTTGGGTGATGCGAAAATGAAAAATTAATAGCTCAATTTATAAAATAAATAAATAGAAAAAATGTCCGATATAAATTCTGAGAATGTAAATGTCTTTCAGATATTTTCATGTGGGAGAATACATTTTTAAAAAGAAGTTAATAACATGGTTATTTAACACACTCGTGAAAACATAAAGTTTTGAAAATTAAAATAATTTGAGCGCTGAGATTAAAAAGATAAATTTTCCTCTCACTGTCGAGGCCCATTAGCTCAGTTGGTTAGAGCGTCGTGCTAATAACGCGAAGGTCGTGGGTTCGATCCCCCCATGGGCCACGTTCTGATTTTGAACTCTTATTTTTAAAATTATGCACAGAAATTTCTCCCTTACTGAGAAGAACGATATTAAAAAATCTGGGTGTTTGGGTGATGCGAAAATGAAAAATTAATAGCTCAATTCATAAAATAAATAAATAGAAAAAATGTCCCATATAAATTCTGAGAATGTAAATGTCTTTCAGATATTTTCATGTGGGAGAATATATTTTTAAAAAGAAGTTAATAACTTGGTTATTTAACACACTCGTGAAAACATAAAGTTTTGAAAATTAAAATAATTTGAGCGCTGAGGTTAAAAAGATCAATTTTCCTCTCGTTCTCGAGGCCCATTAGCTCAGTTGGTTAGAGCGTCGTGCTAATAACGCGAAGGTCGTGGGTTCGATCCCCCCATGGGCCACGTTCTGATTTTGAACTCTTATTTTTAAAATTATGCACAGAAATTTCTCCCTTACTGAGAAGAACGATATTAAAAAATCTGGGTATTTGGGTGATGCGAAAATGAAAAATTAATAGCTCAATTCATAAAATAAATAAATAGAAAAAATGTCCCATATAAATTCTGAGAATGTAAATGTCTTTCAGATATTTTCATGTGGGAGAATATATTTTTAAAAAGAAGTTAATAACATGGTTATTTAACACACTCGTGAAAACATAAAGTTTTGAAAATTAAAATAATTTGAGCGCTGAGATTAAAAAGATAAATTTTCCTCTCGCTTTCGAGGCCCATTAGCTCAGTTGGTTAGAGCGTCGTGCTAATAACGCGAAGGTCGTGGGTTCGATCCCCCCATGGGCCACGTTCTGATTTTGAACTCTTATTTTTAAAATTATGCACAGAAATTTCTCCCTACTGAGAAGAACGATATTAAAAAATCTGGGTATTTGGGTGATGCGAAAATGAAAAATTAATAGCTCAATTGATAAAATAAATAAATAGAAAAAAATGTCCCATATAAATTCTGAGAATGTAAATGTCTTTCAGATATTTTCATGTGGGAGAATATATTTTTAAAAAGAAATTAATAACATGGTTATTTAACACACTCGTGAAAACATAAATTTTTGAAAATAAAAATAATTTGAGCGCTGAGATTAAAAAGATAAACTTTTCTTCTCGCTCTCGAGGCCCATTAGCTCAGTTGGTTAGAGCGTCGTGCTAATAACGCGAAGGTCGTGGGTTCGATCCCCCCATGGGCCACGTTCTGATTTTGAATTCTTATTTTTAAAATTATGCACAGAAATTTCTCCCTTACTGAGAAGAACGATATTAAAAAATCTGGGTATTTGGGTGATGCGAAAATGAAAAATTAATAGCTCAATTCATAAAATAAATAAATAGAAAAAATGTCCCATATAAATTCTGAGAATGTAAATGTCTTTCAGATATTTTCATGTGGGAGAATATATTTTTAAAAAGAAGTTAATAACATGGTTATTTAACACACTCGTGAAAACATAAAGTTTTGAAAATTAAAATAATTTGAGCGCTGAGATTAAAAAGATAAATTTTCCTCTCGCTTTTGAGGCCCATTATCTCAGTTGGTTAGAGCGTCGTGCTAATAACGCGAAGGTCGTGGGTTCGATCCCCCCATGGGCCACGTTCTGATTTTGAACTCTTATTTTTAAAATTATGCACAGAAATTTCTCCCTACTGAGAAGAACGATATTAAAAAATCTGGGTATTTGGGTGATGCGAAAATGAAAAATTAATAGCTCAATTCATAAAATAAATAAATAGAAAAAATGTCCCATATAAATTCTGAGAATGTAAATGTCTTTCAGATATTTTCATGTGGGAGAATATATTTTAAAAAAAAAGTTAATAACATGGTTATTTAACACACCCGTGAAAACATAAAGTTTTGAAAATTAAAATAATTTGAGCGCTGAGATTAAAAAGATAAACTTTTCTTCTCGCTCTCGAGGCCCATTAGCTCAGTTGGTTAGAACGTCGTGCTAATAATGCAAAGGTCGTGGGTTCGTTCCCCCCATGGGCCACGTTCTGATTTTTAACTCTTATTTTTAAAATTATGCACAGAAATTTCTCCCTACTGAGAAGAACGATATTAAAAAATCTGGGTATTTGGGTGATGCGAAAATGAAAAATTAATAGCTCAAATCATAAAATAAATAAATAGAAAAAATGTCCCATATAAATTCTGAGAATGTAAATGTCTTTCAGATATTTTCATGTGGGAGAATATATTTTTAAAAAGAAGTTAATAACATGGTTATTTAACACACTCGTGAAAACATAAAGTTTTGAAAATTAAAATAATTTGAGCGCTGAGATTAAAAAGATAAATTTTCCTCTCGCTTTCGAGGCCCATTACCTCAGTTGGTTAGAGCGTCGTGCTAATAACGCGAAGGTCGTGGGTTCGATCCCCCCATGGGCCACGTTCTGATTTTGAACTCTTATTTTTAAAATTATGCACAGAAATTTCTCCCTACTGAGAAGTACGATATTAAAAAATCTGGGTATTTGGGTGATGCGAAAATGAAAAATTAATAGCTCAATTCATAAAATAAATAAATAGAAAAAATGTCCCATATAAATTCTGAGAATGTAAAGGTCTTTCAGATATTTTCATGTGGGAGAATATATTTTTAAAAAAAAGTTAATAACATGGTTATTTAACACACCCGTGAAAACATAAAGTTTTGAAAATTAAAATAATTTGAGCGCTGAGATTAAAAAGATAAACTTTTCTTCACGCTCTCGAGGCCCATTAGCTCAGTTGGTTAGAACGTCGTGCTAATAATGCGAAGGTCGTGGGTTCGATCCGCCCATGCCCCACGTTCTGATTTTGAACTCTTATTTTTAAAATTATGCACAGAAATTTCTCCCTTAATGAGAAGAACGATATTAAAAAATCTGGGTATTTGGGTGATGCGAAAATGAAAAATTGATAACTCAATTCATAAAATAAATAAATAGAAAACATGTTCCATACAAATTCTGAGAATGTAAATGTCTTTCAGATATTTTCATGTGGGAGAATATATTTTTAAAAAGAAGTTAATAACATGGTTATTTAACACACTCGTGAAAACATAAAGTTTTGAAAATTAAAATAATTTGAGCGCTGAGGTTAAAAAGATCAATTTTCTCCCGCTCTCGAGGCCCATTAGCTCAGTTGGTTAGAGCGTCGTGCTAATAACGCGAAGGTCGTGGGTTCGATCCCCCCATGGGCCACGTTCTGATTTTTAACTCTTATTTTTAAAATTATGCACAGAAATTTCTCCCTACTGAGAAGAACGATATTAAAAAATCTGAGTATTTGGGTGATGCGAAAATGAAAAATTAATAGCTTAATTCATAAAATAAATAAATAGAAAAAATGTCCCATATAAATTCTGAGAATGTAAATGTCTTTCAGATATTTTCATGTGGGAGAATATATTTTTAAAAAGAAGTTAATAACATGGTTATTTAACACACTCGTGAAAACATAAAGTTTTGAAAATTAAAATAATTTGAGCGCTGAGATTAAAAAGATAAACTTTTCTTCTCGCTCTCGAGGCCCATTAGCTCAGTTGGTTAGAACGTCGTGCTAATAACGCGAAGGTCGTGGGTTCGATCCGCCCAAGGGCCACGTTCTGATTTTGAACTCGTATTTTTAAAATTATGCACAGAAATTTCTCCCTTACTGAGAAGAACGATATTAAAAAATCTGGGTATTTGGGTGATGCGAAAATGAAAAATTAATAGCTCAATTCATAAAATAAATAAATAGAAAAAATGTCCCATATAAATTCTGAGAATGTAAATGTCTTTCAGATATTTTCATGTGGGAGAATATATTTTTAAAAAGAAGTTAATAACATGGTTATTTAACACACTCGAGAAAACATAAAGTTTTGAAAATTAAAATAATTTGAGCGCTGAGATTAAAAAGATAAATTTTCCTCTCGCTCTCGAGGCCCATTAACTCAGTTGTTTAGAGCGTCGTGCTAATAACGCGAAGGTCGTGGGTTCGATCCCCCCATGGGCCACGTTCTGATTTTGAACTCTTATTTTTAAAATTATGCACAGAAATTTCTCCCTACTGAGAAGAACGATATTAAAAAATCTGGGTATTTGGGTGATGCGAAAATGAAAAATTAATAGCTCAATTCATAAAATAAATAAATAGAAAACATGTTCCATACAAATTCTGAGAATGTAAATGTCTTTCAGATATTTTCATGTGGGAGAATATATTTTTAAAAAGAAGTTAATAACATGGTTATTTAACACACTCGTGAAAACATAAAGTTTTGAAAATTAAAATAATTTGAGCGCTGAGGTTAAAAAGATCAATTTTCCTCTCGTTCTCGAGGCCCATTAGCTCAGTTGGTTAGAGCGTCGTGCTAAGAACGCGAAGGTCGTGGGTTCGATCCCCCCATGGGCCACGTTCTGATTTTGAACTCTTATTTTTAAAATTATGCACAGAAATTTCTCCCTACTGAGAAGAACGATATTAAAAAATCTGGGTATTTGGGTGATGCGAAAATGAAAAATTAATAGCTCAATTCATAAAATAAATAAATAGAAAAAATGTCCCATATAAATTCTGAGAATGTAAATGTCTTTCAGATATTTTCATGTGGGAGAATATATTTTTAAAAAAAAGTTAATAACATGGTTATTTAACACACCCGTGAAAACATAAAGTTTTGAAAATTAAAATAATTTGAGCGCTGAGATTAAAAAGATAAACTTTTCTTCTCGCTCTCGAGGCCCATTAGCTCAGTTGGTTAGAACGTCGTGCTAATAACGCGAAGGTCGTGGGTTCGATCCGCCCATGGGCCACGTTCTGATTTTGAACTCTTATTTTTAAAATTATGCACAGAAATTTCTCCCTTACTGAGAAGAACGATATTAAAAAATCTGGGTATTTGGGTGATGCGAAAATGAAAAATTAATAGCTCAATTCATAAAATAAATAAATAGAAAAAATGTCCCATATAAATTCTGAGAATGTAAATGTCTTTCAGATATTTTCATGTGGGAGAATATATTTTTAAAAAGAAGTTAATAACATGGTTATTTAACACACTCGTGAAAACATAAAGTTTTGAAAATTAAAATAATTTGAGCGCTGAGATTATAAAGATAAATTTTCCTCTCGCTCTCGAGGCCCATTAACTCAGTTGTTTAGAGCGTCGTGCTAATAACGCGAAGGTCTTGGGTTCGATCCCCCATGCCCCACGTTCTGATTTTGAACTCTTATTTTTAAAATTATGCACAGAAATTTCTCCCTTACTGAGAAGAACGATATTAAAAAATCTGGGTGTTTGGGTGATGCGAAAATGAAAAATTAATAGCTCAATTCATAAAATAAATAAATAGAAAAAATGTCCCATATAAATTCTGAGAATGTAAATGTCTTTCAGATATTTTCATGTGGGTTGTTGTTGTTGTTGTATTTTTGTATTTTGTGTCGGCCGATTATCTGCGCTAGGGATATAGGCCCAGGGGGAGGGATGCCCTTCGTGGGGGTCTTTCTAAGGGAACCTAACCCGTATTTACGCAAGGTTCGAAGAAAACCACGAAAACTCCGAACGGTTAGGCCGACGGCCGCGAATGGGTTCGAACCCAGCACCTGCCGTCTACCAGTTGAGAGGTCAGACCCTCTCGGCCACTGGTGGGGCGTTTTTCATGTGGGAGAATATATTTTTAAAAAAAAGTTAATAACATGGTTATTTAACACACCCGTGAAAACATAAAGTTTTGAAAATTAAAATAATTTGAGCGCTGAGATTAAAAAGATAAACTTTTCTTCTAGCTCTCGAGGCCCATTAGCTCAGTTGGTTAGAACATCGTGCTAATAATGCGAAGGTCGTGGGTTCGTTCCGCCCATGCCCCACGTTCTGATTTTGAACTCTTATTTTTAAAATTATGCACAGAAATTTCTCCCTTACTGAGAAGAACGATATTAAAAAATCTGGGTATTTGGGTGATGCGAAAATGAAAAATTGATAACTCAATTCATAAAATAAATAAATAGAAAACATGTTCCATACAAATTCTGAGAATGTAAATGTCTTTCAGATATTTTCATGTGGGAGAATATATTTTTAAAAAGAAGTTAATAACATGGTTATTTAACACACTCGTGAAAACATAAAGTTTTGAAAATTAAAATAATTTGACCGCTGAGGTTAAAAAGATCAATTTTCTCTCGCTCTCGAGGCCCATTAGCTCAGTTGGTTAGAGCGTCGTGCTAATAACGCGAAGGTCGTGGGTTCGATCCCCCCATGGGCCACGTTATGATTTTGAAGTCTTATTTTTAAAATTATGCACAGAAATTTCTCCCTACTGAGAAAAACGATATTAAAAAATCTGGGTATTTGGGTGATGCGAAAATAAAAAATTAATAGCTCAATTCATAAAATAAATAAATAGAAAAAATGTCCCATATAAATTCTGAGAATGTAAATGTCTTTCAGATATTTTCATGTGGGAGAATATATTTTTAAAAAGAAGTTAATAACATGGTTATTTAACACACTTGTGAAAACATAAAGTTTTGAAAATTAAAATAATTTGAGCGCTGAGGTTAAAAAGATCAATTTTCCTCTCGCACTCGAGGCCCATTAGCTCAGTTGGTTAGAGCGTCGTGCTAATAACGCGAAGGTCGTGGGTTCGATCCCCCCATGGGCCGCGTTCTGATTTTGAACTCTTATTTTTAAAATTATGCACAGAAATTTCTCCTTTACTGAGAAGAACGATATTAAAAAATTTGGGTATTTGGGTGATGCGAAAATGAAAAATTAATAGCTCAATTCATAAAATAAATAAATAGAAAAAATGTCCCATATAAATTCTGAGAATGTAAATGTCTTTCAGATATTTTCATGTGGGAGAATATATTTTTAAAAAGAAATTAATAACATGGTTATTTAACACACTCGTGAAAACATAAATTTTTGAAAATAAAAATAATTTGAGCGCTGAGATTAAAAAGATAAACTTTTCTTCTCGCTCTCGAGGCCCATTAGCTCAGTTGGTTAGAGCGTCGTGCTAATAACGCGGAGGTCGTGGGTTCGATCCCCCCATGGGCCACGTACTGATTTTGAACTCTTATTTTTAAAATTATGCACAGAAATTTCTCCCTTACTGAGAAGAACGATATTAAAAAATCTGGGTGTTTGGGTGATGCGAAAATGAAAAATTAATAGCTCAATTCATAAAATAAATAAATAGAAAAAATGTCCCATATAAATTCTGAGAATGTAAATGTCTTTCAGATATTTTCATGTGGGAGAATATATTTTTAAAAAGAAGTTAATAACATGGTTATTTAACACACTCGTGAAAACATAAAGTTTTGAAAATTAAAATAATTTGAGCGCTGAGATTAAAAAGATAAATTTTCCTCTCGCTTTCGAGGCCCATTAGCTCAGTTGGTTAGAGCATCGTGCTAATAACGCGAAGGTCGTGGGTTCGATCCCCCTATGGGCCACGTTCTGATTTTGAACTCTTATTTTTAAAATTATGCACAGAAATTTCTCCCTACTGAGAAGAACGATATTAAAAAATCTGGGTATTTGGGTGATGCGAAAATGAAAAATTAATAGCTCAATTCATAAAATAAATAAATAGAAAAAATGTCCCATATAAATTCTGAGAATGTAAATGTGTTTCAGATATTTTCATGTGGGAGAATATATTTTAAAAAAAAAGTTAATAACATGGTTATTTAACACACCCGTGAAAACATAAAGTTTTGAAAATTAAAATAATTTGAGCGCTGAGATTAAAAAGATAAACTTTTCTTCTCGCTCTCGAGGCCCATTAGCTCAGTTGGTTAGAACGTCGTGCTAATAATGCGAAGGTCGTGGGTTCGATCCGCCCATGCCCCACGTTCTGATTTTGAACTCTTATTTTTAAAATTATGCACAGAAATTTCTCCCTTACTGAGAAGAACGATATTAAAAAATCTGGGTATTTGGGTGATGCGAAAATGAAAAATTGATAACTCAATTCATAAAATAAATAAATAGAAAACATGTTCCATACAAATTCTGAGAATGTAAATGTCTTTCAGATATTTTCATGTGGGAGAATATATTTTTAAAAAGAAGTTAATAACATGGTTATTTACCACACTCGTGAAAACATAAAGTTTTGAAAATTAAAATAATTTGAGCGCTGAGATTAAAAAGATAAACTTTTCTTCTCGCTCTCGAGGCCCATTAGCTCAGTTGGTTAGAACGTCGTGCTAATAACGCGAAGGTCGTGGGTTCGATCCGCCCAAGGGCCACGTTCTGATTTTGAATTCTTATTTTTAAAATTATGCACAGAAATTTCTCCCTTACTGAGAAGAACGATATTAAAAAATCTGGGTATTTGGGTGATGCGAAAATGAAAAATTAATATCTCAATTCATAAAATAAATAAATAGAAAAAATGTCCCATATAAATTCTGAGAATGTAAATGTCTTTCAGATATTTTAATGTGGGAGAATATATTTTTAAAAAGAAGTTAATAACATGGTTATTTAACACACTCGTGAAAACATAAAGTTTTGAAAATTAAAATAATTTGAGCGCTGAGATTAAAAAGATAAATTTTCCTCTCGCTCTCGAGGCCCATTAACTCAGTTGTTTAGAGCGTCGTGCTAATAACGCGAAGGTCGTGGGTTCGATCCCCCATGCCCCACGTTCTGATTTTGAACTCTTATTTTTAAAATTATGCACAGAAATTTCTCCCTTACTGAGAAGAACGATATTAAAAAATCTGGGTATTTGGGTGATGCGAAAATGAAAAATTGATAACTCAATTCATAAAATAAATAAATAGAAAACATGTTCCATACAAATTCTGAGAATGTAAATGTCTTTCAGATATTTTCATGTGGGAGAATATATTTTTAAAAAGAAGTTAATAACATGGTTATTTAACACACTCGTGAAAACATAAAGTTTTGAAAATTAAAATAATTTGAGCGCTGAGATTAAAAAGATAAACTTTTCTTCTCGCTCTCGAGGCCCATTAGCTCAGTTGGTTAGAACGTCGTGCTAATAACGCGAAGGTCGTGGGTTCGATCCGCCCAAGGGCCACGTTCTGATTTTGAACTCTTATTTTTAAAATTATGCACAGAAATTTCTCCCTTACTGAGAAGAACGATATTAAAAAATCTGGGTATTTGGGTGATGCGAAAATGAAAAATTAATATCTCAATTCATAAAATAAATAAATAGAAAAAATGTCCCATATAAATTCTGAGAATGTAAATGTCTTTCAGATATTTTAATGTGGGAGAATATATTTTTAAAAAGAAGTTAATAACATGGTTATTTAACACACTCGTGAAAACATAAAGTTTTGAAAATTAAAATAATTTGAGCGCTGAGATTAAAAAGATAAATTTTCCTCTCGCTCTCGAGGCCCATTAACTCAGTTGTTTAGAGCGTCGTGCTAATAACGCGAAGGTCGTGGGTTCGATCAAACATGCCCCACGTTCTGATTTTGAACTCTTATTTTTAAAATTATGCACAGAAATTTCTCCCTTACTGAGAAGAACGATATTAAAAAATCTGGGTATTTGGGTGATGCGAAAATGAAAAATTGATAACTCAATTCATAAAATAAATAAATAGAAAACATGTTCCATACAAATTCTGAGAATGTAAATGTCTTTCAGATATTTTCATGTGGGAGAATATATTTTTAAAAAGAAGTTAATAACATGGTTATATAACACACTCGTGAAAACATAAAGTTTTGAAAATTAAAATAATTTGAGCGCTGAGGTTAAAAAAGATCAATTTTCCTCTCGTTCTCGAGGCCCATTAGCTCAGTTGGTTAGAGCGTCGTGCTAATAACGCGAAGGTCGTGGGTTCGATCCCCCCATGGGCCACGTTCTGATTTTGAACTCTTATTTTTAAAATTATGCACAGAAATTTCTCCCTTACTGAGAAGAACGATATTAAAAAATCTGGGTATTTGGGTGATGCGAAAACGAAAAATTAATAGCTCAATTCATAAAATAAATAAATAGAAAAAATGTCCCATATAAATTCTGAGAATGTAAATGTCTTTCAGATATTTTCATGTGGGAGAATATATTTTTAAAAAGAAGTTAATAACATGGTTATTTAACACACTCGTGAAAACATAAAGTTTTGAAAATTAAAATAATTTGAGCGCTGAGATTAAAAAGATAAATTTTCCTCTCGCTTTCGAGGCCCATTAGCTCAGTTGGTTAGAGCGTCGTGCTAATAACGCGAAGGTCGTGGGTTCGATCCCCCCATGGGCCACGTTCTGATTTTGAACTCTTATTTTTAAAATTATGCACAGAAATTTCTCCCTACTGAGAAGAACGATATTAAAAAATCTGGGTATTTGGGTGATGCGAAAATGAAAAATTAATAGCTCAATTCATAAAATAAATAAATAGAAAAAATGTCCCATATAAATTCTGAGAATGTAAATGTCTTTCAGATATTTTCATGTGGGAGAATATATTTTTAAAAAAAAGTTAATAACATGGTTATTTAACACACCCGTGAAAACATAAAGTTTTGAAAATTAAAATAATTTGAGCGCTGAGATTAAAAAGATAAACTTTTCTTCTCGCTCTCGAGGCCCATTAGCTCAGTTGGTTAGAACGTCGTGCTAATAATGCGAAGGTCGTGGGTTCGATCCGCCCATGCCCCACGTTCTGATTTTGAACTCTTATTTTTAAAATTATGCACAGAAATTTCTCCCTTACTGAGAAGAACGATATTAAAAAATCTGGGTATTTGGGTGATGCGAAAATGAAAAATTGATAACTCAATTCATAAAATAAATAAATAGAAAACATGTTCCATACAAATTCTGAGAATGTAAATGTCTTTCAGATATTTTCATGTGGGAGAATATATTTTTAAAAAGAAGTTAATAACATGGTTATTTAACACACTCGTGAAAACATAAAGTTTTGAAAATTAAAATAATTTGTGCGCTGAGATTAAAAAGATCAATTTTCTCTCGCTCTCGAGGCCCATTAGCTCAGTTGGTTAGAGCGTCGTGCTAATAACGCGAAGGTCGTGGGTTCGATCCCCCCATGGGCCACGTTCTGATTTTGAACTCTTATTTTTAAAATTATGCACAGAAATTTCTCCCTTACTGAGAAGAACAATATTAAAAAATCTGGGTATTTGGGTGATGCGAAAATGAAAAATTAATAGCTCAATTCATAAAACAAATAAATAGAAAAAATGTCCCATATAAATTCTGAGAATGTAAATGTCTTTCAGATATTTTCATGTGGGAGTATATATTTTTAAAAAGAAGTTAATAACATGGTTATTTAACACACTCGTGAAAACATAAAGTTTTTAAAATTAAAATAATTTGAGCGCTGAGATTAAAAAGATAAATTTTCCTCTCGCTCTCGAGGCCCATTAACTCAGTTGTTTAGAGCGTCGTGCTAATAACGTGAAGGTCGTGGGTTCGATCCCCCATGCCCCACGTTCTGATTTTGAACTCTTATTTTTAAAATTATGCACAGAAATTTCTCCCTTACTGAGAAGAACGATATTAAAAAATCTGGGTATTTGGGTGATGCGAAAATGAAAAATTGATAACTCAATTCATAAAATAAATAAATAGAAAACATGTTCCATACAAATTCTGAGAATGTAAATGTCTTTCAGATATTTTCATGTGGGAGAATATATTTTTAAAAAGAAGTTAATAACATGGTTATTTAACACACTCGTGAAAACATAAAGTTTTGAAAATTAAAATAATTTGAGCGCTGAGGTTAAAAAGATCAATTTTCCTCTCGTTCTCGAGGCCCATTAGCTCAGTTTGTTAGAGCGTCGTGCTAATAACGCGAAGGTCGTGGGTTCGATCCCCCCATGGGCCACGTTCTGATTTTGAACTCTTTTTTTAAAATTATGCACAGAAATTTCTCCCTTACTGAGAAGAACGATATTAAAAAATCTGGGTATTTGGGTGATGCGAAAATGAAAAATTAATAGTTCAATTCATAAAATAAATAAATAGAAAAAAATGTCCCATATAAATTCTGAGAATGTAAATGTCTTTCAGATATTTTCATGTGGGAGAATATATTTTTAAAAAGAAGTTAATAACATGGTTATTTAACACACTCGTGAAAACATAAAGTTTTGAAAATTAAAATAATTTGAGCGCTGAGATTAAAAAGATAAATTTTCCTCTCGCTCTCGAGGCCCATTAACTCAGTTGTTTAGAGCGTCGTGCTAATAACGCGTAGGTCGTGGGTTCGATCCCCCATGGCCCACGTTCTGATTTTGAACTCTTATTTTTAAAAGTATGCACAGAAATTTCTCCCTTACTGAGAAGAACGATATTAAAAAATGTGGGTATTTGGGTGATGCGAAAATGAAAAATTAATAGCTCAATTCATAAAATAAATAAATAGAAAAAATGTCCCATATAAATTCTGAGAATGTAAATGTCTTTCAGATATTTTCATGTGGGAGAATATATTTTTAAAAAGAAATTAATAACATGGTTATTTAACACACTCGTGAAAACATAAAGTTTTGAAAATTAAAATAATTTGAGCGCTGAGGTTAAAAAGATCAATTTTCCTCTCGTTCTGGAGGCCCATTAGCTCAGTTGGTTAGAGCGTCGTGCTAATAACGCGAAGGTCGTGGGTTCGATCCCCCCATGGGCCACGTTCTGATTTTGAACTCTTATTTTTAAAATTATGCACAGAAATTTCTCCTTTACTGAGAAGAACGATATTAAAAAATTTGGGTATTTGGGTGATGCGAAAATGAAAAATTAATAGCTCAATTCATAAAATAAATAAATAGAAAAAATGTCCCATATAAATTCTGAGAATGTAAATGTCTTTCAGATATTTTCATGTGGGAGAATATATTTTTAAAAAGAAATTAATAACATGGTTATTTAACACACTCGTGAAAACATAAATTTTTGAAAATAAAAATAATTTGAGCGCTGAGATTAAAAAGATAAACTTTTCTTCTCGCTCTCGAGGCCCATTAGCTCAGTTGGTTAGAGCGTCGTGCTAATATCGCGAAGGTCGTGGGTTCGATCCCCCCATGGGCCACGTTCTGATTTTGAACTCTTATTTTTAAAATTATGCACAGAAATTTCTCCCTTACTGAGAAGAACGATATTAAAAAATCTGGGTGTTTGGGTGATGCGAAAATGAAAAATTAATAGCTCAATTCATAAAATAAATAAATAGAAAAAATGTCCCATATAAATTCTGAGAATGTAAATGTCTTTCAGATATTTTCATGTGGGAGAATATATTTTTAAAAAGAAGTTAATAACATGGTTATTTAACACACTCGTGAAAACATAAAGTTTTGAAAATTAAAATAATTTGAGCGCTGAGATTAAAAAGATAAATTTTCCTCTCGTTTTCGAGGCCCATTAGCTCAGTTTGTTAGAGCGTCGTGCTAATAACGCGAAGGTCGTGGGTTCGATCCCCCCATGGGCCACGTTCTGATTTTGAACTCTTATTTTTAAAATTATGCACAGAAATTTCTCCCTACTGAGAAGAACGATATTAAAAAATCTGGGTATTTGGGTGATGCGAAAATGAAAAATTAATAGCTCAATTCATAAAATAAATAAATAGAAAAAATGTCCCATATAAATTCTGAGAATGTAAATGTCTTTCAGATATTTTCATGTGGGAGAATATATTTTTAAAAAAAAGTTAATAACATGGTTATTTAACACACCCGTGAAAACATAAAGTTTTGAAAATTAAAATAATTTGAGCGCTGAGATTAAAAAGATAAACTTTTCTTCTCGCTCTCGAGGCCCATTAGCTCAGTTAGTTAGAACGTCGTGCTAATAATGCGAAGGTCGTGGGTTCGATCCGCCCATGCCCCACGTTCTGATTTTGAACTCTTATTTTTAAAATTATGCACAGAAATTTCTCCCTTACTGAGAAGAACGATATTAAAAAATCTGGGTATTTGGGTGATGCGAAAATGAAAAATTGATAACTCAATTCATAAAATAAATAAATAGAAAACATGTTCCATACAAATTCTGAGAATGTAAATGTCTTTCAGATATTTTCATGTGGGAGAATATATTTTTAAAAAGAAGTTAATAACATGGTTATTTAACACACTCGTGAAAACATTAAGTTTTGAAAATTAAAATAATTTGAGCGCTGAGGTTAAAAAGATCAATTTTCTCTCGCTCTCGAGGCCCATTAGCTCAGTTGGTTAGAGCGTCGTGCTAATAACGCGAAGGTCGTGGGTTCGATCCCCCCATGGGCCACGTTCTGATTTTTAACTCTTATTTTTAAAATTATGCACAGAAATTTCTCCCTACTGAGAAGAACGATATTAAAAAATCTGGGTATTTGGGTGATGCGAAAATGAAAAATTAATAGCTCAATTCATAAAATAAATAAATAGAAAAAATGTCCCATATAAATTCTGAGAATGTAAATGTCTTTCAGATATTTTCATGTGGGAGAATATATTTTTAAAAAGAAGTTAATAACATGGTTATTTAACACACTCGTGAAAACATAAAGTTTTGAAAATTAAAATAATTTGAGCGCTGAGATTAAAAAGATAAATTTTCCTCTCGCTCTCGAGGCCCATTAACTCAGTTGTTTAGAGCGTCGTGCTAATAACGCGAAGGTAGTGGGTTCGATCCCCCATGCCCCACGTTCTGATTTTGAACTCTTATTTTTAAAATTATGCACAGAAATTTCTCCCTTACTGAGAAGAACGATATTAAAAAATCTGGGTATTTGGGTGATGCGAAAATGAAAAATTGATAACTCAATTCATAAAATAAATAAATAGAAAACATGTTCCATACAAATTCTGAGAATGTAAATGTCTTTCAGATATTTTCATGTGGGAGAATATATTTTTAAAAAGAAGTTAATAACATGGTTATTTAACACACTCGTGAAAACATAAAGTTTTGAAAATTAAAATAATTTGAGCGCTGAGGTTAAAAAGATCAATTTTCCTCTCGTTCTCGAGGCCCATTAGCTCAGTTGGTTAGAGCGTCGTGCTAATAACGCGAAGGTCGTGGGTTCGATCCCCCCATGGGCCACGTTCTGATTTTGAACTCTTATTTTTAAAATTATGCACAGAAATTTCTCCCTTACTGAGAAGAACGATATTAAAAAATCTGGGTATTTGGGTGATGCGAAAATGAAAAATTAATAGCTCAATTCATAAAATAAATAAATAGAAAAAAATGTCCCATATAAATTCTGAGAATGTAAATGTCTTTCAGATATTTTCATGTGGGAGAATATATTTTTAAAAAGAAGTTAATAACATGGTTATTTAACACACTCGTGAAAACATAAAGTTTTGAAAATTAAAATAATTTGAGCGCTGAGATTAAAAAGATAAATTTTCCTCTCGCTCTCGAGGCCCATTAACTCAGTTGTTTAGAGCGTCGTGCTAATAACACGAAGGTCGTGGGTTCGATCCCCCATGGCCCACGTTCTGATTTTGAACTCTTATTTTTAAAAGTATGCACAGAAATTTCTCCCTTACTGAGAAGAACGATATTAAAAAATGTGGGTATTTGGGTGATGCGAAAATGAAAAATTAATAGCTCAATTCATAAAATAAATAATAGTGTAGATAATCGGCCGACAAAAATACACCAAATACACCACCACCACCATAAAATAAATAAATAGAAAAAATGTCCCATATAAATTCTGAGAATGTAAATGTCTTTCAGATATTTTCATGTGGGAGAATATATTTTTAAAAAGAAATTAATAACATGGTTATTTAACACACTCGTGAAAACATAAAGTTTTGAAAATTAAAATAATTTGAGCGCTGAGGTTAAAAAGATCAATTTTCCTCTCGTTCTCGCGGCCCATTAGCTCAGTTGGTTAGAGCGTCGTGCTAATAACGCGAAGGTCGTGGGTTTGATCCCCCCATGGGCCACGTTCTGATTTTAATCTCTTATTTTTAAAATTATGCACAGAAATTTCTCCCTTACTGAGAAGAACGATATTAAAAAATCTGGGTATTTGGGTGATGCGAAAATGAAAAATTAATAGCTCAATTCATAAAATAAATAAATAGAAAAAAATGTCCCATATAAATTCTGAGAATGTAAATGTCTTTCAGATATTTTCATGTGGGAGAATATATTTTTAAAAAGAAGTTAATAACATGGTTATTTAACACACTCGTGAAAACATAAAGTTTTGAAAATTAAAATAATTTGAGCGCTGAGATTAAAAAGATAAATTTTCCTCTCGCTCTCGAGGCCCATTAACTCAGTTGTTTAGAGCGTCGTGCTAATAACGCGAAGGTCGTGGGTTCGATCCCCCATGGCCCACGTTCTGATTTTGAACTCTTATTTTTAAAAGTATGCACAGAAATTTCTCCCTTACTGAGAAGAACGATATTAAAAAATGTGGGTATTTGGGTGATGCGAAAATGAAAAATTAATAGCTCAATTCATAAAATAAATAAATAGAAAAAATGTCCCATATAAATTCTGAGAATGTAAATGTCTTTCAGATATTTTCATGTGGGAGAATATATTTTTAAAAAGAAATTAATAACATGTTTATTTAACACACTCGTGAAAACATTAAGTTTTGAAAATTAAAATAATTTGAGCGCTGAGATTAAAAAGATCAATTTTCCTCTCGCTCTCGAGGCCCATTAGCTCAGTTGGTTAGAACGTCGTGCTAATAACGCGAAGGTCGTGGGTTCGATCCCCCCATGGGCCATGTTCTGATTTTGAACTCTTATTTTTAAAATTATGCACAGAAATTTCTCCCTTACTGAGAAGAACGATATTAAAAAATGTGGGTATTTGGGTGATGCGAAAATGAAAAATTAATAGCTCAATTCATAAAATAAATAAATAGAAAAAATGTCCCATATAAATTCTGAGAATGTAAATGTCTTTCAGATATTTTCATGTGGGAGAATATATTATAAAAAAGAAGTTAATAACATGGTTATTTAACACACTCGTGAAAACATAAACTTTTGAAAATTAAAATAATTTGAGCGCTGAGATTAAAAAGATAAATTTCCCTCTCGCTCTCGAGGCCCATTAGCTCAGTTGGTTAGAGCGTCGTGCTAATAACGGGAAGGTCGTGGGTTCGATCTCACCGTGGGCCACGTTCTGATTTTGAACTCATATTTTTAAAATTATGCACAGAAATTTCTCCCTTACTGAGAAGAACGATATTAAAAAATCTGGGTATTTGGGTGATGCGAAAATGAAAAATTAATAGCTCAATTCATAAAATAAATAAATAGAAAAAATGTCCCATATAAATTCTGAGAATGTAAATGTCTTTCAGATATTTTCATGTGGGAGAATATATTTTTAAAAAGAAGTTAATAACATGGTTATTTAACACACTCGTGAAAACATAAAGTTTTGAAAATTAAAATAATTTGAGCGCTGAGATTAAAAAGATAAACTTTTCTTCTCGCTCTCGAGGCCCATTAGCTCAGTTGGTTAGAACGTCGTGCTAATAATGCGAAGGTCGTGGGTTCGATCCGCCCATGCCCCACGTTCTGATTTTGAACTCTTATTTTTAAAATTATGCACAGAAATTTCTCCCTTACTGAGAAGAACGATATTAAAAAATCTGGGTATTTGGGTGATGCGAAAATGAAAAATTGATAACTCAATTCATAAAATAAATAAATAGAAAACATGTTCCATACAAATTCTGAGAATGTAAATGTCTTTCAGATATTTTCATGTGGGAGAATATATTTTTAAAAAGAAGTTAATAACATGGTTATTTAACACACTCGTGAAAACATAAAGTTTTGAAAATTAAAATAATTTGAGCGCTGAGATTAAAAAGATAAACTTTTCTTCTCGCTCTCGAGGCCCATTAGCTCAGTTGGTTAGAACGTCGTGCTAATAACGCGAAGGTCGTGGGTTCGATCCCCCCATGGGCCACGTTCTGATTTTGAACTCTTATTTTTAAAATTATGCACAGAAATTTCTCCCTACTGAGAAGAACGATATTAAAAAATCTGGGTATTTGGGTGATGCGAAAATGAAAAATTAATAGCTCAATTCATAAAATAAATAAATAGAAAAAATGTCCCATATAAATTCTGAGAATGTAAATGTCTTTCAGATATTTTCATGTGGGAGAATATATTTTTAAAAAAAAGTTAATAACATGGTTATTTAACACACCCGTGAAAACATAAAGTTTTGAAAATTAAAATAATTTGAGCGCTGAGATTAAAAAGATAAACTTTTCTTCTCGCTCTCGAGGCCCATTAGCTCAGTTGGTTAGAACGTCGTGCTAATAATGCGAAGGTCGTGGGTTCGATCCGCCCATGCCCCACGTTCTGATTTTGAACTCTTATTTTTAAAATTATGCACAGAAATTTCTCCCTTACTGAGAAGAACGATATTAAAAAATCTGGGTATTTGGGTGATGCGAAAATGAAAAATTGATAACTCAATTCATAAAATAAATAAATAGAAAACATGTTCCATACAAATTCTGAGAATGTAAATGTCTTTCAGATATTTTCATGTGGGAGAATATATTTTTAAAAAGAAGTTAATAACATGGTTATTTAACACACTCGTGAAAACATAAAGTTTTGAAAATTAAAATAATTTGTGCGCTGAGATTAAAAAGATCAATTTTCTCTCGCTCTCGAGGCCCATTAGCTCAGTTGGTTAGAGCGTCGTGCTAATAACGCGAAGGTCGTGGGTTCGATCCCCCCATGGGCCACGTTCTGATTTTGAACTCTTATTTTTAAAATTATGCACAGAAATTTCTCCCTTACTGAGAAGAACAATATTAAAAAATCTGGGTATTTGGGTGATGCGAAAATGAAAAATTAATAGCTCAATTCATAAAACAAATAAATAGAAAAAATGTCCCATATAAATTCTGAGAATGTAAATGTCTTTCAGATATTTTCATGTGGGAGTATATATTTTTAAAAAGAAGTTAATAACATGGTTATTTAACACACTCGTGAAAACATAAAGTTTTTAAAATTAAAATAATTTGAGCGCTGAGATTAAAAAGATAAATTTTCCTCTCGCTCTCGAGGCCCATTAACTCAGTTGTTTAGAGCGTCGTGCTAATAACGTGAAGGTCGTGGGTTCGATCCCCCATGCCCCACGTTCTGATTTTGAACTCTTATTTTTAAAATTATGCACAGAAATTTCTCCCTTACTGAGAAGAACGATATTAAAAAATCTGGGTATTTGGGTGATGCGAAAATGAAAAATTGATAACTCAATTCATAAAATAAATAAATAGAAAACATGTTCCATACAAATTCTGAGAATGTAAATGTCTTTCAGATATTTTCATGTGGGAGAATATATTTTTAAAAAGAAGTTAATAACATGGTTATTTAACACACTCGTGAAAACATAAAGTTTTGAAAATTAAAATAATTTGAGCGCTGAGGTTAAAAAGATCAATTTTCCTCTCGTTCTCGAGGCCCATTAGCTCAGTTGGTTAGAGCGTCGTGCTAATAACGCGAAGGTCGTGGATTCGATCCCCCCATGGGCCACGTTCTGATTTTGAACTCTTTTTTTTAAAATTATGCACAGAAATTTCTCCCTTACTGAGAAGAACGATATTAAAAAATCTGGGTATTTGGGTGATGCGAAAATGAAAAATTAATAGCTCAATTCATAAAATAAATAAATAGAAAAAAATGTCCCATATAAATTCTGAGAATGTAAATGTCTTTCAGATATTTTCATGTGGGAGAATATATTTTTAAAAAGAAGTTAATAACATGGTTATTTAACACACTCGTGAAAACATAAAGTTTTGAAAATTAAAATAATTTGAGCGCTGAGATTAAAAAGATAAATTTTCCTCTCGCTCTCGAGGCCCATTAACTCAGTTGTTTAGAGCGTCGTGCTAATAACGCGAAGGTCGTGGGTTCGATCCCCCATGGCCCACGTTCTGATTTTGAACTCTTATTTTTAAAAGTATGCGCAGAAATTTCTCCCTTACTGAGAAGAACGATATTAAAAAATGTGGGTATTTGGGTGATGCGAAAATGAAAAATTAATAGCTCAATTCATAAAATAAATAAATAGAAAAAATGTCCCATATAAATTCTGAGAATGTAAATGTCTTTCAGATATTTTCATGTGGGAGAATATATTTTTAAAAAGAAATTAATAACATGGTTATTTAACACACTCGTGAAAACATAAAGTTTTGAAAATTAAAATAATTTGAGCGCTGAGGTTAAAAAGATCAATTTTCCTCTCGTTCTGGAGGCCCATTAGCTCAGTTGGTTAGAGCGTCGTGCTAATAACGCGAAGGTCGTGGGTTCGATCCCTCCATGGGCCACGTTCTGATTTTGAACTCTTATTTTTAAAATTATGCACAGAAATTTCTCCTTTACTGAGAAGAACGATATTAAAAAATTTGGGTATTTGGGTGATGCGAAAATGAAAAATTAATAGCTCAATTCATAAAATAAATAAATAGAAAAAATGTCCCATATAAATTCTGAGAATGTAAATGTCTTTCAGATATTTTCATGTGGGAGAATATATTTTTAAAAAGAAATTAATAACATGGTTATTTAACACACTCGTGAAAACATAAATTTTTGAAAATAAAAATAATTTGAGCGCTGAGATTAAAAAGATAAACTTTTCTTCTCGCTCTCGAGGCCCATTAGCTCAGTTGGTTAGAGTGTCGTGCTAATATCGCGAAGGTCGTGGGTTCGATCCCCCCATGGGCCGCGTTCTGATTTTGAACTCTTATTTTTAAAATTATGCACAGAAATTTCTCCCTTACTGAGAAGAACGATATTAAAAAATCTGGGTATTTGGGTGATGCGAAAATGAAAAATTGATAACTCAATTCATAAAATAAATAAATAGAAAACATGTTCCATACAAATTCTGAGAATGTAAATGTCTTTCAGATATTTTCATGTGGGAGAATATATTTTTAAAAAGAAGTTAATAACATGGTTATTTAACACACTCGTGAAAACATTAAGTTTTGAAAATTAAAATAATTTGAGCGCTGAGGTTAAAAAGATCAATTTTCTCTCGCTCTCGAGGCCCATTAGCTCAGTTGGTTAGAGCGTCGTGCTAATAACGCGAAGGTCGTGGGTTCGATCCCCCCATGGGCCACGTTCTGATTTTTAACTCTTATTTTTAAAATTATGCACAGAAATTTCTCCCTACTGAGAAGAACGATATTAAAAAATCTGGGTATTTGGGTGATGCGAAAATGAAAAATTAATAGCTCAATTCATAAAATAAATAAATAGAAAAAATGTCCCATATAAATTCTGAGAATGTAAATGTCTTTCAGATATTTTCATGTGGGAGAATATATTTTTAAAAAGAAGTTAATAACATGGTTATTTAACACACTCGTGAAAACATAAAGTTTTGAAAATTAAAATAATTTGAGCGCTGAGGTTAAAAAGATCAATTTTCCTCTCGTTTTCGAGGCCCATTAGCTCAGTTGGTTAGAGCGTCGTGCTAATAACGCGAAGGTCGTGGGTTCGATCCCCCCATGGGCCACGTTCTGATTTTGAACTCTTATTTTTAAAATTATGCACAGAAATTTCTCCCTTACTGAGAAGAACGATATTAAAAAATCTGGGTATTTGGGTGATGCGAAAATGAAAAATTAATAGCTCAATTCATAAAATAAATAAATAGAAAAAAATGTCCCATATAAATTCTGAGAATGTAAATGTCTTTCAGATATTTTCATGTGGGAGAATATATTTTTAAAAAGAAGTTAATAACATGGTTATTTAACACACTCGTGAAAACATAAAGTTTTGAAAATTAAAATAATTTGAGCGCTGAGATTAAAAAGATAAATTTTCCTCTCGCTCTCGAGGCCCATTAACTCAGTTGTTTAGAGCGTCGTGCTAATAACGCGAAGGTCGTGGGTTCGATCCCCCATGGCCCACGTTCTGATTTTGAACTCTTATTTTTAAAAGTATGCACAGAAATTTCTCCCTTACTGAGAAGAACGATATTAAAAAATGTGGGTATTTGGGTGATGCGAAAATGAAAAATTAATAGCTCAATTCATAAAATAAATAATAGTGTAGATAATCGGCCGACAAAAATACACCAAATACACCACCACCACCATAAAATAAATAAATAGAAAAAATGTCCCATATAAATTCTGAGAATGTAAATGTCTTTCAGATATTTTCATGTGGGAGAATATATTTTTAAAAAGAAATTAATAACATGGTTATTTAACACACTCGTGAAAACATAAAGTTTTGAAAATTAAAATAATTTGAGCGCTGAGGTTAAAAAGATCAATTTTCCTCTCGTTCTCGCGGCCCATTAGCTCAGTTGGTTAGAGCGTCGTGCTAATAACGCGAAGGTCGTGGGTTTGATCCCCCCATGGGCCACGTTCTGATTTTAATCTCTTATTTTTAAAATTATGCACAGAAATTTCTCCCTTACTGAGAAGAACGATATTAAAAAATCTGGGTATTTGGGTGATGCGAAAATGAAAAATTAATAGCTCAAATCATAAAATAAATAAATAGAAAAAAATGTCCCATATAAATTCTGAGAATGTAAATGTCTTTCAGATATTTTCATGTGGGAGAATATATTTTTAAAAAGAAGTTAATAACATGGTTATTTAACACACTCGTGAAAACATAAAGTTTTGAAAATTAAAATAATTTGAGCGCTGAGATTAAAAAGATAAATTTTCCTCTCGCTCTCGAGGCCCATTAACTCAGTTGTTTAGAGCGTCGTGCTAATAACGCGAAGGTCGTGGGTTCGATCCCCCATGGCCCACGTTCTGATTTTGAACTCTTATTTTTAAAAGTATGCACAGAAATTTCTCCCTTACTGAGAAGAACGATATTAAAAAATGTGGGTATTTGGGTGATGCGAAAATGAAAAATTAATAGCTCAATTCATAAAATAAATAAATAGAAAAAATGTCCCATATAAATTCTGAGAATGTAAATGTCTTTCAGATATTTTCATGTGGGAGAATATATTTTTAAAAAGAAATTAATAACATGGTTATTTAACACACTCGTGAAAACATTAAGTTTTGAAAATTAAAATAATTTGAGCGCTGAGATTAAAAAGATCAATTTTCCTCTCGCTCTCGAGGCCCATTAGCTCAGTTGGTTAGAACGTCGTGCTAATAACGCGAAGGTCGTGGGTTCGATCCCCCCATGGGCCATGTTCTGATTTTGAACTCTTATTTTTAAAATTATGCACAGAAATTTCTCCCTTACTGAGAAGAACGATATTAAAAAATGTGGGTATTTGGGTGATGCGAAAATGAAAAATTAATAGCTCAATTCATAAAATAAATAAATAGAAAAAATGTCCCATATAAATTCTGAGAATGTAAATGTCTTTCAGATATTTTCATGTGGGAGAATATATTATAAAAAAGAAGTTAATAACATGGTTATTTAACACACTCGTGAAAACATAAACTTTTGAAAATTAAAATAATTTGAGCGCTGAGATTAAAAAGATAAATTTCCCTCTCGCTCTCGAGGCCCATTAGCTCAGTTGGTTAGAGCGTCGTGCTAATAACGGGAAGGTCGTGGGTTCGATCTCACCGTGGGCCACGTTCTGATTTTGAACTCATATTTTTAAAATTATGCACAGAAATTTCTCCCTTACTGAGAAGAACGATATTAAAAAATCTGGGTATTTGGGTGATGCGAAAATGAAAAATTAATAGCTCAATTCATAAAATAAATAAATAGAAAAAATGTCCCATATAAATTCTGAGAATGTAAATGTCTTTCAGATATTTTCATGTGGGAGAATATATTTTTAAAAAGAAGTTAATAACATGGTTATTTAACACACTCGTGTATGTGTATTTGTGTGTATTTTGTGACGGCCGATTATCTACGCTAGGGATATAGGCCCAGGGGGAGGGATGCCCTTCGTGGGGGTCTTTCTAAGGGAACCTAACCCGTATTTACGCAAGGTTCGAAGAAAACCACGAAAACTCCGAACGGTTAGGCCGACGGCCGCGATTGGGTTCGAACCCAGCACCTGCCGTCTACCAGTTGAGAGGTCAAACCCTCTCGGCCACTTAACACACTCGTGAAAACATAAAGTTTTGAAAATTAAAATAATTTGAGCGCTGAGATTAAAAAGATAAATTTTCCTCTCGCTTTCGAGGCCCATTAGCTCAGTTGGTTAGAGCGTCGTGCTAATAACGCGAAGGTCGTGGGTTCGATCCCCCCATGGGCCACATTCTGATTTTGAAATCTTATTTTTAAAATTATGCACAGAAATTTCTCCCTACTGAGAAGAACGATATTAAAAAATCTGGGTATTTGGGTGATGCGAAAATGAAAAATTAATAGCTCAATTCATAAAATAAATAAATAGAAAAAATGTCCCATATAAATTCTGAGAATGGAAATGTCTTTCAGATATTTTCATGTGGGAGTATATATTTTTAAAAAGAAGTTAATAACATGGTTATTTAACACACTCGTGAAAACATAAAGTTTTTAAAATTAAAATAATTTGAGCGCTGAGATTAAAAAGATAAATTTTCCTCTCGCTCTCGAGGCCCATTAACTCAGTTGTTTAGAGCGTCGTGCTAATAACTTGAAGGTCGTGGGTTCGATCCCCCATGCCCCACGTTCTGATTTTGAACTCTTATTTTTAAAATTATGCACAGAAATTTCTCCCTTACTGAGAAGAACGATATTAAAAAATCTGGGTATTTGGGTGATGCGAAAATGAAAAATTGATAACTCAATTCATAAAATAAATAAATAGAAAACATGTTCCATACAAATTCTGAGAATGTAAATGTCTTTCAGATATTTTCATGTGGGAGAATATATTTTTAAAAAGAAGTTAATAACATGGTTATTTAACACACTCGTGAAAACATAAAGTTTTGAAAATTAAAATAATTTGAGCGCTGAGATTAAAAAGATAAATTTCCCTCTCGCTCTCGAGGCCCTTTAGCTCAGTTGGTTAGAGCGTCGTGCTAATAACGGGAAGGTCGTGGGTTCGATCTCACCGTGGGCCACGTTCTGATTTTGAACTCATATTTTTAAAATTATGCACAGAAATTTCTCCCTTACTGAGAAGAACGATATTAAAAAATCTGGGTATTTGGGTGATGCGAAAATGAAAAATTAATAGCTCAATTCATAAAATAAATAAATAGAAAAAATGTCCCATATAAATTCTGAGAATGTAAATGTCTTTCAGATATTTTCATGTGGGAGAATATATTTTTAAAAAGAAGTTAATAACATGGTTATTTAACACACTCGTGAAAACATAAAGTTTTGAAAATTAAAATAATTTGAGCGCTGAGATTAAAAAGATAAACTTTTCTTCTCGCTCTCGAGGCCCATTAGCTCAGTTGGTTAGAACGTCGTGCTAATAATGCGAAGGTCGTGGGTTCGATCCGCCCATGCCCCACGTTCTGATTTTGAACTCTTATTTTTAAAATTATGCACAGAAATTTCTCCCTTACTGAGAAGAACGATATTAAAAAATCTGGGTATTTGGGTGATGCGAAAATGAAAAATTAATATCTCAATTCATAAAATAAATAAATAGAAAAAATGTCCCATATAAATTCTGAGAATGTAAATGTCTTTCAGATATTTTAATGTGGGAGAATATATTTTTAAAAAGAAGTTAATAACATGGTTATTTAACACACTCGTGAAAACATAAAGTTTTGAAAATTAAAATAATTTGAGCGCTGAGATTAAAAAGATAAATTTTCCTCTCGCTCTCGAGGCCCATTAACTCAGTTGTTTAGAGCGTCGTGCTAATAACGCGAAGGTCGTGGGTTCGATCCCCCATGCCCCACGTTCTGATTTTGAACTCTTATTTTTAAAATTATGCACAGAAATTTCTCCCTTACTGAGAAGAACGATATTAAAAAATCTGGGTATTTGGGTGATGCGAAAATGAAAAATTGATAACTCAATTCATAAAATAAATAAATAGAAAACATGTTCCATACAAATTCTGAGAATGTAAATGTCTTTCAGATATTTTCATGTGGGAGAATATATTTTTAAAAAGAAGTTAATAACATGGTTATTTAACACACTCGTGAAAACATAAAGTTTTGAAAATTAAAATAATTTGAGCGCTGAGGTTAAAAAAGATCAATTTTCCTCTCGTTCTCGAGGCCCATTAGCTCAGTTGGTTAGAGCGTCGTGCTAATAACGCGAAGGTCGTGGGTTCGATCCCCCCATGGGCCACGTTCTGATTTTGAACTCTTATTTTTAAAATTATGCACAGAAATTTCTCCCTTACTGAGAAGAACGATATTAAAAAATCTGGGTATTTGGGTGATGCGAAAACGAAAAATTAATAGCTCAATTCATAAAATAAATAAATAGAAAAAATGTCCCATATAAATTCTGAGAATGTAAATGTCTTTCAGATATTTTCATGTGGGAGAATATATTTTTAAAAAGAAGTTAATAACATGGTTATTTAACACACTCGTGAAAACATAAAGTTTTGAAAATTAAAATAATTTGAGCGCTGAGATTAAAAGATAAATTTTCCTCTCGCTTTCGAGGCCCATTAGCTCAGTTGGTTAGAGCGTCGTGCTAATAACGCGAAGGTCGTGGGTTCGATCCCCCCATGGGCCACGTTCTGATTTTGAAATCTTATTTTTAAAATTATGCACAGAAATTTCTCCCTACTGAGAAGAACGATATTAAAAAATCTGGGTATTTGGGTGATGCGAAAATGAAAAATTAATAGCTCAATTCATAAAATAAATAAATAGAAAAAATGTCCCATATAAATTCTGAGAATGTAAATGTCTTTCAGATATTTTCATGTGGGAGAATATATTTTTAAAAAAAAGTTAATAACATGGTTATTTAACACACCCGTGAAAACATAAAGTTTTGAAAATTAAAATAATTTGAGCGCTGAGATTAAAAAGATAAACTTTTCTTCTCGCTCTCGAGGCCCATTAGCTCAGTTGGTTAGAACGTCGTGCTAATAATGCGAAGGTCGTGGGTTCGATCCGCCCATGCCCCACGTTCTGATTTTGAACTCTTATTTTTAAAATTATGCACAGAAATTTCTCCCTTACTGAGAAGAACGATATTAAAAAATCTGGGTATTTGGGTGATGCGAAAATGAAAAATTGATAACTCAATTCATAAAATAAATAAATAGAAAACATGTTCCATACAAATTCTGAGAATGTAAATGTCTTTCAGATATTTTCATGTGGGAGAATATATTTTTAAAAAGAAGTTAATAACATGGTTATTTAACACACTCGTGAAAACATAAAGTTTTGAAAATTAAAATAATTTGAGCGCTGAGATTAAAAAGATCAATTTTCTCTCGCTCTCGAGGCCCATTAGCTCAGTTGGTTAGAGCGTCGTGCTAATAACGCGAAGGTCGTGGGTTCGATCCCCCCATGGGCCACGTTCTGATTTTGAACTCTTATTTTTAAAATTATGCACAGAAATTTCTCCCTTACTGAGAAGAACAATATTAAAAAATCTGGGTATTTGGGTGATGCGAAAATGAAAAATTAATAGCTCAATTCATAAAATAAATAAATAGAAAAAATGTCCCATATAAATTCTGAGAATGTAAATGTCTTTCAGATATTTTCATGTGGGAGTATATATTTTTAAAAAGAAGTTAATAACATGGTTATTTAACACACTCGTGAAAACATAAAGTTTTTAAAATTAAAATAATTTGAGCGCTGAGATTAAAAAGATAAATTTTCCTCTCGCTCTCGAGGCCCATTAACTCAGTTGTTTAGAGCGTCGTGCTAATAACGTGAAGGTCGTGGGTTCGATCCCCCATGCCCCACGTTCTGATTTTGAACTCTTATTTTTAAAATTATGCACAGAAATTTCTCCCTTACTGAGAAGAACGATATTAAAAAATCTGGGTATTTGGGTGATGCGAAAATGAAAAATTGATAACTCAATTCATAAAATAAATAAATAGAAAACATGTTCCATACAAATTCTGAGAATGTAAATGTCTTTCAGATATTTTCATGTGGGAGAATATATTTTTAAAAAGAAGTTAATAACATGGTTATTTAACACACTCGTGAAAACATAAAGTTTTGAAAATTAAAATAATTTGAGCGCTGAGGTTAAAAAGATCAATTTTCCTCTCGTTCTCGAGGCCCATTAGCTCAGTTGGTTAGAGCGTCGTGCTAATAACGCGAAGGTCGTGGGTTCGATCCCCCCATGGGCCACGTTCTGATTTTGAACTCTTATTTTTAAAATTATGCACAGAAATTTCTCCCTTACTGAGAAGAACGATATTAAAAAATCTGGGTATTTGGGTGATGCGAAAATGAAAAATTAATAGCTCAATTCATAAAATAAATAAATAGAAAAAAATGTCCCATATAAACTCTGAGAATGTAAATGTCTTTCAGATATTTTCATGTGGGAGAATATATTTTTAAAAAGAAGTTAATAACATGGTTATTTAACACACTCGTGAAAACATAAAGTTTTGAAAATTAAAATAATTTGAGCGCTGAGATTAAAAAGATAAATTTTCCTCTCGCTCTCGAGGCCCATTAACTCAGTTGTTTAGAGCGTCGTGCTAATAACGCGAAGGTCGTGGGTTCGATCCCCCATGGCCCACGTTCTGATTTTGAACTCTTATTTTTAAAAGTATGCACAGAAATTTCTTCCTTACTGAGAAGAACGATATTAAAAAATGTGGGTATTTGGGTGATGCGAAAATGAAAAATTAATAGCTCAATTCATAAAATAAATAAATAGAAAAAATGTCCCATATAAATTCTGAGAATGTAAATGTCTTTCAGATATTTTCATGTGGGAGAATATATTTTTAAAAAGAAGTTAATAACATGGTTATTTAACACACTCGTGAAAACATAAAGTTTTGAAAATTAAAATAATTTGAGCGCTGAGATTAAAAAGATAAATTTTCCTCTCGCTCTCGAGGCCCATTAACTCAGTTGTTTAGAGCGTCGTGCTAATAACGCGAAGGTCGTGGGTTCGATCCCCCATGGCCCACGTTCTGATTTTGAACTCTTATTTTTAAAAGTATGCACAGAAATTTCTTCCTTACTGAGAAGAACGATATTAAAAAATGTGGGTATTTGGGTGATGCGAAAATGAAAAATTAATAGCTCAATTCATAAAATAAATAAATAGAAAAAATGTCCCATATAAATTCTGAGAATGTAAATGTCTTTCAGATATTTTCATGTGGGAGAATATATTTTTAAAAAGAAATTAATAACATGGTTATTTAACACACTCGTGAAAACATAAAGTTTTGAAAATTAAAATAATTTGAGCGCTGAGGTTAAAAAGATCAATTTTCCTCTCGTTCTCGAGGCCCATTAGCTCAGTTGGTTAGAGCGTCGTGCTAATAACGCGAAGGTCGTGGGTTCGATCCCCCCATGGGCCACGTTCTGATTTTGAACTCTTATTTTTAAAATTATGCACAGAAATTTCTCCTTTACTGAGAAGAACGATATTAAAAAATTTGGGTATTTGGGTGATGCGAAAATGAAAAATTAATAGCTCAATTCATAAAATAAATAAATAGAAAAAATGTCCCATATAAATTCTGAGAATGTAAATGTCTTTCAGATATTTTCATGTGGGAGAATATATTTTTAAAAAGAAATTAATAACATGGTTATTTAACACACTCGTGAAAACATAAATTTTTGAAAATAAAAATAATTTGAGCGCTGAGATTAAAAAGATAAACTTTTCTTCTCGCTCTCGAGGCCCATTAGCTCAGTTGGTTAGAGCGTCGTGCTAATATCGCGAAGGTCGTGGGTTCGATCCCCCCATGGGCCACGTTCTGATTTTGAACTCTTATTTTTAAAATTATGCACAGAAATTTCTCCCTTACTGAGAAGAACGATATTAAAAAATCTGGGTGTTTGGGTGATGCGAAAATGAAAAATTAATAGCTCAATTCATAAAATAAATAAATAGAAAAAATGTCCCATATAAATTCTGAGAATGTAAATGTCTTTCAGATATTTTCATGTGGGAGAATATATTTTTAAAAAGAAGTTAATAACATGGTTATTTAACACACTCGTGAAAACATAAAGTTTTGAAAATTAAAATAATTTGAGCGCTGAGATTAAAAAGATAAATTTTCCTCTCGCTTTCGAGGCCCATTAGCTCAGTTGGTTAGAGCGTCGTGCTAATAACGCGAAGGTCGTGGGTTCGATCCCCCAATGGGCCACGTTCTGATTTTGAACTCTTATTTTTAAAATTATGCACAGAAATTTCTCCCTACTGAGAAGAACGATATTAAAAAATCTGGGTATTTGGGTGATGCGAAAATGAAAAATTAATAGCTCAATTCATAAAATAAATAAATAGAAAAAATGTCCCATATAAATTCTGAGAATGTAAATGTCTTTCAGATATTTTCATGTGGGAGAATATATTTTTAAAAAAAAAGTTAATAACATGGTTATTTAACACACCCGTGAAAACATAAAGTTTTGAAAATTAAAATAATTTGAGCGCTGAGATTAAAAAGATAAACTTTTCTTCTCGCTCTCGAGGCCCATTAGCTCAGTTAGTTAGAACGTCGTGCTAATAATGCGAAGGTCGTGGGTTCGATCCGCCCATGCCCCACGTTCTGATTTTGAACTCTTATTTTTAAAATTATGCACAGAAATTTCTCCCTTACTGAGAAGAACGATATTAAAAAATCTGGGTATTTGGGTGATGCGAAAATGAAAAATTGATAACTCAATTCATAAAATAAATAAATAGAAAACATGTTCCATACAAATTCTGAGAATGTAAATGTCTTTCAGATATTTTCATGTGGGAGAATATATTTTTAAAAAGAAGTTAATAACATGGTTATTTAACACACTCGTGAAAACATTAAGTTTTGAAAATTAAAATAATTTGAGCGCTGAGGTTAAAAAGATCAATTTTCTCTCGCTCTCGAGGCCCATTAGCTCAGTTGGTTAGAGCGTCGTGCTAATAACGCGAAGGTCGTGGGTTCGATCCCCCCATGGGCCACGTTCTGATTTTTAACTCTTATTTTTAAAATTATGCACAGAAATTTCTCCCTACTGAGAAGAACGATATTAAAAAATCTGGGTATTTGGGTGATGCGAAAATGAAAAATTAATAGCTCAATTCATAAAATAAATAAATAGAAAAAATGTCCCATATAAATTCTGAGAATGTAAATGTCTTTCAGATATTTTCATGTGGGAGAATATATTTTTAAAAAGAAGTTAATAACATGGTTATTTAACACACTCGTGAAAACATAAAGTTTTGAAAATTAAAATAATTTGAGCGCTGAGATTAAAAAGATAAATTTTCCTCTCGCTCTCGAGGCCCATTAACTCAGTTGTTTAGAGCGTCGTGCTAATAACGCGAAGGTCGTGGGTTCGATCCCCCATGCCCCACGTTCTGATTTTGAACTCTTATTTTTAAAATTATGCACAGAAATTTCTCCCTTACTGAGAAGAACGATATTAAAAAATCTGGGTATTTGGGTGATGCGAAAATGAAAAATTGATAACTCAATTCATAAAATAAATAAATAGAAAACATGTTCCATACAAATTCTGAGAATGTAAATGTCTTTCAGATATTTTCATGTGGGAGAATATATTTTTAAAAAGAAGTTAATAACATGGTTATTTAACACACTCGTGAAAACATAAAGTTTTGAAAATTAAAATAATTTGAGCGCTGAGATTAAAAAGATAAATTTTCCTCTCGCTCTCGAGGCCCATTAACTCAGTTGTTTAGAGCGTCGTGCTAATAACGCGAAGGTCGTGGGTTCGATCCCCCATGGCCCACGTTCTGATTTTGAACTCTTATTTTTAAAAGTATGCACATAAATTTCTCCCTTACTGAGAAGAACGATATTAAAAAATGTGGGTATTTGGGTGATGCGAAAATGAAAAATTAATAGCTCAATTCATAAAATAAATAATAGTGTAGATAATCGGCCGACAAAAATACACCAAATACACCACCACCACCATAAAATAAATAAATAGAAAAAATGTCCCATATAAATTCTGAGAATGTAAATGTCTTTCAGATATTTTCATGTGGGAGAATATATTTTTAAAAAGAAATTAATAACATGGTTATTTAACACACTCGTGAAAACATAAAGTTTTGAAAATTAAAATAATTTGAGCGCTGAGGTTAAAAAGATCAATTTTCCTCTCGTTCTCGAGGCCCATTAGCTCAGTTGGTTAGAGCGTCGTGCTAATAACGCGAAGGTCGTGGGTTTGATCCCCCCATGGGCCACGTTCTGATTTTGAACTCTTATTTTTAAAATTATGCACAGAAATTTCTCCCTTACTGAGAAGAACGATATTAAAAAATCTGGGTATTTGGGTGATGCGAAAATGAAAAATTAATAGCTCAATTCATAAAATAAATAAATAGAAAAAAATGTCCCATATAAATTCTGAGAATGTAAATGTCTTTCAGATATTTTCATGTGGGAGAATATATTTTTAAAAAGAAGTTAATAACATGGTTATTTAACACACTCGTGAAAACATAAAGTTTTGAAAATTAAAATAATTTGAGCGCTGAGATTAAAAAGATAAATTTTCCTCTCGCTCTCGAGGCCCATTAGCTCAGTTGGTTAGAGCGTCGTGCTAATAACGGGAAGGTCGTGGGTTCGATCTCACCGTGGGCCACGTTCTGATTTTGAACTCATATTTTTAAAATTATGCACAGAAATTTCTCCCTTACTGAGAAGAACGATATTAAAAAATCTGGGTATTTGGGTGATGCGAAAATGAAAAATTAATAGCTCAATTCATAAAATAAATAAATAGAAAAAATGTCCCATATAAATTCTGAGAATGTAAATGTCTTTCAGATATTTTCATGTGGGAGAATATATTTTTAAAAAGAAGTTAATAACATGGTTATTTAACACACTCGTGAAAACATAAAGTTTTGAAAATTAAAATAATTTGAGCGCTGAGATTAAAAAGATAAATTTTCCTCTCGCTCTCGAGGCCCATTAGCTCAGTTGGTTAGAGCGTCGTGCTATAACGCGAAGGTCGTGGGTTCGATCCCCCCATGGTCCACGTTCTGATTTTGAACTCTTATTTTTAAAATTATGCACAGAAATTTCTCCCTTACTGAGAAGAACGATATTAAAAAATGTGGGTATTTGGGTGATGCGAAAATGAAAAATTAATAGCTCAATTCATAAAATAAATAAATAGAAAAAATGTCCCATATAAATTCTGAGAATGTAAATGTCTTTCAGATATTTTCATGTGGGAGAATATATTTTTAAAAAGAAGTTAATAACATGGTTATTTAACACACTCGTGAAAACATAAAGTTTTGAAAATTAAAATAATTTGAGCGCTGAGATTAAAAAGATCAATTTTCCCCTCGCTCTCGAGGCCAATTAGCTCAGTTCGTTAGAGCGTCGTGCTAATAACGCGAAGGTCGTGGGTTCGATCCCCCCGTGGGCCACGTTCTGATTTTGAACTCTTATTTTTAAAATTATGCACAGAAATTTCTCCCTTACTGAGAAGAACGATATTAAAAAATGTGGGTATTTGGGTGATGCGAAAAAGAAAAATTAATAGCTCAATTCATAAAATAAATAAATAGAAAAAATGTCCCATATAAATTCTGAGAATGTAAATGTCTTTCAGATATTTTCATGTGGGAGAATATATTTTTAAAAAGAAGTTAATAACATGGTTATTTAACACACTCGTTAAAATATAAAGTTTTGAAAATTAAAATAATTTGAGCGCTGAGATTAAAAAGATAAATTTTCCTCTAGCTCTCGAGGCCCATTAGCTCAGTTGGTTAGAGCGTCGTGCCAATAACGCGAAGGTCGTGGGTTCGATCACACCATGGGCCACGTTCTGATTTTGAACTCTTATTTTTAAAATTATGCACAGAAATTTCTCCCTTAGTGATAAGAACGATATTAAAAAATTTGGGTATTTGGGTGATGCGAAAATGAAAAATTAATAGCTCAATTCATAAAATAAATAAATAGAAAAAATGTCCCATATAAATTCTGAGAATGTAAATGTCTTTCAGATATTTTCATGTGGGAGAATATATTTAAAAAAAAAGTTAATAACATGGTTATTTAACACACCCGTGAAAACATAAAGTTTTGAAAATTAAAATAATTTGAGCGCTGAGATTAAAAAGATAAACTTTTCCTCTCGCTCTCGAGGCACATTATCTCAGTTGGTTAGAACGTCGTGCTAATAACGCGAAGGTCGTGGGTTCGATCCCCCCATGGGCCACGTTCTGATTTTGAACTCTTATTTTTAAAATTATGCACAGAAATTTCTCCCTTACTGAGAAGAACAATATTAAAAAATCTGGGTATTTGGGTGATGCGAAAATGAAAAATTAATAGCTCAATTCATAAAATAAATAAATAGAAAAAATGTCCCATATAAATTCTGAGAATGTAAATGTCTTTCAGATATTTTCATGTGGGAGAATACATTTTTAAAAAGAAGTTAATAACATGGTTATTTAACACACTCGTGAAAACATAAAGTTTTGAAAATTAAAATAATTTGAGCGCTGAGATTAAAAAGATAAATTTTCCTCTCGCTCTCGAGGCCCATTAGCTCAGTTGGTTAGAGCGTCGTGCTAATAACGCGAAGGTCGTGGGTTCGATCCCCCCATGGGCCACGATCTCATTTTGAACTCTTATTTTTAAAATTATGCACAGAAATTTCTCCCTTACTGAGAAGAACGATATTAAAAAATCTGGGTATTTGGGTGATGCGAAAATGAAAAATTAATAGCTCAATTCATAAAATAAATAAATAGAAAAAATGTCCCATATAAATTCTGAGAATGTAAATGTCTTTCAGATATTTTCATGTGGGAGAACATATTTTTAAAAAGAAGTTAATAACATGGTTATTTAACACACTCGTTAAAACATAGAGTTTTGAAAATTAAAATAATTTGAGCGCTGAGATTAAAAAGATAAATTTTCCACTCGCTCTCGCGGCCCATTAGCTCAGTTGGTTAGAGCGTCGTGCTAATAACGCGAAGGTCGTGGGTTCGATCCCCCCATGGGCCACGTTCTGATTTTGAACGCTTATTTTTAAAATTATGCACAGAAATATCTCCCTTACTGAAAAGAACGATATTAAAAAATCTGGGTATTTGGGTGATGCGAAAATGAAAAATTAATAGCTCAATTCATAAAATAAATAAATAGAAAAAATGTCCCATATAAATTCTGAGAATGTAAATGTCTTTCAGATATTTTCATGTGGGAGAATATATTTTGAAAAGAAGTTAATAACATGGTTATTTAACACACTCGTGAAAACATAAAGTTTTGAAAATTAAAATAATTTGAGCGCTGAGATTAAAAAGATAAATTTTCCTCTCGCTCTCGAGGCCCGTTATCTCAGTTGGTTAGAGCGTCGTGCTAATAACGCGAAGGTCGTGGGTTCGATCCCCCCATGGGCCACGTTCTGATTTTGAACTGTTATTTTTAAAATTATACACAGAAATTTCTCCCTTAGTGAGAAGAACGATATTAAAAAATTTGGGTATTTGGGTGATGCGAAAATGAAAAATTAATAGCTCAATTCATAAAATAAATAAATAGAAAAAATGTCCCATATAAATTCTGAGAATGTAAATGTCTTTCAGATATTTTCATGTGGGAAAATATATTTTTAAAAAGAAGTTAATAACATGGTTATTTAACACACTCGTGAAAACATAAAGTTTTGAAAATTAAAATAATTTGAGCGCTGAGATTAAAAAGATAAATTTTCCTCTCGCTCTCGAGGCCCATTAGCTCAGTTGGTTAGAGCGTCGTGCTAATAACGCGAAGGTCGTGGGTTCGATACCCCCATGGCCCACGTTCTGATTTTGAGCTCTTATTTTTAAATTTATACACAGAAATTTCTCCCTTACTGAGAAGAACGATATTAAAAAATCTGGGTATTTGGGTGATGCGAAAATGAAAAATTAATAGCTCAATTCATAAAATAAATAAATAGAAAACATGTTCCATACAAATTCTGAGAATGTAAATGTCTTTCAGATATTTTCATGTGGGAAAATATATTTTTAAAAAGAAGTTAATAACATGGTTATTTAACACACTCGTGGTTGGTTGGTTGGTTGATTTTTGTCGTCCGATTATCTACGCTAATGGGATATAGGACCAGGGGGAGTGCCCTCCGTGGGGGTCTTTCTAAGGGAACCTAACCCGTATTTACGCAAGGTTCGAAGAAAACCACGGAAAACTCCGAACGGTTAGGCCGACAGCCGTGATTGGGTTCGAACGCAGCACCTGCCGTCTACCAATTGAGAGGTCCGTATAAAAAATCTGGGTATTTGGGTGATGCCAAAATGAAAAATTAATAGCTCAATTCATAAAATAAATAAATAGAAAACATGTTCCATATAAATTCTGAGAATGTAAATGTCTTTCAGATATTTTCATGTGGGAAAATATATTTTTAAAAAGAAGTTAATAACATGGTTATTTAACACACTCGTGAAAACATAAAGTTTTGAAAATTAAAATAACTTGAGCGCTGAGATTAAAAAGATAAAATTTGTTCTCGAGGCCCATTAGCTCAGTTGGTTAGAGCGTTGTGCTAATAACGCGAAGGGCGTGGGTTCCATGAGCCACGTTCTGATTTTGAACTCTTATTTTTAAATTTATACACAGAAATTTCTCCCTTACTGAGAAGAACGATATTAAAAAATGTGGGTATTTGGGTGATGCGAAAATGAAAAATTAATAGCTCAATTCATAAAATAAATAAATAGAAAAAATGTCCCATATAAATTCTGAGAATGTAAATGTCTTTCAGATATTTTCATGTGGGAGAACATATTTTTAAAAAGAAGTTAATAACATGGTTATTTAACACACTCGTTTAAACATAGAGTTTTGAAAATTAAAATAATTTGAGCGCTGAGATTAAAAAGATAAATTTTCCTCTCGCTCTCGCGGCCCATTAGCTCAGTTGGTTAGAGCGTCGTGCTAATAACGCGAAGGTCGTGGGTTCGATCCCCCCATGGGCCACGTTCTGATTTTGAACGCTTATTTTTAAAATTATGCACAGAAATTTCTCCCTTACTGAAAAGAACGATATTAAAAAATCTGGGTATTTGGGTGATGCGAAAATGAAAAATTAATAGCTCAATTCATAAAATAAATAAATAGAAAAAATGTCCCATATAAATTCTGAGAATGTAAATGTCTTTCAGATATTTTCATGTGAGAGAATATATTTTGAAAAGAAGTTAATAACATGGTTATTTAACACACTCGTGAAAACATAAAGTTTTGAAAATTAAAATAATTTGAGCGCTGAGATTAAAAAGATAAATTTTCCTCTCGCTCTCGAGGCCCGTTATCTCAGTTGGTTAGAGCGTCGTGCTAATAACGCGAAGGTCGTGGGTTCGATCCCCCCATGGGCCACGTTCTGATTTTGAACTCTTATTTTTAAAATTATACACAGAAATTTCTCCCTTAGTGAGAAGAACGATATTAAAAAATTTGGGTATTTGGGTGATACGAAAATGAAAAATTAATTGCTCAATTCATAAAATAAATAAATAGAAAAAATGTCCCATATAAATTCTGAGAATGTAAATGTCTTTCAGATATTTTCATGTGGGTTGATTGATTGATTTTTGACGTCCGATTATCTGCGCTAGGGATATAGAACCAGGGGGGAATGCCCTTCGTGGGGGTCTTTCTAAGGGAACCTAACCCGTATTTACGCAAGGTTCGAAGAAAACCACAGAAAACTCCGAACGGTTAGGCCGACAGCTGCGATTGGGTTCGAACCCAGCACCTGCCGTCTACCAGTTGAGAGGTCCGAACCTATAAATAAATAGAAAAAATGTCCCATATAAATTCTGAGAATGTAAATGTCTTTCAGATATTTTCATGTGGGAGAATATATTTTTAAAAAGAAGTTAATAACATGGTTATTTAACACACTCGTGAAAACATAAACTTTTGAAAATAAAATAATTTGAGCGCTGAGATAAAAAGATAAATTTTCCTCTCGCTCTCGAGGCCCATTAGCTCAGTTGGTTAGAGCGTCGTGCTAATAACGCGAAGCTCGTGGGTTCGATCCCCCCATGGCCAACGTTCTGATTTTGAACTCCTATTTTTAAAATTATACACAGAAATTTCTCCCTTTCTGAGAAGAACGATATTAAAAAATCTGGGTATTTGGGTGATGCGAAAATGAAAAATTAATAGCTCAATTCATAAAATAAATAAATAGAAAAAATGTCCCATCTAAATTCTGAGAATGTAAATGTCTTTCAGATATTTTCATGTGGGAGAATATATTTTTAAAAAGAAGTTAATAACATGGTTATTTAACACACTTGTGAAAACATAAAGTTTTGAAAATTAAAATAATTTGAGCGCTGAGATTAAAAAGATAAATTTTCCTCTCGCAACTTCGTCTCCTCCTGTAAATGTCTTTCAGTAATTTTTATGTGGGAGAATATATTTAAAAAAAAGAAGTTAATAACATGGTTATTTAACACACTCGTGAAAACATATAGTTTTGAAAATTAAAATAATTTGAGCGCTGAGATTAAAAAGATAAATTTTCCCCTCGCTTTCGAGGCCTATTAGCTCAGTTGGTTAGAGCGTCGTGCTAATTACACGTAGGTCGTGGGTTCGATCTCCCCATTGGGCACGTCCCGATTTTGAACTCCTATTTTTAAAATTATACACAGAAATTTCTCCCTTACTGAGAAAAACGATATTAAAAAATCTGAGTATTTGGGTGATGCGAAAATGAAAAATTACTTGCTCAAGTCATAAAATAAATTAATAGAAAACATGTCCCATATAAATTCTGAGAATGTAAATGTGTTTCAGTAATTTTCATGTGGGAGAATATATTTTAAAAAAGATTTTAGTAACATGGTTATTTAACACACTCGTGAAAACATAGTTTTGAAAATTAAAATAATTTGAGCGCTGAGATTAAAAAGATAAATTTTTCTCTCGCGATCGCGGGCCTTTAGCTCAGTTGCTTAGAGCGTCGTGCTAATAACGCTCTTATTGTAAAATTATAAACAGAAATTTGTCCCTTACTGAGAAAAAAAGATATTGAAAAATCTAGGTATTTGGGTGATGCGAAAATGAAAATTTTCTAGCTCAATTCATAAAATAAATTAATAAAAAACATGTCCCATATAAATTCTGAGAATGTAAATTTCTTTCAGATATTTTCATGTGGGAGAATGTATTTTAAAAAAGAAGTTAATAACATGGTTATTTAACACACTCGTGAAAACATAATGTTTTGAGAATTAAAATAATTTGAGCACTGAGATTAAAAAGATAAATTTTCCACCCACGATCGCGGCTAATTAGCTCAGTTTGTTAGAGCGTCGTACTAATAACGCGAAGGTCGTGGTTTCGATCCCCCCATGGGCCACGTTCTGATTTTGAACTCTTATTTTTAAAATTATATACAGAAATTTCTCCCTTACTTAAAAGAACGATATTAAGGAATCTGGGTATTTGGGTGATGCGAAATGAAAAATTATTAGCTCAATTCATAAAATAAATTAATAGAAAACATGTCCCATATAAATTCTGAGAATGTAAATATCTTTCAGTAATTTTCATGTGGAAGAATATATTTTAAAAAAGATTTTAGTAACATGGTTATTTAACACACTCGTGAAAACATAGTTTTGAAAATTAAAATAATTTGAGCGCTGATATTAAAAAGATAAATTTTTCTCTCGCGATCGCGGGCCATTAGCTCAGTTGGTTAGAGCGTCCTGCTAATAACGCTCTTATTGTAAAATTATAAACAGAAATTTGTCCCTTACTGAGAAAAAAAGTTATTGAAAAATCTAGGTATTTGGGTGATGCGAAAATGAAAAATTACTAGCTCAATTCATAAAATAAATTAATGGAAAATATGTCCTATATAAATTCCGAATATATAAATGTCTTTCAGTAATTTTTACACCGGAGAATATTTTTTAAAAAAGAAGTTAATAACATGGTTATTTAACACACTCGTGAAAACATGAAGTTTTGAAAATTAAAATAATTTGAGTGCTGAGCGTAAAAAGATAAATTTTCCTCCCGCAATCGTGGTCCGTTAACTCAGTTTGTTAGTGTCCTGCTTATAATGCGAAGGTTGTGTGTTCGATTTCACAATTGGTGTAGTCCCGATTTTTCTCTCTTATTTTAAATTATACACAAAAATACGCCCCTTGCTAAAAGAAAAAAAAAATCCTTCCGACCACTTTCGGGAGGGAGATGTAGCTTTCATTTTCCTTACTATTTTTTTAAGTTCAATTTTATATTACTTAAGCATACGAAGGTCAAATTAGTGGAACACCATTATAGAAGATTCAATACTTCTTTTTGTCAATACTGAATATGAACGAGAATTTCGAGAAATTTATCAACTTTGTACAATCGGGTATTTTTTAAAGTAATTTATATTTTTTCGCAAAACCAGCGGTATAATGAAGTACCTACCGTTTTAAAACAAGATTATTTGTGAAACTAACCAATGATGTTTACCGAAATCTTATTAACACCTGTGCACATGCTGATTCACATCCAAATCTGTAGAAATATTTTTCGATTTTTTTCCCACATTCATTAGAATATACTACATAAAACTGTGCATGGATTTTTAGATGTATGTTATTTTACATTTAATATATATTTTTTTCTTTCGTGTATGTTAAAAAAGGAAGAAAATTCAACAAACTCTGAATTCAAATATTTTTTTTTAATATAACCTCAGTAGCAGAATTTTTTTCTGTAGTCTGCAACACGAATGAAAACTTAAGGAAACAGTCTGCAGACCAATCCCTCGCGTTACATTATATGCATTCTAACCTCCCAAGTATTTCTGATAGACATAAAAGAAAAATATACTTTAGAAAAGAAATTGCCTTTGATCTCAGAATTTTTAACACCATACATTGTCCGAAAGATGGGGAGGGGTTCCCCTTTGACAAAATTTGAGTGTTTTTCACGATCTTTTTACAAGTTGTCATTTTTCGCGATCTTTTGACGAAATTTGCATTTTTTCGTGCTTTTTTGACAAGATTTGTCTTTTTTCCTATCTTTTGACGTAAACTGCTGTTTTTTTTCGCGATCTTTTGAATAAATTTGCCGATTTATCGTGATCTTTGACGAAAGCTGCCGCTTTTTCACGATCATTTGACGAAAACTGCCGTTTATCGCGATCTCTTGAAGACATTTGCCATTTTTTCGCGGTCTCTTAAAGAAATTTGCCAATTTTTCGCGACCTTTAGAAGAAATTTGTCGTTTTTACGTGATCTTTTTAAAAAATTTGAAGTTTTTTTTTCGTGTTTTTTTTAACGAAAACTGCCTTTTTTCGCGATCATTTGACGAAGTTTGTCGTTTTTTCGTGATCTTTTGAAGAAATGTTCCATTTTTTCGTGATTTTTTGATGAAATTTACCGTTTTTTCGCGGTTTTTTGAAGAAATTCGTTGTTGTTTCGTGATCTATTTACGAAAACTGCCGTTTTCTCGCGATCTTTTCACGAAAACAAGCGTTTTTTCGCGATCTTTTTACGAAAACTGTCGTTTTTTAGTGATCTTTTTAAGAAATTTGTCATTTTTTCGTGATTTTTTGTGAAATTTGCCGATTTTTGCAATTTAATGAGACAATTTTCTGTTTTTTCGTGTTTTTTTGATGAAATTTGCCGTTTTTTGCAATTTATTGAGACAATGTTCCGTTTTTTTCGTGTTTTTTTGATGAAATTTGCCGTTTTTTGCAATTTATTGAGACAAATTGCCGTTTTTTCGTGATTTTTTTATGAATTTTTCCGTTTTTTCGTGATTTTTGTAAGGAATTTGCCGTTTTTTGTGATGTTTTGAAGAAATTTGCTGCTTTTTCGCGATCTTTTGAAGAAATTTGCCGTTTTTTCGCGATCTTTGGGCAAAATTCACTAGTTTTTCGCTATCTTTGACAAAATTGACTTCTTTTCGAAGAGTATTTGTCGAAATTCACGATGCATTTTAGTCCGAATTTTTTAAAAATTTTTGCTAAATTTTTAACAGTTGAAAAATAGTCTGCAGACCTTCTCAAGAGTCTGCGACATGCGTCACAGCGTTGCGCCGATTCTGCTTCCGGAAATATAACTTTAAATTTGAATGTTAAATCCACAAAAATATTAAATACGATAGGGAGAACAAATAAAAACATTTTCAAATCTATATCTAAATTAGGAAAAAAAAAAACCTCAGTATTTATCAAACAAACAAGTTATAAAAATATAAGCATGTATAAAAATCAGTTTAAAGTTTTCATTTGTATGGGTCATTGAGCTGCATCTAGTAACAAAATTTACAATACCACGTGATATAGGTAAAAATTAAGTGTCAAAGTATTCACAATTAAAAAAAGCTTTCAATTAAAAAAAAAATCTACATTTTGAGCAATTTTAAGTTATTATGTCTTAGTTACAACCGTCAGTTACAACCCGTAAGTTACAACCATCAAACAAGTTTCATAATCATAATTATGATTATGGAACTTATTTGACGGTTTCAAAACATGTCAGTGTCATTTATTTTTATTATAACACTTTTCTTAAGTAAAATTTAAAAAATTTTATTAAAATGTTTATATAAAAGGTGAATGTTTTAAAATCTGGTGATTTAAAAAAATCAATTGGATTTAATAAACTTTCTAATCATTGTTTTTTAATTGTCAGCCACTTATCTTATATTTATAATCTTTTTTAAAATATAGAAATAGCTCAAGCACTTTAGAAATTAATTGTATATATAGCTGAAAAGTAATATAATTGTTAGCAGAGCTACAAAACTTAGACATAGACACTTCCAACTTGTGTGAAGTTCTTGCAAACCAAACACATGAATTAAAGTATTTATTGGTACTTGGATAAAATTTAGTTTCATTCAATACATGACTATAAAATGTTATTGTAAAAAATAATATGGGTGAGCATAGCTTCCCAGACATGTCTTTATCCACTCAACGATCAATATTTTTGAAAAAAACTTTCAAATAATGCTTATTTCTTGCGTCTTTTACAAAATTTTTAACCTTTTACCAACGGTTTTTCAAAACAGATATTTTTGCCTAATTGAATAAAAAAAAAAAATGCTCGGATTAAATAATGTAAAATTTACAATAAAAATTTACTGGTGAGAATAATAAATCATGATTTGGAATAATTTTTTTATAGCTCTGTATCTACCGCGTATACCCTCTGTTTCTCAAATAAAGCATTAAGGGTGAGTTTCGTTTAAAACTGCTTATTTTCCGATTTATTTTTAAATTCATTTTTGCTCTCATATGCATCAAACTGGAAAATTGTCTTATTTAGAAAGTATATAAGGTGCCGTGATTGTCGATTCTTTGATAAATGCAGAAAATATTGAAAAAAAAAGCAATCAAAAACGGCATTTTGAACCGATTTTTCCGAAGCGGGAGATCTGGGAACGAAAAAAAAAGGGTCGTACTGAGAAGATAATTGTTTATAAATCAAATTCTAATGAATGGAGCATAAAATGGCATCACCTTATACGTCTCTTCTAAAATCTCCTCAGCATGTTTCATATTTCTGCTTTAAAAAATGTGTCTGAAATTGTATCCGAAAACTTCGATCTGTTGAAGGTAGAAAAGCGTTTTTTCGAATACACTTTTAACGTATACCTCATCTATGAATGTTCATAACGTCCGCGTATACTTTCTGATTTTTTTTCTTTCTTTCTTTTTTTTTTTTCTTTTTTTTTTTTTTTTTTAATGACAATAACACTGATCTCAAATGTTTCGGAAAGTGTTAAATAATCTATACTGGACGCATGATTTTTCGTTTTGTTTTAACTTAAAATATTTATAGCTTTTTCATTAAGCTAGGTTTTTTAAAAATCATAATGATGCATACATATTTGAATGAATTATTGTGTTAAAAAGAATAGCCTGGCTTTCCAACTTCTTAATTACCACACACGTCCCAGTCCCCTTAAGGAGATTTCAAATAAAGGGATAATTTATTTTCAATAAAGCGGAAACGAAGAAGACATTGTCAGGCATCGGATGAAATTATCCATGCAAGTACTTTCTGAATATCTGTTACTCCTACGTTCTTCATTTCTCAGAATACACGTAGCTGCTTCAGTGCGTTTACGCGCTTCAGTTGTTATCCGAAAGCTTTCACTGGGAGTTGAAACAAAACTCACTTCCAGAGAAAAAAAAAATAATTTCGACAGAAATCCTGCTCTTTGCTGTTTGAACAACATTTAGCAGAATTTACCTTTCGCTGGTTCAGAGTGTGAAAGTTTTCACGGAGTATGATCGCGCATCGTAGGCACAGGTGGTGTGGTAGAGGGGGGGAGGGGGAGGGGAAATACCCTGAACCACTCCACCCTTGATTTTGAAGCTTAAATTAATTTTTCTTTGCGTCTTATGATTTATAAAAATATAATAAAACATTTCCAAACTACATAAAAATAATTAGGCATTAACAGAAAAAAAAAAGAGATAAGAGTATTACTTAATGGAGGCTCCACCTCCTTTTAGACAAGACCTACCAGTGCCTCTGAGAGGTTCTATTCTCAAAGTTGGTAAACAGAAGATGCTGGGTACGAACTCAATCGCGCGCGTTGATCTAATCGCTCGGAGTGTTCCGTGGTTTTCTTCGCCCTTGCGTAAATACTCTTAGGATCCCTTAAAAAGACCTTCATGGAGGGCATCCCCCCACACATACACCTTCGGGTCCAAATCTCTAGTGCAATCGGCCGTCATAGATAACGCCTTTTAAGAGAATTTTCATTTATGTGTCTCTTTTTACGCTCATGTTTTTTAAATTTATTTTAAACGACATATTCGGAAAGGCAGAGTTCGTGCTCCTGAGGAAAAATGCAATGAAGAGTTTTATTTTTGAATGTTCTGATAGATGCTTATTTTTGAATATTTAACTGCTTCCCTTATCATTTTTTTTTTTTTTTTTTTGAAAATATTGAAATGAAAAAAAAAGACATTTTTTGCCACCCGAATTTAGCACTGATTCGAACAACAAAGCAACCGAAACTTCAAATTTAGTGATGGCAATTAATGATCCGCAGAACTATCGCTGGAAAATTACAATGCAACAGTTTAATTACATCCTCTACTTCGGCACGTTCGAGACATGGAGCATACCGGATTATCAGATTTTCCGGATTACAGGATGAATGTCGAAGAAAACGTGTAAAAGAAGCTAGCATTAAACAAAACATTATACAAAAGTATATTTTTTACTCTTTAAAACAGCTTGAAAACATAACAAAAATATTCAGTAATATAAAGTACAACATGTGTGCATGGCTCAAGGTCGTAGCCAATGGAAGGATCATCAGGGTTTGAACCCCGCCGAAAACATTTCTGATAATAGCTATAAATAAGATATTAAGTGTTTATCAGAATTAAAGAAAAATAACTAGAGTTAAAAACGAATTCTGCACTGACATCTTTTAATATTTGTTTAGAATATTACAATTTCTAAGATTCTTTCAAAATTTATTAATTCTTTTACGAATTATAGGCAAGGTTTTTACCTTGTCAAACAAAATGGCCTGATATAAATTGTGCAGTTTGTTTAAATGAAACTCTTGGAGAATTCAGTTTGAGATTTAGTTCGAAATTATCACAATCTTGTAAAAAATTGGCTAACAGCTGTTTCAATTTATATTCCTGATAAAAGATATTTAACAATAAAACATTTAAAACGTTCATGCAAGATTTCTTGAAACATTAACTAGATTGACACCAGATCAATGTTAATATTACCTGTGGAGGAACATCAACACAGATAATGTACAGGGTGGTCATAAAAAAACTTTGCCGATATATGGAGCTCTAGCGGTCAGTCGGCTCAACCGATCGAGGTGAAATTTCAGATATAGTTATTCAGAGGTATGAGCTCGAGATTCTGTGAACGGCAACAAAATGGCGCTCACGGTTACGGTTATAGTTACAGAAACTCGAAAATTTCCAATGGCAACACCCATTTTTTTTCATCGCAAAATGCTCAGTGCATGCAAAAACCCTAAAGAGCGTTGGAACCGTACGTGTATCATAAGAAACGGACATGTTTTGCACGCACAAAAAACTGTTCTGCGAATCCTCCCCCCTATAGAAAAAACTCGATTGGGGCGTAAGGAGTAAATTTGCATATGACACACAGTCAGTACACTAATCTCTGATTACAATAGAGATCGGAGAAATTAAAACTTTTATTTTTATTACACATTTTCTACATGGGTGCCATCACCATTAATTGCCTGTGATGACACCCATGTGGAAAATGTGTAATCAAAATAAAAGTTTTAGTTTCTCCGATCTCTATTGTAATCAGAGATTAGTGTACTGACTCTGTGTCATATGCAAATCTCCTCCTTGCAACCCAATCGAGTTTTTTTATGGGGGGGGGGGAGGATTCGCAGAACGGTTTTTTGTGCGTGCATAACATGTCCGTTTCTTGCGATACACGTACGGTTCCAACGCTCTTTATGGTTTTCGCATGCGCTGAGTATTTTGCGATGAAAAAAAATGGGTGTTGCCATTGGAAATTTTCGAGTTTTTGTAACTATAACCGTAACCGTGAGCCCCATTTTGTTGTCATTCACAAAATCTTGAGCTCATACTTCTGAATAGCTATATCTGAAATTTCATTTCGATCGGTTGAGCGGACTGACCGCTAGAGCTCCGTATATCGGCAAAGTTTTTTTTATGACCACCCTGTACATTTATCAAAATGAGGAAGGCATATTAAATTTTCCTTTTATATTATTGAATTACTCATCACTATAAAACTTCATAAAAAGTAAACTTTATCCATTTCTATTAAAAATCACTTCTTAAAAACGACTCTTAAATAAAGAGATAAAAATTAAATTTTGACACAAATCCTCCTCCGAAATATTTTTCTCTCATCTGCGGCCTTGGCATGGCTATAAAATGAAAATTTGCACTGTAGGCCTACATGCTAGGCCAACTCATAGTAGTCATTTCTTATGTTGTGGATTTTCAGAATTTCTGAATGGCTGAAAAAATTTTCTCAGAAAACTAGATAAATGAATTCAAAGCATCATTTGCTTTGATTCCAACTAATGTCCACATCATCTTCATCAGAGCCAAAATATTTGCAGGGTATTGGGTTGATAGAACTAGTGTAGAACTTGGGTTGATAGTTACTGGGCTGAATCATCAAAATTTCTTGTGTCGGATCATGAAAATTTGCTTCAACCCACTCTTTTATTTCTTCTCGATTCAGTTGTATTTCCGAAAGTCGCGCGGATTATCTAAGCGTGCCGTACCTAAGAATGACAGATTAAAGAATGTTTATTGTACTTCCATTATTAAATTCTATTATAACAAATGATAATATATATATATGATACATAAAAAACATAATAATTAACAACTGCAATAGAGATATAATAATGATATAAATTTATGAAACCAAAGCGACAACCTCCATGTCTAATCGGTTGTCGGAAAGATACCGCATGTCGCTAATAAAGGCATTATTTCACACATAGACTGATAAATCTGCTAAGATTAGAAGTATACACTGCCGATATAATGTATTGTTTGAATTATAAAACAGAAGGAAAAACAGGAAAAATAAAGAAGTAGTACTTACATACCAGAAAAAAATTTGGAGGTACCAGAAATCTGCATGGACCGAGCTCCGTTCTAATTTCATTCACGACACTCGGGCCTTTTTTTTTTTTTTTTTTCTGAACGATCGGGCAGGGCCGGCCTAGCTAATTTTTTTTGTACAAGTCAAAACTGATTTCTTTCCTAGTCTTCATGGTCCAAAATTTTCAGTCCCAGTTTTGACTGTACCCGTATGAAAATCATTATCTCGGCGTGGTCTGTTCCATTCAAAAAACAATAAAATTAGGTCTGGCCCAAAATTTTGTTCAAAAATGCATGCATTTTTAAATCGCCATTACTCTACAATTAAGTATTAAAATTTATTCTTTTTAAAGAATAGTGGACTTTTACACTTATTAAAACAATACAGAAAGATTACAAGAGATTCTTCTATATTTACTAGATGTAAAATTTGTAATCGTTAATAATTTTTCAGATAAATTTTAGAATTTGTAGGAAAAAAATGACACACAAAAACATTACCACCTTTCAGTTAATAAGCTACATTTTATGAGGATTAACGTAAAAAAAAAAAAAAAAGAAAAAGAAAAAAATCTTACTTCCTTTTTTTCTCTTGGTGTCTGATTAACTTAATTTTTTGGAGAAGAATATGTTTTATAAAAAGAATTCGGAAGAATGATTTTTTTTTTTTCAATCCTCAGAGTAGAGAAATTTTAGTTAATTGAGTTTCAGAATTATCTTGTCTCTATTTTCAGCCGTCCATGCCTAAAAAGGGGAAAAAATAAATAAATAAAAGAAAGACATTGAAGAAGAACGTACCTTACATAACTACACATCTACAGTTAATCTTATCATATTTATTTTCAATGAAAGTTTATTATGAGTCAATCACATCAAATTTGATGTTTTGGTACAAGTAGTTAAAAATGCTGGGCATATATCCGATAAATGAATGGCAGGATAATAGCCAAATAAAATTGTCTCTTATACTGTCAGTCTTTCTTTTTCAAAAGTTAAAAAGTATAAAAATAAAAAAATAAATAAAACGAATTTCTAATCTTTTCGGAAAATATTTCGGCATAAAAAAAAAGATTTAATTATTTCATTACTTTCAATTAATAATCTATAAACTGTGTTATGAATATTTTCATGCTATTACTATTTATTGCTGTTGTAGCCGTATAAGTGCGTGTGTGTGGGGGGGGGGAGGGGGTACCTGTTTTTGAACTGAAATCTGTTTCATTTTATCGCAAAGACCCACTTTCGCATATTCTCAAACAAAAGAAATTACTTTTAATCTTAAAAGAGATTTTATGATGTTTTTATCTTTAGGAATCTTATGAAAGGAAGAAATAAACGCGGATTGAAAAACTTGTTTTATTTTCATTCCTTGCAGTGTCACACAAATTCCAAAATGGTGACTGTAATTCGAAATTTAATTTTTACAGTATTGACTACTATGAAGATATGCAGATGTTTTGTTCTCTAGAATAGCGATTACCAATTTTATTAACTTACCGTGTATACTCGTGTATACAGTGTTGAATTCAGGGGGTAGCCCTGACGATTCAGGGACATTCCCCCTCCCCCGGAGTAATGAAATGTCCCTCTCCTGGAAATTTTGAGATCTTGGGTTTTCAATGGTCAAAAAGTGCAATTCCCCCCCCCCCTCCCGGAACTCTATCATGTCCTCCTCGGCGAAAAGTGTCTGAATTCCACACTGCGTGTATAAGTCGTAGAATTTCTGAAAATTTTCGGCAAGCAGATTGAGGGGGGGTCGACTTATACACTAGTCAATTAAAACAGAAAAGAAAACTTCGAATACTGCAAAATTCTGGCTTTTTATGTTTATATATAGCAAAATAATGCATAAAATTAAAAATATATATATCATTAAAGTTTTCTTCAGTGTTTTATTTTTGTTTATTTACTACTTTTTCGCATTGGCAAGTAGCATGTTTGATTTGATTTTGTGCAAAATTGAAGTAAAAAGTTAGGGGGTAGGCTTATACATTGGTTTTTGATTTTTTGCAGAGTCTGCATTTGAAAGTTAGGGCTCGTCTTACACACTAGTATATACGGAACTTTATGCTTTCTGAAGCGTAAAGATTGGGCACATAAAGTGGGCACATAAGATTGGGCACATAAAGTGCATTTATGAAAACAAAATGCAATCAATACATGTAAACAAAACATTGTAAATGCTTTATTTTAAATTATACGAAAATAATTTATAAAAATAGGATTAAAAAAAGATTTCGCTACATAAATTGTAAATTTTATTCATGAGCCCTCTGACAAAGAGATTATGCTCGAACTTGCTGGTGTTTATCTAGGTGAGAGGCAGAAGTTCTGTATAATATAAACAAAAGTGGCATAACCTAAGATACATATATGACGATCATTTTAAATGAGCTCTGTGAGTTTCGCACCTGTAAATTGTTAACGCAGTGATCAAAATAACGGGTCCCGCGTGCTGTTTAGTCCTATATCATTTATACAGGGATCATTATAATGGGACATTTTTAATTTTTCGTGCATAACTCATTAAAACGACAATAAGTTAAATATAGTCCTGTGGATTTTACATCTATAAGCTGATTGTAGTGCGATACTATAAAGAAGCCTTTTGCATATCTGAGCCCATAAATCAATAGTTGAGTTCAGTTATTAGTATTTGAATCGCTCATCTTTATTTTCACAAAATATTTTTTCAGAAGTGGAAATGTATTATATTTTGTATAAAAGATTGAAATCCGTTCCCTAAAATACCTAAAGAGCAAAAATAATTTATAAAATATAATTTTTTTTTAATTCTTTGGAAAAATGCCTCATGCACAATTAGAGGTCTGCACGGGCCCGGGCCTGGCCCGTGGCCCGTACCCGGCCCGGCCGGCAAAAAAATTGAACGGGCCAGACGGGCCGGGCCGGGCCGATAAAAAAAATTTTCGGGCCTACCGGCCCGTTCTGAAGATTTGGGCAGGAACGATAAAATACGAGCTATTTTTAACGAAAATGGTTTCAACGAGAATAAGTATAAATGTGGTCATACTAGTTTGACATCATCAATATAAAAATGCACAGTGTATCGGCATCGGAGAATTACATTATGTGTAACCCGTTTTAATATTTTTTTAGCTGACTCATGCCGGTCCGAGATCATGCTTGCATTATTTTTCTACATATAGACTGGCCGGACCAGTACTAGACTTAATTATTGGCAGAAAACATGATTTGTAAAATTATTAACAACGATAAAGAACTTATGTTAGCTTAGTCTTCGGATATATACTTCTTGATGATTTTTAAATTAATTTCTCAATAATGCGAAAGTTTGACACATTTTCTGATTAATTTTAAATTGTAAAAGTATAAAAGTGATAAACCTAACTATTGAAGGGATTTGGAATCGAATAGCGTTTTTCATTTTTGGTAAATAAAATACTTGTATAACCTTGTTGAAATATAATAGTTTCTCAAATGATTGCAGGTTTTTCTCCCTTCCCTTGCTATTGCAGTACCCTTGACAGTATTTTATTTGTTTGCAGTATTCTTAAATTGCTTGTATTAAAAAAATGGATAACGCCATTCGATTATATAGTTTCTGAATAAAGATATCTGCTAATCTTATGCGTTTCTGAGGGGGAAAAAAAATGAATTTAGAAATGTATCAGAAAGGAGCTTCTTTGAATTTAAGAATGAATTTGGATTTGAAATCTATAATAAAATGTATAGAAATATATTTATAAATCTTCTTTTATTAAACAGCTTCAAAATTAACGATGTTTTTAGCTTTCTTTCTTTTTTCTTTTATTCTAAGCCATATTAATTTTTTAATGAATCTTTATTCGAATGTTGAAAGCCTAAGAATCTAAGTAATCATTAATGTTGTTAATGCGTATTTGCTGTAAAATATACTGTAAAATCATACCATAGATATGTATGCAGTATTCTTTAAAGGAATCTTAGTTATATGATAAAAATCTGAATTTTTTAGAAATCGTAGAAATTGTAACGGGCCAAAACGGGCCGGGCCTGTTTTCGCTGAATTTTGTACGGGCCGGGCCTAAAACATAAAAATTTAAACGAGCCAGGCCGGGCCTGGAAATTCCGGCCCGTGCAGACCTTTATGCACAATATCTAATCAAAAATCAGCAATTGTCTAATTCGTCTAATTTTTTATAATCGGGCACATAGCAGATGTTATCTACAACATTGATAAAATAGATATAAAAATGCTGAAATACGTATCTAACTATTTTTCGTGGATTTGTTATGCCGAATTTCAGACTCCTACCTAAAAATGCGGCTGAGATATGGCAAAATGTCTTAAAACTTTTGACCCTCCATTTTACCCACTTGGTTGTTGAATTATTAAAATCGTTGAAATATGTGTATATCTATTTTTTTTTTATTGCATTTGTTATTTGGAATTTCGCACTTTTATCTAAAACTGCTACTAAGACAAAGCGAAATGATCTAAAACTTTCGAACCCCAAATCGCACCCAAATTTTTATTCATGACTTTATAGAAGCTGAAGATAGTTTAACAAAATCTGAAGAAGGCTTTCGTTTGCATTCGGTAACATGCAACGATATTATTATGAGACGTATTGGAAGTGTCAAAAATCTTCTTTTAAACAGTGCTGAGCAGGGCGTTTCTTTACTCAAAATGTGACAGACATAATATTGTATTATAGATTACACACAGTGGCATTGACCGAATGGCTGCGCACGCACTTTCTGTGAAGTCAAGCTAATTTTACCTGTGCAAAACAAAATAAAGTTAATTTGTATCTAGATATCAAATGTGTTATAATATCTTCGTAATTCTTAAAGTTTTGAACGAAAATCTGAGTTCGGCTTAGATTTTTATATATTGTGTATTTTTAATAAATAAATGTTTGAAATCTCGTATAATCAATGATGTAGCTATTAAAAATTATGGAAGGAATTTAAATAGTTTTAAATAACTTAGAATTATTAATAATTAATTAAATAACAAGAATAACAATCAAAAACAATCGGACAAACAAAGTTTGCAGAATTCGTTACTAAAAGCTTTTAGACAACACTACTTTCAACCATAATTTTTTCTTTAATAATTGGCCAAACATTTTTCGATTGTACAAGGCAGATATTTTAATACGGAAAAGGCAATGTTTCATACCTATTTTTAATTTATTGTGACAAAGAAAAAAAAAAAGAAAGAAAGAAAAAGAAAGAAAAGAAACTGTTACGGTTTTAATTGTTTTAGGTAGAAGTGTTAAGTTACTTAATTTCACAAAATTATTATAGGGTAGATGTGCCAGTAATGGGCCACCTTCCAGTAATGGGCCACCTCGCACTTTTTGGTTTATAAAAAAATAATAAATAATAGTTAAGCTTTTATTATTTTTTTCTGAACTCCACCTGGCATGCTTTATAAGCTGGATTAATTTTTTACACTTTTCGTCAAAACAATTAGGAAGCAGAAAATAAAGTTTCACAGTTTTTCTGTTTTTCACTGAAAATCTTAATGAACATGCTAAGAGCTGACTATACTTACTTAGTTTTATATCTTTTTTATTTTTCCGTAAAAATTGAATGTTTTTGTTTGGTTAGCAATATAAAACATTGAATTTAATATACCAATGGCCATTTACAAAATTTTATTTATTTTTAAGATTTTAGGAGGGGTGGCCCATTACTGGATTGCTTATTTCGTGATTTTCCAGTAATGGACCACCCAAGTGACCAATACAAAAAGTGTAATTTCAGTAGAGATAAAATATTTTGATTTAACTGAAAAGCTTAATAATCAAATTTAATACTTAAATTTTACCTATTAGAATTTAATAAAGGCAATTTCTTTATAAATAGTTGTTTTTTAAAAGTCATCCAAAATTGGTACAAAACACAAGCAGAACATTTCACAAAATTTAGATGTGCCGTTACAAAAGAAGTTGTTTTAAGTTGGTTCAGAAATGTAGAATCATATTTGGAAGAAGATATTATTAATATTTTCTTCCGAATTCTAAAGCATACAGAGAGAATTTTCAAACAAGGTTTCTTTTGTGCTCTTAAAACAAGGGAAAATTTGGGATCAAAATCAGTTAAAGATCTCTATCATGTAGTACAAAATAACGAAAAAGAACAAATCAATGTTACGGGATGTTTTTCAGCAAATAATAAGATTGCTCCATTGGTGATAATATATTCATATAAGCATCTCTGAAGGGAAATTGTGGAATCAATCTGTTCCAAATTGATGGGCTATATGATTATATGAAAATGGTTGTATAGTGCAAGAACATTTATCATTTTAAATGCATTCTAAAATTCCATATTGAACAATTTGGACTATCTGAAAGGGATGATAAAATTGAAGATCTGTTATTTATATTTCACAGTTGCACAGCACATCATTTAGATAATGATATGAATGAAGATTGGAGACTTTTTTTAATGCCTTATTTTATCTAAACTTGATTTCAGTAAAACATTGTATTTATCTTAAAACCCCGTTAAATTTAAATATTTTGTTTTATATCTTTAGAATATAAATCCTTTAATGTTAGTTAATAATAAACAGTTAATAATATCAATAATATTTTGTTTTATATCGACATTATAAATCCTTGATTATAATAAATTCATAACTCAAATTTAAATATTTTGTTTTATGTTTTTTCATTGTAAATCCTTTAATGTAATGAATTTCTAACTTAAGTTTTAATATTTTGTTTTATTAGTATGCTTTTATTAAGTTCTGGAGCAAAATACAATTGAAACAAGTTGTAAATTGCACTTTAAGCGTAGCAAATGAGGTGCATTCGTACGCTAACGAAGTTTTAAAAATATACAGATATAGTAGACAATACTTCGGATACAGTACAGTGGTTGAACTCTTTGTATTCCTATAAACATGCAGGAAGTAATTTTCACTACACCTCAGCAAAGTATATCATATTCATAAAATGTGGCACAGTTTAATATGATTAAAACGTTTCCCAAACAATGTTTCCCCGTACAGCATTATATAGTGGAATACTTTTTGTGTGGCCCTGTAATTTAATAATAAATATTCTTTGCAGTGGCGGATCCAAGGGGGGGGGGGGTCATGGGGGTCATGACCCCCCCTCCCTGGAGCTCTTCAAAGAGGGATGTACAGTGTAAGTAAAAAGTGCTAAAACAGGAACGCAAAATTTTTTGGGTGTGATCGACGAAATTTGAAAATTTTCCACGAATGGTCTGCGAAATTTGAGATTTTTCTTCACTTGATTAGCAAAATTCACGATTTTTTCGCACTCGATCGGTGAAATTCGCGATTTTTGCGAAACCGATCCACGAAATTCACAATTTTTCCATGCCTAATCGGCGAAATTCACGATTTTTTGGGTGTGATCAACAAAATTTGAAATTTTTCCACGAATGGTCTGCGAAATTTGCGATTTTTCTTCATTTGATTGACAAAATTCACGATTTTTCCGTGCCCAATCCACGAAACTAGCACATTTTTCCGTTCTTGTTCGATGAAATTTCTTCAACCGCTCAAAGATTTTTTTAATTTTTCTGTGCATCATCGACAAAATTAGCAATTTTTTCGTTCCGAATCGACAAAGTTCGCTAGTTTTTTGTACTCGATCGCCCGAATCCGTGCTTTTTACGAAACCGATCGACCATATTCGCGATAATTTCTTTCCCGATCGATGGAATTGTCAATTTTTGTTCGCCATATCAATCTAATTCTCGATTTTTTTCATTCCCGATCGGCTGTATTTGCGCTTTTTTCGAAACTGATCGACCATATTTGCGACTTTTTAGTTCCCGATCGACAAAATCGATCCGTGCCCTACCAAAAGCGATTCTGTTGTTCCTGATCGAGAAAATTCGGGCTTTTTACGAAAGCCATCGACCATATTTGGGATTTTTCCGTGCCCAATCGACGAGATTCGCGCCTTTATCCTTTCTTGGTCCCTGAAATACCGCACCGAACAATAAAATTCGCGATTCTTAACTGACTGATGAAATCAGCATTTTTTTCCCGCCGTAAATTGATGAAAACTGTAATTTTTTTCTCGCGATAAACTGATAAAACTCGCTATTGTTCTGCAGCCGCTCAAAAAAATTTCGATTTTTCCGCGCATCATCGAAAAAAATCTTCGATTTTTCTTGCCCTATCAACGAAATTAGCGATTTTTTTGTAACGATTCGACAAAATTCGCGAATTTTTCGTACCCAATCGCCCTTATCGCTTTTTTTACGAAAACAATTGACTACATTCGCGATAATTTCTTTCCCGATTTACGAAATCGGCAACTTTTGCGTTCCATATCAACTCGAAATTCGCCGTTTTTTATTCCCAATCAACAAAATTTGCAATTTTTTCGTTCCCGATCGAATAAATTCGCGCTTTTTACGAAGCCGATCGACAAAATTGGGATTTTTTCGCGCCTTATTAAAGAAATTTGCGGTTTTTTCGTTCCAGATTGACAAAATTTGCGATTTTTCTGAGACATACAGACAAAATTCGAGATTTTTCGAAGGCCGATAGACAAAACTCGCGATTTTCCAATGTACAGTTGACGATTTTCGATTTTTTCGCTCTCGGTCAACGAAATTCGCGCTGTAAACAGACAAAACTGGCGACTTTTCTGCAACCTATGAACAAATTTGCAATTTTTTCAAGTATTATAAAAAAATTGAGACTTTTTTCCTTGCCCGATAAACGAAATCTGAGATTTTTCGCGTCCGATCGACAAAATTCGTGATTTTTCCGTGCATAATCGACAAAATTCGCGATTTTTTCATGCCTGATCGGCGAAATTTGCTATTTTTTTTTTATCGTAATTCCGTTTTCACAAGATTTACTGCATTTTTAAATTGCTTCATTAAATCATCTGGAAAAAGTTGTGACCCCCCCCCCCCTGGAGGTTGGGCTGGATCCGCCCTTGATTCTTTGCTTCTCAGATTGTACAGAATTTTTATTTTAGTATATATATACGTCATAGGTTCATGTCAATTTTATTATGTTCGAATGAGTGTAACACCATTAAAATGCATTTGCAACTTTTTTCCCCCATTGACTGTAATGTAACGGAATGCTTTTGATAGTCCCTGTAATTGATTCTGATTGCATCTGATTATCATAAGATTTGAAATGACTCGACAAAATTATGTAATAATTATATGTTTTAAATTTCAAACGATGAAAATGAATTTTTAATTTTTCCCCATCGACCGTAATGTAACGGAATCCTTTTGATTTTCCCTGTAATTGATCTTATTCATCCGATTTTCATAAAATTTGAAATGATTCAACAAAATTATGTTATAATTATGTATTTTAAATTTCAAACGATTCGGTTGGATAATTTTTGTGTTGTTATATGCGCACAGACAGACAGACGAACAGACAAACGAGCAGACAGATGAACAACAAACGGACACACAGACGAACAGACAGACCGACAGCCGGATGGACTGAACCACAACTATGGGTGCTACGTATTTACATAATTACGAACGCACCTAAAAACAATTATCTGTTATTTTTTGTAGGGTGGCCCATTACTGGAACATAGGCGGTCCATTACTGGAACATAGGTGGTCCACACTGTAAAAAAAAAGGTCGATCTACTAAAAAAACTTTAGTGATTCTTGTAATTACTAAAAAATTTTTAGTAATCTTAGTCGGTTACTAGAAAATCTGTAAGAATCACTAGAAAAATGTTAGCAACGAATAGAGTTAATAGTTTTATATTTTTAATAGCTCTTACTAAAACTCAGCTGGTGTGGCCCTGATAGCATAGTGGTTATAGTAACGGACTTCAGGCTAAAAGGTCCCGGGTTCGAAACTTGCCACAGCCAAATGCACCCCGAATGTCTGTAGTGTCTCGTTAATAAAGGAACTAAGAAAATCCGATCGGAGCAGTAAGGAATGTTTAGTGCTGCCATCTGTTGCGGTTTTGCCGAAAATCTTCCGCTTCAGAATTTTGGATGCAGCTCGAAGGAAGCTCCTCCGCTTCGGTTGCACGTAATGGTTATTAAAAGTAATTTTGGAGCTATTACTAAAATTTGCTTTGTGGCTCATACTAAAAATTTTTAAGTTAGTTATACAAAAAATTCTTTTGTTCAGTTTACAAAAGAAATGCTTGTTTCACTTGCAAAAAAAAAGTTTGTAATGGTTACTAAAAAATTTTGTGGAATACAAATTTACTAAGAAATTTTTAGTAACCTCTTGAATTTTTTTTTACAGTGCATTACTGGGCTTTTGGGTGTTTAGACATATTTCTATTATTTAAAATTAAATTTTTATTTCTATTGGGAAATGTAACTATGGGATTAGTTAAATATTGTTGAAAGATTAATATAATATGAAAAAAAATTTTATACAATAATTATAACTATTAATAAAAAATTATTTTTTAGAGAAATTGCTTAAGGTGGCCCATTACTGGCACATCTACCCTATTTATCCAATTAATGAGCGTACGGGAATTCAGGAAAGCGAGGCAGAGCCCCTTGATATAATACAACGCTTCGAAAAGAAATAATTGATCTTGCAATACGAGTTCATGGAATAATTTTATATTCCCGTTAAATATCTTGAAATTGCTTATATTCAGGAAGAAGACATCGTATTTCGGCAATCAATTTTAACGCCGATGATTTTACTGTATATGCAGATTAGATGGTAGAGTTAACGAAAATGCCCCCGCTCCCTGCTAGCGCACTAGCATGGTATACCATTTAATCTATTATATACTAGCTGACCCGCCCGGCGTTGCCCGGGTCCGTATTAACAATATTAAACGAACTTGAAATTTGTATGATTTTATCATTAACTCGTTACATGCAGAAATGCATTGTCTGAAATACTTAGCCACTGACTGTGTGAAAAATCGGTTTTAAAAACAACAACTAACATTAAGCTCAAAAATACTCAAAATGAGCAATGAGAAACGCGGGAGGGAATATGTATCCAACGGTTGCGTGATTTTCGTGTTAAAAAGTTGATATTTACCCGTAAAAATCACTGTTAAGTCACTTAACTAATTATTATTTTCACATACAAATCCCAAGTGAAATATTTTGAATTTCAAACTAATTATATCACTCTTAAATCCGACTATACCATGAATGAAATCGATACTCGATGGTAGCTAAAAGATTGGTATATAGTATTATAATTTCTGAGCTACACTGTAAAAAAAATTCAAGAGGTTACTAAAAATTTCTTAGTAAATTTGTATTCCACAGAATTTTTTAGTAACCATTACAAACTTTTTTTTGCAAGTGAAACAAGCATTTCTTTTGTAAACTGAACAAAATAATTTTTTGTATAACTAACTTAAAAATTTTTAGTATGAACCACCAAGCAAATTTTAGTAATAGCTCCAAAATTATTTTTAATAACCGTTACGTGGACTCGAAGGGCAGGAGCTTCCTTCAAGCTGCATCCAGACTTCTGAAGCGGAAGATTTTCGGCAAAACCGCAATAGATGGCAGCACCAAGCATACCTAGCTGCTCCGATAGGATTTTCATAATCCCTTTACTAACGAAGCACTACATACATTCGGGGCGTATTTGCCGGTGGCAAGTTTCGAACCCGGGACCTTTCAGCCTGGAGCCCGTTACTATAACCACTATGCTATCAAGGACACACCAACTGAGTTTTAGTAAGAGCTATTAAAAATATAAAACTATTAACGCTATTCGTTGCTAACTTTTTTCTAGTAATTCTTACAGATTTTTTTGTAATCGACTAAGATTACTAAAAATTTTTTAGTAATTACAAGGATCACTAAAGTTTTTTTAGTAGATCGACCCTTTTTTTTTTACAGTGTATTTAACAAAAGTAAGTGCTATTTTTAATCAAATCTTGCGTAATGTTCACTCTGTGTATAAATTCCTAACCTTAAACTTTTGTACCGTAACCAGAACCTGTCTGTAACCTAACAGCGACTTAACAGTACCCTACCTTAAATTAAATATAACATAAATGTAACCTATGTTAAGTTTTTTAAAGTAAGAGCTAAGTGACTAAGAAAGAAAAGTTTATTTACAATAGAAGAACAATTTAGAAAAAAAAAACTTTCTAGAATAACATTTTTACATCGAATCTAAAACACCGCTAAAACGCAGCTTACATCGTTTTTACATGTTCTTAAGTAACAACAACATAACGTTGCCAAACCAGCAATACAAATTTGGTGTTGCCACCAACATTATTAATAATTATTTCCCAACACACTCCCTTAATTATTAATAATAGTTAAAAGCACTCCCTTAAAGTTATTCTAGTTTTAACATACACTACATTTACAGACATATAGTATTACATTCTAACCAAAAGATATATTTTTACACTTACAAAATAATTTACGTAAAGTAGATATATACATACATACAAACACAGTAAATTTTAAATTAACACAAACATATTACATTACCAATTTAGCTTTAAATTTTTCAAACTTGTTTGGTCCCAATGCTTTAGTAAATATATCGGCAATTTGAATATCTGTTGGGCAATATTTTATATTAATTAAACCCTCATCCGCTTTCTCTTTTATAAAGTAAAATCTTACATCAATATGTTTACTTCGTTTACTTACAACCCCATTTTTAATTATATTTATAGCACTCTGATTATCTATATTTAAAGTTATAGAAATCTTATCATTTGTAATTTCCTCAATTAAAGTTTTGAGATAAACAAGTTCTTTACAACATTCAGCCGCTGCAATATATTCTGCTTCAGTACTTGACGTAGCTACTATAGGCTGTTTTCTCGAGCTCCAAGTTACTGGACCTCCACAAAAGTATATTACATATCCAGTGGTGCTTCTGCGAGTATCAGGATCACCTGCATAGTCTGCATCACAATAGGCAATCAGTTCTGTATCACTACCACTTGTTGTATAGACTACACCCAAGTCCTTGTTTCCTTTTAAATATCTTAAAGTTCTTTTGAGATTAGAAATATCACAGTTTGATGGGTTTTCCACATGGCGACTTTCATAAGCAACAGCGAAGGACAAATCTGGTCTTGTTCTACATGATAAATAAAGAAGACTACCAATAGCTTCTCGATATGGAAACACATTTTCTTTTTCTTGAATATAATTTACTGTTCCATTTTGTAATAAAGGTGTATTTGTTTTCTTTGCGTCCAACATTCGAAATCTTTCTAATACTTGTTTTGAATATGGTTCTTGATGAATTTTTAGTGTGTCATCTTTTAATTCTAAATTCATACCCAGAAATGAATGCGGTTCTTCATAGGTTACATCAAATTCCTTTATTAACTTCTCAAGAAAATCTGTTAATCTTGCATGATCACACCCAATTAAAATTCCATCATCAACATAAATAGCTAATATTATGCTTTTGTCTTCAGTTATGAAAATGCACTGTTCAGATTTAATCTGCACAAAACCACTTTTTTTCAAAAACTCTGTTAATCTTTTGTTCCATTTTACAGGTGCTTGTTTCAAACCGTACAATGATTTTTGAAGTTTACATATCTTAGATTTGTCATCATATCCTTCTGGCATGTTCATATAAATTTCTTCATCCAATTTGCCATACAAAAATGCTGTTTTAATGTCGAATTTCATCATTTTATATTGTTTCTTCAATGCTAGTCCAAAAATAATTCTCAATGGAGTAATGCTTACAACTGGACTATAAGTTTCTTCATAATCACAACCATATTTTTGTTCACAACCTCTCACAACCAAACGTGCTTTGTATTTTCCATTATCTTTAATTTTAAATATCCATTTGTTACTTAATATCTTTTTATTCTCTGCTGCATTTCTGTCAACTACTTTCCAAGTTTCATTTTTTTCTAGGGATTTCTTTTCCTCTTCTATTGCTTCTTTCCACAATTCTTTATCTTCTCCACTAATGGCTTCTTCATAAGTCAACAAAGCATAGTCATCAAGGTAAACAGGAGGTTTCTTTGTTCTTTTGCCTCGTCCAAGTTCTTCAACGTTTTGATCTTCTGATGTAGTTTGTTTCATGTCGTTAAGATTCTCCTCATCTTCACTACTTTCATCTTGAAAATTAAAGTATTTAAATGGTGATATCAAATCATTTGGTTTATTAACTATAGGCTCAAGGAATATCACATCTCTTGCAATTTGTATTTTCTTAGCTTTTGGATCCCATAATCTGTAGCCATTTTCAGCATATCCGACAAAAATTAGTTTATTACTTCTACTATCCAATTTCTTCAGCCGACCAAGTACTTTAGCATAAGCCACACTGCCAAATATTTGCAATCTTGATAAATTTGGTTTCTTTTGGAACCACATTTCAGCAGGTGTAACACTAATAGATTCTGTTGGACTTCTGTTTAGGAGATAGGCTGCAGTTCGCAATGCTTCACCCCACATTTCTTTTTTGAGTCCGGAATCAAATATTAGAGCTCTGACTTTTTCAAAGAGTGTCCGATTCAACCGTTCTGCTTTTCCATTAAGTTGTGGCGTATGTGGAATGCTATAATCTAAAACAATCCCTTTATTTTTGCACCAGTTCACTAACTTATGAGAAACATATTCTCCTCCATTGTCACAGCGTAATTTAGAGACACGGAGTGACCACTTAGCTTCGACTTCTTCAATATACTGTTTAAGAATGTCAGCAACTTCAAACTTATTTTCTAATAGAAAAACCATGACAAAATGAGTATAATCATCCAAACATGTTAGGAAATACCTTTTTCTGTCCCATGTACTCACTTCTATTGGGCCACAGATATCGGTATGGATCAGCTCCAATGGTCTAGTTGCTCTTGTTCTTTGCGATTTAAATGGAAATCTAGTCTGCTTTGCTTTAAGACAAATTTCACACGGATTTTCTTCTAACATTTTTATGTCGTCAACTTTTAGATCTATACCACTTGAATTTTTCAACAATATTTTTATATTTTTACTACTCAAGTGTCCAAGTTTTCGATGCCACAATGTCGAATTTTTCTTCTCACAAATCAAGGCTTCATTTTGTTGATTTAAATCAACTTCGTAGAGTCCCTTGTTGTTTTTATATCCTTCCGAAACAATTTTTCCATCTTTTGAAATTTCTACTTTATCTTGAACAAATTTTACTTCTCCATTATTTTCTGTAATCGCATTAACAGACAATAGATTTTTACTCAGCTGCGGAACATAGAGTACATTTTTTAATGTGCAAGTATCAGCTTCAATTTTTCCACAATATTCAGCTTTCATTATTTCAGATTTCTTTGCTAATCCAATTTCAGTAGAAATCTTCACAGGATTTTTCAGCATTATTTTATTATTTACCATATGAGAAGAGGATCCCGAATCTACCACGAATTTATTAACAAAACTTGTTTTACTAGATTCTTGAGCAAGAAAGGAAACAGCTGGTTTTCCATTTTTACGAAAGAAACAGTCTTTTTCAGAATGATTATCCTTTTTACAGATGCCGCACCGGGGACGATTATTTTTACCTTTATTACAGTCTTTAGCCAAGTGAAATTTGCTATCATATTTAAAACATCCCTGTTCTTTAACACTTTTTACAGGGTATTTAGCTTTACCACATGATCTTGCTAAATGATCTGCACTGTTACATTTGAAGCATCTTTTTTCCAATATTTTGAAAGCAACTGGTTCTTCATTTTTATTTGCACCTCTTGTACACAACTCTTCATTCAATAATCTTGCTGTTAAATTTTCTAAGGTTTTTTCTTCCGTATTAGTAGAGTCCCATGCAGTTCTAAAATGCTTATATTGTTCTGGAAGTGTGGATAGAATTTTAGAAATAACCATTTCATCATCAATTTGTTTATTAAGGGCTTTTAGTTTAAAAGCAATGTTTTCTAATCTGCTTATATGTGTAGCGATATCAATTTCTGCATTAAAACTGTAGTTGAAAAAATCCTGTAGCAAGTTACATTTTTGTTGTTCCGTATCTCTTTCAAAAATATTACATAATTTCTTATACATCTCATGAGAATTTTCGCAATTTATAATATGCATCATCACTTTTTTATCTATAGTTGTTACTATTATCTGTTGAGCTTTGGCATCTTTCTTTTCCCACGCCAATTTGGCATCCGCCGTTAAGGCTTCTTTATTTTTAGTTCCATTTACTACTTCAAACAAGGAATTAGATTTTAATATTATGCTTACTTGAAATTTCCAAAGCGGGAATGAACTTGAGTCACGAAGTTTTTCAACTTGCGAAACATCTTCAAACATATTCGTCATTTTTACTTTTTTTTTTTTTTTTTTTTTTTTTTTTTTTTTTAAGCGATTCGACTTTTACAATTTTCTTTTCTTCCGTTTTTACGTTACTTCTATTGTTCTTAGTCACAAGCTCGATTCGAAACCGCGCTCTACTGCCATGTTAAGTTTTTTAAAGTAAGAGCTAAGTGACTAAGAAAGAAAAGTTTATTTACAATAGAAGAACAATTTAGAAAAAAAAAACTTTCTAGAATAACATTTTTACATCGAATCTAAAACACCGCTAAAACGCAGCTTACATCGTTTTTACATGTTCTTAAGTAACAACAACATAACGTTGCCAAACCAGCAATACAAATTTGGTGTTGCCACCAACATTATTAATAATTATTTCCCAACAACCTAGCCTTCACTTTATTGTAACATATCCTTATTCTAACCATAACATAAATGCAATTTAACTTTAACCTAACTTTAACCTAAATGATATAATAGAAAAAAACCATTTTAAAAAATTACTATTTCTTCGTAAAATATGCTTCAGCTGTAATTCATTTCTTTCAATTCATTTTATTAATACAAAATTCCTGCCTCGAGCTTTTGTTTGAGACATTAAAATTTCAGCGATAAATGGTTTAATATTGCAAACCTTTTTTTCGCTTTACTTCGTCTCCACCTATCTTTTTCTCCATGGCGTACAGCAACTGTGATTAAAAAAAAAAACTTCATTTAAACTGACAGTTTGCCAACTGTCCCAGCTTTTTTAAATATTTCTGCGAAAATTTTATGCAACCAATCAACCATAAGAAAATGAAAGAGAAAAAAGCGAAAAAAAAGGCGATTTTTTATGAGAGTGAGCTTTGGAATTTAATTAATTACTCAGTTAATAAATAGAATTTTGAAATTCTGAGCTTCAGGTGCATCAGGAGAGATATTGGGCTACTCTCATAAAAATTTTGAACTTCGCACGTCAAATAGATTTTGCTAACCATCGCAGACACACAGACACACACACAGACAGACAGGGCGTTTTGTTCTTTTATTAATATAGATTATAAAATCAACGACACTAAATTTGGTTGTCATAATGTAGCGCTTCCTCACGGACTATTAGTACTTACTGTTAACCTTCAACTGATATTACCGGTCTCACAGACCGCTGATTTTTTTTCAAATTTTATACTTTAACTTGCAGTTTCCAGTTTAACTACAAACACTCCCGAAATTTTATTTCATTTGGAACTTTAGCACTATTGCTATCGCCAGATACTTTTGAATCGGTAAATTTTAATTATAACAGTCCTGTCCAAAACGTTTAGTAGGAAAGCACCAACTTTTGAGTTAAATACGAATTTTATTCCTTTTCCGATGGAGCGGTCTCATAGACCGCTTCACAGTAGTTACGTGACAATTTCTGTAACATCATTTACCACGTTCGCTGCCGCAGACGCGCCAGCGCGTGATATGGGGTGATGTCCAATCGCCAGTCACGCGCTGGCGCGGGAAACTCTTTCACTGATTCTTTGTTATAAAAAGTAAATCGGCTTCTGGGAAAAACCCACTTCTACAGTGCGGTAACATTAACTATCATCACATCTTCACGTAAGCCGCAGCTAACGTGTTAAAGGTTAAGTTGAAAGAAATAAAATTGCGGGTTGAAATTTTCAAATCTACATTAAGTAAAAAGTGTTAAAATGTGACTTTCAGAGCTAGCGGTGAGTTCGCACGCTCTCAGATCTGCAGAGTTAGCTCTAGAGTTGGCATATCTGCAGAGAACATTAGAAATATAATCAATATTTGCAGTGCTTGTTCATGTACATTGCTTTCAGTGCCGAATTATCAAAAAGATTTTTTTTAAAAGTCGCGTCTGGAACAGCGCACGCAGCTTAAAAATTTGAACTTATTTGAATGAGAAAAGGTTCAGCCTCAGTGTAAAGATATCAACTCTCTTATAGTCCAATAGCCGACCGCACAAAACCCTATGTCATCGAGCACAAGATAAAACCCTTTATTTTAAGGAAGAGTAGTAATAGAGGAATCTAATGATCCACGTCTGCCAGAAGCGAAGTGGTGCATAAACCAAAAAGGAATACCACTAATGGTTGACTCGTAGGCTTAGCATGTTTTCATACTTTTGATTGTAGGACAAACACAATGCTAAACCTACAAGTCAAGCACTAGTGGTATCAATTTTTGGCTTATGCACCACTTCCCTTCCGGCAGACGTGGATCATTAGATTCCTCTATTACTTACTCTTTCATAAAATAAAGGGTTTTTTCTTGTGCTCGATGACATAGGGTTTTGTGCGGTCGGCTCTTGGACTATTACCTCTGAGCCTCTCTTTTTCCTACATATCTGGGTTTCCTATATAAAAGTCGATTGATGCAACTGCCTCTCAAAGATTTGCTCATGAATTCTGAATCATTTGTATGTTAATGAGCTGCTACATTACCTTATTCAATAACAGTCATGTTTTTTCTTACACACTGTAGAGAAAAAAAATCTGTAATTATATAGATATAAAGTTACAGAAATCTGTACACTTACAATAGTTTTATCTGTACGTTGTACGAAAAAAATTCAAATCTACAAAAATAGTTTTTGTAAAGCTACAGAAATCTGTAGCTATACAAAAGAATCGATTAAAATTACAATAATCTTACTAAAATTTTATCTGTAACCTAGGTTGCAGTTGCATATGAAGTTCTAAGCATCCCAGTTTCCTAAAAATTTCTTGATAATCTTATAGATTTTTTTATATTTATAGTGCAAACGTGTATTTGTTACACTATAAAAAAAATCTGCAAAGGTACTAAACTTTTTCTTGGAAACTGGGATTCCAAGAACTTTTCCTGTAACGGTAACAGCAAAAATTCAAGTTTCAGAATCGATTACATGGATTTTTCCTGTTATTGTTACACGAAAAGTTCTTGGAATCCCAGTTTCCTAGAAAATGTTTAGTACCTTCTTAGATTTTTTTTTTTTTTTTTTTTTTTTTTTTTTTTTTTTTTTTTTTTACAGTGTACATGATTTTTTATTGCTGCTGTTACATAAGTTCTAGAAATCCCAGTTTCTTAGAAAAAATTTAGTAACTTTACAGATTTAAGGGTGTATTCCAATCCAAACTGCTTATTTTCTGATTTATTTTTTAATTCATTTTTGCTCTCAAACGCACCAAAATGGCAAATTCTCTTAATCGGAAACTTACATAATGTGCCGTGTATGTTGATTTTTTGAAAAAAGCAGAAAATATTACAAAAAATGCTGTCAAAGTTGGCCTTTTGAACCGAATTCTCAGAAGCTGCAGATCTGGGAACGAAAAAAATGGTCATTTTGAAATAATAATTGTTTATAAATCAAATTCTAATTAATTGAGTGAAAAATGAAATCACACAGCCTCCAATACATCTCTTCAAAAATCACTTTAACAAGTTTCATGTTTTTACTTTTAAAAAATGAATCTGAAAAATATATTAGAAAATTTCAAGCTGTTGGAGATGGAAAAAAAATTTTTCGAATACACCCTTATAACAGTGCAGTTTAACATCTTTCATTTTTTTTCATTCAATTTTTAATTAACTTTTATGTTTGTGCAGTGTGCTGCATCATTCCTCTTTTCTTTTCGAACGAGTTCCGAGACATCCTATATATCAGGCCTGTCCAACCTTTTGCTAAGCAGGGGCGCATCTTAGCTTTTGGCAACCAGTTAAGGGCGCCATTATTAATGTGTCTCAAAACAAACAAGAAAATCCTCTTTCAATATCAGTAGCAATACGTATAGACAAATGCATAACGCGGTAGAGACATAATGCACCTATAAATCTCAAATACCATGATTTAAAAAAGTAAACTGTAATTTGTAGTAAATTTTCAATAATGCATTTTTCTGCAGGGGATTATCTTAAACATTTTTGAATTGGTAGGAGCTAGAAAATGAAATATCACCTATTATTAAAATAAAATGGTAATCAGATATATTGTCAGGTTTTCGGGGGATGCAAATACTCTGCAATAACTGTTTGTTGTTGTTGTTGTTTTTAGGTGTAATTTTGTCATTATAAAAAGTACAGAGTTAAAGTCATCGGTGGTTCACAAGAGAGCCCAAAATAATTTTCATTGATGGAAATCCTTTTGCACGACTTAAAAGATTTAATAAAATCATCAAAATTACGTAAAGTTACAAAGGTCTGGGCGAGAAAAAGACAACCTTTATCCTATCTTATAAAATGGTGAATGAAACATTGTCAAATACGATAACAAAAATGCTGAACTTTCATGCAAGAAGGAGGGGGAGGATCGCTTATTTTTTTTTCTACATTTTACTTCTTAACATATTTAAAAAATTACTGCTGACATTTATTAATTTTTATTGGCATGATTTCCATAAAATGAATAGCTATAAATTAGTAAAGAAACGCAAAAGCACATGATTTGTTTCTTTAAAAAACTAATCATGTACTGTTGCCTTTCTTTTAAAACGTCTTTTTAATAAGTTACAACTGAGATTTAATCATTGAAACAATAATCACTTTTGGAGATTTTTAAAACATCTCTCAAGAAATATCAAGTATTTTAAGTAAAGTATTATTTACAAAGAAATTTTACTTAAAAACAGGAAACCTTCAAAAGGGCGCCAAGAAAACCTCCAAAGGGTGTCATGGCGCCCGCGGGCGCCGCGTTGGACAGCCCTGCTATATATTATTGGCCTATTACATTACCGTTACAATGTCAGTCACGGTAATTTACGCAACCACACTGTAAAATAATAATAATAATAATAATAATATTTTGATTTTCTCGTTTTCTGCATTGAAAGACATTTTTGCGCCAACCAAATACAGTACTACTTAGTTATCCCGTCGACCAATTTCGCCAAATGATACGAATCGCCAAACTAATAAGCAACTTATACATGTTGACTAAATTTTTATTTTAAATAACAAAAGAACAAATAAATTAGTAAAACATTAATAAAAAGGCGAAATAAAAATCACTTTATGATTGTTTAAGTACACGTATTGTGTTTAATGTCATTGAATGCGATATTCACGGTCATTCATTTCTTTGGCTTCGGCTTTTTCCGTATCTGTTAATTTCCGTCTACCCATTTTTAAATTTGTTTTTTTTCCTTTACTACAATGATTTTAAACATTTTAATTCAAATATATATTCAGTCATATTCAAATAAAAATTCTTCTAAAAGTTAAGAATTTAATTTAAATTCAAATAAAAATTCTTCTAAAAGTAAAGAATTTAATTTAAATTCAAATAAAAATTCTTCTAAAAGTAAAGAATTTAATTTAAATTCAAAAGTGACCACGTCATTTTGTCAATCCTCCACCGAAAACAACAACCATTTTTCAATAACTAAAAAAAAAAAAAAATCTGTAATCTTAGTAATCTAAATTTACCGAAATCCGTTATGCTTACTAAAATTTTATATGTACACTGTACAAGAAAATGATGTCAATCTACAAAAACTTGTAAGCAAAACTAGAGACATCTGTAACTTTACAAAAGAATCCACTAAAATTTTGGTAATTTTACTAAAATTTTATCCGTAATCCTCGTTACCATTACTTAAAAAGTTCTGGAAATCCGATTTTCAAAAAAAAAAAAAAAAAAAAAAAAAAAAAAATCTTAGCAACCTTAAAAAAAAATGTTGATTCAAAGTGCAAATCTGTATCTGTTACATGAACTTTTATTGTTGCCATAGCGTAAAAAGTTCTTGGAATATAATTCTAATAGAATTTTTTTTTCCTTTTTTTTTTTTTTTTTTTTTTTTTTTAGAGTGCAAACACTTTCTATTAGTCGAATAAATTTTTTATTTTTTTAAAATATAAAATTAATTAACCTACATTAAAACCTTAAAACATTTTAACAAATAAAATCGATTTTTTTTTATGCTGATCGCAAAAAATAAATAATAAATAAAAGTAAAATTATAATAATGATAATTATTATTATTTCATTGAAATGATTTTCCGTTAAAGAGAGATGCCGTATTTCAAACTTAAATGCGATTCGGAAATAGAACACTGTAGAATTCCAGTTAAGCTTCAGAAATACTATCCTAATGTACTTTCACATTGGATGTAATCGGAGAACATGCTGGTGTATCAGCAGAAACAGCCTGGTGGAGAAAGATATTCAAATCTGTTTATTCCGTGCCCACACAACTTACTCTGATCGGCCTCAAAGTTTCAAAACGTGTTTTCTTATTCAAATACAAGCGGAGTTTTTTGTCTTTGCTTCACTGATCATTTTTTCTCCGACGAACTTCGTGGTAGACGGCAGGTGCTGGGTTCGAACCCAATCGCGGCTGTCGGCCTAACCGTTCGGAGTTTTCGTGGTTTTCTTCGAACCTTGCGTAAATACGGGTTAGGTTCCCTTAGAAAGACCCCCACGAAGGGCACTCCCCCTGGTCCTATATCCCTAGTGTAGATAATCGGACGACAAAAAATACACCAATACACCGACGAACTTCGAATTAAATGAAGTTGGAGTTGAGTACCCTGCTGGCCTTGGTAGCATATATAATCGTACGGGCTGCGCCCGCTTTGGTCTCGAGCCAAATGAACGTTGAATTATTGTAATTTTAATTTTATATTTCTGACAAAATTAAAGTTAAATTTACAGTACACTGTTAAAAATCTGCTGCATTTTTCTCCATACGCACTCCGCCGCTTGTATATAATATCCCTATTCCGACCAATGAGAATGCTCAATTTTCAGTCAAGTAACCGTTTTCTGTACAAAAGGCGGAATGCGTATGCAGCAAAATGCAACAGATTTTTAACAGTGTATCTTCGTTTACGTTGCTATAGAAACCAATGTGACAATTTTCCAATTGAATTTAAGAGCCTATTTCAGTCAAATGAAAAGATCCGGTCGCTAATACGAATCCTGTGAAAGAAATTTATAAAGATATCACGGTTCCATTTCAATAATTTTAAATGATTTTTTTTCTTTGGATAAGATTGGCTAAGATTGATCTGTATGCAGGCCATTTTTTCCTTTTTTGGTTTTCTTTACAGATATTTTTAAAGAGGACGCTTTCCTTTTCGGAACCGGTTTGGAAAACGAAAGCATCCTCATAAAAAATATCTGCAACCAAAATCGAAAAAAATAAAGAACGACCTGCATACAGATCGATCTCAGCTATCTAATGCAAAATAAAAAAAATATTTATATATTGAAATGGAACCCAGATATTTTTATAAATTTTTTCCATAGGATCAGCGTTAGCGAACGGTCTTTTCATTTGACTGAAGTAGGCTCTTAAATTCAACTGAAAATTTTATACCAGTACAAATATAAAAGTATTTAATACATTATCACGAGTGTAGTCTATTTCCTCAATAGGCATTTGTAAAAGAAGTACAGAAAATTTCGTGGTTTCGTTTCCATTCATAGTTTTTTTGTTTTAGGATGTTTTGCGTGCAGTAAAAATCCAAAAAACTTCCTTTTGAGAAAAAGCTAAAAATTACTTTAAAACAAAATTCAAAGCTGTAAAATAGATGTAATTTTAAACTACTGTAACTTTGGTTCTATTTTAGATTTACAGACAAAATTTAAGCGAATTTCGATAGACAAGAAATTTAATTTTAATATTATTTCAAAAATGAAAAATCGGTATTTTGATCGAAAGTTACGTTTTAAAGGTGTTCAGATACCCTAAAGTTCTAATATCTACGGAGCTTAATTTATACTCACTGTCTATAAATGATTAAAAACTGATGAAAAAATAATGTAAATTTCAGATTTTTTTTTTTAATTGTTTAGAAATTAATTATGAGTATTTTAAAATTTGTGCTAAAATTTCAAAAATCGCGAAAAGTATAAAAAGTATTCTTTACTTATTTGCAACTGATGACAAGAAAAAAATGAAAAAATTTGGATCTTGCAGAGGGATAAAGAACCTTCTTATCTACGTGATGAAAAAAAATATCGATGAAATTTTCAAATTTGAATGACTGAGAAGAATTTATGAATATTTTTTTATAGGATAACACGGGATTCATTTTTTTCTTCCTCACCCGAGACTTTCCACCAGTGGCCGAGAGGTTCTGACCTCTCAACTGGTAGACGGCACGTTCTAGGTTCGAACCCAATCGCGGCCGTCGGCCTAACCGTTCGAAGTTTTCGTGGTCTTCTTCGAACCTTGCGTGTAAATACGGGTTAGGTTCCCTTAGAAGGACCCCCCACGAAGGGCACTCCATCCAGGGCCTATATCCCTAGAGTAGATAATCGGCCGACACAAAATAAAACTTCCTCATCAAATAAGTTCCCTTAATTGTAAAAGCTTGGAGATGATATAAGAAGGAATTTGCTTTAAAAAACTATCAGTATAAAAAATTGAAGATAGTACGCTTTCTATACGTGAAGCATATGTGATGTTTCTCCCGAACATGTTAACGCAGAAAAGTATTAAAAAGCTCTTTTTTTTTTTTTTTTTTTTCATTGTACAAAGTAGCAAATGAATCTTTCAATCCAAGAACAAAGTTCTTTTTCTGACGGAGAAGGGCCCCCCACCAGTGGCTGAGAGGTTCTGTCCTCGAAATGGATAGAGGGGAGACGGTAGGTTCGAACCCAATCATGCCCGTCGGTATAATCATTCGGAATTTCCCATAGTTTTCTTCGAACCTTGGATTTCTTTGCGTAAATACGGATTAGGTTCCGTTAGAATGGAACCACACGGAGGGCAAATTCCCCCACGGTCCTAAATCCCTCGTGCAGATAATTGACCATCATAAACACAACCAATCTGTCGGAAGAGGCAAAGGCAACCCGTCTCCATTTTATTTCGATATAATCTATGTTTATCACGTCTCACCTGTTGATCATATTTACTCATTAACAATTACGAAAGTTAATATAACAGCAAGAGTAAACTTGAACTTGTTTTTTATGCTTATTTATAATTTATTTTTTTTATTCTTATACTTGGCGTGATGCCAAAGTTTTTATGCACGTGATTTATTTTATTTTTCGAGGAAAAAAAGTAAAGTGGTAAAAAAAGTGAAAACACTTTTTTTCCCTCCCATGACAGCCATTAATCATTTCATCAAAAGTGGCATTGGGATTTTAAGGATAATAGAAGAACAAATTATTATGTTTAAAGATAGTGAAGTCAAAGGATGACTTATGTGTTTGTTTCATCATCGCAGAGATTATAAGTTCTTTTAAATGATTCAATATGAATAATTATTTCCTATTAGCGTAGTTTTGAAGGCATTAAACGTGAGGTTAATTTAAAAATTCTCTTATTTCATTCAACTTAAAATTATGCATTCAAATCAAATACGACATGGTAAATAGTACACAGAATAAAACAATGACTTCACAAACACATCTTAAATATTAAAATTTACGTTTCGAATCGCATCTGCGATCGTCATCAGAATAAAATGATATTACACACATGTCACTTCCATCCTTCCCTCCTATCCACTTTTTTACTGTTCTGGTTTACTCGATTAGGTGATCATGGGAACTTGATGCCGTTTGTGTAATTTCCTGTCAAGAATACGTCTACAATCTTATATGTTTATGTCCATTTTGAACTTTTAGACTTATCATCAATTTACCCTGATGACGATCGCAGAAGCGATTCAAAACGTAATATTTTGAATGTGTTTATGAAATCACTTTTTTTTGTGTGTGTACGACTTAGGATATTGTATTTAATTTGTATACATAATTTTAGGTATAATTTATGGTGCAACTGTCCAATTTATAATTCTTATTTCAGTTCACTTATTTATTTATTTTGAGAAGAAAAATTTTGTCTTATTATTTTTCGGTCACATATGAAGAACAGAAACTAGCAAAACGCCCTAACTAGTGCCAGATTTAAGGCAGGGCATTCGGGACACAGGCCCAGGGCAATTGATTTTCAGGGGTCCCGAACTGCTGCTGAGGGGTTTTTCAATTATTGTCAAAAATCTGATGTTTTAATATCCAATGAAATTTTACATTTTAGTCTCCATTTTATTATGTTCATGTTATATTTTACAACGTTGTATATTTTTGTCTGAAACTCCATTTATTACTTTATTATAGTGAATATTTTCCTTTATCTTTATGATTTTAAAAATGTATTATATTTTTTAATGCTTGGTCAATCCTTTTTTTGTTATCTTTAGATTATTTAAGTGTTGGTGAGCGTAGCTTGCACGCTGTAGAACCCTCTAATATTTTAAATAATTGTAGCTTGGTGTTGTCGAAAATTTATTATTAGTTACACAAGCCTTATCATTCCAGATATAGAGATTTGGATAAGAAAAGATAATTAGCATCACATAGTTTATTATAAAACGTCTGCTCATTCAAGTTTCTTAGTTGTAAAATAGTTATTTAAAAAGTAAGTTATTGATTACCAAATTTAATTTTTTAATGGTTGATTGGTTGTATTTGTGACGGCCAGTTATCAGCACGAGAGATATAGGTCTTAAGGATGGGTGATGACCTCCATGGGGGGGGGGGGTCATTCTTAGGGAACCTAACCCAGTACACACAAGGTTTTACACAAGGAAAACCAAGGTTCGGAGAAAACCACGAACGCCGACAGTCGCGATTGGGTTCGAACGCAGCACCTGCCGTCTACCAGTTCCGAGTGCAGAACCTTTCAGCCACTAGTGGGGCAATTTTTTAATGGATATTTTAAGGCCAATAATGATCACTTTAGTAACTATATTTTTTTATTTTATTTATTTATTTATTTATTTTTAGTCAATCCCTTTGTGAATAATTGTGCAAGGGACCCGTAAGCATCTGTGCGCAGGGTCCTTAAATTTGTAAATAGGTCCGTGACACTGACACTGACACTGCCAACAGATATTCATATGGAAAACTGGACTGTTGTCAAAGATTGTCTCACTGCAGAACAGTCAAATATTTTCTGACAATAACTCTTCTTTTTTCTTTGAGTGCTGAAAACGATAGCAACATCGCGAACAAATCCAAACTACATTTAATAAAAGAAAACGGTCAGTTTTATTTTATGCACGGAGTGAGTCCGATTTCTCTATCAACTGCTATCGGACACAATGACTAATCTCGTGAGACCACTCCATTCCGCCCAGTAAAAGTTTGCTAAAAGTGTAACGAACTAACGAACAAAGTCAAGGGCGAATGCATCCGAGGTTCAAGAGTTCCAAAATTGCCAGATTATGCTTCAGCTAACGATATCGAGATTATAGATAAAGATGCCAGTATCCCTTTGTATAAGAGCAATAATCTCAAGAATTAATTATGTTTTATTTGGTATGAATACAAATTTCGGATTTGCTATTGTGTTGCTCTGTAGGCAAAATGAAGCGAGTTATATGGATGGAAAAGAACAGAATGGCATGGAATATTAAAATGGGAGAGGATGTTGAAATTAGAAACTTTAACTTTTTATTTTATACATTGATTTGGGGTATTTCGGAACCTACATTTTTTAGTAGTTCCTTAATAATGTTTTAATTTTTTACTTAAAAAAAAAATCTTACTATAGGTACTTAAGACTTTTTTTTTTTTTTTTTTTTTTTTTTTTTTTTTTTGCAGAATAGAACCCCACCAGCAACTGAGAGATTTTGTTCTCGAAGCTGGTCGACGGGAGGTGCTGGGTTCGAACCCAATCGCGCAAGTCGGCCAAATCGATCGGAGTTTTCCGTGATTTTAATCGAACTTTGGATTTCCTTGTTTAAATACAGGTTATGTTCCCTTAGAAAGACCCCACGGAGGGCATGTCCTCCTTTGGGGCCATATCCCTTGTGTTGATAATTGGCCGTCATAAACAAAATCATAACCAAACCTTTTGCAGTATAGCAATTGCTCCCACAATGCAGAGTAGGGTGGGCCGAAAAAAACTTTTTTTCGATTTTCGATTATGGCGGGTGCGGAAAAGTGGCCACTGGTGGCACTCAGTTCACACAAAAAATTTGAGATTTTTTGGACTTTTCCTTACCCTGCCGCAAATGGCTTAAAAATTTGCAAAAATGCTGATTTTTGAACTTTTTAGCTAAAAAGTTAAAAATGTTAAATTAAATTTATTTTGGTTGTATTTGCTTGAAAAAGCAGCTTTAACGTACCAAATGCTTAAATAAGTTCTGATAATGCATTTTTTAATTGCTAAGTGCATTTTAAGTAAGACGATTTTCATAGCTTTTTCACGTATAACAGGTAAAAATTGTATTGGTTTGAATCGTTCGTTAATTTCTCCCTTATTTATGTTTCTTGATCTTTAAATTTTTTCTATGCGTCAAAGGTCATATATTTGAGCAACGGACAGCAGTATAACTCAAAAACAAGTCTGGAAGGTGAGAAAGGGTGAAGCAGGACTCTAAGAATGCGCAATGTCTCATCGTAATGTTGAGGGAGTTAAGGGGAAAATAAAAGAGAAGAGAAAATTGCGATAAGGGGTTGTTATTATTTTACTATGCTCAAAGCCTGCGACATATGCTCATTATGGACGTGAAATCTTTTCCTAGAGAGATACGGTACTTTTTGATTATTTGATGTACTATTACAGTGTTTTATGCGTTTTAAGATGATGAGCTTAGAATTGGCTAGTATGAAGGTCCATGGCAATGTAAAAGACACGCGACAGCATGAAAAGTATCTTTTTTGGGCATCATGCTTGTTGAAAGATTTGCAATTGCCAACTTATACTGATATCATACGCCACTACTACTGGTTGCGAAGCAATATGGCAAAAAATCCAGAAATCCAGTATTAGTCAATAGATGATGTTATTAAAATGGTAGGTGAAAAAGTTACCGAAATCTGGAAAAAAGCTTCCATACCAGTGTTTTCCCAACGATCAATTTACAAAAAAGATGAAAAACTACCAAAAGGCTTCACCATATCGTACGAATTCTTCGCGGGTTGCCTTTACTTTCAAACCCATACGGTAACAGGATTTCTCCAATGATCTACACTTCTTTTAATAGTGATAGTTTAGAATAATAGTTTAATGGTAGATGAAAAAGTTACCGAAATCTGAAAAAAGCTTCCAGTGTTTTCCCAACGAATAATTTAAGAAAAGATTAAAAACTACTAAAAGGTTTCACCATTTCGTACGAATTCTTCGTGGGTTGTCTTTACTTTCAAGCCCATACGGTTTCAGGATTTCTCCAATGATCTACTCTTCTTTTAATAGTTTTTAATCTTTTTGTAAATTGATCGTAGGGAAAACACTGGCTTTTATTCAGATTTCGTTAACTTTTGCATCTACCATTTTAATAACATCATCTATTGACTTATATTGGATTTTTCGATTTTCTGCCATATCTCTTCGCAACCAGTAGTAGTGGCGTATGATATCAGTATAAGTTGGCAGTTGCAAGTCTCTCAACAAGCATTATGCCCCAAAAAGATACTTTTCATGCTGTCGCGTGTCTTTTACATTGCCATGGACCTTCATAATAGCCATTTCTAAGCTCGTCGTAATAAAACGCACAAAACACTGTAATGATACGTCAAACGATCCAAAAAGTACTGAATTTCTCTAGGAGAATGTTTCACATCCACACTGAACAAATGTCGCAGATTTTGAGCAGGGTAAAATAATAACAATCCCTTATCGCAATTTTCTCTTCTCTTTTATATCTTCTTTCACTCCCTCAACATTACAATGAGGCATTGCACACGCTTAGAGTCCTCTCTCATCCCATTCTCACCTTCCAGCTTTGTTTTTGAGTTATACTGTTGTCCGCTGCCCAAATATATGACCTTTGACGCATAGAAAAAATTTAAAGACCAAGAGACATAAATAAGAAAGAAATTAACGAAGGATTCAAACCAATACAATTTTTACCTGTTATACGTGAAAAAGCTATGAAAATCGTCTTATTTAAAATACACTTAGCAATTAAATAATGCATTATCAGAACTTATTTAAGCATTTGGTACGTTAAAGCTGCCTTTTCAAGTAAATACAGCCAAAATAAATTTAATTTAACATTTTTAACTTTTTAGCTAAAAAAGTTCAAAAATCAACATTTTTGCAAATTTTCAAGCCATTTGCGGCAGGGTAAGGAAAAGTCCAAAAAATCTCAATTTTTTTGTGCGAACTGAGTGCCACCAGTGGCCACTTTTCCGCACCCGCCATAATCGAAAATCAAAAAAAAGTTTTTTTCGGCCCACCCTAATGCAGAGGTTATTGCAAAGTATTCAGTACGCAGCCCTGAACTGAACACCAACACCTTGCAATAAATTAGACCATGCATTCTTTCTAATTACTAAAAAGGTTTAAGGAAGATTTTAAAAACAGAAAAACAGTTTTATTTATCTGTTGGCATGTTTCAACTCATCCCTCAGTCATCATCATCGATTGACTCGGTGATGAGTTAAAGCATGCCAACTGTTAAATAAAAATATTTTTCTGTTTTTAAAATCTTCCTTGCACGTTTTTAACAATTAGAAAAAAAAATGTATTAATACAAGGTGTTATTTTGTTATAAATCAGACCTTAATTTTACTGTTATAAATCATATCAGAATAACAACAACAACACTTTTATGGGCGTATTTATGGGAGTATATCATGCTTTCTAGTAGTTATTTTAATTTAAATTCATTATGATAAATATTCACTATTATAGTGTACTATAATCATTAAAATCTACAAGCTATTATAATTTAAAATGATACTGTTAAATAAAAATATTTTTCTGTTTTTAAAATCTTCCTTGCACGTTTTTAACAATTAGAAAAAAAAATGTATTAATACAAGGTGTTATTTTGTTATAAATCAGACCTTAATTTTACTGTTATAAATCATATCAGAATAACAACAACAACACTTTTATGGGAGTATTTATGGGAGTATATCATGCTTTCTAGTAGTTATTTTAATTTAAATTCATTATGATAAATATTCACTATTATAGTGTACTATAATCATTAAAATCTACAAGCTATTATAATTTAAAATGATACTGTTAAATAATAATAAGGATTCATGTTACAAAGATGTAACATCCGTATTGCATATTAAAAAATGCTTTATTTTCCCCTTCGATATAATCTCATGAATTAATCATGTTTATTTGATATACAAATTCTGGATTTTCCATTGTGTTACTCTGTAGGCAAATCAATCAAGTTATAGATAAGAAATGACGCAATAGCGTAATATTAAGGGAACAAACAGCGTTCAAATTCAAAAGTTTTGAAACTTTATAAATTGTACCCGAATTTAAAATGAAATTTTTATAAGCATATAACATACTTCTAAGATGTCCAAAAAAATGTACCTTAAAAAAAAAAAAATAATAATAATAATAATAATAATAATAATAATAATAAAATAGAAAAAAAGGGGCGGGGAGAGAACAAAGATTATGAAATGTATAGGACAATGTAGCATTAAGAAAAAAACTGAGACTCGCTATTTTTATCATGCATTTTTATTTGTTTTTAAAAATACAGGGATCCTTAAGCGTACATTCCATTCCAACCTGCTTATTTTCTGATTTATTTTTAAATTCACTTTTGCTCTCAAATGCACCAAACTGGTCAGTTATATCATTCAAAAACTACAAAATGTGCCGTGCCTGTCGATTTTTTGATAAATGTAGAAAATATTAAAAAAAAAAAAAAAAAAAAAAAAAAAAAGGCTGTCAAAAATGACATTTTGAATCGAATTTTCCGAAGCGGGAGATCTGGGAACGAGGAAAAGGATCATACAAAGAAAATAATTGTTCATTAGAGATGGGCAATATCGTTCCTTTTAAGGAACCGTTCCAGCCGGAACCGTTCACCAAAAGGAACGAGTTCTTTAGACTCGTTTCTATTAAAATCGTTCCGAAAAAAAGGAACGAGTTCTTTTGACTCGTTCCTTTTGGAATCGTTCCGAAAAAGGAACGATTCCGACAAAGGAACGATTTTGAAAAAAAGGAACGATTTCAAGAAAAAAGGAACGAATCCGTAAAAAAAGGAACGATTCCGACAAAGGAACGGTTTTGAGAAAAAGGAACGAATTCGAAAAAAAAGGACGATTTCAAAAAAAGGAACGATTCCGACAAAGGAACGATTTTGAGAAAAAGGAACGAATTCGAGAAAAAAGGACGATTTCAAGAAAAAAGGAACGAATCCGATAAAAATGGAACGAATCCGCGAAAAAAAGGAACGACTTCGAGATAAAAAGGAAGGAATCCGGTAAAATAGGATGGATTTTTTAAAAAAAGGTTCCAAGGGAAAAAAACGCGTCCGAAACTATTTTACGAAAAAAGGGAACGAATCCGGAAACAGGGATAACAGATCTCGGAGCGACATGCAATCCCTAATATTTATTATTTATAACTAACTTATTTTCTTACATATTCATTTTTTTTTCATATCATTTCTTATCGTTTGCTTTAATTTTTAAATATTTTGGACAGTTCATTTTGTTTTTAAGAGTTCATTTTATTCATCTGTGTGCGCTATTAATTAGCATAGTTATTTCTAATCCCCATAATATAAGTATTCCCTGACTTTATGATTTATTGTATTAAGCATAATTCCTCTTGAAATTTTGCATTTAATTGACCTTTCATTTATCACTATAGTTTATCCATGAAATTTTACTGTAGCTTTGGTTTTGGTCATCAGGCTGTTGCGGCGGTCTATTAGATTTTCAATGTAATCATTGCTTTCCCCTCCAAAATCTGTCGTTAAATGACCCTCTATTTATTTTATTATTTTTGCGTAGGAAATTTCTTTATTGATCTAATATTTGATATCGGGGTCTATGATTTGTTTCCTCTTCAAAATTTACCCTAACGTAATCTTTAACTTATATATCGGCCTTCGTAACCGGCCGTTTTCCAAGTTGGTCCATTTCAGTACGATTCCTCAGGAATTGGGAATTTCGGAGTCTGCCCATTTCGAGAAAATTCCTAGAAGTCCATCTATTTAGGAATTAAGGGTGTATTTGAAAAAAATATTTTTCCACATTCAACAGCTCGAAAATATCCGATAGAGTTTCAGACACATTTTTAACCCTTCCCGGCACACTATGCCCGGTCTGGGATACCTAATTTTAATTCCAAACTTGCAAACGGCACCAATAACATTTTAGTAAAATTTTGCTTTTGCAACAAAGGTTTAAATTAAGGAATTCAAAATATCTAAAAAAAATCGTTTGTCAATTCCGGTGTCAGTCAACATTTTCTTATTTTACTAACAGATTTTGCCCGTGCCGGAAAGGGTTAAAGGTAGATACGTGAAACTTGCTGAGGTGATTTTTAAAGAGGTGTATAAGAAGCCGCGTGATTTCTTTTTTTTTCGCTCAATTCGTTAGAATTTGATTTATAAACAATTATTTTCTCAGTATGACCATTTTTTTCGTTCGCAGATCTCCCTCTTCAGGAAATTCAGTTCAAAACGCCAACTTTGACAACAGTTTTTTTGCAATTGTAAAAAAAAAAAAAAAAAAAAAAAAAAAAAAAAAAAAGGACAAGGACGGCGCATTGTGTACTTTCTAAGAAAGAGAATTGCCAGTTTGAAACGTTTGAGAGCAAAAATGAATTTAAGAATAAATCAGACAATAAGCAGTTTGGATTGGAATACACCCTTAACCCCTTCGTGACGGGAGTATTTTATGAAATTTTTAATGTATTGTCATCTTTTTTTAAAAACAGAAATTTGTGCCTTATGAAATCGAGAAAATGCTCCGATTAAATAAAGCTACTTTTGCAGTAAAATTTTACTGGTGGAAATAAACAAGGATTCTTAGGCTTTTTTGTGGCACGTATACGTGTCGCTCGTCCTCAAGGGTTAAGGCTAAATATGAATAGAATCTTTTACATAATCAAATTCAATATTTATCGATTTGGAGAGACATAATTGGTTAAATGGAGTGCATATGACAGCCTTAGTATGTATATAACAGTGTGCTTCCTAACTGAATCATCAATGCGGAGCCGAAACCGAAATGCCTACACCTAAAATTATAAAATTTTAGCTGTTACTACCTACTATAATATAAAAATCCATTAAAGAAATAGTTTCTGAAATTCAAAGCTTAGTGAGCTGAAAATGGGATTGTAAGTTTCTGAAAAAGGATACAAATGAAAATCCAAGATATTTAAATTTAGAAATTGCACATAATTAAAACTGTGGTTTTATGTAGTAAGAAAGGAAATTATAACTATTTAGTTCAATAACGTAACTAATTTTCTTCAATTATATATTTTAAGACAAATAAGTTTTGAAATACATAAAATAAATAATAATAAAAAAAAAAACTACAAAATACAACGTTGTTCAAAAGAATTTTATTTCAAAAATAGGAGCACACAAAATTTGCTGATTTAGTGAAATCATAAAATGATACGTTGCAATAAGAGCAAGGCTAAAATGGTAGTACAACAAACAATTCAACATTATTTTTTTTATAGTAAAGAAATTTAACATATATAATATATAGCTGTCATGAATAGTAAATTACTTCTAAAATTTTCATTTATTGACGGTAATTAAAATATTTTAGAAACAACCAAATTTCTTTAATAATTTTTGTTTATGAAGTTAGGTTACATAAGCTAAAACATTTAACAACGTTTAAACACGTAAATATGTACAGTATCATGACATAAAAAAAAAAAAAAAATATCCCACAATGGCCGTTTCGGGGATTGTGTGGATCCCCTTCCTCAGTGCGTAAAAAATAAGATAAAATAAAAGATTAAAATGGATTCAAAGAGCACCTCGGTTATAGCCCCGAGTAAAACTCTTAAAACCCTTGGTATAATCCCGAAAAACTGAGGACTATAACAGATGTTAGGGGGCTACTTCAGTCAAATGTCAAATGGACCCGTTTGCTAATGCTAATCCTGTGCAAGAAATTTATAAAGATATCTCAGCTGTATTTTAATATTTTTATTTTATTTTTTATTTTTTTGCATTGGATAGTTGAGATCGATCTGTATTCAAGTCGTTGTTTGCTTTTTCGATTATATTTACAGATATTTTTTATGCGGGACTTTCATTTTCAGAACCGGTTTAGAAAGGGAAAGCACCCTTATAAAAATATCTGCAATCAAAATTGAAAAAATAAAAAACGGCCTGCATTTTGATCCATCACAGCTATCCAATGAAAAAAAATCATTTAAAAATATTGAAATGCAACCGAGTTATCTTTATAAATTTTTTCCATAGGATTAGCATTAGTAAGCGGGTCTTTTCATTTGACAGAAGTAGCCCCTTAACGGGGCTAAAAAACATCGTTCTATTTTAATCCTTTATTTTTTTTTCCATACTAAAAATGGAGTTCCAAGAATCCTCTAAATGGACGTATGTGATTTTTGTATCATGGTATTGTACTTATTTATGCGTTTAAACGTTGCTAAAAATTTTAGCTTGTGTATTGAAATTCACACAAAGTGATTAGCACTTTCCAACAAAGTTGAAAATTGCTTATGCATTCGGTTTGTCTGGCCGTCTGGCCGTCTGTCCGTCTGTCCGCGCTCTAACTCCCGTAAATGTACTCGGATTGCTATGAAATTTTTATACGTTATTGAGGTTTACCCTAGCATGAACCCTATTGAAAATGAAGTATCTACCATGATTAGTTTATCTACAGAGAGAATCAAAAGTTTCCCATAACATTACGGCCTATGGGGAAAAATCGTTAATATACTCTGATTGCCATGAAATTTTAGGACGTTATTGACGTTTACCCTAGCACAAGTTCTATTGAAAATGAAGTTTCTACTATGATTAGTTTATCTACAGGGCGAATCAAAAGTTTCCCATTACATTACGGCCTATGGGGGAAAATCGTTAATATACTCGGATTGCCATGAAATTTTAGGACGTTATTGAGGTTCACCCTAGCACGAACTCTACTGAAAATGAAGTATCTACCATGATTCGTTTATCTACAGAGAGAATCAAAAGCTTTCCATTACATTACGGCCCATGGGGGAAAATGTTAATATACTCGGATTGTCATGAAATTTTAGGACGTTATTGACGTTTACCCTAGCACAAGTCCTATCGAAAATGAAGTTTCTACCATGATTAGTTTATCTACAGGGCGAATCAAAAGTTTCCCATTACATTACGGCCTATAGGGAAAAATCGTTTCACCGGAATTTTAAGGATGTTATACCCTGTCAAACATATTAAAATATGCATTCTATAAAATATAAAATGAAAATGTTGCTATTATTCATTTACAGGGCCACACAAAACAATTCCATTATATAATGGTAAAAGGGGGAATTGTGTGTGACATATTTTAAATATATTAAGCTTTTTCATGTATAATAAAATTCATATATGTCACTGAAGCTTAATATAAATTATACGCTACTGTTTTGCATAATATGAAATACATAGCATTTACAGGGCCATACAAAAGATTTCAAATAGTGTATTCTTTCCAAAGTACCGTATATGTGTCCGATGACGGCTGATGGAGGGATGAAATGCATTTTAATTATGATATTCGCGTTTATATTTCGCTAAATATATGCATATTATATGGTGTGTATAAATGTTATAGTTGATATACAGGGCTACCCAAAAGAGCTCACCAAAGTTACTGAATATGAGCGTAAATTATTTAAACGTGGTTCTTAAATAAGCTATGCATTTTTACGCTGAGCTGCATTCAATTTACTGAGAAATGTTTGCAGAATATAGATAAAGGGATATACAGGGCCACGCAAAGAATTCGGTACATGGACGCCTATGAATGATGATTTATGAGAATGTGATTTCAGTTGTTTTAAAATTGTTTACAATAAATTTTAGCCTAATGCTGACATGTAATAAAGGTACAGTGTAAACTACAGGGCTGAACAAAAGTATTCAAATATGTTTCCATCTAATAGTATGAATTGCTGAAAAACAAATTTCAAGCTACTGGGTATTTTCTTGCTAAGCTAAATTTTCCCATTATATGAACTGACATATGAAATACAGGGCTGTTCTAATGTACTGGAATACATATTTGGGTACATTTGGCTATACACTATTATTTCCCTAAATAACAAAGTTTTGTTAAAGATTTCATTAAGTGTTGGAAAGTGCTTCATAATCTATGCTTAACGCATGATTTTTTCTTACTTGTTGTTTTATGTGCTTGTTACGCTAAGGTTTTATCTGAGAAATTTGCTATAACCGAAATATTTTTCAAATAACTAGAAATGATCCAAAAAAATTTTGGAAACTTAAACATTTAATAATTTTAATGTTATACAATCATTTTCTGCTCTAATGATTTTGTTAATACATAATAAGTATTATTGAGACATGTGGAGAAAAAATAAGAATGTTAGGAATTATAATACGTAAAAATAAAAATATATGCTAAATTAGCAGACATTTGTAATAATAGAATTTTAATGCAATAGTGGGAAAAAAAAACCTAAATTAAAGTAGTTTAAAACACAAAAATAATACAAAATGCAACTACAATAATTTTTTCCCGAAATGTTTTAGAATATGTCAGGGCTTAATTTGCGCCGGAGCTCAAGTACGTCTCTGTTTTTAAAAAATATTTAAGTATTGGTTGGAATTCACCAGATCTCATAAATGTAGGGCTCCGGAGCCCAGTTCAATAGAGCTTTTTTTTGTATCATGGATACTGCCCATTTTTTAACTCTGCACATTTCACTTTCTTTTCTGTCATTTTCATTTGCAAGTGGATCTAACTGTCATGTATTATTATTCTGATAGAAAGAAATCGAGCAGTGTTTCCTCTTTTTTTTAATAAAAGCATCGAATTTTTCCGATAGCGGTGTCAATTTTTTTATTTTGTTTTTTAGTTTTTGGACTCGTTACAAAAGATTGATAAGCGGAAGGAATCGATTATAGTTTAAGATATGCACCTTTTAAAGAAAATTGAAAAATGTTGTTCCATTCTACAGCATATAAATATTAATTTCAGTGAATTTCAAGCATTTTTATAAAAATGCATAGCTATGTGACTATTTTTTTTTTTTTTTTTTTTTTGTGTGTGTGTTGATGCTATTTCTGAATCATAAATCTTACCATATTTAATACCAGAATTCTGCGATTAATTACATTAAAATTAGAAAATACTTCTATCGGAAGAAGTAATAAGTAAAAAGTGGAATAGTTGACAAATTAATATATGCTGATAAATATATTTAAAATTTTTTTTTTGCTAAAAAAAAAAAATGCTTTTGCAAATAATATATGAAATCTAAATATGCAGATTGGAGTCAATATGGGGAGGGGGGAACGCTACAATTGTTAGTATTGCAGATTATTAGGATTCCGGTAATTTTTACTTTCTCATCATATGTGGTATATGGTAAGTCTTGCAATGGTTTTGAAAATCGAAAAAAGAAATTGACGGATAGTGAAGATTACGAAAAACATAATTTTAGAAAAAAAACATGCCGTCTGTCTGTAAATCTTCCGAACAAATTGAGATAGAGACTTAAATTTGCTATGTACTTAATATGAAGTAACCTCGATTATCCGGAAGTGTTTCTATTGGACTCTCGAAATATTCGTTCAGATGACAGATATTATTGAGATATTCATAATCATATTTTCCAAATTCTACGACTTTTCACGACCCTGTATTTCATTGAAATTTCAATTCAAAGATTTATTTTAATTGGAAATGAAGCACTTAATCCAATGCAGTAAATTGTTAGTATAATTGTTTATTTAATCCGTCTGTCTGTGCGCGTGTCTGTCCGTCTGTCTGTAAATACTGTATCTCTCGAACAAATTGAGATAGATACTTAAAATTTTGTATGTATTTAATATGTAGTAATGAGAAGAAGCCTATTGAATATCAGTAAACTCCATTATCCGGAACTATTTTTTAGGACTCTTAAAATATTCGTTCTGATGAAAATTTATAGAAATTTTCGAATTTTTTTATCTTAAAGAGTGGGTGAAAAATACAATGAAAAACATAAATTTTGTATAAAGATTAAAGTCACTCGGATAATTATTTGCCGGAATAATTGTATTAATATTTTCCACATTCTTCGATTTTTCATGATCATTCATTTTATTCAAATTTCAATTCAAAGGCATATTTTAATTGAAAATGAGACACTTAAACCAACGCAGTAAACTGTTAGTTAACATAACTATAATTTTTGGAGTTATTAGGATGCTTCTTTTACGCAATTCGGTATTATCCCGTCGATCAGAAAACTATTTCCAAACTGTAAGATTAAATGCCAATAATGACTTCATAAATGTCACATTCACTTAACATTAAACACGTTACATGTGTTTGTTACGCCATCAAGTGATTTTTAATTTCATATTTTATGTGTGGTACTATTAATCTTTTACTAATTTATTTGTTATTTTGTTATTTAAAGTAAAAATTATGCTAATTTGCATAATTTAATAATAGTTTGTCGATTATATGTCGAAATGGGTCGACGAGATAAACAATTATAGTATCCGTAATTCCGTAATGGAGCATTACGAAGCATTGGAAAAATTAAATATACTTTAAATTTTATTTTGGAATTGTGATGCACTTGAAAAACATACATAAATGTTTTATAACTTTGAACATGCTTATAGTAAAGAAAAAAAACTGAGGAAAGTTATTTTTAATTGAAGTAGATTGTGGCATTTAAATGGAGAGTGGTGTAATAAAATCACTTTAAACTGTATTTATAATACTCGAATCTTTATAAAAACTTAATCAGAATGCACTAGCGATAATAAAGCACAATTAAAACAAGAAATTATAAAATCGAAATTTTCGTTTTTTTCGCCCAATAAAGAGCCGGCGGAATCGTTTTAAACTCTCTAACGGACCGGGCTGGCAGATTTAGAATAGTTTTTTCAACGGGCCGGGCCGACAAACAACATAAACGGGCCGGGCCGACAAAAAAATTGAACGGCCCAGACGGGCCGGGCCGATTAAAAAATTTTTCGGTCCTATCGGCCCGTTCTGAAGATTTCAGCTGGAACGATAAAATATGAGCTATTTTATATGGTTTTAACGAGAATAAGTATAAATGTACGTCACGAGCCATACTAGTTTGACAGCATCAATATAAAAATGTACAATGTAGAGATCAGCATCGGAGAATTACATTGTGTGCAACTCGTTTTAATATTTTTTTAGCTGACTCATGCCGGTCCGAGATCAAGATCGCATTATTTTTCTACATATAGACTGGCCGGACCGGAATTACACTTAATTGTTCTCAAGATCTGTAGGGCAGAAAACATGATTTGTAAAATTATTAACAGCGATAAAGAACTTATGTTAGCTTTATCTTCGGATATATACTTCTTGATGGTTTTTAAATTAATTTCTGATTAATTTTAAATTGTAAAAGTATAAAAATGATAAGCTTAATTATTGAAGGGATTTGGAATCGAATAGCGTTTTTTATTTTTGGTAAATATGACCTTTGTATGACCTTTTTGTAAGACCTTTTGAGTCTGACTTGTATGACCTTTTTGAGATGTAATAGTTTCTCAAATGATTGCAGGTTTTTCTCCCTTCCCATGCTATCGCTTCCGGAAATTCTATTCAAATCGCAGTGACATATGATTATGACAGTATTTTATTTACTTGTAGTATTCTTAAATTGCTTGTATCAAAAAATAGATAACGCCCTTCGATTATATAGTTTTTGAATAAAGATACCTGCTAATCTTATGCATTTCTGAGAAAAAAGTGAATTTAGAAATGTATCAGAAAGAAGTTTCTTTGAATTTAAGAATGAATCGGGATTTAAAACCTTTAATGAAATGATATAGAAATATTTTTATAAATTTTCTTTTATCAAACGTCTTCAAAAGTAACGACGTTTTTAGCTTTCTTTCTTTTTTCTTTTATTCTAAGCCATATTAAATTTTTAATGAATCTTTATTCGAATGTTGATAGCCTAAGAGTCTAAATAATCATTAATGTTGTTAATGTGTATTTCCTGTAAAATGTATTGTAAAATCATTCCATAGATATGTATGCAGTATTCTTTAAAAAAATCTTAATTATATGATAAAAATCTGATTTTTTTTTTTTTTTAGAAATTGTAGAAATTGTAATGGGCCAAAACAGGCCGGGCCTATTTTCACTGATTTCTGTACGGGCCGGGCCGGGCCGGGCCGGGCCGGGCCTAAAATATAAAAATTTAAACGGGCCGGGCCCAGGTCGAACTTTTGAGCTTTACAACGGACCGGGCCGAAATAAATTACCTACGGGCCTGAAAATTCCGGCCCGTGCAGACCTCTAGATATAATGCACAGTTGTAGTTTATTAAACGTTTATCCCCTCCTACAACTTTAATTTCTTTTCTCTTTCTTTCGTTTTTCTTCGTCTCCCTTCCCCCCCGATTTTTTTTTTCATGCACATTTGAAGGATATTTGGGCACTTTGCTTTAATAAATCAAAATATATCTTATTTTAAAATAAAATCGGTCCTTTTCGGAATGGTTTAATTTCGGAACTAGTCCGAGAAATCGTTCCTTTTCGGAATGGTTTCATTCCGGAACTAGTCCGAGGAATCGTTCCTTTTCGGAAAGAGTCCGATCAATCGTTCCTTTTCGGAATGGTTTCATTTCGGAACTAGTCCGAGGAATCGTTCCTTTTCGGAACGAGTGCGAGGAATCGTCCCTTTTTGGAATGATTTCATTTCGGAACTAGTCCGAGGAATCGTTCCTTTTTGGAATAGTTTCATTTCGGAACTAGTCCGAGGAATCATTCCTTTTCGGAACGAGTCCGATCAATCGTTCCTTTTCGGAAGGGTTTCATTTCAGAACTAGTCCGAAAAATCGTTCCTTTTCGGAACGAGTGCGAGGAATCGTTCCTTTTCGGAATGGTTTCATTTCGGAACTAGTCCGAGGAATCATTCCTTTTCGGAACGAGCCCGATCAATCGTTCCTTTTCGGAATGGTTTCATTTCGGAACTAGTCCGAGGAACCGTTCCTTTTTGGAACGAGTCCGAGGAACCGTTCCATTTTGGAATCGTTCCGAAAAGGAACGAATCCTTTTTACAGACAGGAACCGTTCGTTCAGTTCCACCACCGGAACCGTTCCTTTGGAATCGTTCCTCAACAAATGACACATCTCTAATTGTTCATAAATCAAATTCTAATGAACTGAGCGAAAAATGAAATCACACGGCATCTTGTACATCTCTTCAAAAATCCCCTTAGCAAGTTTCATGTCTTTACCTTTAAAAATGAGTCTGAAAATGTATCAGAAAATTTCGAGCTGTTGAGGGTGGAAAATTATTTTTTCGAATACACACTTAAACGAATGTCCCAGTTCAATGGTACATTATAACAACAGTTAATATGTCTAGTTGCAACAAATCATACATTCAATTGAAAGTAAACCAGGATTCGTACGGGTTCTGGAATTTCGAGACCAATTCTTCGGTACTGGTATTTCCTTATAGGAAATTTCTCTTTAAATAACGCAAAATTTCGATTTAGTTTTTTCTTCTTTTTATATATACATTGGGTAAGTTTATAATACGATCAGCAGCAAAACGAGTCTTTTCCAAGAAAAGGAATGGCCCCATCACCACTGGCCGAGAGGTTCTGACCTCAAACTGGTAGACAGCAGGTGCTAAGTTCGAACCCAATCGCGGCTGTCGGTCTAACCGTTCGGAGTTTTCATGGTTTTCTTCGAACCTTGCGTAAATACGGGTTAGAGTCCCTTAGAAAGACCCCCACGAAGGGCACTCCGCCCCCCTGGTCCCATATCCCTAGCGTAGATAATCGGACGACAAAAATAAACCAAACCATCCAAGAAAAGGAAAAAATATATAAAAATCGGAGCATTCACTCTAAAATTATACATGACATAATGTAAAAATCAAATTAAAAAAACATAAAAGGAAATGCATAACTTGCTTTGTCGCAAGAGTGTCGTTTGCCCGGCGCAGAGATTGCTAGTGGAGTAAAACTATTTTTACAGGGAGAAATTAGTCGTTGGGGGCCGCCGTAATACTTACCCATCATGGATATGCATACTATAAAATATGAAAATAAAATATGTGTAAACTATTTATAACATGTATTGCAATTCCAAAACAAAACTTAAACGTATGTTTAAATATTTTTAATATGTATAGTAATTCTCCATTAATGAATTGCTGACCAATTTCGACAAATTATATAAAACGCCAAACTACTCAAGTAGTACCGAACTGCGTAAAAGAAACATCCTTATAGCTCCAAAAATAATAATCATATTAACTAACAGTTTACTGCGTCGGATTAAGCGTCTCATTTCTAATTAAAATATATCTTTGAATTGAAATTTGAATGAAATACAGGGTCATGAAAAATCGAAGAATTTGGAAAACAGGATTACAAATATCTTGGCAACTAATAATCCAATCGACTTCATTTTTTATGCAAAATTTGTGTTATTTTATTGCCTTTTATGTTCATTCCTTAAAATAAAAAAAAAATCGAAAATTTTTATATACTTTCATCAGAACGAAGTTTTCGAGAGTCCGAAAAAAGTAGCTCCGGATAATCGAGGCTACTGATATTAAATAGGCTTCGTACCAATCTTACATACTAAGTACGTAGAAAATTTCTAGTCTCTATCTCAATTTGTTCGGGAGATAGAGCGTTTACAGACACACAGACGGATGGACAGCAATTTTTTTCTTTTTTTCTAAAATTATGTTTTTCGGAATCTTTAAAATCTGAAACGTGCAAATCCGTCACAATTTTTTTTTTCGGTTTTCAAAACGATTGCAAGGCTTACCCTATACTACGTATGATGGGTAAGTAAAAAAATGCATAATGGTTCAATAAGTGTTGGAAGGGAAAAATAAAAATAGGTGGCGCTAAAAAACTGGAGAGAGGGTGTAGCAGCCGGTACAAAGTACCCCCCCCCCCGGCTTTAGGACCCACTGGCTCCTTAAAAATTTTGGGTATCTGCACCTATAGGTATTAGCCTATATAATATAAAATAACATTATATTAATTTTTAAGGTGACGCTTTAATGATTCTCAGCGATCGTGAGTATCTAAAAGGAAAAAAATTAACGAGGGAATAAGAAATATTTGCATTACGTCCAGTGATGTACCGGATTTTTTAAAATTGCTTGAGAGGACCATAAATTTTTGAAAGCGTTTCTTAAATAAAATTTCAATAGAATTCGAGAAAGAAACATGTGAAAATGCGATATGCTGATATTGGATGTTAACTCTCTGATGGTAAACTTTTTTTTTTTTTTTTTTTTTTTTTGATAATTATATTAGATAAAGAATGATCGCGTATTTAAATTTCTCCTAAGGTTGAAATGAGATTTCGCGATGCTGCTGGAAGGGAAAGCCCATTTCACCAGAACAATGATTCTCAAACCGTCTATAAGCTAAAGCCGCCATTATTATAAGTTTTATAGAATTTTAAGATAAGAATTAATAAAATTTTCTCGAAATTAATTCATTAAAAATTAAGTTACTTATAAATTAGATTAAAATTAAATTAATTTTAAAAAAATTATAAGTATTATTTACACCCCACCATAAAATTCTCCCTTTTCATTCAACCCCTTTTATGTATATGGGGGGGGGGGGGCACCTAGAAAACTTCATCCCCGTGGCCAATGTTTGCTGCCGACACCTCTGCCTGATTGAATTTTTCCAATCTATCTTCAGATATGAGAGGGAAATGTTTCAGGTGGAATTTTTGTCAGTTCATAATTTGGGATATGAAGAGTTTAAATAGAGGGGGTAATTTGTTCCGGCTGCTATGCCTCTTCCGGCTTTCCGGCCTTTTAACGCCATCCACTTTTGCTTTTCCCTTCCAACACTGATTACACCATTATGCATTTTTTCTCCCTGTAAAAGTAGTTTTACCCCACCAACAATCTCAGCGCAGGAATGTTACTTGTAAACGACTCTTGCAATATTGCAAATTATGCAATTCCTTTTATGTCTTTATATTGTTTTGTTTTTTTTTATTTAATTTTTTAATTTTTATATCATGCATAATTTTTGATTGCATACTCCTATTTTGATATATATTTTTCCTTTTTTTTTTTTTTTTTTTTTTTTTTTTTGAAAAGACTCGTTTAGCTGCTGATTATATAAATTTTCCCAATATAAAAAAAAAGCGTGTCTCCAGAGGGGATAGGGGCAGTGTTCTCGCTGACATTTGACCAACGTTATTAATTTGGCTATTTAAAAATAAAAAACATTCGCCAAACGAGAAAAGTATTCGCAAAACAGATTCGCTGTGTAACAAAAAAAAAAAAAAAAAAAAAAATCTTTAATCCTTTAATGTACCTTTTTTTTTCAATGTGTTCTAAAATAATCTAAATTTTTATCACTGCGACAACGATTGTTATTAATCTAATTTCAACTATCCGCTGCAAATATATTAAAAATATATATATATTAAAAATATTTGTATATTAATAATAGGTATATATGTATATGAATGAAAAACGAAAAAGGAAAGAAAGAAAAAGCAAAAATTGAGCACTAGCAATTTGGCGAAGCTAATCGCTTGCTTACTCGCCAAATGGAGAATTTAATCGCAATTTGGCGCAATGGCGAGCGACAGCGAGAACATTGGATAGGGGACATTGTACAATTTGAAGAGAGGGGGAATTGCACTGTTTTACTACTGAAAACACAAAATCCCAAATCTTCCAAAGAGAACATCTTATTGTTCTAATTATGAATGTTCTCCCCGGACCACCCTCTTAAATCAACATTGGGCGTTGAGGAACGCTGGAGGTACCTATCGCAGCAGAATTATTAAAGCATTGTTGATAATGATTTTAGAAGAAAATCATCGGTACATATGCTATATGCCAACGGCTGTTAAGGCCTAAATAAAAAATTTTAATGACATATTTGTGTAATACAATGCCTTGTAGCATTATAAAACCAATAAAAATCAAATTGTTAAAAGCAGACTAACTTAATTAGAATTAATCACTTAAATAATATGGAATTCGTGACTAATTTGCATTCAATGGATCTTTCAATACACTACCCTCTTTAAAAGTTAAGGGTGTTCTTAACTCATCCGCTCAACAAGCGAAAAACGTTTTGACACATTTACAAATTCATTTTTTAACAGAAAGTTATAAAATTTTAATGTCTCACTATGAAAGCGATTTCGAATTGAAATTATTTTTCCATTTTATGATAATTAAATTACTTATCGAGTTATAAGCTATTTCGATGACGCAATCGCCCGTTTTTCTCCTCCTTTTCGACCGGTTTTTCTGCCTTCGTCGGGAAATATGCTCAAAAGTGTCAACTTTGAAGGTTTGTTATGAAAAATCTATTGTGTTTTTTAAAAAACAAAAGAATGAGTGCAATTAGACAGTTTCTGAATAACAACATCTGCTATTTTCATGCATTTCCGAACAAAAATAAATTAATGCATGTGTCACAAAGTTGCCCTTTTTGATTTAAGAACACCCTTAATTAAAAACCTATCTGGAAAAATAGGGCACAGACCAACGCGGCGTTGCAACTTTGCGACCACCTTTCGAAGCGCGCTGCACGATGTCAAGTTTAAACAGTGAACAAGAGTTTTGTTTTAACCACACTGTAAGAAAAAAAATTATTACTACGCTAAATTCAGTATTATGAAATTTAAATGTGTATTACTTTTATTGCCAATACCGAATTAAGTTCATCATAAACAAATTTCGGTAGGATTAAAAAACAAGTTGGAAATTGCACGTGAACGTAGCAAATGAGGTGCGTTCGTACGATAACGAAGTTTTAAAAATATTCAGATCTTGCTAATATAATAGAGCGTACTCCGGATACAGTATAGTAGTCGAAATCTTTACGTTTCTGTAAATATGCAGGAAGTAATTTTTATTACACCTCAGCAACGTATATCTTATTCATAAAATGTGAAATAGTTGAATATAATTAAAACACGTACCAAACCATGTTTTCCCGTATAGCATTATATAGTGGAATACTTTTGTGTGGCCCTGTAATTTAATAATAAAAATTCTTTGCATCACAGATTGTACAGAATGCATATTTTAGTATATATTTCATAGATTCATGCCAATTCTATTATGTTCGAATGAATGTAACATCATTAAAATGCGTTTGAAACTTTTTCCCCATTGACCGTAATGTAACGGAATCCTTTTGATTGTAACTGTAATTGATCTATGCATCCGATTTTCATAACATTTGAAATGACTCGACAAAATTACGCAATAATTATATGTTTTAAATTTCAAACGATTAAAATGCATTTAAAACTTTTTTCCCTATTGACCGTAATGTAACGGAATCCTTTTGATTGTCCCTGTAATTGATCTATGCATCCGATTTTCATAAAATTTGAAATGACTCGACAAAATTATGTTATAATTATGTATTTTAAATTTCAAACGATTCGGTTGGGTAGTTTTTGCGTTGTTATATGCGGACAGGCGGACAGACAGACAGACGGACGGACGGACTGAGCGACAACAATAGGTGCTACGTATTTACATAATTACAAACGCACCTAAAAAGAGTTATAGAGATAGCAATATCTGATTAGCAATATTATTTAGGCTTCATATTTCTTTGAGCTTTTATGGTTATTCATTCATATTTTTCTAATGTATGCAGCTATACCCAATCCTACATTGTATCGTTTTTATTTTTATTTATTTATTTTTTAACAATGATTTTTTTTTATAATACAGTTTATAATCGATGTATTTATGGTCTGAAACCTTCTGAGATCAAGTAATACTCGCAGTTGACCGTTTAATCCATAAGGGCTTGTTTTGGTGGCGGTCCCAATTCATCAATCTAAAAATGAAATGTTTATCTGTCTAATTGTTTTTTTTTTTTTTGTGTGTATATATATATATATATATATATATATATATTTATTTATTTATTTATTTATTTCCTGGGCTTTAATATGGGTAAAAGTTGAGGATCTGTATTCTGGGAACTCTGGTCAAATATCCTATTTGCCGATGCGATAACACGACTGTGGATATAGCTCTAGTATATTAAAGCAAATGAGTAAGCGTGATCGTAAATCGCACACAGGTTTCCGTTTAATATTTGTTTTAAAATAATTTATTATTTAATTAATAAATCCAAATTACAATTGTTAAATTCTATCACTGATGGTAACACCAATAAATTTAATTTAAAAATAATTATAAAAGGATGTTGTTTACTTTAATCAAATTAAAAATGTTCAAATCAAATTCTTCAACTAAAATCCAAAATTCTAATTTTTTTGAAATCCGAAATTAAAAAAGAAATAAAAAAAAATAGCTGAAATATAAATAAAATTTTAAAATTGTAAAAGCGAAAAAATTGTTTAAAATTAAATTTAAAATGCTGAATCATTAATAAATCACAACAGTTTTTAAAACTGAAAGAAAACTGGTATCCGAGAAACGTTATGAGTATCATATGAACGAAATTTTAATGATATAAAACCAAAAATTGACAAAAAAGCGAAAATTCTTTTAATTAAACACATCGTAATAGGAAAAATTTGAAGTTCCAGCAACGGGGCTCGAACAAAGAGCCTTCTGTTTACTAGTTATTTAGCTCCAAGACATGATGTCAACACGAAAAACATTCAAATCAAGCTTCTCTTTTTAAATCGCAAAAATGAACGGAGCCTATATTGAAAAAATTAATTTAATTTAATTAATAAACTTTTTCAAAATTTTATTATTTGTCGTGTCACGAGGTGTTTAGCTGTAAGTACACAAAATTTGAAGCCTCCAACTTATGCAGTTTTCATGTACGGATTCTGCGACGCATAGACAGACAGAGGACAGTAACGAATAGAGTTTCATCACACGAACGAAATCCTAAAAAATAAACCCAAAAAATTATTTTTCGCATAAAATGCAAAGGAGAAATTGAATGTTGAAAGGAGAACTTTTGTAAGTGGCCTTGGTTTTGATCTTGTCAAGCTATAGAACACAGGAAAAATGTAATAATTCAATAAAAAGTTTCAATTTACATCCAATTAAATGGCTATTCAGAAATTCCATTGAATATTTAAATGAAACGCAAGGCATTAATTGACAGCTGACAAGCCAAAGAATAAACAGTAACTTTGTAGGTCACAAAACTAATGCTATTATATGAGCGTTTCTAATTATTAAATTTTGTCATTGGTGTACGTAATGTTCCGTCATAATGGATTAACGTGATCATAAATTGGTAGCTCCTCTCTGGATAACCGAATTCTAGTCATATAATGTAATACCTAGAAATGAATTTTTTTTTCTATTTATCTGTTGTTTAAAATAACATGATAATGTTTATGAAATGATCACAATATGAATATCTATAGTTATTTACAATTCATATAGTAATAATAATTTTAAAAAACTTCAGGGGCAAATAAATAGGTCATATGTGTCATCAGAGTTGAATTCAGACGCTTTTCTCCGGGAGGGATTTCTGTGGCTCCGGAGGGGGACATTATATAGTTCCGAGGGGGAAATTGCACTTTTTGACCATTAAAACCACAAAATCTCAAAATTTTCCGGGGGAGATAGCTCATTGCTCCGGGGGGGGGGGTGTCCCCCCGCCAGGCCACCCCCTATATTCAACATTGTGTGTCATATTAAAGACAGAAAAGGCATCAAACCATAATTTCTGTAGAGCGTTTCAAGATTTTGAGCATTTTGCACACATTAACGGACTTATAGACGCACGCAAGGTGGGAAAAACGGGCAGATGCCAATTCCTGGCTTCAAAAATTTTATTAATTAATTTTTTCTTTAGCTCGCGATTTTTTGTGGTAAAATTTATTTTCCATGGATCACTTAAAATAATGAAGCACTAAGAGATAAAGGAACTAAAAATTTTTCACAGCATAGTTCTACTACTCTGAATTTCGCAGGGTAGTCATTTGATATTCATTTTATGTTCATGTGTTGCAAATTTATCTAAAATGAAGTGTTCAGAAAGGGAGGGGGAGAAAAGGGAATTCCAGTTTCAATTTTCCTTCTTAAAAAATGTTAGTTAAAACTTATTTTTGAATATTTAATGTTTTTTAATTTGAATCTTGGCCTGGACCGTTATTTACTGAATTGGAAAATTACAACTCGAATGATTTATTTGCAATTTAGAATAACTATGTTAAAAATGTTATAAAATATACAATAAAACCTGTATATGAATGTTGGTTTATTCTTACTGATTTTCGTGTTTTAAAAAAATGTTTCTTCTCCGAACGATTAGGCCGACTGTCGTGATTGGGTTTGAACCCAGCTCCTCCCGTCTGTCAGCTTTGCAAGCAGATTGTCTTAGCCACTGGTGGGGTTTTCATCGTTTGGAAGTCCTATTTTTATGCATATATTATGTGATGTTTAGGAAAACAGGAGAAAAGTACGTTTGAGATAATAATTATGTTTAGTCACTAAAGGAAAGATGTTATCCACTTGTTTTGTTGGTAAAAAGTTCTGCTTGTCCTCTCCCTTCCCGTGCGGGACAAGTGCAGGAAGGTATTATTCTGTTAAGTAAATATTTTTTCAAATGCATTATGAAAAAAAATCCCATTATTACATACTTTTAACTAGTAAATATTTCTTTCCTAAGTTTTCTTTGATATAAAACTTGACTTCTCTTTAGTCGAACCAATGAAATATGTAAATAATAAATGTATACAATTCAATAAAATTGGTTTTCGGGTAGGTGAATATTTCTTTGCTTATTTTCCAAATTTATTTTATTTATTTATTTACTTTTTTGTATTGTTTAATCATTACTATTAACATTCTGCTAATTAATTTCTTCTAAATATAAATTTTTAAGTGTGATATACCTTTAAAAAAAATAGAAAAAATATAAAAATAAATGCTAAAAATATGTAGGCCCTTGATATAGTAATATAACCCTCTACAACAATATATTTATTTGGTCCCTAATATATTGTTGTAATGAAGTTTTACTATAATCATACCTATATATCACTGTGGGAGTGTTCGAGGAATGATAACGTATGATATCGTAAGGAGGAAAGGGGTTATAAATCTCCAAAAAGTTAATATATTTGTATAGCCCCTTACATTATTGTAACAAAAAATTATTTTTACTGTTGAGTCGTGTGATAATACATTGAAATAAAGGCTGAAAATTATTTTTAAAATCTAAGATTTCTAAATAATTTTCGCATTTTTAAAACCTAATTATTCATTGATAGTTAAATTTTGCAAATATAAAAACATTATTTTGTCTTCGGAAATACATAATTGTAAATCAGAAAATGAACGAAAAACCGATTACAAAATTCCATCTATACTATACACACATTAGGTGTATTTATGTCGGCCGATTATCTGCGCTATGGGATATGGGCCCTTTGGGGTGTGTTGCCCTCCGTGGGGGTTTTTCTAACGGAACCTAACCCGTATTTACGCAAGGTTCGAAGAAAACCACGGAAAACTTCGAACGGTTAGGCCGACGGTCGCGATTGGGTTCGAACCCAGCACCTACCGTCTACCAGTTTGGAGGTCAGAACCTCGCGGCCACTGGTGGGGCATACACTCATTGGGAATGCACCAAATAGTGATTTTGGTAGAATACCAAATATCGAATATTTGACCAACAGGTTTCGGCCAACCGAACAATAATTATTCGGCTTGCCGATTACTTTTAAATTTCAGAGTATGAAAATACAATTAAAAAGTTAAATTTAAAAATAATTTTACATTATAATATTTAACATACACACTTCCATATTGATAAACAAGACCTTTTTACAAATAAATTTTACACTTAAAAAAAAAAAAAAAAAAAAAAAAAATCATCTATATGCTTTGAATCGTTATTTATGATGATGTTAGTTTTAAAGCTTCTTTAACTGATAAAAATTTTTATTTCATGGATGCCTCTCTTAATTAAACTAAATGAATAAAATTTTCTTATATTCTAAAACAAATATTTTATAATAAAAACGAAATTTTGAAGGAATCGGGAAAAAAAAATTGTACAGTTCATATACTGTTTGTCACGAAAAGACTAAAATTGTCAGTATTGGTCAATTTTCTCGCGTGATAATTTTTAAATAGCAAATAAAAAAATGTAAAAGCATTTTTTTTATTTAAATATAATTCTATTTTAATTATTCTAAATATCTTTATTAATTGACAATTAAAATTAGAAGTTGTTTAAAGGTTGTTAAAAATATTTCTAAAAAGGTTTCTTAAATATACCGAATATTCAACATACCAAATATTCAACATACCAAATATTCAACATACCGTATGGTTTGATATTCTGCCTAACCGAATATTCGGTAATATGGCCTAATAGGCCGAATACCGAATATAGCATCCCTAATATACATAAAATAAAATCGTAAAAAAATAAATAAAGGTATCAAACTTGTAAAATATTAAAATACACTGCAGCACACTAAACCTTTTGAGCCCTCTGGGCACGTGTCTATCGCAGTGACATGGACCTGTGCACTTTTCTCATACCCCTCTAATAATAATTTTTATAGTAACAATGTAAAAAAAGAAAAAAAACTATGGCTGCACTTGTTCTTTTTCTGTACGTCGGGAGAGTTGTGCAGGTGTGCTCTCTACCTGTTATATCCGGGTTCACGGAGCGGTATAAGCAGATAAAGCTCGTGCTTGCTGAGCCACACTTACCATCTGCGTTACTCTATGAGCCTATGTTACATAGCTTGATGAATCATCCTATTGTTCAGATTTTACATGTTCCGAGAGTTGAGCAGCGTTTTTTGTTGTTACTGTTGTCTGTTTTGTTTTGTTTTTCTCTGTATTTCTTTTTAGATATTTTTATCTATTTTAATTTTAAGTAACTATTTTAAGGATATCAGTAGATTTCGAAATGGAACTAACAAAATGTTATTTTTCTTAGATGATTTAAGAACATTTTATTAATTTTACAAAATGATTTAAAATACTTAAACACTAAGCGAAAAATGAAGTAAAAAGTTCCCTTAATCTGAATCATCAATTTAAATTTTCTTTTCCTATAATTTTATGTGATTATAAATTATCTCAAACGGGGGCCGTGCCCCTGAGAAAATAATATGTATATACATACATACTAATAAAAATACTGTTTAGGTTCTCCTCGATTTTTATCTGCCTGTCCTTCAGGGCCGAAACTAGAGGGGGGGCAGAGGGGGCACGTGCCCCGGGCGTCACCAGAACAGAAGGTGAAGGGGGCGCCCAATTAAGATTTTGTTTGGTGTGTTTGATATAAAGAATGCATATATGTGTGGAGTGGAGGGCGCCAACATCCATGTTTGCCCCGGGCGCAAAAAAGGCTAGTTTCGGCGCTATTTCCTACTTTTAATAATGAAACTTCAGATATCTATTGCCCTTGAGCACACTACTGTTGTTGTACTTTATTGAAACGATTATCAATTTTAACTAAAATATTTAGAATTAAATTTTGTAGGTTGCATTTACCACCAATAATTAATAATAATAATAGTAAAACATCCCTTGAAACTTTTTTTTTCGGGAAAGATGTGCATGAGAGTTTATCTATCTGTTATATCCGGGTGCATGCTGATGTACAAGCAGCTACTGCTCCTGCTTTCTGAGGATTCAACATTTACCATCCGTGTTGTTCTAAGAATTTATGTAAAACATAGCATAGCCAACCTTTTGTTCGGATTTTATTACCGATTCCGAAAATTGAGTATCTGTGTGAAAATCTGAATGCCGCTTTATGCTGATGTCTATAGGTGGCAGTAAAGAACACAAGGGTGGGCCATTGTTAATCCCTGGAAGTTGAAATTCAAATCAGTTTTGTTTTTTCTGTAATAATTTTAAAGTAACAAAAATAAAATTTATTCTTCACAAATCATTTAAAATAATGTCAAAGCCGAAAAGGAATAAGAACTTTATTCTCTTTTTTGTAAAGTATTACTAGAAACATTTTTTAATGCAGTCGAACTTCCCTTTAACGAAATCCCTATTTAACGAAGTTTTCTACTTAACGAAAATTTCTGCCTAACTTTGAATTAGAGCACCATTAACATGCAAATTAATCTCCATATTACGAAAAATGTACTCTATATAAGGAAGTTTATTTCATTTCCATCCGCCTACAACATTTAAAGTGAGAGGTTCCTGTTGCGATGGGTTTCTAAATTTATTTCAGTAAATTGTATGAAAATGAAATTTTTTGTTTATTTAATCATTTCTATTCAAAAGAAGAAATGCTGGAAGCCTTCGATGCAATCAGAAAGGGATCCTTGCTTCACGAGAATATTACAGATGGATTGTTCGAGTACTTACAAAAATGCGAAAAGTTTTATGAACAATGTATTTATTTATTTATTTTTTAATAAGAGCTTGTACAATGTAATATTTTAGGCCTTTTTTAAAGTTAAAGAATTTATATACTCAGTAATAAAAAAGAAAAAGAAAGGAAAGGAAAGTTATGCTACGCTTCAATTTCTCTTTTCTTCTCCGTACTATGGATTTTTTTAACTTTTCTTTTCTTTTTTTTTTTTTTTTCTTAATTTTAATTAAATTTTTCTCACAAGGCTACATTGCAAAAATAAAAATTACTGCTTCAATAAAAATGCATTTTTTCAATATTTTTATTTTAGATATATTTTATATTTTATACCCGGTGCGTCATAAATTCGTGCAAACTTTAAAAATCCATAATAAAGGAAGTAATGCTCGAAAAAAATTTCGGTTTGCGCGTGTATGATCAGACGGATTTTGGATTTCCCCCCCCCCCCCCATATATAATAAAAAATATTCCAAAAGTTACCGATAGAAGGCGCTAACACGTCATACTGAAGCGTTTTATGCAAATCAAGCTAGCAATTAAACACCTGGCTGGAAATGAATTTATCATTCGATCATTTTATCATACAAATTTCATGAATTTGAGTTAATTTCTCTTTAACGAATTTTCTTTATAACGAAGTGTTTAAGTGTAAAACGATAAGGCTTCGTTAAATGAAAGTTCTACTGTATTTAATGTTTTATAAATAGTTAATTTTCTGTACTGTTTTTTTATGCTGATATGTTTTTAAAGATGTATATGGAGACTTCAGAGAAATTTTGCTTATTTCATTTATATATTTTCTATTTTAAAAAATCTCGGCCTTGATTGCGGACTAAAAGACTTATATTTTCCAAACACTTGCCTCTCCCTGGTGTTAGATCTGCTGCCCTATGCACATATCTATCTTAATTTAAATGAATTCAACAAAACGTACTATACTTTATCTATTGGCAGAGAGCAATATTTTCATTTCTCTTTTCAATCGATTAATAATTTTAATTAAAATATTAAGAAATAAAACGCCTGAGTTGGATTTTTTAAAGGAACTTGATACTAATTCGCACAGCCTGCCGCACTGAATTTATCCCTTATTTTTAGCAAGCTCTAATTACTGAATACATTACTTTAAAAGTCTGCCATTTTACCACTTAATTAGCTATAGACATGGCACAGACCTACCGGAGTCTTTTCCCGCCGGCTGAAACTATTTATTAGTCATCTTTAAAACCCCTCAAAAATTAAATTCATAAATTCAAACTCATATTTAGAAGCCACTTCGGACACTCCTGATTTGATTACCGTTATTGGACTGGAAAGAATGTACTTTAATGGGCAAGAATTTTTTTTATTTCGTAACCGTTTCAAGGCTAAAACTCGCCTGGGGCCAGAAAGAATTTTAGCAACTCCCTCTCCATTAATCTTTTCCAAAATAAATTTACAGATAATTTTACAAAGTGTTTTCGGTCTTCATTCTAACTAAATGTGAAAACTTAAATATGAAATAACTGTTTATATTTATTTATAAATATTAAGCTTTTTTTCTTCATGATTTACAAACAGATTTTATTAAAATTTAATTTGCTGCTGTGAATTGAACTGACGCTAACTCAAACAAATTGCCATTCGAAGCATGGCGATTGAGTAATGTAAACCGGCGAAGAACTACATAAGGAGTCTTGAAGCATATTTATAGTATTACAAGTTATCATCGCTGTTATTTTGTTACTAATACGAAAAAACAGAAAATATTATGTATATTTACTTATTGACGATATTAAAATTTTCAAAAGATGCAAAATTAATATTATTTTAAAAGAATTTTTATATAAAAAAAATCATATGGAATTTAAGCAGTTAAGATGAATCCCTAATCAACTAAAAAATTCTATTATCTGTTTATTGGAGTTGCTGAGTCAACAAATGCTGAATTATTTATATTAACTTAGGTGCAGACGGATTTATCTTTCCGAGCAATCGTCTTTATCGCACGCGACAATATAGATTATTATTATTATTATTATTATTATTATTATTATTATTTTAAATTTACGCTTCAAAATTATCTTAAAAACCATAAATATTGAGTGAGTTGCGGTGCCTTTTTCAAGCAAATTGAATACAGTTTTGGTACAAATAGTATAGTATTTGTAAGTACATTTTTTCCTCTATTTGACTGTGTAAAAACTAAAAATATGCGATGCTCAAAAGTTTAAAAAAAAAAAAAGCCGTAAAAGCGAAATTTGATAATCTGCTGTTGCCAGCGACAAACACGTTTGTCCTTTTCTATATAGATTATTGAAACTGTCAGTATACATGAGGGCATTTATTAACGCCTTGGAGATGAGAGACCGGTATACGTACCGCATACGGTACTCAAAATCCTCGATTATTCTCACCGGTAAAATTTCATTGTAAATATTGCCTTATTTAATCAAAGCATTTTTCCAATTCATTTAGGCAAGAATTTTTGTTTTTAAAAATCGGTGATAAAAGATTAAATATTACACAAAACACGCTCGTCCCGAAGGGGCTAATGGAGATTTTGTTCGTTGGAGCTTTTGCCCTGTCCTCTTTTTCTTTATCTCTATCTCTCGCTCTTTTTTTTTTCTTTCTTTCTTTTATTAACAGTTTATTAAATTTTAAGAGAATGCTACTAACTATTCTACCATTTTTTAACTGAAGTATTTAAAATATACATTCATTCTTTTAACATAAAACAAATATTTAAATTTTATTTGTTTAAAATATAAATTAGACCCATATTTGTACCGGATATATAATATATAAAAATAACCATGCTCCGTAATATTTTAAGACTCTTACGCCTTATTTTATTTTAGTTACATTTACAGTTCATATTTTAAAAATCTCATTAAAAATAAATAATACTTAAGGGATCTCTTTTAAGTTGGATAGTTTTAATTTGTTTGATTTTACAGCAGTTCAGAGACGTTTTCACCCTTAAAAATTATTTCTGAATAATATTGAAAAAAGAAATTATTAATGCTGGTAATTCGTCTGAATGATAATCGCAAATTATGAACATTAGTCATTCTCTTATCTCTAATCTCTCCCAGTCTTCTCCCCGAGAATTTTTTTGAAACAATAAAAAATGGACAGTAAAATCCGTTCTATTGTTGCCATTTTCTGAAAAAGAAAAGAAAAAAGAAAAGAAAAGAAAGTAAATTTAGCAGACAATTTCTTTGGCGCGTTTGTTTATCGTCTGATATTATTCAAAAAACCCGGAGCTGCGAACGAGCCGTTGAATTCCATTTTATGTCTCAGATTTGAAACTTCGCGTTCGTCGCTCCCTCCTCTCTTCTCATGCAACCGCACGTGAAGGTCACTTGGGGCAAGGCAACCGGTTCTAAAAAACCTCCCTCTACCTGCGGGCCATCAACCGCCAAAATTTGTTTTTGTACTCCGATGAATCGCTCATCGCTCTGGTGACGTCATATAATTTTCGTTGTAACCGTCGCTGTAATGTAGCGCAATTTCAAATCTTTTTTCTTTTTTTTCGTTTTTCTACTCCACAGTTTGAAGGATTTTTATAAATGCTTTCTAAATCCTAAAATGGACACCTGTCACAGAAAATAAACTGGAAGAGGTGTTACGCTCTAATTAATTTCGGAAGCAAATAAGTATTTTTTAAAATAATGGTTTTACTTTTCCTAATCCCGGGATATTCGTGCTGTTTGAGCGTATAACGCGTTTTTTTTTTTTTTTTTTCTAATAGATTTTATAACTGCTTTCCTTTACAGTGGCTCACAAAAGTGTTCGTACACTTCAAAAATTTGTACTAAAAAGAAATTTCCCTGAAATTAAATTCGCATATGAAGTCGAGAAATTTTTTATATTATCTCCAAGTTATTCTAAATAACACACAACCTTTTTGTTTAACATTAAGGGGTTTTTCTTTAAATCTAAAAATGAAAACGGAAGATGCTACAGAAAGAAGACGCCACAAAAGTCTTCGTACACAGAAACATTTTCGGATAATTTCATTATTAAAAATATTGTTTGTCGTTTTATTTTTATTTTTGCATTGTATTGACATTTATAAAATCGCTGGGCTTTATATTTTGCAGAATTGGTCCGTAATATTCTATTTTTTAATTAAAAGTGGTTTGTAATCGTAATGTCACGACTAATAGCGTTTGAAATTAGTTATTTTTCTTCATAATAGTAATAAATCAATTCGACATATTGCAAAATTAGTTAATTTATTTCATTCTATGGTGAAGTATGCGATAAAAGGCTTTGTAGAAAAAAAATGGATTGAAAACTAGGTATAAAAAGGTCGTCAATCTAAGTTAACGCAATGGGATCAAATACTTACAATTAAAAAAGTCTTAAAAAATCCCCGTTTAAGTTCTATAAAAGTTGCTACAGAAATTAATGAAACAGTTTCTACTTCATTTTCACCTGAAACTGTTCGACGAGTGATAAGCCAAGCTGCATTATATAGGTATTCTGCCCGTAGAAAAATTTTTGTTAGGGCGAAAAACTGAAAGCTTAGGCTTTCTTTAGCAAAATTAATGATAAATAAACCCGAATCGTATTAAAATAATGTTTTATTTACAGATGAAATCTAATATGCCATTCTTGGTCCAATGAGTGCATAATAGTATGGAGAAAAAAAAAATTAAGAATTTAATTCAAAGAACTTTGTTGGAACAGTTAAGCATGTCAGTGGAGTTGTCCTTGTGTAAGGGTACATATCAGCATCAGGATTAGGTAATTTGGTACCTATTGATAGCATAATAAATCACGATCTTTGTTCCAATATTTTAAAAGGTAATTTAAAATTATCAGGCCAATATATGGATAACAGATGCAACTTTGTTTTTATCAGGATAATGATACAAGGCACATGGCTCTCAACGTTCACCTCTGACGTCTTTATAATTGTTCACAAGTTCTGAAAACATCACCTCCAGTTGCTTAATTTGAACCCAGTAAAACATATTTAGAGATACCTGGAAGTTAGAACACGAAAACACAGCATTGAAACAAAATGCGAAGTAAAAACAGCAATGTTCGATGAAGGCATCAACTTTCAAGCAGAAAATACAAAAATACTAATTAAATCTATTCCCAGGTGTTTAAAAAACTTTTGTGGTGCTAAATAATATCCTATTAAGTACAACTTTAGCGAAGTATTACAATATTTAGAAATAAACAGCGATTTTTCTAAGTGTACGAAGACTTTTGTGAGGTAAATTTTTTGATTAGTGATTTTTTCAAAATAAAGTTTTGCGATGTTTTTAAAATATTGTATGTAGTTTTGTTAATAATGAGTCATAGATCTTACTCTTAAATACCCATTCTAAAATATTAATTTTAATTAATAGATAGAGCCCTATTTCATTGAAATTCCTAAGTGTACGAACACTTTTGTGAGCCACTGTATGCTGCCAGAGTACATTAAAATGCCTCATTCCGGAAAAAGCTTTTTATTTTTAATTCTTCATTCTTCTCTTTTTCGACATTTTCCAACATAACTGAAAAGTGTTTGTGATTTCGGTTTGTCTGGCTGTCTGCATGGCCGTTTCTCTCTCTATGTTCGTGCTTGAATTCTCTTAATTATACTTGAATTACCATGAGCGTGGTATATGTTATTAAGCTTTATCATAAGATATTTCCAATTGAAAATGAAATGTGCAGCACTTACTTAGTAAAGACAGGGACACACAAAATAATTTCTTTATATTAGAAAGAAAACATGTTTTCAGTGCATATCAATGAAGTTACACTATTTCAAACATAATGAGATTGATAATCATCATTGAGATGTAATACAACGAACATTTTGTAGAAGCATTGGAGAGCATAACATTTATCATCCACTTACAGAAACATTAAAAAAAAAGGTTTTGGCGAAAAATTATTTGTAGTGTACTTTAAAGAGTTAAACTGCTTCGATTGAATAAAATTGATGTAGCTACACGAGACTTATTATAGAGCAGAGACGGCTAACCTACGCCATGCATGAGATAAGTGGCACAAAACAATATATGCAGTACAATATTAATTCAGTTCTTAAAACAAAATAGATTACATTTCTCTCTGTAAAATAAAAATAATTTATGTTTATCATTTAAGCTCTCAAATTTTTTTTTCACGTTATTTTTTAAGAGAAAAAGTTATAAAGTAATCCCCTTATAAAAGTAAATGAAAATGCAGGTAACACATCTCATATTTTAAAAGTATTTTTCGATTTTTTAATAGTTTTCAAAAATTCGTAAAATTTAAGACAGTTTCCTAAATATTTAACATAAGTTTTATAATTTCTAATTTGAATTGATTCATTTTTTTATACAAAATATTAACATCTTTATCGTACTTTTCTATTCCTATTTTTTTCAACTTTGGATAAATACTCATAAATTATTAAAATTTAAACATGCAGAAAAAAGGCAACAGTAGATTCTACTTTAGCCACAAGTTGTTAACCTTTGTTTTGCCATAAGTTCCATGAGAGAATATAATATTTTAACTTAAATCGATTTACTTGTTATACAAAATATATATATTAGCATTTTTAACCTTACAAATTAGTTATGCAACGAATTCGGTTAATCGATATTGTTCCCACTGTAAACTTGCGTTGATTTAAACTACCTGTACCTCAACAGATTTTATTAAATAAAATAGGAGCGACAGAGGACAATCCAAAATTATAGGATGGTTTTTAAACATTTTATTAGAAAAAGAAAATTAATGTATAAAATTTATGTTCCTTTGATAACTACAAATATTAAGGCTGCTGGTTACTTATTTTCCGAACTCCCTTCTGTAATGTTAAGTGTATGGGCGTTTGATGCATTTTTATATTCAAATTACCTCCTCGAGAAATTAATGTTTTTAACTTCCTTTCTCAGTGTTTTCTTCTTAAAGGATGTCTTTTTTTTTTTTTTTCTTAGTTTTCAAAATATTTCTAAAATCTTTGTTTAACTTAATATCTTATGTTTTAAATACTGACAAAGTGGAATTGAAATTTTAGCACTTTAAATAGAACTAGGTGTAGTTTTTAGAGATATTTTGAAAATTAAGAAAAAAAAAAAAACTATGCTTACAGAAGAGTACACTGAAAAAAATAAGTTAAAAATATTAATTTCCTGAGGAGATATTTTGAATATACGAATGCATCCAGAGATATGTTTAGGAAAATTTTAAGTCCTTTAAGGTTGTATTCCGATCCAAACTGCCTTTTTTCAGATTTATTTTTAGGTTCATTTTTGCTCTCAAATGCACAAAACTTTCAAATTCTCTTATTTAGAAACTATACAAGGTGCCGTGATTGTCAATTCCTTGATAAATGCAGAAATGTTGCAAGAAATGCTGTCAAAAACGGCGTTTTAGACCAAATTTTCCGAAACGGGAGATCTGCTAACGAAAAAAAGGGTCACGGTCACGCTAAAAAAATAATTGCTTATAAATCAAATTCTAATTAATTCAGCGAAAAAATATTTCACACGGCATCTTCTACATCACTTCAAAAATCACCCCAGCAAGTTTCATGTTTCTACTTTTAAAAATGAGCCTGAAAATGTATCGGAAAATTTTGAGCTGTTGGAGGTGGAAAATCATTTTTTCGAATACACCCTTAAAGGACCCTTCACAAAATAATTTATAATAAAACAGGACCGTTCACAAAATTCTTTATCTCTAAACAGGATCTTTCACAAAATTATTTTTCTCTTAAATAGACCTTTCACAGAATCTTTTCACTTTTAAATTGAACTTGTCACAAATTTAATCATTTAAAAATAAAATCTGGTCTGTAAATAAACAGTTAAACTCGCCAAAGTACATATTACTTAACTTTTTTATGTATGAAAGGGTTAAAGAAAAGAGAAAAGACAAATAGAGTTGGTTTATTTTTATTGGTTGTATCATTATTGATGCTATTTTTTCATTATAATTAAAAATAAATTTTAAAACTTTTAACAGAAAATGGCATTATGTTTTAAAAAACACGCATTTATCGCATTAAAATGTTATACTTAAAATATTTTATTTTTAACCATTGATACGAACGAAATTGCTAAACGAAATGCTTCATTGAAATGAGGGAAATAATAGAGATAACGTCATCATAAGAGAAAGAAAAGAACATTTTCTTTGATCAAATTAAATGCTTTATTATAATGCGTCTAAAAAGGCATAAGTTTCTGGAATTTTTACGCGCCGGTATTGAAATTAGAACTTCAAGTCAAGAGTGCGAATGTTCGTATGCAAAATTGTAGCAGACAAATATGAGCTCAAATTTGGAAAAATATTAAGCTATTGCTCGTCAAAATATTTTCATAATGGTGAATATGGGTATGAGAGGTATGCGTATTTAAATTTTGAGGTGGTAAAAATGACGTAAGATTACAAATGAAATTTTATGACTGTGTCATAAAATTGACTGTATATGATTGTGACATAAAATCATACAGAATGAAATAATTTTTTGTTCATATTTCCTTTCGATAATGCGGAGCATGAGATCTTCAATTGATGATATTTACCTATCTTGATTGTATTTTACTTATTACGCAACGTATACGAATAAAGTTAAATTTTTTAATAAGTTGGAGCAGTAGAAGTTTAAAGAAATAGTATTTTGGCTAAAGTTATATTTGTTTTAAGAGTCAGATTAACCAATGTTCGATGAACATTTGTTGTAATTATTTTTTTAATCAATGCTAACTTATCATAATATCAAGGCTTGTCATTCGCCAAGTTTCCTTTGACTGCAGTACAGGGGGCGCTGAACTACATGATTTTCTAGAGCACCTGGACTGTAGGAACCCTATGATTTTCACGTTGGTAGCGCCATCTAATGTTAGAAACTGAAATGTTTTCCATTATTTCCTATGGGATTATTAGCAGTAGTATACACCAGGTGGCATTACATACGAGACAAAGTCATATAATAAGTTGGCAATTATAGGGACAATTTCAACAATGGATTTTCTCCTGAATGCGAGGCCTTGATATTATGATAAGGGGGCCTTGTTTTTAATTTATTATTAATCAGTGTAGCTGTACATCTTTAAACATTTTCTTTTGTCAAAATTCGACGAGTTCCACCTCGTATTAACCTTATTTCAATTATTAAATATACTTCTTGCGGAGAGGGCAGAATTAGTGTGCTCTTTTACAAATGTATGCATTGTAGGATTTTATTAATAAAGAAAAACAATAGAATGTTTTCTCAATATTGATATTCAGTTGAAGATTCGCACGAGTTATTTACTTATTTATTGTTTATGGATATTTTTTTTTACTCTGTATCAATCTCTGTCATTAAATAACAAATCATAAACATGATTATATATATATATATATACATATATATATATAACTTATGAACGACCGATGTTAATTTCATCGCACTGAGTTCCATATTGTGGTAATTTTGAAATACAAACAGATAATCAGATTTTAGTAATAAAGGCATATGCTGTTAACATGGAAATATTTTGAGACCAAGAGGGAGCTCATGAAGTTTTGGGGGCAGGAGTGGGGGTTCTAAGCCCAATGTTTTCCAATTTGGAAAGGGATTTTCCAATTCCCTGCTCAACAACACGAAATTATTTTCCGACTCATTTTTAAACATTAAGGAATTAAATTGGCAAGCCTGACTATTAATGATATTTGGAATCGAATATCGTTTACCATTTTTGATAAATAAATTATCGAGTTATTAACTACTCAAATCACATGAAGACAAGTTTTACCCTTTTTCGAGCTACCGCGTCGGAAATTCATTTTAAAACGTTCACTTTATAAGTACTTTCTGAATGATCTTCTGCTTACGAAAAAATTGAAAGAGCCATTTGATTACATAATTTCTGGATAAGAATACCTGTTCAATTCATATATTTCTGGACAAAAATGAATTCAGAAATGTGTCAGAAAGGAGCTACTTTGGGTTTGAGAACAGCCTTAATTCACAAATAAGTACATCAAAAGTCGCATTATTCATTACTGATCATACATAATATTGATCATTCATTATACATTGTCTTCTAAGTTTATGGATATCCAGTAAGGAAAAATATTTAAGCTGATAAGTAAATCTATTTTAGTATTTTAAAAAAAAGTTACTTTTTTTGTGATGATTGACAGCGTTATCAATAGAAATATTTTGTAGCGTTTCAACCAATATATAATCAAAGCGTGTTCAGAATAAATAATTTCTTTAGTTGCAAGCATAAAATAGAATTCTTCCGCAAGTGATTCATCAATCTTTATTTTCTATTTTCTGAAAACCTTTTGAATCCCTTTCTCTAATTAAGCTACATTAACATATTTAGCGAACTTAGAATTCTGAAATTTTGAAATAAGAAATTATTTATGTTTACTTAGAGACAGTAAGATAGTTACTATGAATTTTATTATGAAGATGAAAAAGTCATTCTAAATATCTTACAATATAAATAAATAAATGAAATATACGAGAGGAAAAAGTTACATCAGCCATGAATATTTTACATTATATATTTTCGAAAAATACATGAACAAGCGTTCTTTTCTTATCTGTGCTTTGTCTTATCGTTTTATGTATAATTCTTGTAACACATTATAAAAAAGAGTTATAATAGAAATATTTTTATTTACGATTATAAACTATTTCTTTCATCATCATATTTTACTTGATTCTCCCTTCTTTAATTAGGATTCTCTCTTATATGCGTTTAAGCGGGCTGTGCATCATGTTATAATACACTGAAATCGTATACTCTTATCGCAAAACATCTTTACAAAGTGCACGATATGCATTTTCTTACCGGGTGTCCCAAAAATGACTGATGGATTTTAAATTTCAATATCTTGCAAACAGTGACAACCTGGCCTTCAATCGCCGTCAGCGCCACCTATTGTTTGATATGCGAACTAAAATAAAAAAAATACGGTAAAAAAACTCCTGACATTGTACATAACCCTGCTGCAAAAAAAATTTTAAATAGCTGTCACCGTTTGGAAGTTATTGAATTTTAAAATCCATCAGTCATTTTTGGGACACCCGGTACCTTCAAATTCCTGGTTATTCAAATTTGAATAACCAGGAATTTGAAGTTCCTGGTGTCCCAAAAATGACTGATGGATTTTAAAATTCAATAACTTCCAAACGGTGACAGCTATTTAAAATTTTTTTTAAATAGCAGAAATAAAGCCAAATTTTAAATAGCCAAAAAGAAAAAAATATTTCTTAGATATATTTTTTTCTTTTTGGAAATTAAATATTGCAGCTTTATAAAGTTACTTCAATAATAATTGAAACACTGTGTATAAACTTATTGTAGCTTATATAAATACTTTTATAAATACATCCAAAGTTATTCAGACAATACCAATAAAAGCGGTATTTAAAAAAAATCATCAGTCAGCAATTTTCCATGTTTCAGCCTTTGACTGCACCACGTGCCATATCTGGCACATACCAAAAAATATTATAATTTTCATTTTGTGCCATGAGTTTTCTGTTTCTGATCAGGAACAATTAAAAGAATGGAATACGCTTATTTTGTTCATGTCACGTGGCTGAATAAACAAAAGGATTATAATTTGTTCTACGGAAACAAAAGAAATTTCGATCAAGCAATTAAGGTAAGATTCATTATTTTTACTGAATAGTTAAAAATATTAATGTAAAAAAAGTTGCAGAGTGTTAAGCAGATAAAATTAATTAATTTAAGCTCACTTATCTGCAAAATATAGCAATACAATATTTTAAAATCCTAATTGTGTACATATGGCAGACATAATAAAATATCGAATATTAGCTGAGAATTTGAAATTTATTTATTTATTTATTTGTTTTTATTATTTTTCCCATTATGAGAGTAATATATAGATTTCAAATAATTTTTTCATACAAATAGAAAAAAAATTGTACAGTAAAGGGTTAAAAGTTTGAAGTTCCTTTAATTAAGCATTGCCTTAATTTTGCATGGAAGGCCATTGCTTATTCAAATGCACTAGTTTGGATTAATTTTTTCATATGATATCGGAGAGATAGTTATGATCGCAAACAACCAAGTCTTCAAACAGATTTTTTTTTCTTCCAGAGTATTGGACTGTTGCATTTCATATGCACCACCAGATAAAAATATTCTGCTAATCTAGAATCTGGACATTGAGGGGGACACTTTGTATATGAAGGAGACTTTAAAAGTCCCATTAAGTATTTAATAGATTTCTTCATATTTGAAGAAAAAGAATTTAAAATTTATTTAATAAGATTATTAATGACAGGAAAATTTATATTTAATGCAAAATACTATGCCATGCTTCGAAAGCGCAGCCAATTTTACGGACTTTTTTATTTTAAGAATATTTTCTCAATCGTATTCGTATGAATCACTTATAAACAGTTGAAAGATAGGTAATGCAAAATTTCACAGGAAAAAGGTCTCACCGTCTTTAAAGCACTATGTAATAATTTAAAAATAAAGAGTGCAAAATCACGATTTGGCCCATGGGGGGATCGAACCCACGACCTTCGCGTTATTAGCACGACGCTCTAACCAACTGAGCTAATGGGCCTCGGTTGCGAGAGGAAAATTTATCTTTTTATTCTCAGCGCTCAAATTATTTTAACTTTTTAAAAAATATATTCTCCAACATAAAAATTACATTCACAGATTTTATAAAGGACTTGTCTTCTATTAATTTATTTTATGAATTGAACTAGTAATTTTTCATTTTCGCATCACCCAAATATCTAGATTTTTTAATATTATTATTATTATTATTTTTTAGTAAGGGAGAAATTTCTGTGTAATTTGTAAAATTCTGTAAAATTTTAAAATAAGAGTAAAAAATCACGATTTGGCCCATGGGGGGATCGAACCCACGACCTTCGCGTTATTAGCACGACGCTCTAACCAACTGAGCTAATGGGCCTCTCGGTTGCGAGAGGAAAATTTATCTTTTTATTCTCAGCGCTCAAATTATTTTAACTTTTTAAAAAATATATTCTCCAACATAAAAATTACAGAAATACATTTACATTCACAGATTTTATATAGGACTTGTCTTCTATTAATTTATTTTATGAATTGAGCTAGTAATTTTTCACTTTCGCATCACCCAAATACCTAGATTTTTGAATATTATTATTATTTTTTTAATTAGTAAGGGAGAAATTTCTGTGTAATTTGTTTTTATTATTTCATAAGAATTAAGACACGTTATGTTTAAAAATAATATTATTAAAAAATAATAAAGTATTGTTGAAAATATTTTACAAAAGGTAATTATTGATTTAATAAATAAGATTTAATAAACGAATTCTTTCTTAATTTTAAATTATTATTACTACATAATATTCTTCTAATTTTTTAACACTTTCTAACAAAATTAAAAAGTGTTTATGATTTCGGTTTCTCTGGCCGTCTGGCCGCGCTCTAATTCCCGTAAATGTACTCGGATTGCCCTGAAATTTTTGGACGTTATTGACGTTTACCCTAGCATGAACCCTTTTTCATACGAAGTTTTCAGCATAATTAGTTCATTTACAGGGACAGTCAAAAATGTACCATTTCATTACGGCTAGTGGGAAGATATCGTTTCAAATGAATTTTAAAGATGTTGCACCCTGTCAAACATATTAAAATTTATGTATATTTACGAAGTGCACTAAAATATGCATTCTGCAAAATATGCGATGAAAAAATAGCTATTATTCATTTACAAGGCCACTCAAAAAAATTCCATTACATAATATTAAAGCAGAGAATTGTGTACGACATATTTTAATTATATTAAACTATTATTATGAATTATAAAATCGATATGTCTCTGAGGACTAATATAAATTATACGATATAGTCATGCAATAATACGAAGTGCATAGTATTACAGGGTCACAGAAAAGATGTCAAATGGTATATTCTATCGGAAGTACGGTATATTATAAATAATGGCTGATGGATGGATGAAATGCATTTTACGATATTCGCTTTTAAGTTTCACTAAATGTATGCATATTATATGTTATGTATAAATGCTATAGTTGATATAAAGGACTACACAAAAGAGATCGCAAACGTTACTGAATATGAGAGCAAATTACTTAAAAGTGGTTTTTAAATATGTTATGATTTTTTACGCTGAACTACATTCAATTTACTAAAAAATACTTGTAGAACATAGAAAAAAGGATATACAGGGCCACGCAAAGAATTGGATACATGGACACTTATGAATGCTAATTTCTGAGAATCTGATTTCAGTAGTTTTAAGAGTGTTTTAGTTTAAAAAAAAATTTTTGCTAAATACTGGCATATAATAAAAATACTAGGTAAATTATAGGACTGAACAAAAATATTAAACTATGTTTCCATCTGTTAGATTAATTCCTTCTATTAAATTGCTGAAAGAGAAATATCAACCTGCTAGGCATTTTCTTGCTAAACTAAATCCCCCCATTATATAGTATATATATTAACCGACGGATCAAATACAGGGCTGTTTAAAAGTATTGGAAGATAATTTGGCTATAGACATTAACCTTATTTCTCTAAATAACGAACTTTTGTGAAAGGTTTCATGAAGTGTTGGAAAGTGTTTCATATCTATGCTTAACGCATGATTTTTTTGTTTGTTTGTTTGTTTTAAATACTAAGGAGAAAATTTATTGAGGTGGAATAATTTAAAATTCAGAATTTGAGTGTTATAAAGATTGTTTCACATTTCAACAGTTTCCCATCTGTGAACACATTTGCAATTTATATTTTAACGATTTACTTTCATAATATGTCATTATTATTTACATAATTTAAGAATAATTTTGTGAAAATATAAAAAAAAGAAAAATAAAGAAAATGATAAAAAAGGGGGAAAATCAATATGTATATGTAAACGAATTGCATAGCCAGATTCGGGTAAAACTGACATTCCTGCGTAGCCATTGATATCACTGGAAAACTAGTTTTACAGAGACTATTGGTAATGCGCGGAAATGAATATGATGAATAAACATGGCATTTTATCCAAATTATTAATTTTGTCTGTTTCTGATGTTTTCTTTCCATGTACAACGCCAAATTTCCCACTGTTGCTGGTAATTGGAACTAGTATTTATTTATTTATTGTTGGAATCTTTTTTCCCATGGTTTCATTAGTCCATTTATCAAATTTTGTGTCATTCCAGTTATTAGAGCGAGTTACCTGCAGCTCTGAAAAGCATCAGTTTAAAAAAAAAAAAAAAAAAAAAAAAAAAAAAACACCCCGTATTATAAGTAATTTCTAGGTAATGCTATAATCGATTAATTTTGTGACACTTCAAGAAGGCGAAGAAGAAGGGTGTGTGTGTGTGGGAGGGGGGGGGGGGCGGTCGCCTATAAAGTGTGACATAATGTGGCGGAGGAGAGGGGGGGGGAGGTTGTAAGGTTGTAACTCTCTTAACTGATACCGTGAATTTTTTTGTGTACAACTGGCGTCATGTGGCCGTTTTTTTCCTAACACATATTTAGTATTATAACTCATGCATTAAAATAAATAAATAAAATTAATTTTTATTAAAAACAATAATATTTTTAAAAGATCGTTTTTTTTTTTTTTTTTTTTTTTTTAATAACTCAGAAGCATATCATTTGTGTATCTTATTATTACCTTCTTCTGTCTTTACAAGAAGAAAATATTGGATTCGTGTATGTATGTATGTATGTTGGCCAATTATCTGCACTATGGGATATAGGCCCTAAGGGGTGGGATGCCCTCCGTGGGGGTCTTTCTAAGGGAACCTAACCCGTATTTACGCAAGGTTCGAAGAAAACCACGGAAAACTCCGAACGGTTAGGCCGACGGTCGCGATTGGGTTCGAACCCAGCACCTACCGTCTACCAGTTTGAGGTCAGAACCTCTCGGCCACTGGTGGGGCATATTGGATTCGTGAAAAGTTTCAAATTATGTTTCCGGAAGATTTATACTTTTTACAAGGTTATGAATGCTATTTTATAGTCTTTAGAAAATGTCTGTCTGTGAGTTTGTCTGTATGTGACAAAAATTTTGCAGCTGCTCTATTCCAATAACTAATTTACTGTATTTAATAAAATTTTAAATTCAGTTAGAGCTTCAAATAAATAGGTGATGAATAATCTTTGATCAACCAATTAGGTAGCGCTATTATATTGCATCTTGCACGATTTTCACACTATCTATATCTCAAGAACTAATTCACGGATTTTCATCAAACGTCCTCTTCATTTAATCGTTGACATAAGTTATTGCTGATTAGGTTTGGTATAAATTTCCCAAAAATCTGCAGATCAAGATCTCAGCATTGCATTGTTACTTTCAACTCATTTAATTTAATAAATGTATTTTTCAACCACGAAATAAGATTAATGTACTGATATTATAAGTCTTTTTATTCAGTGGAAATATGTAAAAACTGTGTGTTTTTATCAATTTTAATAACGAACGAACCGTTGACTATAATATACAGGATGTCCAGCAAATAAGACCCTGATTTCAAAATTAAATCTCTCAAAAACAAAGATCCATAGAATTATGCGGTAAACGGTTTCTTTGTTAGGTAAACTGTAAAAATTTCATACAGAAGTTTCAACTTTCAAACGGTGAATATTTTGAAAATATTGTGTTCTAATTGCAAAGAATATTTGACTTGAAATTTTTCTTGTTGTAGATTGCTTGCAAAAAACATTTTTTTTTTTTTTTTTTTTTTTTTTTTACAGTGCCTAATTTTAACGAGTTTTGGAATTAAGTTTTGAAATTTTGAAATTCCAAAAGTTTAGTTCAAAAAATCGTTAAATTATGGCATTGTACGCCAAAAAGCTCGTTCTCTGCAAGCAATCTAAAACAAGAAAAACGTCAAGTCAAGTATTCTTTGCAATCAAAACACATTCTTTTCAAAATATTCACCGATCGAAACTTCTGTACAGCATTTTTACAGCTTACCTAATAAAGAAACCGTTTACTGCATAATTGTATCGTTCTTTGTTTTCAATAAATTTAATTTTGAAATTAGAGTCTTATTTGCTGGATACCCTGTATGTTATGACGTAAAATCTGTTAAAGGTTAAATTAGCCTTAATCGTTCATTGTAATATCGATACACGTTCAAAAGTTCTTTCACGATTGTTTATTCGGAACAAAGTTACAAATTTAAATGATTTCCATAGTACATAGGTAGACGCGCGGCAGCACAGACAATCACCTCATCGAGTTCACTATTGAAATTCTAGAATTAGTTAAAGTTCGATTCGCTTATTGAAACGCAATTGATCTGCCAATGAATGTCCATCGTCTGTTGATTTTTATTGACAATGATTGGGGGGGGGGGGGGGGTCACAAGAATTCTTGTATAAGCATTTGACTATATCAACTATAGTTTAACAATAAAAAGCAAAGGAGCATGATTTGGATGAGCGTTCTGCGAATGTTGAATGACTTGAGAAAAAAACATATCGAGTAAACAGGAAATGAAAACGAGGATCATTCCAGCCCATTACTACATTGAAGATATAATAATAGATAATGCAGAAACATGGATTCAAAGATCTTGGACACCAAAGACTAGAAATGTGAATGCCAAACACATAATATTTCTACGATTTTTGTCAAAATTTTTAATTATGTGTTTAAATAAGTTAGGGCCTGTTGTATTTCTTAAATTTTTTCAATGCGATAAATAACAATACATTAAACCGATTTTGTTTTTCATTGATACCACAACCCGTATACGTCTATGTATGTAAATTTTCTGAATTAATCACGTAATATATCGTTAACTGTATTTTTTTATGGCAAACAGGAGTGTTGATATTAGATTGGCCTAAAAATCTTGTGTAAGCTAAAATTAAAAAGGGGGGGGGGGAGAATCTAGCATTAGTTTATTTTTCTTAAAAAGAGGGGGGGGGGGTACAAAATGACTAAAAATATGCTTAGCTTACATAATACTTGAACGGTCCCTAATTCTTTGTATCGCCACGCTGCATACCTGCAACTACTTTGGGCTTTAAAAAACTATTTTACATATTGCTGCTATCTCTCAACACAGTAGTTAATACGAATTGATCATAGAATTCTCAACAGAGGGCGATGCTGACTTAATTTTTAATGCAAAATTTTACTTATCATTTGAGCAGTTTCGCATCGTTAATGCTAAAACAAACTAAATAAATTTTGTAAAATTAAAATGGCTGTATATACAATAGATTTTTTACAAGGGTAATTTCGTATACTTCACAACTTTTTACAGGAAAATTGACCATATTTATGAGAAGTATGTAATATTCTGTTTATTGCGGCTGTAAAAAAAATATATTTTAGTCAGTATATATTTTTTAAGTTCTGTTTACTTTCATGCTTAAAATAAATTATGTATTTTAAAATCTCAATTTTTTTTTTTTAATCCAATGTTGAGTCATAAAGGGTTAAATTTTTGGCGTCTTGAAATTTGTGTTACCTTCTGCAAATACCCCGCTTACCTAGTTGGTAATATGCCAAGCGTCTGAAACGGGTGAAAGCGGGTGAAACGGGTATAGCTACCCTTTCCTCATCTTTGAAATTCCAGGCAATTTGTATTGTTTCATATATAAAATATATAAAACATGCAAAATTATTTTTATAATTAAATATATATACATATATAAAAGTAGTGTTAACCTTTCAAAGGCTACCAGGGCCGTAGCTAGAAGCGAATAATAAGGGGGGGGGGGTCATATTTTTTTTCTCTCTCCCTTTGTGGTGCTGAAAAATAAATTAGTGCATATTCACACTCTAGTCACTATGTTTCTTATTAAAGTGTTGTAATAACTTCATTTTATCCTAAGAAAAGAATATGATGATGAAAAATTCGAGTGTTTAACTAGCGCAATATTAAACATCATGTTAGCTTCATATGTGCAAATAAGATGAGCGAGTGTTAAAACACTTATTTTAGTTGTAATATAAGTATTTCTGCAAAACTGTGAAATGTCCTCGAAACTAAATTTGATTTTTGAACAGAATTTCATTTGGATTTTCGGAACATAAATTCATTTAGTAACCTTGGAAGCTTTTCCAGGGAAGGCTCGAAATATTTAACGAGGAGAAGAGGGGGGGCTGAGCCGCCCGTAGCATCTCCTTAACTACGACCTTGGAGGCTACCCTCCTTCTTACATATCTATACAAGTAAAAATTTCTCAGAACAGCACACTTTCCGCGAAATACAGTAGTACATTCTTTAAAATTTCATTTAATGAGCTGTAAGGTAAGGCGGCAAATTTGAAGACTGCATCCGCCTCGTCTGAAAAATGATTTAAACCGGCGACAGAACTTGCAAAAACATCCAATTTACTCGCAAATAAAATAATAATCACAATAATAATAATAATGTTCAATAAAATGGAATTCTGCATTCTTAACTAAATACGCATCGCATATCCGCGCTAACAAACGATGAAAAGGGATGGGAATAAAAAGAAAATAAACAACCTCTATCTTTTTATGGTATTTGGCGGGAAAGAGAGATTACATATTGCAGTTTTTAGACATACGTACCTTATATATATATATATATATATATATATATTTTTTTTTTTTTCTCTCGTGCCGAGCTTCTGATAATTGGGTTCTTTTTTTGCTGAGGGAGAAAAGGGAGACGAACAGGTATAAATGTATATCTGGCACATGTTGGGAGGTCGCAAGTTTTGTAGGTATCTTCTGCCTAGTGCTTGTGTCAGTTACAAGTCGAGTCGATTTCCCCCACGATTCATGACAGAATAAGAAAAAAAAAGCAATTATATGGGAAAAAAATTTAAATTAATTTTTTTCAGGCCTTATCTCAATATGCTTTAGATAAAATCCAAACGGTTGCACTGCGTTAAATAAGTGAAACGAAAATCAAAGCAAAGAAAAAATAAAATTGCATGTGTTGCTACAAGTAGCTGTTTGCATCTTTACCCATTGATGTATATATCGAAAATACAAAAAACTGTTTCAGGCTGTGGTAGGCTCAAAGGCCATTTTGCAAACACAATTGCTACCTGGTTGCTAGATTTTAACCAGAGCTGCTACGGATACGGAGTCGGTGAAAAAAATTACCGACTCCGACTCCTATTTCGACTTCGAAATTTTTAAAGACTTCGACTCCGACTCTGGGCTGGCTAATACCCTAGTATTGCTGTCGGTTGAAATTATGAAAGAACGCAAGAAAAATAAGAAAAACATTTCACTAATAAATTTAATTCAATTCTTATCGGTATTAATTAATTTCTCTTTTTTTCCGCTTTAATAAATTTTCAATTTCCCATTCCATAAACCCGAAAAATCCAACTATCGAAATCTAAAGAATAAAACAAACAGAGATTACTATTTCAGACCCGTGAACTTGAGAGGTTGGGGGGGGGGGGATCTTTACCAATTTTAAATTTTATATTAATTCGTGTTCTTCAGAGCAGAAAAATTTCGATGGAAAGGGGAAAAATAATAATAAAGATGAAAATTTTACTAGTTCGGAAATAAATCGGGATCTGTTAGAGTTTTTAATTAAAAAACGGCTTTCATCTACTATGTACACTGTTAAAAAAATTCTGAAATTCACGAACATTTTTTCCTGAATTTCACAGAAAAGGTCCCTTTTCACAACAAAAGGGCATTTTCCGTTACAAATCACAAAATTCCACCATATTTCCTGAAAATAACGAAGTGGATGAAATTAAAAACAAAAAACGGAGACACTCCACTGTGTGGGGGGCTCCATGGCCGAGTGGTCAAGGCACCACACCGGTAATCGCCTGCGAGCGCAGATTATGGGTTCGGGTCCCACTGGCGCCATGGAATAATGAAAACATAAAAAATCCCTTTTAAATTACATTTTTTCTGTTTATTTTTCTCTTATTTCTTATTAAAAAATCTTTTAATTTATTAGACGAAAAATAAATAAATAGTAAACGACAATTTCAAAAAATTGTCTTTTTTTTTTTTTTTTTTTTGTAAAAAATTGTTAATAAAAACTTTTTTATTGATTCAAAAAAAAAAAAAAAAAAAAAAAAAAAAAAAAAAAAAACAGTGGTTTTAAACAGTGATTTGTTTTTAATTTAAACTAATTAAAAAATTAAAATTGATTTAAAAAAAATAATAAGTATTATACATCAGTCTAAAATAAAGTAAAATAAACCGTTTAAAAATATTCTAAGGAATATATTTGAAAGGAACTAGAGAAGAGAACTCTACTTGTCAGTTCAGTGGCACATAATTTAAGAGAGAACTAGACAGTATAGGTGAGTTATTTTATCTCGTCTGTTGTAATTGCATACTATTTGTGATAATATTTACAAGTTACACAAAATTTTATTTGTTATTCACAAAAAAAAAAAAAAAAAAAAAAAAAAAAAAATCTCGATCCAGAGAAATTATTGTACACTCCTTTTCGAGCACGTATAATCCAAGAGCCGGCTGCACAAAACCCTAAGTCATCGAGCACAAGAAAAAAAACTTTATTTTATGGAAGAGTAGTAATAGAGAAATCTAATGGTCCATGTCTGTCGGAAGCGAAGTGGTGCATAAGCCAAAAAATTAATACCACTAGTGGTTGACTCGTAGGTTTAGCATTGTGTTTGCCTGATAATCAAATCTAGGAAAACATGGAAAAATTTGTGCAAGAAAACACAATGCTAAGCCTACGAGTCAACCACTAGTGGTATTAATTTTTTGGCTTATGCACCACTTCGCTTCCGACAGACATGGACCATTAGATTTCTCTATTACTACTCTTCCATAAAATAAAGGGTTTTTTCGTGGGCTCGATGACTTAGGGTTTTGTGTGGTCGGCTCTTGGACTAGTATGCCATATTCGCAATTCTTGGTCCGTGTTGAATTCAAGTGGTAGTCCTGGGGGGCAGGGTCGGACTCAGGGCCGTAGCTAAGGGGGCGCTATGGGCGGCTCAGCCCCCCCTAAAATATTTTGAGCCCCCCCTGGAAAAGATTCCAAGGTCACTCAATGAATTTCTGTTCCGAAAATTCAAATGAAATTCTGTTCAAAAATCTAACTTAGTCTTGAACACCTTTCACAATTTTGCAGGATTACTAAATTGTATCTAAAATAAGTGTGTTCAACACGTCCCTCATCCTATTGGCGCATAAGAAGCTAGCATGATGTTTAATTTTGATCAGCTATACACTCAAAATTTTCATCATCCTATAATTTTCTTAGTATAAAATGAAGTTATTAGAACACTTTTTAATAAGAAACATAGTACCTACAATATGAATATGCATAACTTTATCTTTCTGTGGCAATGCAAGAGAAAAAATTATGAGCCCCCCTTACATTCTCTTGAGCCCCCCCTACATTCACTTGAGCCCCCCCTATTGTTCACTTCTAGCTACGGACCTGGTCGGACTGGGTCAGGGAAAAGGGCGCAGACCTTGGATTTTCAGAGGGCGCAAAACTAATTAACAAACTGGGGATAATTCTACTTGCTAATGTTGTATTTAGTTTAATAAGGTTTAACACATTCGTACAGCACCAAATATAAAAATGGCTTAAAATTATATCTTTGCTTCATACCCCGCGCATGTTTAAACTTCCATAAAATCTACAGAATGTTGCACAATTTTCTAAAATGAATGCTAATGTTGTATTTAGTTTGATAAGGTTTAACACATTCGTACAGCACCAAATATAAAAATGGCTTAAAATTATATCTTTGCTTCATACCCCGCGCATGTTTAAACTTCCATAAAATCTACAGAATGTTGCACAATTTTCTAAAATGAATGCTAATGTTGTATTTAGTTTGATAAGGTTTAACACATTCGTACAGCACCAAATATAAAAATGGCTTAAAATTATATCTTTGCTTCATACCCCGCGCATGTTTAAACTTCCATAAAATCTACAGAATGTTGCACAATTTTCTAAAATGAATGCTAATGTTGTATTTAGTTTGATAAGGTTTAACACATTCGTACAGCACCAAATATAAAAATGGCTTAAAATTATATCTTTACTTCATACCCCGCGCATGTTTAAACTTCCATAAAATCTACAGAATGTTGCACAATTTTCTAAAATGAATGCTAATGTTGTATTTAGTTTGATAAGGTTTAACACATTCGTACAGCACCAAATATAAAAATGGCTTAAAATTATATCTTTGCTTCATACCCCGCGCATGTTTAAACTTCCATAAAATCTACAGAATGCTGCACAATTTTCTAAAATGAATCATATAATGTCTAAATGTTCCAGCAATTTGAACACAGATTAGCTTGCAGTAGATTGATATCAAGACTATAACTTTCTTATTTTATTCTTTTGTGTTAAAAGGTATTTTATAAGATTCGTGGGGAAAAAGTTGTCTACCCCTTCCAATTATTCTGCAAATTATCGTGTAAAAAAGACTTTTGTACCAATATAATGGTAATACAGTGAAACCTCCAAATAAGGGACACTCCGAATAAGGGACACCTCTATTTAAGGGACAAAACTTCCGGTCCCAGTCACTTGGTATAGGACACGTAATATATTTACCTCTGAATAAGGGACACTCGATTTAAGGGACACTTGGAAATGAGATTAAACGGACTGGTTTGCGCATTTCAGATAATGAAGTAGTCTGTGATAAAAATTAAAATACAGATTTTTGTAAATTTATTAAACAGATATAGAGTCATGTTGATATGGAGGCATACAACACAATTAACGACCATTTATTTACCCACAATTCTCATTCGATATCAGTGCGTTTATCCACATTGAAAGTAATGTTGAAAATTGTGAAAGTGAAGAATAAAAGAAAATTGTGAAATAAAGAACTTTACAGATGCTTTTAGGCTGTTTTCAAATCCAAAATAGGGAACATTTAACACATAAGTTTTAATTTATTTTTATTCGGAAATGCTTGACACTAGAAAGCGTTGTTGTTCCGAAAATATGTAATCGACCTTTTTTTTTTCCCCTTTTGCAAATGCAATAGATTTTTCAGAAAATACTACCAAAATGGGTTTTTTGAACCGAATTTCCACACGGAAGAATAATAACTACTCAAGAGAGAGTAAAAAATGTCTTTTTCATGTGATCAAAATCGTTTACAGCTCAAAAAGTAATTTATTTATCAAAAAAATTCAAAACACAGCTCAATTCCAATAATTTCTTCCATAGTCAAGCGTTCCAATTTTAAATGCGTCAAAACATTTTCCTCCTGCTAAGCAGAGCAGTGTGCAAATATGAGCAGAGAGATTTGTTGCCTTAAAATATGCAAAGCAATTGAATACTTTTTTTCTCTTCTTCTTTTGTAAATACTGCTGGTTGTGAAGAACTAAAATTTATAAGTATGGTAAATAAACACTTGGAAAGATTGTACTGAAAAATTGAAATTTGTGAAACAATACCTCTTGATTAATTGAAGTAAAATTCTTTCAGAAGTTTTTATACTTTTTGCATGTACACAATTTGCATAAAAATTACAAATTAATAAATCTTCAAATCATTTAATGATTTTATTAATTAATTGAAAATTTTAATTAATTCTCTTTTTTTATTTTTATTAACATAATTTATGCAACTTCGGACTCATTTAAATTTCACCTTTAATGCCTTGTTATTTTTATATCCTTCTGACCGATTAATTAACAATAATATAAAAAACTCCGAATAAGGGACACCTCTATTTAGGGAACAAAAGTTCCGGTCCCATAGGTGTCCCTTATTTGGAGGTTTCACTGTAATATTGACTACTAAATGTTATTTATAAATTTTCTTCGGGGATTGTCTATGTATTAATAAATGCACGAAAATTGATTTTATAAATGGTAACATCCATTTTTCACCAATTGTTTCTTAAAACAATTATAAAACAAACAGTGTTAGGAATTAATCCATGCATTTTGGAAAATAAAAAGAAAATATTGAAAGGAAATTGTCAAAAAAAAATTCAATTAGCCACCAGTAAAATTGTACAGTGATTTTAACTTTACAATAAACTTACTTTACATTGAAGAAAATCCAATAAAATGTTTCTCAATCTCGAAAGAGAATTATTCAAATGAACTGTAAATTTACGCATCGATACATTTTAAGATTGGAGTTTGTTGTATTAAAAAAATAATGTAGCTCATAATTTATAATTTTTAATAAGAATTTATTAGTAGTTTTAAGAATTAAAAAAAAAGTTTTTGAATTGAAAAAAAAAAAAAAAAAAAAAGCCTGTAATATGTTTGGGTCTTTTCAAGTATTCAATATAAAAAACAAATGAATTTTATTAAGTTTTAAATTAATGTTTATTTCTTAAATTTAACTTTATCATCCTTAAATCCATACTCTTCCAACGCCATCAAGATTTAAGATAATATGGATAAACAATGTTATTTCCTGGCCGTTTGGATCCAAGAAACATCAACTAAGATGTCAAAAATGGGCGTTATGTTTGAAAATTCAAAATTGACACAATTTTTTATATATAGATTTCGAAAACATAATTTACACATAACAGTAATTAATAGACATAACTCGTGTCTGTTGGTTCCTAAAGATTTTTTATGGTTGTTTTTAGCGGAATTAGTTCGGGGTAACCGCTTTCATAGTTTATTACCATTCATGTACTGGAAGTTGTTAGAAAAGCTAAGAAGGTTTTTCTTTTTTCTAGCCGCCAAGTAGAGCTTTAATCTTTTTTTTTTTTTTTTAAGTATATTTATTTAACGTATTAAGAATTAGATTTCAGACAATTAAAAGTGAGGTAAATTCAATTTCTGTTACAATTTGACAGCAATTACTTTTGAGAGTCGGAATCTTGTAGGAAGAGCCATTTTTTTAAATCCTTGAACAATGATTTTATTTATCCCTAAAATGCTAAACTTATACTTCACTGTTATAATATTTCTACTAAAAAAAAAAAAAAAAAAAAAAAAAAAAAAAAACACAAAATTTGCTTTAATAGCCTAAAGTAACTAAAATAATTTATTAAGTTTGCCCTTCTCAGCATATTCTTCCCCTGCTTTGGAAAATTCTTAAAATTAGAGATCAAGCGAAATGTTTAAATTTCGAAAATTCAGAGAAATGCATCAGAGATTTTACTCCTGGAAATTGCAGAATTTTGTAGTTAGCGGTTTTTTTTTCTTTTTAAGAACTCATCACAATTTTTCAATATCATCGTTTTATTAAAGAATTTGCAGGATTGTAATCCAAAAGTGTCATCAAGTTTGCATTCCTCGTAAATAAAGATCATATATTTTCCAGTCAACAACAAAATTCCTAGAAAAAGTTTTTTGCCTTCTGATAGTTGCGTATTTATTTTCTCAAATTAATTTCATAAAGCATGGTTTTAATTGTGGGGGCATTCATATCCAGCTTTAAAGGGGGGTGGAGGGGAACATGATACTACAAGCCAAAAGACTGAAAATATGCAAAATATTTGGGGAAAAACTAAAAGATGCCATTCAAAGAATTTATTTTAAAAAAAAATTCTAGCCCAGGACGCCGTGGCTCCTACTCTCCCTCGGTGCACGTGTTCTCTCTCTCGATCGTATGCAAAGAAGTCTACTTTGCTTTCTGATCCTAAAATTTCTTCGACCTACCTTTATTTTCTTTGTTATATATGTGGGTATAAAGGATGAAGTATTAAGCAATAAAAGATAATATACTCAATGATTTAATGAACGTGATATCCCAATTGAGACTCACGTGATGATGCATAAAAAGAACGAGGTGTTCTATAGATTTCAGCGATGGCCAGTTGGATGGATTTTTAATCAAAAGCTCAGGGAAGCTTATTTATTTTAAATATTATTCAGTTCTACTGTTATCATTGAATGTTACTTACATATTTTATGTCTATTAAACCTTTTTATCTTATCAAGAATATTAGTTTTACTTAAATCATAAGATAATCACTCAATATTCCCACAAGTTTTGGGGGTTCGTTGCCGGGATTTGAATGATTTCGCTGATTTATATTTGAATTTGAATTTCACGATGAAAGCTATTTTACACTAAGAAGATCTAAGTCTAAGAAAAATGTTTTGTTTTTAAACTAATACGTATTATGTAAAAAAGGAACTGTTTGTTATATGTGTAATGATTAGAAATTATCCGTAATCAAGCCTGCAAGATAGTGCACTATATTGTTTTGTTGAAGTGTAAACAAAAATTATAATGTCTGTTCTGAATAAAGCTAGAAAGGCGGACTTGTTAACATTGTGTGATGACCTAGGTATAGTTGTGCCTCAGAGTCCAAGAATCATTGATTTGATAAAGTTGGTGACTGAATCGAAGGATTATGAAGAAAATTTTGTAAAAGTTCGACTTGAAGTCATTGCCGCGGAGAGAATAGAAAAAGAAAGACTAGAAGCAGAAAAAGAAGAAAGAAGATTAGAAGCAGAAAAAGAAGAAAGAAGACTAGAGGCAGAAAAAGAAGAAAGACGATTAAGGCTGGAAGCAGAAAAAGAAGAAAGAAGACTAGAGGCAGAAAAAGAAGAAAGACGATTAAGGCTGGAAGCAGAAAAAGAAGAAAAAAGACTAGAAGCAGAAAAAGAAGAAAAAAGACTAGAAGCAGAAAAAGAAGAAAGACGGTTACGGTTAGAAGCAGAAAGAAGATTAGAGGAAAAGAAGATGGAAATGGAGTACGAATTACGAAAAATTGAACTTCAAGGAAATATGATAAATACAAGTGACGGTTCGGCTGTAACTGGTACAGGTAAGCAACTAGATTTGTCTAAATTAATGTCACACTTTGATGGGAAGGGTGATATTAGTATCTACTTAGCTCTATTCGAGAGACAGATTTCTAGGATGAATATAACAAAAGAGAATTGGGTCATGCACTTATTAAGTTTAATGCCGCTAGAAATTGCTAATGTTATAACTAGAGAACCAGAAACATTAACAAATAACTACGATTATGTAAAAAACTTGCTGCTCAAAAGATTCAAATTGACGCCAGAAGAGTTTAGGCAAAAATTAATGTCGCATAAGAAAGAAAACTCAGCCACTTGGCGCGATCTAGCATTTGAGTTAAGGAATTATTTAGAAGAATGGATTACCGGTCTTGATGTATCCAATTTTGAAGATTTAAAAGAATTAATATTAGTCGATCAAATCAAGAGAAGGTTACCGATAGAAATGAAAGAACATTTTATCGATGATCTTCCAAAAATTAAAAGTGTTGATACATTAGTTTGTAAACTAGATGATTACGAAACAGCAAGACGTAATATTAAAACCCTGAATAGAAATTTACACCGCTTTGAAGAAAGAGAGCCAAAAATGCGCGAAAACAACAACACAAAACCATGGTTACCATATCAACGTTATAATACTTTAAGAAGACAACAATTTAAAGATAATACAGATAATGTAAATGAATTTTCTTATTTAAATGAAAAGAACAGGGCACAAATTATGTGTTTCAAAAGTAATCGTCTTAGCCACGTAATATCGCAGTGTAATAATGGGAATAATAAACAAATAAAAAATGACAGCCAAAATCGGAGCCAAAATCCGCGATTATCCAACTACAAAGAGATGAATTCCGCAGTAATCAAGCAAACTAACAGTGCCAAATCAGATTACATGAAAAATATTGATATTAACGGTGAAAAGACACAGATCTTCTTCGACACTGGAAGTGATATCAGTTTGGTGAGTTACGAATATTATACGAAAATAGGCTCGCCAAGATTATTTTCAAATAATATCTTTTTGTCCGGCATAAATAAAATAGTTGTTTATCCAAAAGGATACTTCCCATATGAATTTAATATTGATGGTTTTCTAATCAGAACAAATTTGTACGTGCTAGAATCTCTTGAATATGATATTTTACTGGGATATGATGTCATTAGCAAATTAAATTTGGCGATAGACGAGAATGGAATTAAGATCGTTGGCAAACGCAATAGTATTCAAGTAGGTTACACTAAAGTTCAGAAGAATTCTGATATAAAATTGAATCATGCTGCCAAAAATAATAATGAAATGAAAACGTCTACGTTAGATAATTCACGCGATGAAAATGTTATACTTGCAAATGATAATAATGCAGGAGGTAATCACTTGATTAATTTCGCGAGAGTCATAGAAGAAAATGAAATTGATTTGAATCACGTGAGAAATTTGAAAATTAGAAAAGAAATAAATGAGAAAGAAGAAAATTTAATTAGTAAGAAAAGATTGAATGAAAGAAACGAGACATCACAAACAGGACGAATGAATGACCTAAAAGAAAAACGCAATTTATGTGCACGCGCCAATGAAAATAAAAATGAAACGAGGAAAATTAAAAAATATTATAAACGGAAAAATACGAGGGAAGAAAGGAATATTGAAGGAGTTAATGCAAATAAACAGAAATTTATCAGAAATTACAAGAAGCGTGATTACAATGATAGAGATGAAGAAAAGAAATATTATTCGAGAAATAATTTTGATGGAAAACGTCACACATATGAAAATTGGAGAAACAGCAAACAGAAATATTTAGAGGTACAGCAAACAGAAAGAAAATATGAAATTTTTGAAAAAGAAAGGGCTGAACCGTGTGAAAAGGATACTTTTAAATTTAAAGGCAAAAGAAGCATAAAAACAAATTTTAATGGTCCGTGTAGAAATCTATATTTTTGGAGTAATGGTAATTATAGAAAGCAATTTAACATGATGAGAAAAGTACCTAACAGATATGAATTAAATGATACCAAGTTAATCCAAGAAATGCAGTATGGAACAGGAATGAAAAGGAGAAAATTCCATGGACCTAATAAAAACATTATAGAAAAATCACATGATCATTATGATGCAAAGAGGATTGGAGACCATGGTGGACAAGATATCCACTATTGCAAAATACGTCAAGCCGTGGGGTAATGCATCTGCATAATGTTAGATGTTTTTGTTTTATGTTTACTTGTAACGATAGATGTTGTTGTTTTATATTTACCTGTTTTATTTCTATAAATTTGTGTCTAAATTTTAATAGGCAGCTGGCGAGGTCGCCAGGAACGTCAGGATGACCGAAAATGTGGGTATAAAGGATGAAGTATTAAGCAATAAAAGATAATATACTCAATGATTTAATGAACGTGATATCCCAATTGAGACTCACGTGATGATGCATAAAAAGAACGAGGTGTTCTATAGATTTCAGCGATGGCCAGTTGGATGGATTTTTAATCAAAAGCTCAGGGAAGCTTATTTATTTTAAATATTATTCAGTTCTACTGTTATCATTGAATGTTACTTACATATTTTATGTCTATTAAACCTTTTTATCTTATCAAGAATATTAGTTTTACTTAAATCATAAGATAATCACTCAATATTCCCACATATATATAATACTTATTGTGTTGCCTGTCTGTTGAGTAAGGATTATTGCCTAAACGAATTCTCAAAAATTATTGCAGTAGTCAAAAATGCGTGGTACAACGGAAAAAAATACTTAAACAGCTTAAGCACTTAGGGGCGCAAATTTTTCTCAGGACGAGGGCGCACCGGCCTTCGAGCCGATGGGCCGGCGGGCCAGTCCGAGCCTGCTGGGGGGGGGGGGGACATTCTTCAACAAAGCAATAAGAAGCCTCCCGGAAGATTTGAAATTTTGTGCACCCCCATCCCCTCCCGGAGAAAACTATCTGAATTCAACACTGTTCCTGACCAAGGGCTAGAGAGGAGCAGTGCAGTGGTCCTCCTTCCTTTTCCTCTCTCTCTGGTGTTCATGCATATGAATCAATTTTCATGTTTCTTTTTTCATGGTTACTGTACATAGTAACTTAATTCATTGTAGACAATTGTGTGCAGATTTTGGTATCTTGAAAGAGTCGCAACTTGCAAAAAATTTGAAAATCGTTCAACTCGACCTAAATTAATTTTCACAGTTGCAGTTGCAGTTTTGGTTTCGTTTTACTATGCAACACACACATACACACAAAATAAAAGAATACTCTTATCAACCATACATTTTGTCACAGATTATACAAAAACTAAATCACCAGTTGACTAACTGAAAAGAATGCGCGCGCATCCATTTTTATTTTTTTATTTTCCATAAAAGTGACGCTTGAATGACGCGATGGAAGTTGAATCTGAGATATACGTCATAAAAGCTGCGTCTAGACACAGAACGATGACTCTTTGATAGGTAAAGATTGTTATTCTCTATTGAACGGCAAGAAATGGAGACGGCAAAGACAAAAGAAGAGAAACAAAGACAACATTTACTCTTAATGCGAAAAAGAAGAAAATGCTCAATGTAGGCGATTTCGTGCCATTCCTTATACAACATTTATAAATGTATAAAACGTGTCAAAGTACATGATTTTTTTTAGAAGAAGGGTGATTTAGAAAAAAAATGTAATATTTATTTCATTTATAAGAAAACTTAGTTTATAAATCTATGTATTTAAAAGACCGGGATATTTTTTTAGTCATCTCACCTGAGCTTTCTACTGAATCGATTTTGATAATTTTTTTTTTTTTTTTAATGAAAGCACTTTATTTGTAGTTGCGCCCAGTTGTTTTATGAAATTTCTTCCCTTAGCGGCAATCAAGTTACTTGAAGACAAAAGAAATAAACGAGGAAAACAATGGGAATCACCGTTCATTACGAATGATATCACAATTAAAAATACTTATTTAAAAACTTTCGAACAGAAAATGACGTTACGATTTAAAATAACGCATTTTTATTTTTTACTCATAAAACTGTAACATTTCAGTATTCTTTTCATTTCGCTGGTACTGAGTTTTGAGACGTTCATCTCAAAGGTTTTCAGTAGGTGAAAATGATGTCATAGTAAAAATGAAATTTGTATTGAATACAAAGTTGTAGCTGGCAAATATGACATCAAGTTTGGGAATATATTTACTATAAATATTCGATTGCACATAAATAATAATAATAATAATAAAACAGGGAATATGAGTATGAAATGTATGCATGTATACTTTGCGACAGTGAAAAGTGTTTTTTTTTTTTAAGATTTTTTTTAAAACAAAAATACAATCTTGTCATACTGACTCAATTTTCGTTGATTTTTCATTATGTAGTACCAAAGATCAAAGCCTCAAATAATAATTTAATAGTTTCATTATCTTAATTGCATATTACTGATAATGCATAGGAATAAAATTAATTTTTTCAATAATTTGAAACTCGTTCATTGTTAATTTCATAGCTGAGCTCCATATTATTAAAATTTAGACAAATGAGATTCTCACATATCTATTTTAAAATACGTATTCTCCTCCACCACTCCCGCGCAAGAAGAACTAGAGACGGCAATGACAAAGAAAAGGATTTAAAACAACTTTTTCGAACATTATACGTGGTATAATGAATTTCATGTAATTTTCTATTGGAATAATTGTAGTTACATTTAAAACTGCGCCAAAATAATACGTAATAAAAAATAAATAAAATAAAATAAAACCATTATAAACGGAATTCAACTTTAAAGACGGTGACTTTTTCTAGTACTTTTTTTTTCTTAGCGGTATTCTTCAAAGATGTATAATTTACTTATTTTTCAAATCTCAGTTTTTTCCCAAGGGATTTTCTTTTACACTTTAGAAGATTATAATTTGCTAATACAGATTCAAAAACACTTCATCCAACAGTGGTAAGTTTAATTTTAAAATGCATTATAATAGTTTTATAAAATTCCTTATACATTGAAATTCATATTTTAGTTGCCTCAACGGCGTTTTTCAAAGAAGTTTAGTTTTTGTTTAGGGTTCCGTACTTAAAAAGTAAAAACGGAACCATTATAAGATTACTCCTATGTCTGCCATAGAGGGCTGTTCAAAAAATTCGAATATTTTTTCGACTGTAGAGGGAAATTACAAATATTGGAGTTATTCCAAATAGTAAATGGGAAAAAAAATGACTGTAAAAAAGTGACAGAAAAAACAAAAGCGGGAAAAAAGTGACAAGAAATTGATAAATATTGAATTTAACTAGTCTATAAATAATGGGAATGTCAAAATCCAAAATTATTACCGATGTTGTGATTTATTGATGTCATTACATTAAAATATATATTTCATTTTAGTGATTAAAATATAACCCTTAGGTAATATTAAATATTAAACTTAGTTTAATTAAGAATCGATTAAAAAAATGATAATATATTCTATTAACTGATAATAAATTAATAAAGATAATTGTAAAAATAAAATTAAGCATTAAGAATTAGTTTCATTGTCAATAACTGATTTATGAACTTCCAAATGGTTTAGTCATCATCTTTCGTGTTATTTAACAGTAAAGTTTTAGTACACTATTCTGAATGTGTCATAAAATGTTTCATAATCTATGCTTGACGCATCATTTTTCTTTCTTTTTATGTTACTACAAACTGTTCGTTTTCATAAAAGTTAATAATTCTATTTTCTAAATAATAATATTCATCATTATGAAACTCAATACTTCAATAGGTTTTTTTTGGAACTTTTTTAAAGTAAATTTCTTTGATTGTGAATGTAAAACTATTCCACGAAAAGTGAAACTAACCAGAATATCCTCCAAATATTTCTCCAATGCATAGAAACTTCCGAAGTCTGGAAATTATTGTACCAGAGACATTTCCTTGCTTATCTCCCCCAACCCCCAATCACAAACGGCTCATGTTCCAAACAAGCACTCCTCCTTCCCCTGTGGGTGAGAGAATGGTGGGGGTTGGCATTCCAGAAAACGAACATTTTGACCTTGACAATCACAATTCCCCCCACATCACCTGTAGATGTTCCAGGAACCTTTCGAACGCTTTTCCCGCTCTTCTTTCTTCAGCTTTATTTTGGGGTTACTAGAATACGATATTTATCTCAATGAGAAACGATGGTTCTACATGCTTTCCACATGATAAATAAGGAAATGATGATTTATTATGAGATTTATGAGTTAATATTTAATTACATGAATTATGGGGTTTAATAAAAATGAAAATGTACTACAAAAAACAAGAAGAAATTTCTCATTCTTTTTATATGATTTTGTAAAAATAGCTATAATGTTTGTCTATTTAAGAAAAAGAACTAAATTGCAAGCAAATATTCACAGTTATTATTATTTATATCTAGAATACTCGCCAAAACTTGAGTCCAGAGAATAAATCTAAAAAGAAAGAAAAACGCGGAGAAAATTTTTACGTTTATTATTACAATTTTTAAGTGCTATATTTTACTAAACATAACATTAGTTCATATAGGGTGTCCAGCAAATAACACCCTGATTTCAAAATTAAATTTCTTAAAAACTAAGATTAATAGAATTATGCAGTAAACGGTTTGTTTATTAGGTAAGCTGTAAAAATCTTATACAAAAGTTTCGAACGGTAAATATTTAATCAGAACGCAATTTTTTCAAAATATTCACTGTTTGAAATTTCTGTATAAGATTTTTACAGCTTACCTAATGAAAAACCTTTTACCGCATATTACTATCGATCTTTGTTTTTGAAATATTTAATTTTGAAATCAGGGTGTTATTTGCTGGACACCCTGTATATATATATATATACATATTTTAAAAAACTGTTAATTTAATTCATAAGTCACTTATTAGATAAGTCTGGTGGTATTTAGAATATGAACCTTCAAATTCAAAAAAAAAAAAATTTAAATTTGGTATGCTTGCTTCTTGGAAGAGGGACAAGAGAAAAAAAAGAAAGCATCTCAAAACTTGTCACCTTCACAATAACAAAATTTTGTAAGATACGGAGAATGAGAATATAAACTAGACACGGATAATTATTTCTGAAATTCCGCCATCCTTATCAATCTGTAAAAAAGGGGGCTTTGTAAACTTATCTTAAAACTAAAGATCGACCGAAACAGGTTTTTAAGGCCGAAACAGAAACCGAAATCGAATTCTGGTGATCATCATATTTTCGGCCAAAAACGAAAATGTCCAATTTTATTTAAAGTAATATAACATACATAAATGCACATACTTATTATTTAATTATACGTCTTTATTAAATATGCATAATTGTTGATTAATTATACGCATTTATTAAATGTACATACTAATTATTATTTAACTATGCATGTCTGTTCCAGTGCCTGAGACTCAAAACTTTTTTTTCATATGGTTGGTTGTTTTTGTTTATGAGGGCCGACACGAGAACCTGAGGAATGCTTCCCGTGAGCGGTCTTTCTAAGGGAACCTAACCTTTGGATTTACGCAAGGAAATCCAAAGATAACCACTCAAAACTCCGAACGATCAGGATGATGGGCGCGATTGGGTCCGAACCCAGTGCCTCCCGTCTATCAGCTTCGAGAGCATGATGGGGCTCCCCCCTCCTATGAAATAAAAAGTAAATAATTCATTAACGACACCGAAAGATTTTCTAATTATGCGAATTTCATTTAATTAACAAATATTTTAGTTTTAAAATATTCACACCTCGACTTCTCTTTTATAATGATTTTCGTAAAGAATCATCTGTTATATTAGAGTTTTCTCAAAGAGTATTCGAAACACTTCTGCAGTTTTGAAATTAAAAATTTTTCTCTTTCTGCTAAGACTGCAGATTTTAATGAGCACGTGAAAAAATTCAATCATATATGCATTGCTTGCTTTATAATTTGCATTTACTTCTTGAGTCAGTCATGATTGATAATTACAAACAGTAATGTTTGTATTGTAGCAATAAATAGTCTAATTTGAGCCGATGCAGATCAAGACGATGAGTCATGTAGAAATTTTCCAAAGGGAGAAGCGACATTTTTGGAAATTTTCAACAACATTTTCGCTTAAAGCGAATTTTCGGCGTAAATCTGATTTTGAACCGAATAGGAAAATGAAACCGAATTTTCGATCGATCTTTATTTAAAACCTATCGCGGCAAAAGAAGATAAAATTTTTGAAAAGTATTTTGTCTTAGAATATAAACCTAGCTCAGAAAGAGAATCATTTACGTTCTTCGCCTTCCTGGTAAAACTTTACAAGATGCAGATTCTCAATATATAAAACCAAACAATTTTTTTTTTTTCTTGCCAACCGAAAAAGAGGCAAAATCTATCACATCCTTCCTGATAAAATTTTCTAAAATGTAGATGACCGATGTATAACAGCAGAATTTGTATTTTATTAGAAAACTGCGGTAGATTCTTAGTCCCGCAACCTTCAAAAAAAAAAAAAAAAAAAAAAAAAAAAAAAAAAAAATCATCTGATTTTACGTTTATATTTTTAGTAAATATCTTGCCAGATTTGCTTTAGTAAATATCTTTAATTTTGCTTTTACCGAAACATGAAAAACTTCACTCAATTATATAGTTTCTTAATAAAAACACTTGCCAATTTCATGTGTTTTCAAACAAAAATGAACTTAGAAATATGTTAGACAGTTCCTTTGGATTTAAATGAAGTCTATATATAATTCTACTAAAATTTAAGTTTCAGGGTTATTTGTCCTGGGTTATTCAGCCGATGACCATCTAATTCAGCACAAAATGATTGATGACGTGATTTTCGTTTAAGCGGGAAAAAAAATCGACATAACTTCTGTCTTTAAAAAATAATTATAGGTTATAAATTTCATTGATTTCTTATAGGGTGTCCAGCAAATAACACCCTGATTTCAAAATTAGGTTTCTCAAAAACAAAGATCGATAGTTATATGCGGTAGACGGGTTTTTTCATTAGGTAAGCTGTAAAAATCTTATACAGAAATTTCAAACGGTGAATATTTTGAAAAAATTGCGTTCTGATTGCATAGAATGCTTTGATTTGACATTTTTCTTGTTTTAGATTGCCTGCAGAGAAATAATTTTTCAGCTTACAGTACAATATTTTAAAGATTTTTCGAAGTAAGTTTTTAGAATTTCGAAATTTCAAAAAACTATGAAATATGGCACTTTAAGCTGAAAAAACACATTCTCTGGCAGCAATCTAAAGCAAGAAAAATGTCAAATCAAAGTATTATATACAATCAGAACGCAATTTTTTCAAAATATTCACTGTTTGAAATTTCTGTATAAGATTTTTACAGCTCACCTAATGGAAAAACCGTTTACCGCATATTACTATCGGTCTTTGTTTTTGAGAAATTTAATTTTGAAATCAGGGTGTTATTTGCTGGATACCCTGTACTATTCCTTTTATCAAATTTTCAAATCCATTTTTAATGTTCTGTATTTCAAAAAGTAAAAATGAAATTATTAGATCACTTATGTGTCTGTCTGTCACAGCCGTTTTTCTCGTAACGTTTGGTTTGTGTTGTTTTATGACAACCGATTATCTGCAAGAGGAATATGAGGCCGAAGACGACTGCCCTCCGTGTGTGTGTGTGTGTGGGGGGGGGGGGGGAGTGTCTTTCTAAGGGAACCCCATTTTATGCAAATATATCCAAGATGAAAGTTCGAAGAAAATCACGGAAAAGTCCGAACGATTTGCCCGACGGGCGCGACTGGGTTCGAATCCAGCACCAGCACCTCCCGTCTACCAGCTTCGGAAGCCTCGTATTCTATGGAAAGTTGAAAGTTCAAATTTGGCAAAAACAATAAGCGTTATTGATCCACATTTTCATAGATTATTAAGCATTCACAAATATATTTAGGGAAATGTAGTGTGTGTGTGTGTGGGGTGGGGGGGGGGGAAATTAAGTTACTTATTTTTATTTTATTTATTTATTTTTAAATCATATGATTTTTCATTTTTTCATTCTTGATTCATTTTTGTAACGCCGAATTCAACAACACATTTTTTTTTTAAATTTAGGTACTATATTTTCAGAGATATCGCCGAAAATGTAATGCAAAAATTTCTGCCTCTCTCTATTTCCAAATGAACTGGAGCTAAAGTTACTCCTAATTTTTAGGTGTAATAGAAGTTTATTTATAGAAAATCATTATTTTATAGTGTTATTTCTTTTTCTAACGATCACATGTAAAAACAACTTTTATGACGCAACTTTCTATTTTATTTTTTTTCTGTTTATATAAGTCACGATTAAACGAATTTTAAATTTAATGAAAATATCATTTTTTTACGAGAGGCAAAAATTTTAACTAATAACCTTTTCTAAAATATGTAAAAAATATCTTTGGAAACGCTGGAAATTTGAATTTAAAATGTAAATAAACCCTCAAAATGTAATCAAATTTTAAAAAAAATGCTGTCTGCACACCGTGAGTTCCTAATTAGTATCCTTAGAAAAAAATAATTAAATTCTCATGTATAATTTTTGCTCCTATGAAACAGTTTTGACCAACTTTATTATTAAATATCGCTAAAAATAATTTTTCGATTTAAAAACTGGGTGCTTCAGCTTGCTTATCAAAAATTCCTCTATAATGCTACGCATTTTCACATTTTTGTATGCAGAAGTTTTCTTAATATTAACGAAGAAAGACCTCTTGTCACAAAATATTCCTTTACATCGGTGGTGACAGCGACAGTTATTTTTTTAGAATAGAGATATATGACTATTTTTACATTTAATATGCATATTTTTAATTTCGAAAAACTTCTATCCTTCACAATATTTTACATATTATTCAGAAACGAAATTCAAAATAGTGAATTTTATAGATTCGGGGGCCCCTAACAAGACCTCCATTGGCACAGTGCCCAGAGCAACTGCTTCGCTTACGTAGGCCCTGTATATTAATTCCCCATATATCCATCGAAACAGAAAACGGCCCCTGCGCGTATGTTCATACAAAAAATATGCGCCAGAACCTATAACGAAAAAACTGTTGCCTGTTGCTTTTCATTTTTATAGATTTTGGAGTTATGCGATTCTTCTCCCCGGTCGTCTGCCTAGGAAATCATTAAAAAAAGAAACTTTGTTTTAAAATTGCTTATAACTTATGCAATATTAAACTAATACCGTCGATTATTATTATTTTAAAGCAAAGATCAAAAAGTTTTTTCAGGAAAAAAATAATTTTCACAGAGCGCCATCTATCGAAGGCAATTTAAAGAAACGGATGAAATGAATCTATTGAAAATTGTCTTGATAACTTCCGACTGAAATTTGTAACATGAACGAAACGAAAAATCATGAATTCGGTATGGATTGTGAAAAACTCTTCAATACTAACAGAAATTTATTAAGAAATTTCATTTTCTCATACAATATAATAAAATATCTAAATGAGCGATTCAAAATACTTGACTTGGTAAAAATTTATTTCTCTCGGCTGCTAGTGTGAGAATTATTTCGTGCAGCTCTGCACAATCTATAAAATATATGTATACTACGTAATACTCTAAAAATGAAAAGAGTTAAAAAAAAAAAAAAAAAAAAAAAAAATCCATACCGTAGCAAATCAGTTCTGTAGCTTTTTTTTTTTTTTTGTTCCATTAACATTTTTATGTCTCAAATTATGCAATAATGAAATTTTCATCTGCCAAAGCAATTTTCGTGAATTTTTTAAACTACATTAGAAGATTTACATAATCATTTAATAAATTTTAGAAGGATTTTGTCAATTAAAATTAACTAATTAAATTTTAATTTATAGGGTTTTGTGCAATATTTAAAACTCTACCCCAATCTTTTATTTATTTTTTTTTTCGTATTTTGTAGAATTAGAGAATGTACGAATAAAATGATCTAACAATAGATATACAGAAATGTTTGTGAACTGAAACTTTCTTCCCTTAATCTTTCAATGTCAAGAAGACTGAAAAAAAATGCAAAGGGAAAATAAATCCAAGTTTAAAAAATATTTTTATTTCGTACCAGGGGCGTGCGAAGAAAAAACTGCGCCCGGGGCAAAGTTACAATTTGACGCCCTCTAAATTTCTGCGCCCGGGGCGATCGCCCCCCCCCCCCCCTTCATACGGTGCTGTGTGCAACCAATAATGCTTTTGGAGCAAGATAAAGTAAAGTAGCTGTAACTAATTCAAAATTGCATTACTACTAATCGATGTATTAAATGAAATTTATAACAAATTATTTTAATGGTACTTTTTGGTACATAAAGAGCTAAAAGAATGTTAAATGGTGAACATAGAAAAGTATTTTCTAGATAGATCCTGATGTGATAAAATTCTTTTGTGCGTCTCTGTAAAAGAGTTTAAAGTGCTACACAATTCATTTTCACTATAGAATAACTTAAAGCAAATCTTAAAACATATATGAAAATTACATAGAAATCTGAGTTTAGATACGAGACCAGAACACAGACAAGTGGCTAATCCTAGGCCCAACTTATGCAGGAGTATGTGGGGCAGCTACATTGGGCCTCTCATGAGAATAATCATGAGAATTTTCATTAAAAAGTGCCAAATGATTATTAAAATTAGCCAAAAATGATCAAAATTCATATATTTTCAAACATTTAAGTAGAGAGTGTGGTTTTCCTTCCCGTCTCTGCTTCCTCTCTAACAATGTAAAAGAGAAAAGACCTATATCATCATTAAAATTTTATTATGACAATCTAGTATTCTATTGTTATCATCAGAAACTCTTTATTAACGTTTTCTTCATAACATGGCAAGTTAAAGCCATTAATTATGAACAATTTTGGTCATTTTCCTTTAGAGATCTTATAACGTACATAGATAAGCAAAGTAAAAGTTTGCATGGAAATACCTGTGTCAAACGATTTATCATTTTTCTTTGTATACAGATGTGAGCAGTACTGGGTACAAAATTTATGCATACATACAATATGTATGAAATTTAATACTAGGCGTTTTCATATAATTCACAAAAAAATTCTATAGATAGATAGGCAATGGGGAGGGGGGGGGGGCAAGGGCAAGAATCAATCTGGGAGGGTCTTGTTTAAGTTGGCCCTGGACTAACCAACTGAATTCATTAAAGAATGTTTAGAATAAATGCATGAAATCATTTTTTTACTAAGCTGTCTCAGACTAAATTTAACGTGATATTTAAAATTTTCACCTCTTCTAACAACGCAAAACTTTGATTTATTTTTAAATGCAAAAGCATAGAAAATGGCTGGACTGACAATTGAAGTAATTTCGAATTCTATTAAAAAAAATTACTTATCGAATTATAATTGATTGGTGTCACGTGATGTCAGGTTTTCCTTCTTTCCCACATCATTACGTTCAATAATTCAGTTCAAAATATTAACTTTGATAGTGTTTTCTGAAAATTCTTCTAAATTTACCCAAAAAATTTCATTTGATTACTTAGTTTCTAAATGGGAAAACATGATAATTCCCAGTATTTCTAAACAAAAATAAACTCTGGAATATGTCAGAAATTAGCTCTTTTGGATTTGAGAATAGCTTTAAATAATGTATTTGCTGAAGTTATGTCTAAATAATTAATATTTCTACATATTTTAAGGAAAAACACACATACACACTTTTTCCTGTTTTAAAAGGTTTAAATATTTTTCAAATCATCAAAATACACATCAGCCAGTTCTTCAAACGTTAAAAGCAGCACAAATTTGGAAAAAAAAAAAAAAAAAAAAAAAAAAAAGTTTTTTTTTTTTTTTTTTTTTTTTTTTTTTTTTTTTTTAAAAGCCAGCATGTGAGCAATTTATCATTACTTTTGATACTGGCAAGAAGAAGCTGAAAAGGTTAATGCCCCTTCTTGGATTTTGAAATTTAATTAACCAAAATTTCCTTGAATGACAGCAAAGTTACTTATATATCCACTCCAATCTGATAATGACATTGACAAGATTTCTAGGTTATAATTTGACATTATTCACAATGCAGCAAGCAAAATTTCTAGGTAATGGTTCAATTATTTGCAATGTAATTTATCAGAGACATGTAATTTCAAGATTTCTAGGTTATAATTTGATATTAATCACAACAAAATTTCTAGGTAATGGTTCGATTATTTGCAATGTAGAGACGATTATTTGCAGAGACAGATTTCAGCAAGACAGAGATCATAACATGACCTGATTTTTTAAATTTGATCTGTGGTAATCACTCTATGGCAATTTAGATTAAAAAAATTAATCTTTAAATATTTTTTTTCTGTCCCATTGCCACAACTTCATCAATGAGATTTAAATTTGATAAAGTAGCTGTGGGTATTGGTTTAAATGAATTCTCACTCAGACCTGTATAAATCAACTGATCAGCATTTGCACAGCACAAGTCTTGTGGATGGATGCTAGAAATCAGTGTTGAATTCGGAAGATAGAATCTTGATTATAAGTTTTTGAATGTCCTGACCCACATACAAAAACCTAAGCAGAGCTGGGATTGTCAGCTTAAACATAACTATAAGAACATTTTTATTCATAAAATTGTGAAAGCTTACTATTAGAGATGGGAAATATAGTTAATTTTGATTAGCAGGTTTTATTGTTACATTCTTGCACAGATAACAGGTTCCAAGAACCTGTTATTTTTATAACATATAACTAATTGCTGCGTATGATGTCAACGGATGTTTTAATTAGAAGACAATTATTCCAAATGATTGAAATACTTTTTGGATGCAATTTTAGACGCAGTTTTTCTTTGAAATGAATTTACACCATTAAATTAGTTTTTGGTTAAAAACTTTAATTCTGCAAAACAAAAATTTATCTAATTATGATAGTATAAATTTCATGCATTTTTGGCTTTTCTTTTTCTTTTATTATTATTATTTTCACTAAAAACACATTTCCACTGCTGTGATTAAAACATTGAAAATTCATAAAATTCAAAGTATCATAACTCAATAAGTTTTGGTCATATAAGAATAAATTTTTACTGTTTACTTGTTAGAACATGGAGAAACATTTTCTAAATGAAACTTATGATGGAACCGAGACATTGTATAAAGTTCGGGACCATTCGGAAAGTTTCTTAACCATTTAAAAATGCATTGTTTTAACATAAATCGATTTTTAAAATAATGCAGAACAAAATGTAAAAGATTTTTGTAACTTGAACTACACCTCTATAACTAATGGTTATTAACTATAGATAAACAATAATAAGAAATACCCTATATAACAATAGACACAGCGTTAAAAGCCGATTGTTAAAAAAAGCAAAATTGCAGTCATATCAATCAACGCATATTTAAAGTGAATGGCAAGAATACGAAAATATTATTAAGATCTATATAACGCAAACCTAAAAACGCAAGGTTGTGCGTTATATGGATCACATATCACGCGTCATCAAATTTACCTCATAAATATAGACAAATATGTCTGAAACACATCAAAATACATTAGAATTACCTTTATACTGCATTCCTTATCCAGATTATAAATTTTTCTATTATTGCGATCATTCAACATTTTGTTAAATATATGTTTTAAAAATGGTCCAGATACACCTGGACCCAATTTATTCATTATATTGCTCATTTTCAAAAACATTTATTGTAATAATAATTTTTTTCCTTTAAAAGTTCTAAATTAAGGAGGTAAAATTGTACTAATGCATTAAATTTAGTTTTCAGTCAGTAGCAGTTTTTTACAGTCTTAAAATTCAGGTGCTCCTTCATGGCAAAATTCATTGTTTACATCTGAAAGGTTATGCGTTATATGGAGAATTGCGTTATAAAGATCTTCTATTGTATACACTTTTAATCAAATTGAATTCATGATAATAAATTTCTTATGCACAAATGTTTTTTAAATTAATTACAATTGTATTAAAACTAATTGACCGGGAGGTGTGTGCAAAGACAATCACCCCATCGAGTTCACAGATGAAATTTTAGGATTAGTTAAATCGCGATTCGCATATTAAAACTGTCTGCCAAGTGATATCTTGAAATCTTGATTTAAAAGGTTGACTCGTAGGTCTTTCATTGTGTTTGCCTGGTCCCAGACCTCCATGCTTTCATAACTTAGGTTGCAGAAAAACATAGCTTACGAATATGGTAAACTTACGAATGAATCGCTAAAATCGGGTTTTCGGTATTTTCCTCCAAGATATGACTTGGCAGATCGACTGCATTTTAATATACGAATAGAGATTTAACTAATCTTAGAATTTCATCCGAGAACTTGATGAGGTGAATGTCTTTGCTACCGCTTCCCGGTCTATACATGTCCTCACAAATTTTAAAATGCTATTTACTTTTTTCTTTTTCTTCAATAGATTAAAAACAAGAAAATAAAAAAAAGCTTTCATCTCTCATTTTTTAAAAACGCAATAATGACATAGGAAAAAAAAAAAAAAAAAAAAAAAAATTAAAAATTAAATAAATCATTCGCCCCTCCCCTCACTAGAAAAAAAAATCTAGTATCTGAAATCTCCTCTCGAAAATTCCAATATTTAAAGCCAAATAAACTACCATCTGCCAAGCAAGGGCTGAAACTAGTCTTTTTACCCGGGATAAATATAAATTTTGCTCCCACATCCACCTATGCAAATTAAATTTGCAGAGGTAATATTTATAAGTTTCAAGTAGCTGGCATTTAAAAAGCACAATCATTAAATATGTTGTACTGAACAACATAATCAGCTTTGTCAAATATGGATTCATTAAAACCTTGAAAATGGAATCGAAATTTTTTTTCGCATTATACAGGCAGGATCCTTATAATCCTATATCATTTGTAGATTCCAGACAGAACTATTTTAACAATATCGTACTAAACATAAACTTGAGAAAATTAGACAAACAAAATCTTCATTTAGCGATGCCCCCTCTGTCTGCCCTATCCACCCCTCCCCCCTTTTCACTCTGCTCTGGACAAGCGAACGCATTCCAAAGAATCAAAATTAAAACAGGTCTTTACAATAGAGAAACCATTCCTCTACCCATATACATTGTTTGTTTGAATCAATCTCATTTTCCTTTCGATTACAAAAAAACATGAGAACTCTTTTTCACAAATATGCTTTGCAAAATATTCTATACCACTCAATTTGTTCCACAAAACTATTTAACTGCACAACAAATAGGAGTTATTTTAAGTTTTAACCGCAATCCTTGATTTTATAACTCTGAAAAGTAAAACAATCTTTTGTTTCATACCGATTACTTAAATAAAATAATTGACAATAACAGAAATATCAAGATAGCCAAAAAAGAATAATAAAATATGCATTTTTCTTAGCCAAAGAACTTAGAGGGAAAGAAAGGAAGGCTTTCAAAACCATAACTAATTGAAACAGTGCAAACAGCTCTGTTGGGAAACACGCTCAAAGGGGTAGATCCAATCATAGGCTGGTTCATTGCATCCACTGATTCGCTATAAGCGTTTGAAATATGATTCTTTTTAAGCACAATTTTAAGCTCTTTTTTTTTTACAAATACAGAAAACAAATGTCGGAAATTTTATTTTTGCAGGAATCGCGTTCTAAATTTAACAGGGACTTTCTGTTAATCTGTTATTAAATAATTAACTATATAACAATAGCATTGTTATTTATCCTAATAAGTTAAATAACGCACATTACTAACTATTCATTCCATTTTTATATTCTTGGAGTAAACACTTTAAAAATGTGTTTATTCTTATTACTACAACTGGAGATTCACAGATACATTTTATCGATTCAGTTAGTAAGCAATAAAAATAATAATCAATTCATTACATGGGCAGCATCAAAGGTAAATTTAGATATGGGATATGTGTTCTTTCTTTTTGGTGGAAGGGAGTTCAATTGTTATTTTATTAATAAATATTAATTTGATTAATCAAAAACAAAATCATGTGAAAAAAATTAAATTTAATTATTCAAAATCAAAATTAAAATAAATCTAAATAACTTAAATTGTTTAATTTAAAAATTTTTAAATCTTACAAGGGTCATAACCTTTTCCTGCTCCTCTTTGTTGGTAGCCATGATTCATGACACATAAATAACAATGATATTGCCTCCAATCATCCTACATTTTGCAATATTAGATCTATATTAAAAGAAATTATTATTATGGAAAATAGCTCTTATATGAATTTTTAATGCAAATTTTCCCTTATTCTCTAATTTCCAAGTAACACAGCATAGTTTGCATGCATTGAAACTGATATGCAATTTGATACTGCTTCGAACTAACGCTTGTATCTTTCTTGTTCCATCCACAGTTTATTGAAAGTACACTTTCTTGTTATTGTTATAGTACATATCTCAAAGAATAATTAACTACTAAAGATCAATGGAAAACAGAGGAGAAACTATTTGTTCCAAAGACCTGTGCATGTGCACATGCATCAATTGATCAAGTTCAGTATATAGAACATAGCAAAATACAAATGCCCATACTCTGATTTCCAGAAAGGAAAGTTATTTCAGAATAAATATTTTTGCCTGATTAATTAATCTTTTTCAACACTTGGAACTTTAATTCTGAACATCTGAATAAGAAAAATTAAGCACCTATAAAAACAAATAACAAAAATCAAGCACCTTCATTAAAATTTAAATAAATTCAAGCACTCTCAAGGGCCCCTTTTCTCCCCTAAAAAATTCAAGGACTTTCAAGCACAGTATGAACCCTGTATGTAATATCAAGAGGAAAAATAATTTTTTGAGATTCGACAATTCTAAATTTCAGACTTTTCAGAATTTTGGATTATTTACAGTTTATTTGTCAGAAAAATAAATAAATAAAATAATTTCATTTAGATAACAATATTATTTTAAAAGAAAAAAAAAGAGAAAACCTTAGAAAATAGAAAAAAAAAAAAAAAAAAAAAAAAAAACATTAAGTATTTCTTTACTAAAATTTACATAAAACATGATGAGGAAAAAAATGCTTTTTAAGCAAGGTGAAACTATTTCACATCAAAATTATAAACAGTAACAAAATCTGTTATTATTATTATTTTTAAATAACTAAATTAAAGAAAATAATTAAGGTAAATAAATAGTAAAAAATAATTAACTTGTGGATTTGTTGCATCATAAAAACTAATTTATTGAAGCTGCCAATGTCACATTTAATTTCAAAATAAAATCTGACTCTTTTATTTAAAACAAAAGCTATTATTAACCTCTTCAGTCTTGAGACAAGTATTACAAGTGATCATAAAAACCAGTTTAAAATTACTGTACAACATCTCTAAAGATGTATGATTCTATATATCGATGATTAGGATATGTATGCATTTATTAGAAATATCTAGAACTAATTTTAACAATTTTAAAAAACATTTAAACTAAGTTAAAGGGTGTTATTTAGTGTTCCCTATAGACAGTGGCGTAGCTAGAGCATTTTGTTTGGGGGGGTGTGGAGACTGAATTTACCGAATGTTCATAATAAAATCACCGAATGATTGAGATTTATTTATTTTTAAATTCTCTATTTTTTGTATATTTTTGCCTTATTATATTTTAGAGTGAGTATTGTGAAAATAATTGTATGTATAATGACAGTAAAAATTAAAAATAATAACTAAAGATAGCGTTAAATAAGAGTGTATTTTTATTCTTAGCTGAAACTTTCATAGACAAATAAATATTGAAAATTTTATTTGAAGCAATCATAAAATCCAATTAAATATATAGTGTGTTCCTTCTAAACATGGTCCGATGGTTAATTTTCTCAGGCATCTGAACCTGATGGCGCTAGTTTAGATACAAAAAGTTTCTCAATTTCGAACTCTCATAATTCGTTTTCATTTTTTCGTCTCTCATAATTCACAATGCGTTTTAATCATTGAAAAGTGATATATTATATATACATATTTTTCATTTAACTGTTTATCTAAGACATATAGTTCCAAATACAGAAACTTTTTAAATTAACTAAATAATCATTCTAATCATTTGAGTCAATAAATGCATTTCTTATAAAGTTACGAAAATTCACTTTTTATACCGTCCTGTAAGTTACATTTAGTAAAACAGACCTCAGACCTGATATTCTGACATATAAAGTGAAAAAAAAAAATATTTCTTACGCAAAATTCATAGAGCTATGCCTGTTTAAATTTTGAAAATTTGTTGGATTTAATACAGTGCTCTAAGCAGGGCCGTAGCTAGAAGTGAACCATAGGGGGGGCTCAAGAGAATGTAGGGTGGGGCTCATAATTTGTTTTCTCTCTCTCTGACGCAGAAAGATAAATAAATGCATGTTTACATTGTAGATACAACAGTTTAATAAGAAACATATAGTATCTACTATATGTTTCTTATTAAACTGTTGTAATAGCTTCATTTTATGCTAAGAAAAGTATAGGATCATGAAAATTTTGAGTGTGTAACTGGTGCAAAATTAAACATCATATTAACTTCCTATGTACATATAGTATGAGTGAGTGTTGAAACACTTATTTTAGATACAATTTAGTACCTCAGCAAAACTGTGAAATGTCTCAAAACTAAATTAGATTTTTGAACAGAATTTCATTTGAATTTTCGGAACAGATATTCATTGAGTGACCTTGGAATCTTTTCCAGGGGGGGCTCAAAATATTTTAGGGGGAGCTGAGCCGCCCATAGCGCCCCCTTAGCTACGGGCTTGGCTCTAAGTGATGTGCACTTTCAGCTGAAATACAATTTCGTGAAATGCAATTTCGGACTGTGAACATTAGTTGTGGCGCTAAGTTTAACTTTTAGTTTAGCTAGTTTAGTTTAAAAAAATTGTTAATTTCAAACTCTCATAACTCGTCGAGTTTTAGTCATAGAAAAGAAATATATATATATTTTTAAATTTGCATGTCAGAGCATCAAATCTCATTCACTAAATATAATTTATGAAAACCGTATAAAAATATAATTTTGTTAATTTTTTCGAAATGCATTTTTTGACTCATTCGGTGTTTAATATAATTTTTTGGCTAATTTAAAAAGTTTTTGCAGCTAAAACTATATGTCTAAGATTAATGATTCTGAAATTAGCTATGGGACCATGTTTATAATAGACAAATGATATATATATTATTCAAATAATACTCCGAAGAATTTAATAATACCATCACAATAAAAAGTAAGCAAATGCAAAAATATGTAACTCATAATAGATTTTAAAATATTCCTAATTAACGTAGATGTCTACGTGCGAAGAATTTTTTAAAAAAGATATCGAATATTTACAATATACATATAGTCTTAAGTTATACAAAAGCAAAAAATCAACTACACTTTTAGAAAAAATATAATATTTAAAAAAAAAGAAAAAAAAACATGGAGTTTCAAACAAAGCTTCGATAAATTTTAAAACTTACGACAGGTACGCTTGGTCCCTATCAAAATTCAGTTAAATATATTTAAATCTTTTACAATATTATATAAATTTGCAGTAGTATATTTCAGGAAGAAATGCACAGTTTTTTTTAAATAAATGCATATATAAAATAAATGCATATATACATATATTAGTTGCATAAAAACTGTAAAATTATAAATTATTATACATAGCTTAGATAGAGTTCAGTTCACATCATAATATGCAAATTGATTGATGCAAATTTTCATAGATAAATATAAAAATGCAAAGGTAAAGTACAAATGTAAAGTATTAACGGTTATTTAGCATTTTCCCCCAACAGTAAACATATTAAAATTTAAAATAGCATTACAGCAAAGACATGCATTAGGCCTAGATTCTATAAGTACGAGCATATTTTTATTGTAAGTAGAAAAATAATAGTAAAAAAGGTATTGACATTTTCCTTTGAAGTAATTAAAATTAGATGCAATTAAATAGCTAAATTCCAGGAAACACTCTGCATAAAATATGTCAACATTATCCTGTAATTCTATTTTTTTCAATGATAAATTAAAATTTCAAATGGTTTTTAGTCGAGAGAACGACTTCTTACTATATGCGCAAAAATATTTACGATACAATAGAGATATAGTCTCAAAAACTTTTCCACTCATTAATCGTGAAATATTGAACAGAATTAACTAGAATAATTTAATTTAGTGAATTGAATATTTATTAAGAAAGGTGGGTGGTATTCTCTGAAAAACAAATCTTACTACTGAGTACTAAATAAACCAAATTTAAAGACTCCAGTTCGTTTTGTTTAATATTTGAATCTTAACGAGTAGAAAAATTTCGAGGTTATATCTTTAGTGCTTTTGCAAAAATCATTCCCATAAGTTTTAAAATCACTGCTTTGATTAAGAACCATTGAAAATTTTCATTTCTCGTTGAATTATAGTTAAATCGTTTCCAATTTTAAATTAAAATATCCAATTAAGCAAGGAAATATTATACAAATATAACTTTTTAGCATAGCTTAACCCTTCTCTTTCGTAATTGTCCCCATCTGCATACAATGCTGTCTAGGCAAAGTTTATCTAAAATATCCTTTTCAACGGAAAGTAACATTAAAGAGTCTAATCTATCCTCATTCATTTTAGATCTCAAATAATTTTTTACTCTTTTTAAAACGCTAAAGGCTCTTTCGTTTGAGGCAACAGAAACTGGCGCTGTAAATGCCAGCTGGCACAAAGAATTGGATAATTTCAGCTGTTTTTTAAGCTGATTAGATTTCTCCATGATATCACTCATTTTCTCAATGTCTGAACAAAAATCAGAAAATACTTGCAATTCGCATTGCAAAGAATCGGGATCCGGTATATTGCTTTTATCAGGATAGAATTTAAGGATTTCATATATAATATTCAGATTGAAATTACTCCGTTTCAGAGGAAGTCTTAGCGATTCAAAAAGTGGGGACACCTTTTCTATGCACTCTTTTAAATTGGTGCTCATTAAGTTAATAAGTTCATCTAACACCATATTACTTTCTTTCCGATAGAAAGAATGCATGGTAAATTCTGCTTCAGTCTGATTTGTAGGATCAAAACGGACCGGTTTTTTCCTTCTTCTATGATGGAGTGCGAATTCCCGCTCCGCATCAATCCCCAATTTCTCACAAAAAATAACACTTGCGGAAACCAAATCATTAATAGAATTAACATCATTTCTTATTTCTTCATAATTTTTAATAGTACTGTCAATAAACATTAATGCATCTAAAAGATTAGAATTTTCCTTTTCCAGTTCTTCTGTGACAATTTTCGACTTATATAACACATTTTTCATAAACATAAGGCTAAATATAAAGTCTAAGCTTAAAAGTTTCTTTTTCAAACCATAAGCTTTGGTTCTAGAGTTTGCGTCAAAGTCCGACGTTATGGAAATTTCATCTAGTAATTCGACAATCTTTTCTAATGACGTGTTCACAGCTTTAACTGATTCTGCTCTTGCAGTCCATCGTGTCTTTGACAGATTTTTCATACCTAGAACGTTTTCAGTATCTGCAGTTTTAAAAGATAGTTTTGCATATCTTTTCGTACTCCCCGTAAAAAAAACGTAAATATCCTGTAAAATATCAAAAAATGATGAAATAATTGGGCTAATGTTACAACTGTGTTCAATAAACGTGTTCATTCTATGGGCCTGACACGGGATATAAACAATTTCTCGACCCATTATTGAAGTCACTTTTTTCTGAACACCATTAAACTGACCGGACATTGAAGAAGCGAAGTCGTAAGACTGGAATGCCAAATTTTCCATTTTTAATTCGTTTTTGGATAGAGAATCGATTATTGTTTTAGATAAGGCATCGCCTGTTTTTTCTTCAACTTTAATTACTTCTAATAAGTGCTCTTTTGGTTTACCCTCCTCAACATATCTTACGCAAATGCTCATTTGATCTTGATGGCTTGAATCTGGTGTAGTATCAGCCATCACGCTAAAAAAATTGCTATTGTTAACTTTTTTCACCACTTCTTTTTTAACCTCCTTAGCTAATAAATCAATGAATTCATTTTGAGAATCAGCACTCAAATATGTTACGTGATATGGCCTCATTCGTCGATCGTCCAACCACTTCTTCATTATAAGCGAGTGACGGGAAATCAAATACACAATCTGACGAAAATTTCCATCTTCATCCGAACCACTACCCCTAAAAGACATATCTTGTCTACCCAGAGTTTTAGCCACATCAATTAGGATATTTAAAACTTTTGAATTGAATTCTATGTCGTGGTGCTCTTGAATCGTGCTCATTCTTTTGTTTTTGTCCAATTGGACATCGATGTGTTTATTCTTTTGTGCGTATTGACAAAAGTCAGCCAAAGCAGCCTTGTGAGATTTTGATGAGAAGTGCTGGGATAGTTTTCCAAGTTTTTCTTTTCCAACACTTTTCATTTTGTGCCATTGTCTTACACCTGTTTCATACCATACAGATTCAGAATTTTCCCTGTTTGGTCCACCAGGAAAGAGAAAACAAGTTAAACAGTAAGCAGCATCTTTTGCTATACTGTACTCTAGATGTGGATACTGTTTGTACCAACTTGGCGAAAATCTGTTTTGTTTACAAGATTGTATTGAGGTATTAATAGGAAAAATTGATAAATTGGGCTGATGTGGACCTATAGTGATTAAATAATCTCTTTCAGCATCTGTTTTAATTTTAGATCTGACACCTGGATCATGTTCAGTTAATTTAATGGCTTTTAAGTTTTCATCAACATTTCCAGACATTTTTGAACGAAGTAGTTGCACACTTTTGCAGGATTCCAATACACTATCGCATTGTTTTTGAATGATTTCTGTTATTTCAGAAATTTCCATCAAAATTAAATCTGGATAAATCAGTTCTGTATTTTTGCACCGAGAAAGAATTTCATTACAATTCTCGTAATAATTCAAGAGGACTTTAAACTTTCCAACTGGAACTGTCCAATCAATAATAGGTGTATCCGTTTCAGGTTCTACTTGAATTGGATTTTTTTCTGAAATATTTTCGTTCTTATGGTTCATTGCCATATCACTGTCTGGAATTACGCTCATTAGGACATTTTCTTGGCGTTTTTCTGTCAAACTTTCTTCTATGAAGTTTTCATAAATATCTGTATTTACATTGCTTTGAGAATCAATTTTCTTATCCAAACCACCGTTTATTACATTTGATGAGACATCTTGATGTTTTTCTTTTACTGTTTCTTCTAGATTATTTAAATTGCAAAATGTTACCATAGCTTTTCGAGAAGAAATTTCGTCATTTAGATTGATAATAATATTCGATGAAGCATCTTCTTGATGTTTTTCTTCCACATTTTCTTCTGTAAGATTTATATCATTACATGTAACCATATCAATTCTAGAAGAGATTTTTTCATTTAGAACTTTTGATGATGATGGAATTAATAAAATATCATCTTTCTTCCTTTTCTTTATAGCTGCTGCTTCAAAAGGATTTGCTGGAGAACCTACACATTTAACTCTAACTGTTTTTTTGTTGTGACAAAGTTCTTCATGCTTTTTTTTTTATAGTCCATGTCAAACTCATTTCCACATTCCATACATTCAACTTTATATCTGTTGCGCCTTTTATCAGTTTTTTTCTCCATATATTTAGATGTGGTGGAACTCATATCAGATAAAATATAACTATAAAAAATATAAAAAAGTTTTAGGATACTAGACTTGGCTTTTTAAAAACATTAATTAACTATTTATGAATAAATCTCATACATTCAATTTTAAAGATAAATTTATTTGACTCAACTCTAAAAGTTATAACATTTTAAAATTTGGAAAAAAAAAAAAAAAAAGCAACAGTGCGTTATAGGACGCACAGCAGAAGTGAAAACTTTTTTAATTGGAAATCAGAAACTCTCATATTTATTTGAAAAACAAATAATTTTTTCAGTGTTAAAACGAAACATTTTTTTCCGGTCCGAAATACTGCTAAATTCGCGCAAAAGTAATTAAATCCTAAAGGTAATTTACAATCATCCCAAACACCGCTTATTAATATGCCTTGTATTGAAATTTATCAGGGTGAAAAGAATAGCCTTTTTCAATACGACATTTTAATTATGCAGCATATTTCTCTGTTAATCAAAATTCGCATTAAAAAAATTAAATGAAGACAGTAGCAAAATAGCAGTTAGCAATTCTTTGTCTTTCTTAAAAAAAAAAATAATAATAAAATTAAAAAAAAAAAAATAAAAAAAGACCCATATGCCACTTAAAAAAAAATACTGTACAATCTTTATGTCTGCAATTAAAACTCAATATTTCTGCCATATCTGAAACCTACTTGTTTAAATTTCTATGATTATTTTATTTGTGAAAATCTTACAAATGTTTCTAAAAATTATGTTTTTAAGGTGAAAACGCTTCATAATCTATTTTTCTATTCAGCTGTTTCAGTTATCTACATGAAGCGAAACTTGCAAATATATTGCTTGAACATTTATATAATTCCGGTTGCTAACAGGGGGCAAAACTCTGAAAATTGTTTTAAATATGAAAACTGAAAGGTGGGTCAAGCTTCCCCAGTTTTTCCTATAAATACATGAATACAAAAGCTTCATAAAGAAAATCCTAATGCAAAATTCTTATTTTAATGAAAATCCTATGTTTAAAAAAATATATGTAGATTTTAAATTTAAAATTTTCGAAATAATTTTGGTAATTTTGAGAAAATTTATTTCCAGACAGCAAAGATTTAAGATATTGGAATTTTTCAACTTTTGACAACGATTCATTTGAATCTATCGCACTAGTAAATAAATTGAAAAATTCTAAGAACTGGCTTCCATCACCAGAAAATTTTTCTATGTTCAACTTAGGCAGCTTCACTGCCGAAACTGGTTTATTACCGATTTTTGAACCGCTACTTGTTTCGAGTAAAACTTTTGGTTCAGTTTCGATTTGACATTTTTTAAGTCTCATCTTAATTTTAAATTTCAAACTTGATATTTTTTCGGCATACTCTTCTACTGATTTTAATTTCTTTTCATATTCATTTTTATCCTAAATTAACTCAGCAATCTCCGTATCTAATTCCTTGAGTTGAGCTTCCTTTTCATTTATAAGCTCTAATGATTCCATTAAAGAATCTGAATCAGTTTTATCTATATCTACTAACAACAATGTATCACATTTTGTTATTAGCTTAGTAACTGCTGCGCGAACAACCGCTCGCTTACTTTTAATCTTTTCTGGCTTGTCCATGTTAAAATTTTAATTCAACATTCAAAAAAATATTATCATGAAAAAAAGTTATTTTCACTAAATCATGTTCAAAGTCATGCAGAACAATAAAGGTATTTCTTACCTTTTTCCCGGTTGAGGAGGCACCAAAAAATATTGAATATCTTCATGTATTCCACTAAATGTCAAAACAAGAGGTGGGAGAGCATAGATGAAAAACAAGTTCTTAATTTACTATTCAGTATTTAATTTCATGTATTCTGAAGCTTTGTGTGTACCATTTCGAAATAATATTCTTCATGCAAACTTTTGTAGATTATATTTAAATCGAAATATACAGTATATACAATATTTACATAGGTATAGGTCACATTTAGTTGCTTAAGAAATCAAGATTCTAAATTACTATAAATATTCTAGCAACTTTTACATGTTAATACCGAAACAATATTTTTATTTCCTTCCGCTTTTGGAAGGCCACGAAAAAACGCAGTTTTCTACTGCGTCCAAGCACAAAACATAAAACCAACTAAACTAAAAGAAACAAAAAGAATGTTTTTAATATCAGTTCTCTAGTGAATCACGTGACCCATGCGCCAGCGCGTCTAGCTAAGCGGCGCAGGGTTTTTCGAAATTTTAAACATCCCGTACAAGTGATGCAATTTTCGAAAGTGAAATTACCGAATCTGTATAAGTTTACCGAATACGGGGGGGGTGTCGCACCCTCCCACACCCCCCTGTAGCTACGCCCCTGCCTATAGACGACATCAGGACTGAGGAAGTTAAAATAAAGAGCCTCATTATTTTGTATTTGATTTAATTGACACTCCAAAGATGCAATAAATAAACTTAGATTTCGATTTATACATTTTATTAAAGAAAAAAAAAATATTTACAAATATATTTATTACATTTTACTTCTTCTTTGAACGCCTTGCTGCTTTCAAAGCATGACTTTTCTTCATATGAGCCTGTAGTTTTTCTTTTTTCTTTCTGGCTTTTAAAATTTCTTCTTTATTCTTCAGTTCTCTTCTCATAGGTCTACGATTATTCTGTTGTTTACCCTTATTTGCTTTTCGTTTATCTGAAAGGTAAGAATTAATAGATAATGTCACATTTTAAAATAAAGAAAAAATGAATAAACATTGATAATTTAGCAGAATCTGGACAAAAAACAAAAATTTGTAATAAATTATTAATACTACTAACAACATTTTATTTATCAGCATATAGTTACTTAGCAAGCAAAAATAAACACTTTATTTATGCAAAAATGTAGAAATGGGGTAAAAGCTAAACAAATATAAAAACATTTTTAATATAATTTAAATATTATAAGAAATTTGTTTAGGAAGAATGTGGATCTGTTAAAGGATCCTTTACAGAATTTGTCACTTTCATAAAATTCCTTATCTTAAAAACCAATCTTTCACAATTTTTTCTATAATCTTTGTTTGAATCATGGTTGAAAAAATGAATACAATATTTTTTAGGGGTCTATCCAGACTTTTCTCTCAGGGTCCCATATTTGTGAAATTGTGAACAGTTTTTTTTACATCTGTGAAAAATCTAGTTCTAATTTTGAGAGTTTGAAATTATCATCCTAAATAACAATATGATTCAATAATATCCTGTTTTTTTTAAAGAAATAAAGTTATATAATTTTTGCAAAGTCTTGAGCACATAGATTTAAAAATACCATGGAATTTGGAAATTTTTTACAAAAAATAGTCTACTAAAAGTGAATTTCATTCATTCATTCATTTATTTATTTTTTAAAGCAGAGTGAATTTTGCTAATTTCCAAAGGGGCAGGTTATGGGATCTTAATAAAATGGTCAAGAGAACACAGTAAGTAATTACAGAATTAACAAAAGCTGTAAATAAGAATTTCATTACTTAGTAGCACTAATAATAAACCAACAAATATCTTTAGCAGCTCATTTTGCATCTGTAACATTAATCACCTAAATCTAAACCTAATGTATGCATATGATACATTTAAAAAATATAATAAATGTGTTAACCCATTAATATACAAATACAAAGTAAATATAAAGATTGATCAGTTATATCTGAAATACACAAAACATTAAACAGTATATTATTAGCACCCAATGGGAATTCTTGGCATTCAATTTTTCAAAGAGTTTGTCTTTTTTCTATCTAACAATTTTTATTTGGTGTATATAAATTCAAAAAACATTTATTCAAGCTTCAATGAGAAGCTTTTGCTGTGCTTAACATTTTTTATCAATTGCTTTTTTTTCTTTTATACATTCTTTTCCAAAAGTGATTCAGCTAATATCATTACTTCATTCTTCTTTAGCTACAGTAATTGCTAGAAATTATTGCAAAAATAAAATAAGATTCTGGCTATTTTATTCTTTCACTTGCAGAATTTTTTTTATACTTGCTATATGTAAGGAAATGAATAATTTGATTGCTAAAAGAAATCATGACATTGCAAGTTAAACATCTTTTTTAAATGGAATGCTTTCTATGTTCGATAAGAACTTTGCTTTTAACAAACTTAGTGTACATAAATTTGTTACTATACTCAGGAAATAACCTCCTTAGTGCTGAGACAAGTATTACGAAGGGTCATACAAACCAGTTTAAAAAAATTACTACAAAACATCTCCAAAGATCTATCAGTCTATGTATTGATGCTTATGATATGCACACTAGTTAAAAGGACAAGAAGACATTTTAACAGTTCTAGAAGCATTTAAATTAATTTAAAGTGTGTTCTTTAGTGTCCCCTACAGGCGATACAAGGACTGAAGAGGTTCAGCTAAGAAACAATTGTTTAGGGCTTTTTTTGTGTATTCATTAGTCAAAATACCTATAGAAACTTTCCAAATAATGTTCATCTTACACTTTAATAATTTTTATGTCATTTTAAATATTTAGATTTTTTTTTTTTAAATCAATGATTTAAAAGAAAAAGTTGGTTAAAATCATGATTTAATTGCTTATTTAAATAGCTGATTAAATTCGTTGACATTCTAATTTAAATAAAATTGATTTCTTATATTTTGTTGTAAGATGACATTAACAGTAAATTCTTTGAATTTCAAGTCAGTTTTAAAATTTTAAAGAATGAGCACTGAAATATATAGCTACAAATTAACAATTCATTACTAATATTAAATAATCAATTAAGTTGTTACATATAAACAGCCAAATGCAAAATATATGCAATTATTTTCTGCTGCTATCCACACACAATTTAAATTTAATAAAATACTCTTAAAATCAAGAATTTTAAACTTGTTATTGAAGTAGATTACAGTGTGCTTCTATCAATGGATGAATTTGGTTTTCAAGTTAATTATGAATAATGAATTAGGTAAAAGTTTGTAACGCAAGAGTCTGCTGCATGTTGTGGGGATGCACAGAAGAGCAGACCTATTAAATACATAAATAAACAAGAATTGCTCATTTAATGGTATGAGATATGCATAAATTTATATAACTTTGTAAAATATGTTCACATGTTAATCTAACTTTAAATATACAATATCATTAGATGTTTCTACAAGTATAAAGAAAATTCGCAAATCCACAAAGCAGGACCCTGGACAAAGAAGTGTGGGTATTATCATCATCATGGATCAATAATAAAAGTTTTGATAAGATATAGATCAACCAATTATAAAGGATAGTCATAAAGTCTGTTTCAAATATTAAAATACTTTTGTAGATGTTGTACTTACTTCTCATGTGATGATCTAATCCTTTTTGCTTTCCAAGCTGACTTTCATCATCATTATCACTCTCATCTTGATACTTAACTTTATTCTTTTCTTGCCATTTTTTATAGCTTAATTATTGTTAAATTAAAAAACAGATAAAATGCAAATTAATCGACAATGATTTTCTAGATTCAATTGATTTTGTTCAGCACTGATTAATGTGTTCAAAATCTGATACTTTACTGGGAATATAGAAGAAATTTGATATTTATAGGCTTTATAACAAGGCACAACTGCAAAACAGATAAAAGTATACATCTTGAGCATATATTTAATATATATATAATATTATAGAGTCATAATTTACTTAAAAATAAGGTATGTTCAAGCGTTTACTTTATCACAATTAAATACAGACATGCGATAGCTAAAGAACAGAAATGTTGGCATTTTTACATTTTATATTGGTTGGTTGTTTTTACTTTCATAGCAGAATTTTCATATATCCTTTTAGTAAAATGCATAAAAATATCAAATAGCTACCTATCATATACAGAAAGATATACAGTGAAACTTGTTTAAGATATGCCCATTTAATATACAATGCCACTCAAGATACAAATTATCTGCAATCCCTTGAAAAAGAAACCTGCGTAAAATTACCCAGTAAGATATGATCCCACTTAAGATACAAAATACCCCTGGTTTCTTGGATCAGTATCGTAAACGAGTTCCATTGTAATTTGGATAAATTTCAGCAGTACGGCTCCATCTTCTGATTTTATTGTTATTTTTTGAAAGCTCAGAATCAGAAGTTTTGTATATTATTTGACGCAAACAAAGCAAAGGTGTATGAATTAATAAACAAATTAAAAAAAAAAAATACTTTTGATGAATCTTTAATTTTTTTTTAAATTATTACTTTTAAACTACCGTAAAGTGCACAAATGGAGCTAAATCATTTTGCATTACTTTTTTTTAAACTGATTTTACTACTACTGGGTATAGAAACTCAGATGCAAATATATAATAACAAATAAAAGTTAAAGGATTTTGGTTCTTAAATCAAAATTTTATTTTAAAGCTAGTAATCAAAACAAACAAGAAAAACTGGATATTACATATATGTTAATTTATGGTTACAGAAATTTGATGGATAGAATTTAAAGGTAACAGAAACCAATATCAAAAATCTTTATATCAATGAGTTATTTGAGAAACTTTAAAAACTTTAAATTCATGGAATTCTGCAAATAAATGCATTAAAAATGAATGATTCAAAGAAAAAATAAAAACTCTCTACTTTCCCAGGCACATATGCAAAGTACTTCTTAAGTTTTTTAAAATAATGTTAGGAACTATGGGATTTCTGTAAGTGCATGCATCCAGGTAGGTTCTATTTAATTTCTAATCTGGGTTTATCATTCACAAGTAAATGAGAAATTTTGAAATAACTCCTACAGAAGTAAAAAAAAAAAAAAAAAAAAAAAAAAAGAATTTACAAGTTTTCTTGTTGGAAACATTCCATCAAGCACTCTAAAACAAAAAAATTTAATTTCTAAAAATGATGCTTATGACTAATTTGCATATGCATTCCTGGAATCAAATGCAGATATTTCACATGGCACTTGGAACACTTTCATGGGAGTTTTTTATCTCTTGGTGATTTCTTTCATAGAGTTGAGCCTATCTTAAAAATTTTCAACCTATGTCTTCATGGTGTAGCATAATGGATTGTAACTGTGATGTCAAAATACCATATGTCAGTCAGACTTAAACATATATATATAATTTTGTCTTCATGGTGTAGCATAATGGATTGTAACTGTGATGTCAAAATACCATATGTCAGTCAGACTTAAACATATATATAATGCCTTCACAGAAAATGTACATTATGGAGACCCATTAGTCCATAATTTCTAAATCGAAGAAAGCAGTGGCGGAGCTAGGCGTCGGCGACCGCCGACGGCCTCGTGCCTGTGGGGGCCTCCCAAAACAATTTTTCCAGTCGTTAAAAATATTTGGCCGGGATCCAGAAAGATTTTTCAATGTTTAGTGAAACGGAATTGACCAATCAAAAGCCTGCATTTTTTAGAACGTTTCGCCATTTGCAAAAATGCAGGCCTCTGATTGGTCAATCTCGTTTCTATAACAGTGGAAAATCTATCTGGATCTTGGCCAAGTTACTTACAATCCTTAGCAATCTGTATATATTTCCATACGAATATACTAGTATTTATCTAGAATCGTTGGCAACATTATGAAAGTTAGGCGATTCTGTGTGCGAGACTGGTGAGTCCCCGAATCGTTTGTTTTCATTACCACGTGAAAAATTTTTGATTTGTATACTTTAAAGAAGTTATATTTTTATACATTTATCATCGTGTTGTGATTTATTTCATATTTGTAAGGTAAGTCAGTATCCAAACACATTTCTTAGCATATTTATTTGTCTTTAAAACTATATTATTTCACTGTCGTAATTTTAGGTTAGTAATTTTTAATTAAATTATATTTTCATACTTATGAATCGCCATTTCATGTGCGATAGATATAATCAATCGATTTTGAGTATTCTTTTTTTATTGGTTGGGTTAAGTTATAATTCAAAATTGTCTGTTTCAAATTCATTCAACCGACTTTTTTAAAAAAAGGTTCCATATTTGACCTGTATTTGTATTTTTGAAGTTATAAATCTGAAATAAATTTTGCAATTTGATGATGTTGTCGAATGCGTAGATGACCTGAAGAATAAAACTGATGATTCCGAAACCCTTATCGATTGTCAAGCAGTCTTGAACGAAATGTTAACTTTTGAATTTATAGTTGCAATACATGTGTGGTATGAGATTTTACTATGTGTGAACAATATAAGTAATCTATGGCAATCGGTTCAAGTGAACTTGAAAGTTGCTATTGATACTTTACGTTTATTTCGTGACTGGATTAAAGAATTCCGTAATACAGGATTTGAAATAAGCTTTGCAGAAGCTCGATTGTTTGTAGAAAAAAGTAGTTATGAAATTGAGTCTCAATTTAAAGAGAAAAGAATAGCAAAGAAAAAACAAATATTCGTTTATGAACATATTGATGAACCTATACAATCTATTGAAATGCAGTACAGAGTTAACTTTTTTAACACAATGATAGATGCTATAATAGTCGACATCAAATGTTGATTCAAAACACTCAACGAATATTTTGAACAATTTGGTTTTACAGTAGACTCCCTCAAATCCGCACAGCTTGGGACCAGAGGTTGTGTGGATTTTAGAATTTTGTGGATTTCTGGTCTTTACTTTGTTTACATTTTTTAAACAGTAATTTGAATGTAATTAATGATGAAATCAAAAGTAAAATGAATGCTTATAACATACTAAGATATTAAAATAAGTAATAAACTAAAATTATAAACATTTAGATAATTTTTTTAAATTATTAAAAGCAAAGGTCAAGTTAATAATCAATAATGTACAATTATATATTCATTATAAAGATAAAATATGTTTTTTCTAAATTATTCAATAAAACTTGCCTCATAAAGATACATTACTAAAACATTCACATCAGGATCATAAAATAACGAAGCTTTATTTCAGGTTTAGCCAAACTTAATAACAAAAAAAGCTTTATTAATACACAAATATATTTGGTAGGATTGCGATTACCAATAACATCAACAATATGATTAATTTTTTTAGAAATAAATTATTCTTTCTGCATGAAAAAACATAAATTTAATTATCTTAACAAAAATTACAAATTAAAATGTATGGAATTGATATAAAACTAAAAAAGTCAAATCTTGCACCTACATCTAAAATGAATGTTTCATTGTTTACATCCATAAATTATGTGCGGATTTGAGGGAGTCTACTGTATTTACAATATCAATTATTTGAAATCTTTATCCAAGGAGGACCTTCTCAAGCATTGTAATGATTTAGGTACAATACTTCGGGAAGGGAAAAATAGCGACATACAGCCTTTCGAACTTTATTAGGAACTCCAGCTTTTAAAATCCAATTCACTGGACTCTAAGCACGAACAAGCTTAACGACGCAAAGCAACTTATCGAGTACATTTTAGAAAATAATTTGGAAGAAGTATATCCAAATGTTTACATAACGATCAGAATCATGCTGACAGTTCCAGTCAGTACAGCTTCTGCTGAGAGAAGCTTCTCAAAGTTAAAATTGATTAAGACATACTTGAGAAGCACGATGAGCCAAGAAAGACTATCTGCGTTATCAATACTATCAATTGAAGCTGAAATAGCAGCTGGTATTAATTATGACGCAATCTTTAAAAAATTCAGTGAAGCAAAAAGCCGAAAAGTTCGTCTATTTTAATTTGTCTTTGTTTATGTAATTTATGTCATTGTTTGATTAGCAATAAAACTTGTATAGTATACTAATAAATTAGTGTATAGTTATCATTAGTGTATAATTCAGCTCATTTAACATTTTCTTTCTGACAGGAAAATGAAAGGGGCCTCGCAAAGCTGATGTTGCCGACGCCCATGTTTCGTGTAGCGCCGCCACTGGAAGAAAGTTGAACACAGAATGATTCCACTCTTATCTTTCTAGCAGCTATGCAGAGCTGCCACTATTACTTTCAAAATGCCATACTTTTCTGTTCCATGCTGTATAACCTCCTTAATCCTGAGGCAAATATTACAAAGGACAACAAAAACTAATTCAAAATTACTATAAAACATTTCCAAAGATGTATCAGTATATATATCAGTGCTTCTGATATGCACACATTAATTAAAAAAAGTAACAGAAGTAATTTTAACAATTCTAGAAGCAGTTAAATGAATTTAAAGGATGTTCTTTAGTGTTGCCTACAGGCAACATCAGGGCTGAGGAGGTTAATGCAGGACTACATATACATATATATATTGCAAACACACACAACAGTCAAATTTTAATAGGAGAAAATATAAAATTAGAAAACAGTTCAAATGATCAATTTGTATGCTAATAATTTCTTACCATTTAAATTATATTAAGAGTCTTAGTTTTTTTATGAGTTACAAAATCAGAATCAAAGCTAATATGAGTTAAACATCAGTTAATTTTGATGCAATTGCCAATAAAATATGGGGATCTGATTTCTGTAGCATATAAGTAGAAATAGAAAAGAAAAATTTTCCCCTCCAAAGACTCTCTTTCTTTTTAAAGATATTTTTATGTTAAAATCATCTGTCAAAATATAATATTTCATCGGTTTTACCAAATAAAATTTCGACTTTCAAGGACACTTCCTTTACATCTAAGAAATAGCCTGAGATTTTAAAAGAGTGAAAGAAAAATGAGAGAGACAAGGTTGTTTTAAATACAGTAAAACCTCTGAATAGCGGTCATCACTGGGAGCATGATGAAGTGATCGTATTTCGGAGATTACCGAATCAATATTTTAAGTGTCATGCATTTTCAGAGTTTATGTTATCAAAAATTTGTTACTTCAAAAGTTATAGATGATATTAAGAAAATTTATATAATGCATTTTAATTGTGTGGTAGTTGTTTCATTAAATGAATTATGCACAATGCTTCAAATTCTGATTTCTTTCTATTGAGACAAGTGTACGATTAATAATGCATCCTTATATACAGCACCTCTGAGGGCAGCCAAAAAATTTCATAACACCAATGATACTTTGTTGTGAAGACTGCATTTATTTTTATTTTTTTAATTTGACTGATTCTTTGTGTGTTTACTTCCATTTTAAATTCAAATTTTCAGTATTTCGAGAGATAATTTTTACACATTTTATAAAAGATTATTTTAAAAGCTTAAAATTATATTACATTAAAATCAAAATAACTGAGTCAAATTATTTTTTTAAGTTAAAAAATACATACAATTTTACATACTATTATTTTACACACACACACACACAAAAATCACTTAATTGTAGCTTTTTTAAGCATAACTTTTTCTGTAAATGCATAATTATTTTCAGAGATATATTGTAGGATTCGTCATCATTTTGAGTGAAGGCAAATTTTTTAATTTGCCCATTTCTCTGCAATTTTCGAGGAATATTTCTGCAACATCGGTCCAGAAATTGGGAGATTTTTCTCGGGACCAATCAAAAGCCATTCTAAAAACCAACTTATCAATCTCATCAAAACCAGTTCTTCAATGATTAGATTTAGATTTCAAATTTATACCTTGAAGAATTTTTTCTAAATAAAATTCCCTTTTTTTTCAGAATGTCATTTATTTGGTCCCCTTCCCCAATTGTACATTTAAGCTAATATTCTTGCACTTGTACACTTTTTTTGCTGCACTCAATAATTTTCAACTTAAAATAATTCACTTTGGTCTCATTCTTTTAGTGAAAAAACACTTGCTACACATACACAAGAAATATCTCTACATGATTCACAAAGTTTACAAATGACTATTGTTTGCTCACATTTAAAAACTTATTAAATTTTTTCACCCCCACTGCCCTATTGTCACACCTATTTATGAGCTGGATTTTGCTAAGCAATCGCTAGAAACTAGTAATGAAATTTTAAGGACATTAAATAAGTATACTCCAACAGATATAACTTTTAAAAAATGCTGTATAGTGGCCATTATTCGGAATTCATTGTTAGAAGGGTTAGTGTAATATTACTTCAATAAAACAGATTAGGTGAGACTAAAACATGACCGGTATTAAGAGGTTACCATTATTTGGAGTGATCATTGTAGGAGGTTTCACTGTACTAGCCTTTTTTAAGATTTTCAATTGAATCATGAAAAGAAAGAAGCATTGAAGAAAACCTTTGTTTATTTTTCTAAACTCAGAATGTGAGCCTTTTTGTCTGTTATTCATATATTAAAATGAATAGATATGAGAAATCAATAACTCAAAAATTGCAGTGGTTATTGCAATGTTAGCAGAGTTTTATTTTAGAAAATAAAATAAAATAATCAATTGCATTGTTGTTTTTTGGAATTACTAGTTCTTTAGACCTTTTGATTTCAGTACTGTGATTTTGAATAAAGAAATGACTCATCTAAAAAATATGGCATTTCAAAGCTAAGAGTAAATATTTTATGTTAACTTTACATTATTAAGTTAATGACTAACATAATGAATGAATAACATGGGTAATAAAAGTAATGCTTGATATGAGGAATTTTCTTACTTCTTATAATAACCAAGTTTGACTATATATATATATCTGAGATATGTAAAAAATGTTTCGTATCAGTTGCACATATTGGAAACACACATACATAAAATAATAATTAATATAAAAACAAAAATATCAATAAAGCAAATCAAGTTCATTAAAATTATAAAAGCAGTTAATGCTATAATTAGTTCAAAATATTTCAACCAAAAACTGTTGTTTCTAATTGTCAAAGGATACAGATCTGATTTGTATGTTTTTGGTATCCAAACACCACTTTCAGTTTTCATTTTTTTAGCTTTAATATCCATGTCATCACGTACGAATTTTTTCTTTTTTCTGTCCCTAAAAAATTAATGGAACAAAAATTATTAGCTAATAAAAAAATATATATATAAATAGAAACACACTTCAAATTATTATTTTGTTAAGAAAATTCATAGAAAAAAATTATTCATACATTTCTCATGCATAAATTTTAAGATGAATAAGATAGCATTCCAGACAGAACTGGAAAAAAGAAAACATACCAACGAGTTGTATTTTTTAATTTTCTGGCAATATTGTCATCATCACCGGTGAAGTCCAAAACTGCACTGGCTGCTTGACGTTCAAAAGTAGAGTCCAGCTCTAAGCTATAAAAAATTATGAATACTTATTAAAAATTATAAAAATTGAATATTTTTATTAATAAATTAGATATTTGAAATAATATTTCTTTTTATTAAATCCACTGATGCAAAAATTCTGCACTCATTTTTAAATATCATTGCAATGAAAAGTGAAACTGAAACAGTGTGTACATAACAATACATTAGTCTTATCCAATGAAATTAACATAAATCATACCTGTCCAACCTTATAAAATTCAAGTGTGTAAAAAAAAACAATATGTCAATGACATTTTTAATGAATTTTTATAAAATAGCACATGAACGACATTTTTAAAGGCTATTTATGAAACAGCAAATGAGCAACGCTTCTAATAAATTTGTAAAAAAATGTGCAATCTTTTTAAATGTTACATAACTGATATATTTATAAACAGTTAACCCTTAAGAAAGTGACATAAGAATTTTTTTTTCTAATATACAATATTAGTTTTTTTTTACTAAACCTTTTGACATCAATGGGATGAAGAACACAAAAAAGCAATAGCAACTTTGTTTGCTTTAAATTAAAACATTTGGCCAAACCATTATTTGTTGCATCACTAATTTTTAACAAATCTCCAATTCTCACCTTTTAATAGAAAATATGTGCAAAATAAACAAAATTATCTTTTACACACAATGAAAATTAAAAATTCTATAGTATTTTTTACTGATGAAACAAACTCATTTTTGAACTATACTTAAATATACCCCCTTAACCCTTTCTGGCATATTCAAATTGTGTTCGTAAAATGAGAAATTGATGTTTGACACCAGAATTTATAAACGACTTTTTTAGAAATTAAGACCTCCTTAATTAAAGCTTTGATTGTAAAAACAAAATTTCACTAAAATGTTCTTGGTGTCAATTGCAAGTTTGGAATTAAAATTAGGTGTGCCCGGAGTAAGTACACTGTGCTGGAAAGACTTAAGTATTTCTGATTAAAAGCAGATAGAAAATAATTCATAATTTAAGGGGGGAAATGGAGCTTGAAAAAAAAATTGCTAAAATGTGTAAAAAAAGTATCGTAAGTGTAAAAATACAGCCCAAATGTGTAAAACTTGGAAAATATGATAAATACATTACTTTTTAATGGACAAATATATTTCAAAGAAACACAGTAACAATTGCTTCTGTTTGTAGAAAAAATTCTAAAAATCTTAAATTCTACTAATAAACTCAATTTTTAAAAATTTTACAGTAAAAAGTTGGCAACTTTTACACACAAAATTTTCTAGTGATATAATGAATGTTAATGATGAGAAAACTAATAGGAAAAGTTTATACCAAGAGGTTGCATGTAGGGGTGAACAGGGAGAGATGAGACTATGTTTACAAATATATTTTTTACTAATTATATTTCACTAGTACATAAAGGAAAATTTCTGAATAATGTGTTGAAAAATTGTAACGCATTTAAAAATTGTAAATTTGATAATAATTAAAATTCTATATTAACTAACCAATAAAATTAACAAGAAAAATATTCTCATGTGAGGGAGGGGTAGGATATAATTTTAAAAAAGATAATTCATATTTAATTTTAAAAAATGTCAAAGACAGTGTGTTTATACTTCTAAGAATTATTGCACCCAACTAGTGCCACGAATTAATTTTGGTGGATGTAGCTTTGCAATTGTCTTGTTCACCAATGATGGAACAGTCAAGGATTTTTCCAGGAAGATTAAATTTGTTTTTTCATTCATGCTCACAAATAACGTATTGCCATATAAAAAAGTTTGCAATTTGAGTTTAATAATTATTTTAAAACAGTAATAATTTATGTAAAAAAACTAAGAAAATTGATATTTTAGAAATAAATATAAATATCTAATGTTAATGGTTAATAATGATAAATAATGCAAAAGTAATGGGGGGAAATGCAATGCCCTTAATTTTTGTTACTTTTATTATTCAATTAAAAAACACGATAGATTCATAAATATTATATACCAAATAACTGTATGTCATTAAACATAATTATTTGGACAGAGATGTCATTTGGTAAAGATGGGACATGCCCCATCTCTCCCTTAAAGCAACATATATAACTTTACAACAAGCATGTGGTTTTTAGATTTAACTTAATTGTTCATTTATAAAAGACATATTGTTGAGTTTACAAAATATTAAAAACAATTAAGTTGACAACAAAGAATTAAATTGAAAATTTACACTAAAAATCTGAATAGTTAGTTACTTTGGATTTGTAAAATAGTCTTTTTAAATCGCTAACTCATAGTTGCTTGCAACTAAAAAGATTTATAGCAACAAGTATAATGCAATGATTATTCCACCTGGTGAAAGATTAATAAATTAAAAATAAAGCATATTTTAAGCCAGGGCATGAAATTTCAGTTGAAAAATTGCTCGCCAGACTAAAATTTTTACTTTCCACTATTTTACATTCATTTAGACAGCAATGTCAGTCACCACACTTTCCCAGAAAATGAACTATTTATGACAAACTGAACTTGGCCATTGTTAAAAGGAGCTCTCTGTTAAATCCAAAATACTTTGAATATTTGAAATTTTTTTAAAAACGTTAACAGATCTAGTATGAAGACATTTTTGATGATCAAAATCATACAAGTTGAAAATGAAAAATTGAAGCCTATTTACTGCAAAAGAAAAAAAAAAATATATATTAACTGAAAATAAAATTCAGAATTTTTTCCTTTAGGAGGTCAACGCAAATTGTAAAAAAAAAAAAAAAAAAAACAGAGATGTTACCACATCTGTCGACATAGATTGCAGTCTTTCTGTGATGTACATTTTCACATGTTTAATCAATCTTCCTTCTAAACTCTGGAACTATTTCCCTCCATTTTTAAAATTTGTTAGCTTCACAACTTGATTATACCTGATATTGATATATGTTATAAAAACTTCTGTTCACGGCCCAACACTAGATTCGAGGTCAATCAAAACTGAGATGCAATGTTCAATTTTAGTTTTTAAATCACAAATAATGTCAATATCACAAGTAATGTCACACTTAAAGCATTCTTTCCATCAAAAATCCAAGAGGAAGTACAAATTTTTAAGAACTGTAAATTCCTTCAAACTTTTCAGCAAACCCTTAGCTTAAGCACTATTATTGTCTTTTTCATGAGATGCCTGTTCAAGAGGGCTTGCAACAGTATTCCAAGAATGCAAGAGAACTTTTATCGCACTTTCTTTTCTGAATAACCATGTAAGAGTGTAAATATCACCCAGTTTAAGAATTTCTGCTGTTTCTTTAAACAGATGAATTGTTAACAAATGTTGAATTTCTTATATTGTTTTACATGCAAACAGGTTAATCTTTTGTAACTGGACTGCAAGTAAAAGCAATAGATTTATTTAAAAAAATTTATTTTTGAAAAATTATTTTAAACTCTATAAAGAAAATTAGTAAATTTGATATAGTTTAAAAACAAAATGCAATTGAAATTACATACCCCTCCTCCTATTTAACAGTGTAAAAATTCAAATTATGCAAGTTAAAAAATTGCAATAAAACAAATTTATTGATCAATTCATTGCTACAATTAAGATAATATAAGCATTATTCAAGGCCATGATTTTGCTTTATAACATAGGTTGAACTAATTCTCTTAAAATGCATTATTTTTATTTTATTTATTTATTTATTTATTTTTTTACAATAAAAAAAGCAAATAATCTTGAGGATGCTTTATAGTAATATAATGAAATTACTAATAATAAAAAGCTAATTTTTTTTTTTTTTTTTTTTTTTTTTTTTTTTTTTTTAAATAAAGGACCCAAGTTCTGCAAGAGTGAGAGACTAAAATTTGCAAAAAGTCTAGCTTCATAGTAATAATCATCATAAAAATAAATCAATAAAATTATTTTTGTTAAAATGATAACATTAACATAGTTTCACCTTTTTATTTAACTTACTTGTTTTTTTCTATGTAAAGGAAGAATCTTGTAATAAATTGTTTACTAACTTTATGATAACAAAGTAATGAAAAATGCATACACGTATTTCCAGATACACATGAATACCACAGAATACATTTAAATATTTTTAAAGCTTAATCAAATTAATTTCAAGGCATTTTACTGTTAGACTGTTGCAAAAATTCACCAAAAACTGATAAATCATCACATCATCTTTATAGCTACAATCTTTTCTGAATTATACAAACAATGAAATTAATTATGCACTCAAGCACTCTCATCAAAATATACCATCGGGCTGTGAAACTGCAGCAAAATATTTTAAACACACGCAAAAAAGCATTAAAAAAAAAAGGATAAGTACATAAAAGTATAAATTTAAAAAAATCACTCTTATCATTTAATACTTTAGTAGTGGTAATATAAATGTAATGAAAGTGTTAAAAATGAGCATTTTTAAAGATAACTATTTTTTACTTTTGATTTATTATTAGTAAATAAATTATGAAGTTATTTGCAACATTTACCCTTTTTCTTTGTAATGCTCTGAAGATATATATGATAAGTAATGTTCTGGATCTTTATACTTCCCAAAACTTTTCTTTTTTGAATTTTCTTTATCACTGAAATTCTGTATGAAACACTAAAAAATATAAATATATATTTCAGCACACAGATTTTTTCCATTATTTAAACTTTGTCAATACAAATTTTTTATGCAAAATTATCACTTCATACAATTTCAAATATATCAAATTTAAATAAAAATGATAAAAGATACATTATTTACAAAGATCCAGAGTTTCATTTCAGAATGGAATTTACCTTATTATTATTAAAAACGTTATCTACTAGCAGCATTCAATTGGAAATAGCCACATGAAATATGAACAAAAAGGATTAATCTTTTTAAAAGAATGATAGAAAATTTTTTGTTTGAAAAATTCAGATAGGTTATGGAGCATTCTTAAGAAAAGAAACACATTAATGTTTGATGATGTTAAAAAGACAATCCTTTTTAAGCCAGAAATTTGGAAATACTACATTAAATTTCACAGATGACCTTCAAATTGAAAAAGCATCCACAAAAAGTGAAAAATGCCACATTTCTTTTCTCATATAAGTCATGTCAGCTCAAACATTCATTTTTACATGTGTTTTCATGATTTGTTTCAATGGAAAATAATGAATTTAAATTAAAGATGAGTCTGGATACTTTTTTCGAATCTCGAGCCTGGGAATTTTTTTTGTTCTATTAGAAATTTGGGGTTAAGTTTACTATTTAAAAGTCTCTTAAATAGAAATAATTATTAATCATAAAAATCCCTACATGACAGCATTTTGTGGCCCTAAAAATGTGTTAAAAATAGCAAATTTGCTATGTATATTCAGAGTTTCCCTCAGAGGCATTCAGGAGGGGGCCACACGCCTCCTGCCCTGTAGTTTAAAAAAAAGTGCCCCTCATCCAAAATCATAGCAAAATCCTCATCCCTGCCGCTCATAAAAAAAAAATAGTGCCCTTCTTTCCCTAAATTTGAAAAAACGCCCTTACTGCTGTTGTGTCTGTACTGAATGCATGCCTGCTAGTTATCTTTTTATTCATACACTTAGGACTGTGCGTTCTCAAAGTGTGCATCGCAGAAGACAGGTCTTTGATATGTTGAGGTAGCGATAGACAAATTCTTAGTCGATGACATGATGTCTTCTGATCCAAAAAGAGCATGCACCAATTAAATAAAATTGATTAAAAGAGAGGAAAAATATAAGAAAAGTATTTTTCTTTTTCTAACCAGGAGTGATTCTGTTCCGAAATTTCCAAAAACTAAAAGCATTCTGTCCCTTTTTTTTTTTCTTTTAAGATCATGAATCAGGCATAAAAAGTATCGTGAATTTCAACAAATGGTTGCTGAAAATATTCCCCAATTGTTCACACACACACACACAAAAAAAAAAGCAAAATTTTATTAAGGAAGTGTTGAAAAAAGCATATTTTGTTCAAGAATCGCGAGAAAAATGGTAACATCGACAAAGTATCACCGAAAAAGCATTAATTTCATCAAAATGTAGCAGACAAAAGTGTGAATTTTCAGAAGTTTGAAGAATCAAACAAAACTTCGAATTTCGTCGAGGAGCCATCAAAAGGACGCGAATTTTGTCAGAGTATTGCTTGTAAAACGCAAATTTTGTCAAAAAGCCACAGAAAAAACGCGAATTTTGTAAAATGACTGCTGACAAAAGGCTAATTTCGTCAAATGACTGCAGAAAAAATCCTATTTTTCAAATGGCTATTGAAAAAACACGAATTTTATTAAAGTACACCAGACAAAAAGCACGAATTTCATCAAAATGCTTCAGAAAAACACGAATCATATAAAATGGCTGTTGAAGAAACAAGTTTTTTTCGTGATCTTTTGACGAAATTTGACATTTTCAGTGAATTCTTGACGAAGTTTCCTTTCTCCCCCCCCCCCGACTCTTTGTGAAATTCACATTTTTTTTTTTTTTTAAATCATGATCCCTGACTGAAATTTGCATCTTTTCACGATCCTCTGTCAGAATTTGTGTATTTCCCGCGATCCTAAGACGCAATTTGTGTTTTTTTGAATAGTTTACTCAATGTTTTAATAAAATTTCTGTTTTTCAAGGATTTTTTTGAACTGTGATTCTTTTTCAACAGATTAAAGATCTTTGCACAACTGCTTGACGAATTTCAGCCCTCAATCAAATAACGACTTTTTCCTGTGGACATATTTTGTGATTTTTTTTCCCTCTTGCTACAAGTAAAAGAAATGAATCGAACCGTCACATAAAAAAAGGGCAGTAAAATTCTAGATTTAACTCGATAAAACTGCCCTTTCTACAATAGTAGTGCCCTGCCCCTTTTTAAACCTGGGGGAAATTCTGATATTTAACCACTGGCAGAAATCTGCAAATGTCAAAATTTTTATTCTTTTAAATTATTAATACCCATCTACGGCAAAAAGACCTAATTTTTGTTTTTCAATAATTCTGGAAAAGGACTTTAAACTGAAAGAGAGGATAGATCAGGCATATCTTACAGCTTCTTTATTTTACTAACACTGACCATGATATTTAAGTATCTGATAAACATATATCCCCCCCCCCCCCCAATAAGAATTGAATTGACATTCAAACTGATTTTCAGAAGATTGTAAAACACTTATAAAAGAAACTATGACTACATTCTTATTTCTCTAGAAGGATTTAGCTTCTTTCTTCTTTTTCTAGATTTACCAATGAATAAAATTTCATATTTGAGTCATCCAGCCTAAACCCCCCCCCCCAAAAAAGGTATAAAGTTGAGCTTGAATACATTTTGGACTCAGACTGGATTTATCTTATTATTAATATCAATTGTTGAGTTGACACAGTATAAATAAGGAAAGAAATAACTTTTGCAACAACAGCTGTGCATTTCTGATCTAGAAAAATATAAACATAACAAAAGATTACATTTTTAACAGAATTTTTCAAATGAGTCTTTAAGTTAATATTTTCATACACAAAATAGATTTAATGCATTTTCTTTTCTGAAAAAGAAAGAACTTTATTTGCTGCTTAATAATTTTTTTTAATAAAAAAGAAATTAAGTTTTGTGAAAGGAAACATGTGAGAAAAACTGGCAGCAGGAAAGAACTACCTATATAATAATATACAGAGGATAACGACAATATATGATGTACCTTCAAATCACTTTCAGATGCATTTTCTAATGTTTTCTTTGTAGGTTCATCTTCTTGTTCTTCGTCAGGCTCAACATTAACAGTTTTATGTTTAACTAACATCTCATGTGTTTTTCTTTTCTCTCTCATAATATGAGCATGTGTTTTGGCAAGATGACCAAGTTCAAAAATAGTCTAAAATAAAGAACAAATTTTAAACACAGAACTTATGCCACATTTTATGTAGATAATAAACATAAGCAAAAATTCCTTACTGTGTTTGGTCGATAGTTCTTCATGCCCATTAATAATTTATTACGCTCTAACTCAACTGTATCTGTAAAAACAATTTTTTTTTCTTTACTCTAAAACAAATAAAAAAATTCTCAAAATAATTAAACATTTCATATTTACATTTGTGAAGAATAAAATGCATGCGCGAGGTTGCAACTGTCAAATGGCATAAAAAATAGTTGGTTTATAGTAGCCAATAATAAAAAGAAAAAAAATAGCCAAAATAGTTGCATGCTTACTTAAAAGAAGTATTGGGGGAGATATCACTTTTTTTGATAAAAATAACAATCAAACATGCTTCATGAAAATCCACATCTTATTTTACAGTTTATGCCACCATTCAAATTTTCACTTTTTATACTTTTGATATAAAATCACACATTATTTTTTTTAAAGAAAGAAAGAACATAATTTAAGGTATTGGTTGAGAATGCACTTTGGTTCATTCAAACTAGATTAAATATATTCTTGTCTTGTACTTCAGCATTACTGTGAGTTTATTGAAAGAAGATAATATTTATTGCATGTTATTAGCACCAACTTTAATTCTGAAATAATTTGTAAATAAAAAGGAGCTAAAACAGAAATTCTGTCATTAAAAAATTACCATTTATTACAAAAGGACACACTTGATAAGGAAAAAATACATTAAACTTTTCTTTGCATAACCAGACCTGATAACCTTTATAAATCAGAAATTGTAGCATACAAAATTCAAATTAATCTGGAGGTTGGCTTTTTTTCCCCTATTTTACAGTCATTGTTTGACAGTCATAAAAGGAATAAGGCTTCAATAACGCAATTTAATAATTTCATTTGTCTGAAAATTTTAATACGAGGGTCGACCAAAAAGTTCTAGGCCCGACAAAGAAAACAACATTTTTAAAATTTATTTATTTATTTCTCAACATAACTTTCAGAAAGGCTAATAAATTTATCATATTGGTGCTCTAATTTAATTTAACCATCTTAATAACGTGATTTGTCGAGCTCTCCAAAACAGCATCAATTAACCACTTCATTGCTCTGAATCAAGGAAAAAAAAAACTAATGAAAAAATGATATAATAAAGCCACACATTTAAGGTTAAATTAAAATATTTTTGGACATTTACTGTTGTTATAATCAAAATAAATTTAAATGATTAATATATAAAGATAATATGAACTCGATTTGTACCTTTAAAAATAGGGTGGACTTGAACAGATGTCAAATCTAAGTTCTTTATTCGTTTTATTGATTCACTAGAAGGAGCAGGTCTTGATTTTAAATATTGTTTGTAAGCATTTTTAGTAACTTTCAACATGCTAGACAACTCAGCAGAAAGATTATGCCATGACTGCAAAATTTCAGCTTCATCATCTACAATGCCTTGAGGTACACTACCACATAAACCATCTGCAATAAATGTAAAATACAATAAGTAAAGTAATTAAAGAAAATAGTTCTACAATGAAACAAAATTTAATTACAATTGATTTTGTAATATCACCTGAACTGAACATTAATAGCGTAAGATGATGATTTAAAAAATTACTTAGTAAACAGGTATGATACAAAAACAGGATTCATACCTTCACACATTGAATGCCACACCAGTCACCAATGACTGACATTGAACTTTCCATTTTTGGCTGCATTGATCACTAATGTCTGTCAGTGTAAAATATGATATAAAACCTAAACACATATATTGTTTTGTGTAATTATTGGAAATTTATTTAAAATTTACTTAATTTTTATTTGTTAGAGGATTACATTATTAAATAAGAGACGCTTTAAAAGGAAAGTTCCATGTCAGTCACCAGTGACTAATGTGGCACTCAATGTATTGATTTTAAAAGTATTTTCCTTGATTTATCCAAGCTTTTCCTGATCTTTTTTAACGTTTTTCACTGACATTGCATTCAAATATAAATTACCAAATGAAGCTACTTTGTCTTTATTAAGGCAAAATACTGTTTTATATACATTTAAAACTATGAAATGCTGTGTGTTGCCTTTCAACAACATATCCAATTTAGTCTCCTAAAGTACTATTAGACTAATTTTGAAGGTCTAATGCTTAATGTTTCCAGTAAAATACATACTAAAAATATTGTTAAATCAATTTTCAGCATGTAGAGATCAACACAAGTGTTGTTTAAGAATAAAAATAGACTTATTTTTTTTTCAATAGTTGCTATATATGTTTTTTGTTTTGTTTGGAAGCTTGTGAAATACCCTACTTCATTCTGCAGTGAGTGAGTAAAATTTATTCCTTATACCTTATTTATTCTTAAAATTCATGTGTGTTTAATATTATAGTAATTTTATTAAGAAAAATTATTTTTTCAATTAAAGCTCAATGTTGCTGATTGGCAATAAGTTTTTAGCTGCAAATCTACTTGAAATGAAATATGATTTTTAAAAGTATTTTTTCCACAATTAATTTAAGACATGAAAAATGAAAAACATTTTTTAATTGATTTTTTTTAAATCAATTTTAAAGAAAGGCATTTATAAGAAACCAATATCTATATCAAAGCAATTTTATGAAATTGTCTTCATTTTTAAGACTTATTGCCACTAATTTTTTAGTTGCCTTATCAAAAATGTCCTTTTTAACATACTGTCACAGAACATTTTAAACTAAATGAAAAAATATTGCATAAAGTTATAGACCATGGATGTCTGACGTTTTGATTTTTTCAAACTACAAATGCATTGTACTAATATTAATGATAATTGTTAAACAACAGTATTATAAAAAGCAATAATTTTGACAATAATAATGGAATGGACTTTCTACTTTAAAAAAAGGCTTTTCAAATTATTGAATATTTCAGCTAGAGCATTATGACTAGTTATGCTGAACTGAGTTAATTCAAATTAGATATGCAAAACATTTGCATATTTAATTTGCATATCTTCTAAGTTCTTAGAATGAAAAATGAAAATTCTTAATAAGAGGTTGAATGAAGATCAGGGCTGCAGAGTCAATGGGGAAAATGACAGACTGTGACTCCAGAAATTTTAACGCCTCCAACTTTTTGCACATTGATATACTAGTGTTGCCTGTTGATTAAAATTATGATAAAACAGAAGAAAAATAAAAGTGAAAACTTAACTATTTCGGCCTAAGGGCTATAAGAATATTCTAAGGGCTTCGAAAGGAAAAAAATATATACTTTCTGCTTCCTTAATTTTACAATTTTGCGTCCCAAAAATCTCAAAAATTAAGTTATCAAAATCTAAAAAAAGAAAACAAAACAAAAATTTTATTATTTCAGAAATAGTTTGGGTTCTGCAGATTCTAATGGCAAAGTAAAAAATTACATTATCCACATTGATTTTACAATTTTGGCTACATTTTGGGTTATATGGACCTGAAGAATTATGAAATTTCACTATTTTATTTTTATTTTAGGTACTGCCAGTTCAGAAAAAAGACCCGGATAATAATGTAAAGTCTATGGGAGCGTTCTTTTCAAATATCTCGCTCAAATTTTAATATTTTTAAATGATTTTTTTCCACAAGATAACTGAGGACGATCGACAACCGGCCTAGTTTTTATTTTTTCGATTTTGCTTACATATTTTTTTATATTACGATAGTGTCAATTTCAGAACCGGTTTAAACCAGTTTCGAAAGTTAAAGTAATTTAAAAAAAGTAAATCTGAAGCCAAAACTGAAAAAGTAGGCTGAAAATCTAGGCTGGTTGTGGATAGTCCTCAGTTATCTTGTGCAAAAAAATCATGTAAAAATATTAAAATTTGAGTGAAATATTTTTAAAGAATGCCCCCATAGACTTTACATTATCATCCGGGTCTTTTTCTGTGCCTAGCGTTGTGCCTTAAGTCCTGCGTACAACAAATAAAAGGGGTGGGGGATTTGCAATTTTGTTGCAATAGCCAATTCCTAAACTATTGCTTTCAATGATCAGAATTTCAATCACAAGAATGTTTCAAATGTTGTTTTCTATCACATTATAAAGTAAATTTTCCTTATTATTATTATTAACTAGATGGAACCCGTCAAAACTTGACGGCACTACAGAAATAAAAGGTATTTTCCAGCTATCAAAGGATTTTTTAACGACTAATCTTCAGCAAAAATTTCAATAAATAAAAGAAAAACCTGCATTTTACATCCAGGCAAATGACCCGCAATTGACAGAGTTACATTCAAACATGCTGCTATAGAATTAGAATCTCTCTCATTTGATAATTTTCCATTTACAAATACAACACCAATAAATTGTACATGACATGAATAAATCATAAATTACCATCATTTCTCATTTCATACATACTTCACTTACTTTGCAGCAAAATAAGACTGAATTTATAGTTTGCCATTTAGCAACAACTGTAACAATAATCCTCTCAGTGGTTAATTTGTTTTTACATTACCCACCCCATTCAACAAATAAATATTTGCATTTTCAAATAACTTTTCTATTACATTTTCATAAATCAAAAATACATGTCGATTTCACATATTAAAAAAATTTATGATATTTATTCTGGCTAGGTGAAACCCGTCAAAACTTGTCGGCAACAGTATGAAAGAACCAAAGAAAAAAAAGAATTTTGCCGCTATAAAAAAATTAATATTTCTTAAAAATTTCAATATGCTTTTCCATTTACCAACATAACACCAACATGACATGATCCCAGGCGCAGAATCGGTGCAACGCTGCGACACACGTCACAAACTCTTGAAAATGTTTGAAGATTATTTTTCTACTGTTAAAGTTTTTTTTTTAAAAATGCTAGAAATCATTTACTATGTACAAAAATTTGTCTAGGTACCATAAAAAATGCAAATTTTGGCAAATAATCACAAAAAATAGCTATTTTCGTCAAAATACTCCCCCCCCCCCCGCCCAAAAAAAAAACATCACCCGGAAATTTTTTAAATGGATGTGAAAGAAAAAACAGCAAATTTTGTCAACAGATTGCAAAAAACAATAAATTTTATGAAAAGATCTCTAAAAAATTTGTCAAAAAAATGAAAAAAAAAAAAAAAAAATTGTATCCCATATAAAACAAATTTCGTGAAAGTATTGCAAAAAAATCAAAATTTTGCCAAATCGTCTAAAAAAATTAGCAATTTTCATGAAAAAATTTCGAAAAATAAAGCCAAATTTGACAAAAAAAATCCCTAAAAAATGGCAAATTTGTAAACATATTCTGGAAAAAAAATTCAAAATATTGTACGAAAACAAAAAGTTTTGACAAATGATTGTGAGTAAACAACAAATTTCGTCAAAGGATTGAAAAAAAAGCAAATTTCATCAAATAATCACAAAAAAAGTAAATTTCGCAAAAAAACCCAAAAAATTTTGCAAAAAGATCTTCAATAAAACAGCAAATTACATCGAAAGAACTCGAGAAAAGCGATAAACTTCTCCGAAACTGTCCAGGTATCATAAAAGACACGAATTTCGTCCAAAGATCTCAAAAGCACATAAATTTTGTCTAGGTAATCGCAAAAAAAAAGGTAAATTTTGCAAAAAATAGCCAAAAAAAAAAAAAAACAACAAATTTTTCAAAAAGATAACAAAAAACGACAATTTCTCAAAAAAAAAATCATGAAAAAAGGATAAATTCGATAAAACGGTAAATTACATCAAAAGATTGTGAGAAAAAAACAACAAATTTCATTAATTGCAGGGGGAAAAGATGCAACTGTTCTTTGTTCATCAGAAAAAAAAAAAAAAAAAAAAAAAAAAAAAATCACAAAATTTCTCGATCTATCACATGAAAAATAGAAAAGTTGTCAAGCAGTTGAAGAAAAAATACAAAAATCGACAGTTGGTCATGTGGGGTAAAAATTATAAAATTCATTAATGAATCATGGATAAAAAGTCATTTAGTTATGTAAAAAAGCCCACAGAAATCTTGTGATTGATCGAGACATTTCAGAATGTTTTTTCTGGGTAATCTTATGATGGGAATACTGCAGTTCAGTGTACCTATTGAACTGTGTGCTGAGTGACATATGTTTATTCCCTCATTCTATAGGCAATTAAATATATGTATGGAATTTTTTATCGCAACGTAATAAGTATATTTTCAACATAGGATCAGAGTAAATTAGTCTTTTCAACTGGCAAGTGAGAACTAACTTTTTTATTGATAGGCAATGTAACATTGGGTCGATCGAGTTTATTTTGATTTTGCCCTTGTTTTTGAAGGACATAATTTAACCGTTTTTTCTATTGCATAACACTTCTTATTGTGTAATTTCTTATTGTTTTCTTCAGTTCTGTCATATGAAAAATTCATTTCTATTTTGCCTATAGCATTTACATAATGTTAATAAATTTCTGAAAAAAAAAAAAAAAATTCCAAAAAAAGGATAAATTCGATAAAACGGCAAATTACATTGAAAGATGGCAAGAAAATACGACAAATTTCACCAAAAATCCCTGAGAAAACAAATAATTATTTCCTGGTATCATAAAAGACATGAATTTCGTCAAAAGATCGTGAAAATACTTTAAATTTGTCTAGGTACTTCAAAAAATGCAAATATTGGTAAACAGATTGTGAGAAAACAACATATTTTGTCAAAAGATGAAAAAAAGGGGCACATTTCATCAAAAGATCTCAAAAAAGGTAAACTTTGAAAAAAAAAAAAAAAAAAAAAAAAAAAAAAAAAAAAAAAAAAGGGAAAAAAAAATGACAAATTTCTGAAAATAACAAAAAAAAAAACCAACAAATTTCACAAAAAAAAATCACGAAAAAAGGAATAATTTGATAAAACGGCAAGTTACATTGAAAGATGGCAAGAAAAAAATGGCAAATTTCATCGAAAATCCCTGAGAAAACAAATAATTATTTCCTGGTATAATAAAAGACGTGAATTTCGTCAAAAGATCGTGAAAATACTTTAAATTTGTCTAGGTACTTCAAAAAATGCAAATATTGGTAAACAGATTGTGATAAAACAACACATTTTGTCAAAAGATGAAAAAAAGAGGTACATTTCATTAAAAGATCACAAAAAAGTAAATTTTGCAAAAAAAAAAAAAAGGTGAAAAAAAAAAGACAAATTCCTGAAAATAACAAAAAAATGAAAAATTTCACAAAAAAAAAGGATAATTTCGATAAAACAGCAAATTACATTGAAGGAACGTGAGAAGATAACAAATTTCACCGAAAATCCCTGAGAAAACAAATAATTTTATCCAAGTATAAAAAAAAAACATGAATTTTGGCAAATAATCACAAAAAAAAACAAATTTCGTCAAAATACCCCCCCCCCCCCAAAAAAAAAGAACACCTGGAAATTTTGTAAATAAATGTGAAAAAAAAAACAGCAAATTTCGTCAACAGATTGCAAAAAACAACAAATTTCTTCAAAACATCTCTAAAAAATTTGTCAAAAAACTGCAGAAAAAAAAATTGTCCAGGTATCTCAAATAAAACAAATTTCGTGAAAATATTTCAAAAAATCAAAATTTTGCCAAAACGTTTAAAAAAATTTCAAAAAAAAAAAAAGCAAATTTTGACAAAAAAAAACTCTAAAAAATGGCAAATTAAACATATTGTGAAAAAAATTTCAAAATATTGTGAGAAAACAAAAAATTTTGACAAATGATTGCGAGTAAACAGCAAATTTTGTCAAAGGATTGAAAAAAAAGCAAATTTCATCAAATAATCACAAAAAAAGGTAATTTTGCAGAAAAAAAAAAACAAATTTTGCAAATAGATCTTCAATAAAACGGGAAATTACATCGAAAGATCATGACAAAACGACAATTTCATCGAAAGAACTCAAGAAAAACGATAAAAGAATTCTTCGAAACTGTCCAGGTATCATAAAAGACACAAATTTCGTCCAAAGATCTCAAAAGCACAGAAATTTTGTCTAGGTAATCGCATAAAAATGTAAATTTCACAAAAAATAGCAAAAAGAGACAAATTTCTCAAAAAGAGACATTTTCTCAAAAAAAAAAAAAAAAAAAAAATCACGAAAGAAGGATAAATTCAATAAAAAGGCAAATTACATCAAAAGATTGCGAGAAAAAAACAACAAATTTCAAAAAAAAGCTTCCATTAATTGCTTGGAGAAAAGATGCAACATTTCTTTGTTCATCAGAAAAAAAAAAAAAAAATCACAAAATTTCTCAATCCATCACATGAAAAATAGAAAATTTGTCAATCAGTTCGACAGTTGGTCATGTGGGGTAAAAATTATAAAATTCATTAATCAATCATTGAAAAAAAGTCATTCAGTTATGTAAAAACCCCACAAAAATTATCAATCAGTAGAAGTCCCCACAAAAATCTTGTGATTGATTGAGACATTTCAGAATGTTTTTTGCATGTCCAAATTAATATATATATATATATATTTTGTAGCTGCAGATTTAAAAAAGTAAGTTATTTATAAGGCATCTATTTTGATCTCTTATTATTTTGTTTATTTTTTGCAAGACCTACGTTTATTTAGTTGAGTAATACGAATTTAGAATTTGCAATGTTTTGTTTTTGTTATTTTTTATCAATTTTCAAAATGATAATGCAACAAATGTAAATGCTATAGGCAAAATAGAAATGAAATTTTCATATGACAGAAATGAAGATCACAATAAGGAATGACTTTAGAAAAAAGAAAAAGATTGAAAACAAAATAAGAAGTGGTTAAATTATCATAATAAATAAAATAAAATAAAAACGGTTAAACTATGTCCTTCAATAAAAACGGGCAAAATCAAAATAAATAATATTATGAAATATAAAATTAAGCATCGATCGAAAAATACTATCCGAGAAAAGTTTTTGCGAACATCGTAAGGGGGATATTTTACTTCAGTGTACCCATGGCAAAATAGAAATGTATTTTTCATATGGCAGAAATGAAGATCACAATAAGGAATTACTTAAAAAAAAAAAAAAAAGATTGAAAACAAAATAAGAAGTGTTATGCAATGGAAGAAACGGTTAAATTATGTCCTTCAATAAAAACGGGCAAAATCAAAATAAATAAACTCGATCGACCCAATGTTACTACATTGCCATTCAAAAAAAAGTTCTCACTTACCAGGTTATATTGTTGAAATCCTATGTTAAAAATATACTAATTACGTTGCGATAAAAAAATCCATACATATATTTAATTGCACATTTTAAAAGCACAAAATAGAATAGATCCATTGGCTCTGCAACAACAAACAACGAATGCGGGCACACGCTAACATTTAGAGACAGTAATTATCTCTTCTCTCATTGGTTCTGTTGTCGGATCTGCGCAAGCAGGAATACGCAGTGAGCAATAAGATTACGTTTCATTACTGGTTTGGATATATGAAATTCAATCTCGCCGAATATCCTCCATGGTGCACAGAAAACTCGTCATGTGAATGAATCAAATCCGGCCTTTGTTTACATATATCCAGCGCTCGAACGCCGGAAAAAAATGACTTTATATCTCAGAAGATATTACAATTAGGGAAAAACCGTAAGCAAAAAAAGCGTTTATTTTTTAAAGCTCTTTCTAATGACATAACATTTAGGTTAGTGCAATTAAAAAAAAAAAAACACCAAAATTTCTAAAACATGGCAGTCAGAATTTCTTCTTTAGCGGATGCGTACAACCCCGGAATCGTTCTACATACAGGGACAGAGAGAGAGAGTCACAACGGCTATTATTATAGAGGATACATATTTTTTCTGGGGGATTTGCAATTTTGTTGTTATTTTTGGTCCTATAGAGTTGAAGAATCTGAAGGAAAAAATGTATCTAATTAGAATGTTATTTATTTTGGGTTAAAAAGATTAATTGTCCAACAATAAAGTTAAAGAAAATTAACTGGTCTAATATTAGTGCAGTTTTTATACAGCTTTGGGCAATTATAACAAATATTTAGAATTTTTTTTATGTATAATGTCTTATATTTTCAAATATGGAAATAGCTTGTTAAGAGAAACATATATTTCTAAATTATTTAAAAATACTCCCCTTCATAAAAAAAAAAGCATTTTTTTAGTTTTAATTAGGCAAAAATTTCTGTTTTGATTAAGCAGTGATAAAAGAATAAAAAATCAACAAGTCATGCAATAAAAAAAAAAAAAAAAAAAAAAAAAAAAAGGATTATTTGAAAGTTTTTTTTTTAAAAAAATATTGATAAGTTAAGTGGTTAAAATGAAAATTCTGCCCAATTCACAGAAAATATTAGTAGGTATGCCATATTTAAAAATTATAATTTATTGTTTAATGAGTGACAAGAGGAAGTACAAACTTAAATTTGATTCAGTGTGCTGAGTATGTAGTTATGTCACTGAATTTATATCCTGATAAGATTTCTATGACTTATTGAATATTTTTGGAATATTGAAGTATATTTGAGATATTTTAATTAATTTTGGTTGACAGGTATTAAATCTCAAAAAGCACTGTTTTTAAAAGTTCTGTTTTTTTTTTTTTTTTTTTCACAGCCTTATTAAACACACAAGTAACAATCTTTTTAGATTGTTAACTTTAATGATATATTTGAGTCTTAAATACATAAAAGCTTTAAAATAATGCACAATTAAATACATGAATTGATTTTCATTGCCTTGTAGCTTTAAAATATGTACACCAATTTTATACCAGTATTCAAACCATTTTATGTAAATAACAGATAATACATTAAAACTTTTGTATGTCTGACAAAAATGTACACATGAAATGATGATTGGTTATTTAAAAAATGTAAAATAATGCTGTTTATGTTAAAAAAAACATTCAAATCTCATGATAAATGTTGTATTTTTTCTTAAAGAAAGAATCTGATATACATAAAATATAATACATATAAAATCTTCTTTTTTAAATTTCTATCATGTGAAAGAATTAAAACCAAGACAGAAAATATTCCTATCAGTAGTTTACTTCACAAGGACAAACATTACTTAAATAATCAATATTTGTTACCTTCATCATTTGCATTTGTCTTAGCAAACTTCAAAGGTTTATCTAAGAACAGATGAAGATCAAGCAAGTATGGTGTTTCATCAGATGATACAAGGGAATATGCTGTTCCATTTCTGCCAGCTCTTGCCACTCTACCTGTCAAAAAACCATTAAAATGAAATACAAATGTCAAAACTAAATTTAATATTTGTTATTTTGCTAGAAGTGTAAATTGTTTGTACAAGGCATCCTGTCTTATTAATCATCAAATACCTACTCCTAAACTATTGCTTTCAATGATCAGAATTTCAATCACAAAAATGTTTCAAATGTTGTTTTCTATCACATTAAAAAGTAAATTTTCCTTATTATTATTATTAATACATATTTTTTCTAAATATGGCCTCTGGGTTTTATAAAATAAATTTAGAAAAAATTTCCCAATGAAACAAGTCAAAAATTTTGTAAATTAAAAATTTGTTTTGTTAGAATACAAACACATTGAACACAATTTTAAGAGTTTACTAGCACTAAAAACAAAAAGATGTACCTTCAGTGCCGGAAAATGCTTAAACTTTATGAAATTCAAGGTATCATAATTCATTAACTTATAATACATAGGGAACACTATAAAAGTTTAAATTTTGCAGTTTTTACAAAAGTAACTACTATTTTGGTAAAAATGACCTTTAACCTTTTTGTGAAGGAATGTTGCTTAACGAAGTGTCTATGTCACCAACAGTCGGGTGCTACACTGCTAAATTGCTTTTCATATTGATCAATTAGTATCAATTGTATCAACATTTGCATTTTTAATTATACACATAAATTAGAATCTTTTAAAATTAAAAGATGGAGCTTCATGTCCAATTCAGTTAACTTAATCAAACCTTTAGGTGTTGACCTTATGTCTGTAAAATGTTTTTTGATTCTTGTAATTTGTTCCAATGCAAAAGCTACAGGATGGCTACAGAAATAGTAAAAAAAAGTTCTCTGATTTTTCCTTGACTACCTTTATCTGATTTTTATTGTTAACAATTCATATACTTATTTTTTTAATGATATGCTGTTTCTTCATATAACACATTTACTTATTCAGCTTGCTAATAACTCATTTGTGAAAATGTCATAAAAATGGCACAATATTCATAAAGTATTGGTTGACAGTTTTATAAATCCAAACTCAAAATTTAGTAGGATAACTTCATGTAATAGCCAATAAATACATGGTGACCAAAAAATTTAGCATTTAAAAAAAAAAAAACGTTCAATTCTAAATTATAGCTATATTTGATAGAGTAGCTAATTGGATTAAACTGGCCTCTAGTCAAGTCATGCTAATGTATCATTTAAAAAATAGGTAAAATGCTTTTAATATAAGAGATAGCCAAAGAAAATTAATACTTCTGATCACCTTAATCTGTGTTAAATATCAAAAACTTATATCATGTGCATTTTTTAAAAAAATATTGGGAAGACTAATCAATATGTGATAAAATATGGTACATAAAAAAAACAAATCAGGCCTGTTGGCAAGAAGAAAACACAAATATTTAAAAAAAAAAAATTTCCTTGCTTTTTGAGAATTTTTACAATTTTTTCCTAAATTGACAAATTTTCCTGATTTCCAGATTCTGTAAATATTCTGCAAGAGAAAGAAACTCTGCTTCTTAAAATCTACTATAAATGATTTGAATAGATATGAGTGTAAAAATGCTTTCCTTTATTGAAAAAGGAAAATATCGCACTCTGATGAAATTATGATGAGGTGTCAAAATATATCAAATAAAGATAACCCAGTTTCTATTTAAAAATAAGCAAATTATAAATACTGATATAATAAGATTTAACCTCAAACTCAGCCATGGAAATATATATATATATATAATATATAGAACCATTAGATTAGGGATGCACAACCTGTGGCCCGCGATGGGTTAATATGTGGCCCGCGAATTTCGTCAATTTACAACTGGAAAAAATTGCAATTTTTGTACATATGTCACACAAAAAAATCCTAAATTTTGTCAATTTACTGCGGGAAAATATAAAATTTCGTCAGTTAAGAACCACAAATTTCGTTTATCGGCACGGAAAAATCACGAATTCTACTGATCAAATGCGAAAAAAGTCAAATTTTATCGATGAGGTTCGGAAAAATCGTCAGTTTTGCTCATCAGAGAGGGAAAAATCGCGAATTTTGCTCATGAGACTCGGGAAAAAAAGTAGCAAATTTTCCCGATTGGACCCGAAAAAAATCGTGAGTTTTTTCGACCTGGCATAGAAAAATCGCGGATTTTGTCGGATGGTTGCGAAAACTCACACATTTCGTTGATCAAGCAAGAAAAAAAATCATAATTGTTGTTCCTCGAAAAAAATGCAAATTATCATCGGATGGAAAAATAGCATATTTTCTCAGTTTATCGCATGAAAAAAAAAGCGAATTTCGTCGATAAGACACAAAAAATCGCAAACTTTGTCGATCAGAGACAAAAAAAAAAAAAAAAAAAAAAAACTCAGCAAATTTCGCTAAGACACGGGAAAATCGCGAATTAAGAGATTACGCGTAGAAATATTGCAAATTTCGTTGATCAGCTGCGGAAAAATCGTGTTTTTGTCAGTTTATCAAGAGAAAAAAATCACGAGTTTTATCTTGCCGCATAAACAAATGCAGATTTCGTCAATGTTAATACAAAAATCTCGAATATTGATACTCGGTCGAAGAAAAATGTGTATTTTGTCAATCTACAGCGAAAAAAGCGCACATTTCGTCGATCGAAGACCGAACAATTGCGAGTTTTATTGATCGCATTTTGAAAAACAGCAAATTTCTTTGGTCGGAGATGGGAATATTGCAAATTTTGTTGGTCCCACGCGGAAAAATTGCTAACTACGTCGATCAGACTCGAATAAAATCGAGAATTTCATCGATCATGTGGAGTAATTTCGTGATTTTCGTCGATTGGCTTTACAAAGATCACGAATTTCGCCGATAGTCTTTGTAAAAATCGCAAATTTGATTGATGGGCTTCGTAAAAATCCCGAATTTTGTCGATTAGCTTCGGAAAAATCGCGAATTTTGCCGATCCGAATCGGAAAATCGCGAATTTCGTCGATTAGGTGCGGAAAAATCACGAATTTCGTCGATCAGGCGCGGAAAAATTGCAAATTTTGTTATTCAGTTGCATTATAATTGCGTATTTCGTCAATCAGGTTCGGATGAATCGCCCATTTCGTCGATCATGCGAAGGAAAATTGTGAATTTCGTCTATCAGCTTTGCAAAAATCGTGAATTTCGTCTATTAACTTTTTAAAAATCGCGAACTGCGTCTATTGACTTTGTAAAAATCGTGAATTTTGTCGATCGGCTTCGTGAACATCGTGAATTTTGTCTATCGCCTTTGTAAAAATTGCAAATTTCGTAGATCAGGCGTGGAAAAATCGTGAATTTCGTTGCTCTGCTTTGTAAAAATCGTGAATTTCGTCTATCAAGCGCTGAAATATCGTGAATTTCGTCGATTGTGCGAAAGAAAATAACGAATTTTATCTATCGACTTTGTAAAAATCGCGAATTTTATTGATCGGCTTCGTAAAAACTAGAATTTTGTAGATTTGCTTCAGAAAAACGTGAATTTCTTCGATCAGGAACATTGAAATTGGAAACTTTGTCAATCAGGTGCGGAAAAATTACAAATCTCGTCGATTATGCCCAGAAAAATCATGAATTTCGCCGATCACACGAAGGAAAATAGCAAATTTCATCGACCAACTTTGTAAAAATCACGAATTTTATCGATCGCTTTGTAAAAATCTCGAATTTCGTCGACCGGCAAGGTAAAAATCGCAAATTTTATAGATCAGGCACGGAAAATTTTAAAATAACGTAGATAAAAAAATCTTGTTAATCGGCTCCTTCTCTCTCCTTCGATCATAAAATTCACATTTTTTGGTACCAGCCATTTATGCTCTTTTTTTAGCACTTTTAATAAAACAAAACATAATCTCCTGAATTATGTCAAGGAATATCTTTAAATCTAGAAAATAATCCTTGCTATATCTGTTATATATAAAAATGTAAAAACTGCTGATATCTCCTTAACAACTGAATTGGGTATTTTGACTGGGTAAGTGAACTTAAATGTGTAACCCCCCCCCCCCCCCCCAATCACACACATACACTCTCCTCTGAAACCACATATTTTTTTTTTATCAGGTTGTAGGCTACAGATCACCTCCTCTAACTCGAATTCTCTCCATGTTATTGATGTGGCCCTCGACCACCCAGATATATTTGAAAGTGGCCCTTCTCTTCAAAAGGTTGTGCACTCCTACATTAGATAATATATATATATAATACTGCAGGGTGACATGATAAAAATCTCAATTTAGTTAATGTTTTTGCTTTTTTCAAATAATGCTGTACAATTATTTTATGCATACTCCTCATGCTTTTTCTTGTCTAATTGTTATTTCAGTTAATATTAATTCACTTTGCAAGAAAACATGGTGTGCAACGGTTAATCCTGCATTTCATCAACAGCCCTTCCCTTCTCCCTCCCACTAAACAAACTTTGCTGTTTGAATGATCCTGAGCAAAAAAAGCCAAACAATCAAGCATAAGCAACTGGATTCCCTGAAATGGGTCCTGGAAAAAATCTAATCTAAAAGCATGCTGGAAATAATTTGTCACACCATTTTGAATAATTTCAAGACGTCCCCAAACCCCCTGCATCACTGTAGAAGGAAGAATTTATGAATGATCTTGATTGTTTCTTGTACAGAATTTTCTGCTTTTACGAATGGTGAATAAAACAGGTTGTTTTGTTCAATCAGTTGGGTCTTTTATTTGCATCACAATATTTATGTGTCGCCCTGTATATGACACTACTTTACACAAGAAACATGCAAATTCATACCTACGCACAACGTGAAATATACCTACGTCTATAATAGATTTAAATATTTTGGCTGAGCCAACAAAATGCAAAGAAAATAATTTGAAATTATGCATGATAAATTACATATGAGGATCCCAGAAGCCAAGGGGTATAAGTGACAAAATTGAAAAAAATGAGCACAAACGACCTGGAAATATATAAGGTAAAAAAATATAAGTGATTTTCTAATTATACACTGCGCTCTAGAAATAAACCACTTTTGCTGAATAACAATTAATATTGATTAATTATAAATTTAAAGAAATCTACACACTACATTTTTCACAGTTATTGAAATAAGGGTTCAAAGACCACAATGAAGCAAGCGGCAGTTTCCTATTTCAATTCAGTCAGTTATTATTGATGTTCAAATTTAACGTCCATTATCTTTGAACCCAATTTACTCCGAATCGAATTTTTGTCGCTTGTACCCCTTGGCTTCTGAGGTCCTCATATATCTTCTATATTAACATTTGAATATTGAAAAATGTAAATATTTTGAATCTAGGTACTCATTCAAGTTATATACATGAAAATTTAAAGCAAAACTATATTAATATGTATTCATACATTACCTACTCTATGAACATAAAGTTTTGGCTTTGCTGGAAAATTATAGTTGATGACATTATCCAGCAAAGGAATGTCAATACCACGAGCAGCAATGTCAGTTACTAATAATACACCAACTTTCTTTGCCCTGAATTTAGCAATATGAATGCTTCTTGCTGTTTGGTCTAAGCTACTATAAACATAACTGCAGGGAATGCTAGATTTCTCTAAAATCTACAAGAAAATGCAATACAGTAAATAACTTAATATTATATTTGTTAACAAAATATTATCAAATTTGTAATAAATAAATAAATACATATCAGTAAAATTTATAATAATATTCTCTTTTGTCTTATATTTGGATGCTGCAATCACTCACACAATATACTTCTTCCCCATATCCATACATATATTTGCAACTTCAAAGACAACTGAAGTCTCTTAAGGTGGCTGGTTACTCAGCTTCGGAATTTTCCTCTATAATGTTAAGCATATGGACATTTGATGCATTCGTACACAGTAATACAGCACTTTTCGCTGACTTCAGTTATCCCCAGTTTCAATTTTCGTTGATTTTTTTCTGCAAAAAATTTGTCTTGGTTTTTTGTTGATTTACCTATGTAACCTCGCTGCATTTTCAGTAAACAAAGGAGCGACTCAGTCTTTTTTTTTTTCTGAGTGTGGCGCTGTTTCTCGATGTGTGTGCACACCACAAAGATCTAGGCAAAATTTTTGTTTATTTCCATTGTATTGTTATACTTTTTTTATTGATTGCTAATGCTCTACATCATGGAACCAAAGAAAGTTTCCAGGGTCCAGAAGTCCTTTAAAGAAGAAGTCTAGAAACCAGGGTTAAAAAATAGCAGTTGTTAGTCACCAAACACAAATAATTTATTGCCTTTGACATCCACAAAATTATACCTCTATGTCAAATTTGATGCCTATCTTTTTTTCACTTTAATTTTTGTTTAACAAACACTCTTATTCCTATTTTAGCATAAGTTTTTTACCCCACTGCATGCACTTGAACACTTGTTTTCCATAAAATATTGGTCAGTAGCACATGTTTAAGCACCCTGACATTTGTCAATCACCTCTAAGCTGACTTCACTTTAATCAATGATTGATAAAATTGCCCTTAGAGCCACTTGCACACCTTGTTTGAAAGCATGGTTTAAAACTCCCATGCACCTGTCGATCAAATTTAATCTGACTTCACTTTAACAAATGATTGATAAAATTGATTTCAAAGCAACATCCTTAAAATTATATGGAACCCAACTGAAGATTTCAAGGTTGAAAAGACGTTTCATTTATGATACTCAAATATAAAAGATTTGATTTTCAATACTAAATATCATGATTTTATTATTATTTTTTAATTTAATTTTTGAATTATTTGTTTGTATTTTTAATTTTTGTATTTATATTAGTTTTATAAAAAGAATTAAACATTTTTTCCAGAATCCATATATTGTAGTTTAATCAGGTTTTACAGTTCTATAGAAAACCTGTTTTTATTTTGTTTTAGAGATTAAGACAGAGATAAAGTGTTTGTTTAATATATACACACACCACTGCCCTTAACACATAGAAATAGAACCAATATTAATGTTAACATGGTTGCTGAAGTCACTTCCAACTTTGAGGATAGGCACGCCTTCCTCATATTCCTGTTGGCCAATGAGGTGCTTGCTCACTGTACCTCGGCTATTTAAGACCTTTTTTTCCCCTTTTTGGCTCATTCTACCCTCGACCGCTGGTGTGTGAGAAACTCACTGCCGGCAATGGTCGCAAAATTTCTTGACACAGTTTAAGCTTTTTTCAGTTTTCAGTTTTTAAAATTTTTTCTAAATTTTACCCCCCTTTTAGACCAGGCATGAACCGAAAAACTTGTTTACTGGAGTTGTGGATCTGCGCGAGCGTAGTGTGTACAGGAACTTCGTTTGGTAGTGCGGTCCAGGTGGCCGATAACATATGCCAGTAAAACGCGGGACCTGTGCCGCTATGTTAGCCGATGGGAAACTTCGAAGGTGAACGGGTTTCAGGTGATTGTCACCAAAATTAGTGAGCTATGTGGCCCCCCTTTTTTTTGGTTCTTAGAGTTAGTCGTGGGCTGGGATACCTTATGCTATGCCTTTTCTGTGCTTCTTGGTACCATACTGCCTTTTCACTCTCCGTTTTTTGCCGACGCCAGTTGGTGAAATGACATCGAAGTATGGGACAACCAAACTCGTTTGGATGCCACATGCGCCCCTTCTTTTGGAGGTTATATTTAACCTCGTGCTTCCAGCTCTGGAATAATCTTCGGATTTCCACCAGAGACTCTAAATTATACTTTTTGACCGTGCTTTGCTTCGAAATTCATCCTTTTATGTTCATTTCTAATATTTAGTTGGAGGTTACGCGCAATGGACCCACATTGTGTTGGCACTCCGTAAGCACCGCGATGTCATGTCATGGTTGCTGAAAGAAATGAGAAAATGTGTAATGTAAAATTGTAATAATAAAATGCAGTTTAACACCTAGAAAAAAAAAAAAAAAAAAAAAAAAAAATTGCAGGTATTATTTGACATTTTATTTAAAATTTTCAATGTCTAGTCCTGCTAGAAACACGATCAAATCCAAAAAGGAAATTATTCAAAAATACGAGAGCGGCATTAAGATTGCTAAAATAGGCCGCATGTTCAGGAGATTGCCACCCATGACAAGTTTCATTGTGGTGAAAAGGGAACCAATAAAGGAAGTTAATTAATCGAAAGGCTTGAATGTGCGAACAAAACTGAGATCACAACCAATTTAAGATGCCAAATAGTTACTATTAATTTAGATCAATCTAGAATAGTTAGACGACAATTCTGTTTTGAAAGATATAATGTGTGAAAAGTCCAGATGATTGTATTCAGTTCTCACTCGGAAAATATCCTGGATGAGTGCTTCTTTTGGTGATTTTAAGGCCAGCAGAGGCCAATTCAAAAAAAAATCAGAGCGCACTGGCATACACAGTGTTACTAGCAATAGTGAAGGAGTGAGTTTCAATAAGTTTGGGGCCAAAAAATTTGTGCCCAAATTCCAAAGATTACACAGAGAATGAAGGATTCATTCACCCCGCAAGTCTTCAACTTGATAAAACTGGCCTCTTTTAAAAAGAGGGAAAAAAAATGCCAAAGAGGACATTCATATTATAAGGAAGAAAAAAGCACTGCTAGGATATAAGCCTATGAAAGATAAGTTAACGTTTTGGTTGTTCTTTAATACTAGGGGTTATTTTAAAATGAAACCCTTCTTGGTGTATCATTCGGAAAATCCCAGACTTTTAGCAAAAATAATGTGATTAAAAGTAAATTGTGTGTGAGGTGGAGGATGAACAAGAAATAATGAATTAAGAATTTTTTAGATGAATGAAAAAATATCTCTAGGACAGTCAATTGCCCCTTAAGTGCCTTCTTGTAATAGGCAATGCTTCTGCACATCTTCCAGATTAAAAGACACATTATTTTAGGAGTTCAATTTTATCGCAGTGATGTTCATGACCTTTAATACCCCTAACGAATGTATGAAAGAGATTAAAAAAGAGCTTGAGCCTTTGCCTGATGATCTGACACATGTAGTGCCATGAATTTTTCATTTCGGAAAATAAATGGTTTTGGAGATGAGTGGTGCTGATGTGGAAGGGTTGGTTGATGACCAACTGAAAAATTCAAAATTGAAAAATTGTAAGACCTTTACCTAGATGTGCAGCTGATGGCAGATAAAGAAGTTGCTTCAAATAATGAAAAGGAAGAGACATTAAAATATCTTTTTCAGGGATTAAGAACATCTTCTCTATGTGGAGTAATGTACAAAAGTTTGTGCCCCCCCCCCCCAAAAAAAAAAAAATCCAGACAAAGCTACAGCAAGACATGTCTACAACTTGTTTAATGATATGTGTCTTGTCCTATTTTAGGCAAATCTTAAAAAGGCAATTTCTGATTGTTAATGAATTCTTCTGATTCTAGAATTAGTCTTATTGAGAAAAGATCGAAAAAGGAACTGACCTTAGATATAGTTTCTTGATACTATATGCCAAGAACACTATATTAATTTTTTATTGTTTCAATATTAAACGCTGTATTTATTCTCTATAAAATGTTTTTTGGTGCATAATTTGAAATAGTTAGAATGAATTAACTGGATTTACACTTATTCATATGGAAATAATTGGCTTTGTTTTCGTCAGTTTTGGATTTCCCCAATTGTTTTCATATGCATTATCGACAGAAATTGACGTATCACTGTATTTAAAATATCTCATGAAAAAATTAATATTTTTAACTTTTTTTTTTTTTTTTCTGAGTACTTTTCTTAAAGGATGTTTCTTTTTTTCTTAGTTCTCAAAATACTTCAAAAATCTATGCTTAATTTAATATTTTATGTGTTAAAAGCTGATGAACTGTGAGTAAAATTTGAAAATTAAGAAAAACAGATCTTTTAAGAAGTGTATACAAAAATAGAAGTTAAAAATATAAATTTCTGGAGAAGATATTTTAAGTATATGAATGTATCAAATGCCTAAAAACTTTACATTAATGAAGGAATTTGAAAGCCGCATGACCAACCTCCTTAAATGAGATTTTATATTAATATAATTACACATGATCTTGCAATATTCATTTTACAAACTCATGCTGCAATTTTTTTCTGTATACAGGAACAAATTAATCATTTTGTTTATCCTGGTCTTTTTCTTTACACCTGCAGGGTTGCTACTCATTGGGAGAATGAAATTCCCTGACTTTTCCAGGTCTATTTCAAGAAAATTCTGGTCTAGTAGTGTAGCACATAGTGGACATGCTGAAGGTAGAAAAAATGTTATATTACTCAAAAAAACTAAAATTTCTTGAATAAAACTGCTAATAATCCCTGAGCTAAAGCTCTTTATTCCAATCAGACTTTGAGTAATTGTGTAATCGTAATCGATTATAATCGACTACAAAAACTGCGTAATCGCATTGTAATAGTAAATTTTAATTTCGCAATAATTGCGATATAATCATAATCAAAAGATTGCCCTTTGATTACAATCATAATCTAATCGTAATCGCAATGCAGATAATCGCAATGTAATCTGTATCAAAAAGCTGTGTAATCGTAATCGAGTACAAAAATACGATTACGTTTTACGATTACATCTTTTTTTTTCCTTCTTCATTTTGCAATATCCTGAATTAAACATTGCACCAAGGAAAGAATTACACATTAGTCGACATTTGGAGCTCGTTAAATCGCCCCTAAAGTTAAAAGTGAGAAGAGGTCATAGGTCAGGGAGCAGTTCCATTGAAACAGAATGCATACTTTACACTGTATGTAGTTAACACTATAGAGGATTGCTCATGGTATATTATAGTATAAAAACATAGAAATAGTCTGACTTCGGGGGGTCTTCGAGGGATCTTGTGTTGAGTGGAAGTGATAAAAGGATAGAAAAGAAAAAAAGAAAAATAATACTATATTTATGGTTTTATTATGGGCACTTAGCAATGGGACAGACATAACCCTCTTTCAAATGTGGGAATCGGAGAATAAAGAAAATGGGAAAAATGAAAGAAAAAAAAAATGCTTAAATTGCATGTGACAATTTATCTAACAGCTCATTCGCGTTCTGGATTTCTTAGTGTTATTTATATCTAAGTAGTTGTTTACAAGGTTCTAGAGAAAGAGATGGCTAAGAGAAACAACAAAAAAATTGAAGATTATTTCACGGAATCTGTATCAGATTTGAATGAAAAAGGCGTGAAATTTTTAAAATACGAATGTAAATTGTGCTCGTCAGATGTCAGGGTTTCCATAAAAATCAAGTCCAATTTCAACACCCACATGCAGGTAATTTAATAGATATATACATATTGTGTGGATTTATTTTAGAAATATTGCATAGATATATCTTGTCTTTTTCTTTAAAATTGTAGTGAAAAGAGCTTTTTGCATTAAATTAACTATATAGTGTTTTTAATCATAAGTATAAAGTCTGTTTATTCAAAATTTGTATTTTAATATATCTGGATAAGTTAAACATATAGATTAGTTTTCTTACAAAAGCTCTAATAATAAAAGATTGATCATATATATATATATATGTTTATTGTATCAGCATCCCCCTCCCCCCCAAAAACAGAAAGTAAGACTGGTTTGTCAATGAATATAAGGGTGTAAGTAGGATTTCTTTAAGGGTGAAGGACAATGGTAATGATACCTAGTTGTTGGAAAAATTTTCTAACATATGCACCGGCAAATTCAATGACAAACCCCTGAATTTTGAAATGTAGCCACTAAATTTTCTTTATCTGATTATTTTAAAAAGAAAAAAACTACCAAAAAAAATCTCTAAATGAGTTAGTTATAAATAAATATTATGGAAAAAAGGTAGTTATTTTTTTTCCCAGAAAGGTTTGTTTTCCCCCCTCTCCAATCCCCCAATACACTCCTACCAGAAGACAGTATTTTATATTATTATTATTATTTGCCTGTTAATGTTCACGTGTCTCAATTTTGTTTTAAATATGTGGTTCAAGGGGACAGAGGCATGCAAATGAAAGAAAAAAGAATGAATTGTTTTAATTCTCCCATTTCGAAAATTTTGCTAGAAGCTTTTTTTATTTAATTTTTCTTCCTTTCTTAAATTTTGTTTTGTTTTTATCCCTAAATGTATTGCAACGAATGTTATGAGGAAAATAACCTTAGTTAAACTCATTTCATTTTTAAATTTTGCATTTAAAAAAAAAGGTTGTGAAACACAGGTTCTCGCCCCCCCCCCCCCAAATTTTAATGTGTATGTAAGGGGATTGTGGGGGGGGGGGGGGGTCATTCTACGTACACCGGTATTCGTGAATTTCAAATCAGAATTTCGCATGTTACACATACCTATTCTATCAATCAAACTTCCTTAGAAATGCTCTTAATTTCAAAATAAATTTATAATAATGAAATCAGTTCGAAAATATTCAAAAAGGAAAACATATATTATTTATATAGAAAAGAATAGCTCATTTAATATAAATGATTTATTTTTCCTTTAAAAATGACTAAAAGGAAACACATATTTTGTAAATTTGTAACTCTAGTTTGTAACATGTAGACTACGGAATTAATGTAATCGAACTGTAATCGTAATCGACTGGTTCGTTAATCGTAATCCAACAACAACAAAAAAAAAATAATCGTAATCTAGAAATAAAAAAAACTGGATAATCGATTATGTAATCGTAATCAGACTTGCATAAATAGAGACATAATCGTAATATGTTTTTTGAAATTGAAAATAATCGTAATCTTAATCGATTACAGTCCTCTGTAATCGACTCGAAGTCTGATTCCAATTCCCCTCCCAAAGCAATAACAATCTTCCTTTGAGGTTTGCAATTGGATTGGCTCTTTATTGATATCGCTCTCTTTAATAATTTATGATTGCAAGCTTTCAAATGAAGTTTTCTACAAACTTTTTACAAAATATTTGTGCACTGAGTTCACAAATATTCATTTCAGTAACTATATCTCAAAATCACTGTCTAGTTAAAATTTATTTTCAACAGGAGTCAAAGGGGAAGGAGAAATACAGTGAAGAGATGGAGGCTTGTGATAATTACTTATTATTACATGAAAATAACTGCTGAAAAAAGTTTTAAAATCTGTAATAATGAGTATTAAAAATATAAAATGAAGAAAATAAAAGATAATTTTTTTTTAAAATATGCAATTTGCCAAATTATGGTAGATTCTCACTTCTGGCCACACAACAATCAAACTCTCTTAGAGATCACAATGAAAGTTTATCAAATTCCCTGACTTTCCAGGTTTTAGGAAAAAATATTGAAATTCCATGACTTTTCAAGGTTCTCCAGAATTTCCAGGTAGCATAGCAACCCTGACCTGCTACAGCAGTGAAATAATAATGCCAATAATGCTAAAGATTTGATATATTAGGGATTGCTTTTGAAAGTTATCTATTTACTTTAAGAGAGGGGGTGGGGTGGGTGGAGTAATAATGTTTTTAACAGTAAATTTAACATAAATGAAGTATTTATTCAATAAAACATATAGGCAATGCAGCAACATATAGCAAATAACAATGTAAGAACATTAATTAATGGTTTAACAATCTAGAAAAGACTCAAATAGTAGAATTTATGAGGAACAGTATCTAAAAAATTGACACTTGCATTATATTTTATATTATTTGAGATGATTTCCCAATTACAATAGAATCACCTGTGATGTTTAATCTGAACAAGAATAAACTCTGAAGATCAATCATGTTTTGTTAGGACTGGACCACCTTACATACAAACTCGCTCATAACAATGTTTATTATTTCAAAATTAAAACTTTGAAATGTTCTGAAATCAAATCTTACTTTGGATCTAATGAACGGATTTTAAATCTTCTGTATAAGTAAGAATGATGACAATCTCTGCTTTAAAAAGAATATATTTTAACTCTATACAAACTGCTATGCCAATAAAGAGGTACAAGAGTGATGCCAATTCTTTAAATGAGTATAAAAAATGAAATTTGATATAGTGGTCATTTTTAAGACATAAATGCTCATTAAAAGCATTTATTAAAAAACTCAAAATTTAAAAAAATAAAATAATAAGAAAACCCTCTATAATCATGATTAAAATGAAAACTCATGGGTTCAGAAATTTTATATTTTACATGCAGATTTCTATTAAAACATGCGGCTTCAAAGAAAAAAATAATAATAAAAAAAAAATAAAATAAAATAAAATAAAAAACAAATAAATAAATTGATGAACTGGGAGAAAAATGTTCAACATTTATATTTTCACTACAATTTATCTGAAACTATTGGCCTAGAATCTTTAAATTTGGCATGTAACTAAGATGGCAATGTTCAAGAACAGTGTTTCAGTTTCAATTTAAATTAAAAAAAGAATGAAAAATCAATTAACAAGATATAACTTTTTTGAGCAGTAGGATAAAACACAAGCGTCAGTAACTGCTATAATTAAAATGATAATAATAAAAAATATGACTATCAGCTAGATAAAGAATACTTTCATGTTCATAATTTCAATGTACAAAAATGACAAACATATTAAATCAATGTTTTCCATTTAATTACTTTTTGACATTTTGATTTTTTATGCTGAAACAAGGTATATTAATAGAGTAAAAGATAAATATCTGTTTCTAACTTAGAAATAGATTCTAACTGCTAACTTTATTATAAAAAATCCTTCCAGCCTGTATTAGAAGGAAAATTTAGTTTCCCTATACCTTATTTTTAAGAAGTTTGTTAATTTTACCAAACACATGAATCTAACATGCATGGAACCTAATTAATAGAAGATTAACTGTTTTCAACAATGTTGAATTTACATGGGCATTTTTAATTGCAAATTTGATGATATTTCACAATTCCAGAAAATGTTGGTGTATTTTTACCGATCATGACTTTCAAACCAACCTCCATTTAAAATGCTGATAGTATATATGCATATGATTTTTGTCTTGCAGTGTTTATAAACTAATTTCAATGTAACTGAATATGTGTACAGGACATTGTCTCAATTGAGTTTGTTGGTCTTTTTTTACAATTACAGCCATCCTAGAATTTCAAACTGTTCTATCTAAGCCATCTTTTAAAACATACACAAAATAAACAATCCCAAAACTTTTTTCTATCTCATCCATGTTAGTAATTCCTGAAAAATGCAGCTTAGCAGTACCACCGGTTAGGTGGTTTACACCAAAATCTAATCAGCAACAACTTGTGTCAACTTCTAACTGAATCTGGAGTTTGATGAAAATCTGTACATTAGTTTCTGATATATAGCTATAGCAAAATCTTAAAAAATTCTACATTCCAAAAACTAATAAGACCAATCTTTATCTGGTACTAACTAAATCTGATGTTTGATGAAAAACCATGCATTAGTTGTTGAGATACTATTATGAAATCGTGTAAAATACAGCATAGCAGTGCTATCTGTATTTCTAAATTTATATTTAAAATGATTTATACCAAAAACTAAACAAAATTAATTTATATCAGGGAGTAACAGAATCTGAAATTTGATAAAAATTCGTGCATTAATATCTGAGATAGAGTTATTGCAAAAATCTCAAATAATGCAGAACAACAGTATCACCTGTTGAATGATTAGCAGTTCTTAATAGACATTCTGGAAATTATACGTAAAAAAAATGTATATACATATGAATCCTAAGACAATGTACAAAGCAGTCAATAATAAAAGAGAATACAAAAATAAAGACTTCCAAACTTACATCTTTTATATATTCTACATGATGTCTTGTAGCAAGAAAAACAACTGTCAATTCTTTAGATAAATCAATAATATTTTTTAACAGGTATAATAAAACTGCTGGCTTGTCATCATTACGACATAATAAATATGAACTCTAAAATAAAAAATAAAATTATTTGTAAATGAGAGACATAAAATATTTCACAATCAATGAGCTTGTACATAATAAACACACAGCATATATAATTACATCTCATTCTTTACAAGGAATCTGCCCAGTTAAACTGATGGCATTGAGCTCACAGGCTACGCATACTAATTGTACATTACAGCCTTGTATTTTCGTTAATTCCCTTCGGAAAAAAAATTAAGAAGGGGAAACAGCTCTCCCCTTTCTCCTTTTTTATACTTAATCATTGAACCTCCTAAATTATCAAGGACATGCTTTATCATATAAAAAATCTATATCCAAAATTCAGAGCAAATCGGATAATTCTTAATAAAAACCCATTTAGCATTTATATAATTTAAGAGGAGTTATTCCCCTCTTTTATACTTAACCATTAAACTTCCAAAACTATTCAGAGATTTGAACGAAATCTGACAATTCTGCTTGAAAAATCCATTTATACAAGTTAAGGGGAGGGGCATCAGAACCCCCGTTCCTCCTGTTTATACTTATTCAATAAACACTTAATAACAGCCACGGACTCGCCTCATCAGAATGATCCTATATCTAAGTTTTGAATGAAAACTGTTAATTCTGCATGAAAATCCCGTTTATACCAATTAAGGGGAGGGGCATGAGCCCCCCGTTCCCCCTGTTTATACTTATTCAATGAACACCTAATAACAGTCACGGAATCGCCTCATCAGAATGATCCTATATCTAAATTTTGAACGAAAACTGTTAATTCTGCATGAAAATCCCATTTCTATCAATTAAGGGGAGAGGCATAAGCTCCCCGTTCCCCCTCTTATACATATCGAATGAACTCCAAAAACTAATCAGGGAAGCGCCTTATCAGGATATACCTATATAGAAAATTTCAAGTGGATCCGATATTTTTATCATGAGTTATCGCGTTATGCATGTACGAACGTACATACAGAACGGACGGGCACATAAGCCTCAGGCTATGATAGCCTGTGAGCTGAAAAAGGGAAACAGTTTCTAAAGATTGAGAGCAAACAAATGTAGCAAAATTTGTTCATTTCGAACTTGGTTAATTTCAATCAGAATGCCTTTGAAAGTTGCACTGAAAACAGTATTAAAATTTATTAACTAGTTTGAATTTTCAATTCATATTTTTGATTAATTGAAAGTTTCTCAATTTTTGTAAATAGTAAGTACATTCTATGAAAAATTAGATAATGGCAAAAATTACACCACTGAAAAAATGTGCAGTAAAATAAAAGCAATATTACCATTTTTCTTGCCAAATGAAGTCATTGGGGAGAAAAATTTTATTGTTTTGACGCATTTTTTTTCAATAACAATGGAATTATTGTCATTTTTAACCAATTGACGGCCGAGCAAAAAGGCAAAATAGTAATGCAATTTTCTCAATTTTTTTTTTTTTTTTTTTTTTTTTTTTTTTTTTTTTTTTTATATAAAAAGCTAAAAAAAAATTTTGTTTTCAACATTTTGCAAAAAATCTAATTACACATAGGAATATAAGTCTTTCAAAAATTAATCACAAAAAAATGTTTTAAAACTCCATGACATTTGTAAAATTATATTAATTTAAAGATCGCTTTTGCTGCAGTGAAAACTGCAGTTTAGTGAATGGATGTATCAGTTTACGGAGGTGAGAAAATTAATATGCAAACCTTGATAATATCATTGAAATCACTCTTTCAGTCATAAAAGATTTTTAAGAATGAGTAATAGCAATTCATATTTTTGAATTGAAATATAGATTGAAAAATCAAGGTCAACTTATATTTTGTCAATTCATAGTGACTATAATATTGAAGCTCAGGGTTAATGCTGCATTAACTTTAGAAAGAAGAGTCAAAGTTACATGAGAAGTTGAGGGCAATAAAGAAGTATAGTAGTGATGTTGCAAAAAAAAAAAAAAAAAAAAAAAAAAAGAAATAATACCTAACACATTACCACTTACATAAAAACAAGGGATTACATTATCAATAAGAAGATGGAAAGTTCCTGAGATCAATGAATCATCTTCTTATTTTCTTTTCAAATTATTTGTTTTGTCTATCTTGAATTTTACTGAATATACTTGAAGTTTGAATTAAAGAGAGAATAAACTGTATTGCACACAGTTATAATCTTTTTAATGATTAGCCATTGAATATATATATATATATTATATCAATCACATGGGTTGGGTAACTATAAAATATACACAGCTTATATCTAAGTTTCTGATATAGTGTAATTGATACTGAATAATTTTAATTTGAATAAAAGTAAAAGTTCAAATTTATTATTATTATCTTTTTTTTTTTTTTTTTTTTTTTAATTAGGTTTTAGAAAGAAAAAAAAAAAATCAATGAACCAAATGAATTTTCATTATTTTTAATGATAACATATCATGAATTTCAGTTTTGTGCAGTAAAAAATTGATATTAATGTGTAGAACATTAGAGTTCATGAAACACTGGCACTACTTTAAACAGGTGGCAAGAAAACAACATCATTGAATCCCAGAACTGCATCAAGATAAGTTTATAATTTTGATTTTAGCACTATCAGTTAGGATCTCCTTATTAAAGGTATAAAAACTGTTGAGACATGAAAATATCCAAAGAATCAAGAAAATTGTAAAAAAATAAGAAGTACATAAAATAAAAAAGAAATTCAAAATTCATAATTTGCAAAAATTAATTTTATCTTAATAGTAATTACAAAAAACTTTCATTAAAAAATAGTTTCATGAGCAACTTACTTTCAGCTGAGTACTGATTTGAAGGTCAACATCCAAACGTATCAACACTGGATCATCAACGCCAGCTTTTACAAATTCAACTAAAACTTTTGGTAATGTGGCAGAAAATAATAAAGTCTGACGTTCAGATGGAAGGCGGTTTAAAACTTCTTGCAACTGCTCTTGGAATCCCATTTCAAATAATCTAAATTGAAGAGTATTACATAAAAACACAAGAAATAGAAATCATATCAGTTTTTATTTCTACGATAACCAATATGTGAAATATTTCACCTTTTTCTGACATTACTGCAGAAGTTTCTTGAGGTAGTAAGTTTCAACTTGTAAATTTTGAATAACTTTAATTGAAAATTATTATATTAGGTGCTTGTTTACTTTTCTGTCTACCACTTTTGGTAAACAAGATCTGCAGGCAAAACAATGCCATTTGGTGCTAATAATGCATAAGTGTGATTGATGTCAATATTGTGGTTGCCTGTCACACACAATGTACATATTCTATTTTCATTTATTTTGTGGACACACTAATTTGAATTTTATAATGAAGGATATAAACTGTCATTTAATTTATTCTCTCATATTTAAAAAAGATAAAGATTTAAAAATTTTTGTTTATGGAGAAAGATACAGAAACAAAACTGCCACCAAAAGTGTGCACAATATAAGACTTTATCATACATATGAAAATCTGTTAAAGAAAGAACATGGTTCAACTGCTCTGAAATTAGCTTTGTAATTGCAAGTTCATTTTACACCTGATTGGGGGAGGGGGGAAGGAGAAGCAAAATCTATTAAATGCAGAAAAGAATAGTTGTATTTGAGCAACAAAACAGTGATCACATATGCATATCTATGAAAACAATACCAATTGATTTATTAAAAAATAATAGGGGTTACAAGGAATAAAGGAAAAATGATATGAATATATGCTTTTGTCATACTTAATTCATTTTGACAGGAAAGTAAATAAGTACCTTATTTTATTAACAATTGCAATTTTAAACACTTTTGCAATTAACATTGCCTACTTGTTAATGTAAAAGTCAGAAAAAAAAGCTGTAAAATATATAAAGGAAAAACTACAGTGCTTTGCATCCTTTCTTAAAACACACACTTACACAATTTAAAAACAATACAAGATATAAAATCAACATTAAAGAAGAAAAAGAAAAATAGAATTTCCTCACTTTCAGCAATAAAAATCCCATTATCATTATTATTATATAAAAAAAAAAATAAAAAAAAAATACTGTTTTAATCAACATCTTTGTCGCCGATTTTGCACCAACAGATGATGTGGTTATCAATACTAAAGAACCATTCATGTGCCAGCATATGGTGCAGAGTAATTAATGTCTCAGTAAAAAGAGAAAAAGTAGATAGCAACTGGCAATGGATTTTGAAAGATGGGGCAGCAGCCTAAGTGTTAAAATTGTTTTTTTATTTAATATTTATGCTATGCTTTACAAAAAACACCTTTTATTTAATTATAAAGAACCTCAAAATATGGAATACATTATTTAAAAAGATTTATCTCACATCAAAATATGTAAGAAAATAAAGTTTGACATAAGTAACTTTTAAAATACTTATTGAAAATATGAACTTCTTTAATTAAGAAATTATAAACTTTCTCCCTAACTGCCCAGCAAAAGGGCCAAATTGTAAGGTTGTTTTCTCTGTATTTTTTTTTAATTCTAAAAAAAATATATATGTATATTTTCAACATGACACAAAAAATTGAATTATTCATAGGAATATAATACCCGACAGTATAAATCATAACTTAATCTTACAAAACTTGATTATATCTGCAGAGTTACATTAATTTTTGCAGAGTTATATTAATTCTGCAGAGTTATATTAATAAAATCCACTGTTCTACAATTTCTGTTTCAACATTTGCAATTGTGTAGGACAGGAATTTATTGATTTGTAATTAAAAATTAAATTTGATAATTCAACATTGTATCTTCTGTGTTTGATTCATTTCGAATGTAAATATCGCTTTCCCCCCCCCCCCCAAATAAAAAATAAATTTTTGGAAACAAAATATATTATCTCAAATGTTTATGTCCAACATTTTGATTTGGATTAATTTCTGAGGGAAAAATAGAATTGGAAAATTATTTATTATTTATCAGGCATTAGTTACACACACACAAAAAAAAAAAAAAAAAAAAAAAAAAAAAAAAAAAAAAAAATAAAATAAAATAAAATAAAGAAAAATAAAATAAATAAATAAAGTTAATTAGAAATTATAGATTATCGAATAATGCAAGGAAAAAACAAGCTGATAAAAAAGTATTTTTTAAATACAGTAGAAGATCTATATAATGCAAACCTAAAAACACAGGATTGTGCATTATATAGAGTTTTGTGTTATGTGGGTCACATTTCCTACATCATTAAATTTATCTCATAAGTATAGTCAAATATGTCTGAGACACGTCAAAATACATTAGATTATATTGCATTCTTTATCCAGATTATAAATTTTTGTATTACATAGAACATTCCATATTTGTTAAATATACTTTTTAAAAATGGTCCAAATATACCTCGCCCCAAATTATTCATTTTCAAAAACATTTATTGTAATAGTAATTTTTTTCTTTAAAAAGTTCTATATTAAGGAGATAAAATTGAACAAATGCATTAAATTTAGTTTTCTAGCAATTTTGTTACAATCTGGGAATTCAGATGTTTCTTTACTGCAAAATTCATTGATTATACCTGAGAAGTTCCTTATATAGAGAATTGTGTTATAAAGATCTTCTACTGTATACAGGATACTCACTCTCAGTGATGTCCAATGGTGAATTCCTAAGTCGTAGGATATAGACACATAGTTCCAATTAGAAAAATGTTAAATGAGATAAAGTATTTAAAACATAATTTAAAGGGTCAATAAAAAAATTCTTAAAAAATTGCTAAATTTAATTTTCTTTGTGCTCACCTGGTTTTAAGTTAAATTTAGTAAAAATATTCTATTACATTAAGTATGACAGAAAAGGTCTCATTTTTCTATGGTTAAAATTGATCAAGTAATAGCTGTTTAAAGTTGAAGCAACTTTTTTGCAGCGAAATAGGGATCATTCATCATTCATAGAAGAAATATAAATAATTGTCACACATAAAAAAAAATAATTGAGAATAAAATTAATATTATAATATAAATTTTAAATCTATTTTTGCTCTGACATATTGAAAAAAAAAAAATTGTGTTAAAATATAGTAAAAAAAATAACACTCGCAATATATTATAAAATGATACATATTTTAAAATGCTAGTATTTAATCTAAAACTTATTAAATAAAGATTAAAGTTATCTTAAAATTTGCTTGCAGCGACTCCTTTCGGCTGCAATACAGAAATGTACACTTAAAATAAATCCTTCTAATCTTTAAGCATTTTGTGTACAATCAGTCTAAGCATAGTCAATTCATCTTCATTCAAACGCAGAAAATTGGCATAAATCAAGCAATTCAACCAATTTTAGTGCTAGATGAGTGGAACTTTCTTTGCTTTACTTCATAGTGAAACAGAATTTTTTTTTTCTAAATATCATTTATTGAGCCAGGGCATGGGTGCAAGGAGTCCATCCAAGCTAAGACTGAAAACTCTTCTGAGCATCAGAAACAACTAAATGAAAATGGGCTAGAAGTTTTTATGCATTGCATTATGGATAAAAACGGGTCCTTACAAAAAAAGAACATGATTAAAAGTTCTTGATAGTAAAATTGCTATAATTTGGATAAAAGAATTAGTATATGTTATTAGTCAAAAATCTTTTCTAGACTGAAATCAGTCCTGAGACTGAAGGTCTTGCACCCATGAGCCAGGGGATTGTATGAAAATATAAATTTTGTAACTATTTAAGAAATGTTTTATTAGTCAAAACAACTTTTAAAATAATTTTTCATCTCATTTAACGCATTTTTGTAATTGAAACTACATGTCTATGACTATCAATTTAGAAATTAGCCCATGACATCATTGAGGAGTGGGCAGCCTGTACTTTTAGCAAATATAGAGCACAGTATTATTACCTGTCAGCTTCATCAAATACTACATATTCAACGGATGAAAGTTTCAGATCCATTTCAATAACTACATGAAGGAAACGTCCTGGAGTCGCAATTATTATATCAGGGCTCTCATGAATAGCAGCAAACTGATCTTCTATTTTCTCTCCTCCCAATACTAATATTGCTTTTAAATTGGTGTTACATGCGAGCTATGAATAAAACAAAATACAAGAATTGTGAATTGATATTAATACAAATCCACAATCAGCACCAATGTATGCATTTTAAAATTAAATACCGTATTTACTCGTGTATAAGGTGCACTTTTTTTCCAAAAAATTAGGACAAAACTCCTAGGTGCGCCTTATACACGGAATAATTTTTTACTGTTGGATGCAGTCGAAGGATATACATATGAAACAAGAAATTATTCAAAGAAGATATTAAAACTCGGAAAATGTTACTTAATTGAAGTATTACTGCATATTTATTTCATTCCTTGCAGTTTTTTATACAGCAGAGCTAATGACATTATCTAAATGCTAATTAGCAATTCTCGTTACCGTCACTCATTCCTATTTCCCATCATTCTTTTACAACCCGAAGTCTAAAAATGCATTTTCGTCTTGTTTTCCAGTCTGGTGTAATGTTTGTTTCAACTTACTTTTTACTGAAATTCATTTGGTCATTCTTCATTAGCGTATCAGATTTATGGTGCGCCTTATATACGAGATTTTCAGAAAGTGCCATTTTTACTTGTAAAGTAGGGGTGCGCCTTATACACGCGTGTGCCATATTTGAGTAAAATACGGTAAATAAAAAAAAATATAAACTGTAATGCTGATTGTCAGAATTGACCAGAGCTCATACATATTGCTATTTTGAGCCCTGAAGAACAGAGTTTCTGAAAAACTGAAGAGCCTAAATTATTTTTTTCCTTTCTCCCTAAATCTCCAAACCTTTATGTTCATTCAAACTAAAGAGCTAACATATGTGATATTATATGCAGCACATGTAGGAGCATATGTCAATCTAGCCACACATGTACATTCAATGGTTTACTGTCTCAATCTCAATGACTTATGAACAGAGATGAGGAATGCCAGATTTAATCACAACCATACCTGGCATATTTACTTGCTGCTTTTTGTTTCAGTTTGCAAAATATTATCTCTGATCAGCTTTTTAGTACTATGCAGATCTTAATTAGCACCAAGTTCACAGGAGTGCAATTCCAGGACTTTGTTATCTTTAGTCAGTACTTAAATATTAATTAGAAGCCACCGAACGTTTCTATGGAAAGTCTCCCAGATGATACAAAGAAATCTTTGGCAAGTAGGATTTTCTAAAAATTTCAAACTCCTGATTTTACTATTTTTGCTCTATTCATTAATCAGATTGTTTACATATATGATGTTTAGTCATATAATAGTCAGACTCCTGTTTTGAATGGGAAAAATTGTCAGTAACAGCCAAATACACTGGCGCACCCAAGGAGGGAGCTAAGGGGGCTGAAGCCCCCCCCAGACCGCGAAACTAGACTAATTATTTAAAATTTTCTAAAATTATGAATGTTTATTTTTATTATTTTTAATAGGTCCAGCAAAATAGGAATTTTGAAAAATACTAATCTTTTTACAATTTTTTTCTTATTTATAAATTTTTTTTTATAAAAATTTAAATATTAGCATTTAAATTTTCCCCACTTAAAAGAATATTTTCTTTTTATTTATCAAAGAGGTTTAAGTCTTCAGAATCAGCCCCATCAAATATTTTCAGAGCCCCACCCGCAGGTCTTCGCCCAGCAACATGTTAACAGAATAAAATTTATGTCGGGCTCGACACATGTCGATTTTGAATGATGCGTAAAAAATCGGATCGATCTCATCCGACATTCAGGGATAGCACATATTAGAGGTCTATATTTTCGAAAACATAGACATATAAAACATGTTAGCCCCCTCCAAAGCTTAATCCTGGGTGCGCCACTGGCCAAATAGATTTATTATTAGAATTTTTTGACAAAATTTTTCATAGATTATTTCTAAATTTTATGCCTATAAAAATATTACCATAAAAATAAAAATGGTATTTAATAAATACACATAATCTGGAAGTATTTGGTAAGTTACTAATTTTATTCATGTTTTTTACACCACTAATGTTTTAGCATTCGAGTGTACAATAGTGTGTAGTAGATTTCCCTGCATAATAGTCATACATAGACACTCACAATAAAAAATTGGCAAACAAAGTGAAACTATTAAGTAAGTAAACATGGTAAATGCATATATAGACACAGCAAAAAAAATATATAAAAATAACTTTCCCTGAGGATGAAATTGGTTTAGATTTTGCAAATAATTGTATGAAATATAAACATGTGAGTGGAAAAGATAGTGATATGCATTTAGTTGTTATTATTGAAAAATACTAAAACTGTGGTATCTTTTTTTTCTTCTTTTTTTTAGAAATTATGTGCTGGTGGTAGTGATAAAATCAAATGGTTATAAATGTTACTAATTTTGAGTTTTTTCAAAATAAAAGGTATTCTTTTTTTCATATTTTCATAGTCTATGCACTTACTCTTTTGATATGATTTATATGTTATTTTAAGAGTTATTCTTCTTTCTCAGGTCAAATACTTGTATTTTCTATTTTGAAATAAAGTTTAAATCTGCTATTGTTGGCATAAATTGTTATTTTGAATGTATTAAGTTCATTCACCGCCCAGCCCACTTTTTTTGAAAAAAAAAAAAAAAAAAAAAATCACAAAAATTTTGTACACTAGCCACCCTTGGAGACAAGTTTGATCTCCCTTAAAAGCATGCTAAGCAATGTATCATGTTATTTTTATTCATCATTCAATTAACATTCATAATTCTTTTCAAATTCATAATTCTTTTGCCAAATCGGGAAATTCTGATAGAAAAACACCAAGTTTGTCCAAGTTTTCAGGACACAGGTGATAAATCACCAAACATTGTTCCCCTTATATGTACATATATATATTTATTTCATTAAAATTATATTATTTTTACTCATTTCATTTAAAAATACGATACTTTCATTTAAAACTGAAGCAGCAAATATTCATGGCTTTCATATCTTTCTTTTTTTAAATGAAAAGAAAAGAAAAATTTCAAATAATGCCACAAACTATGATATTTAATTTCAACTTAAAAGCATTATTTTAATTTACCATGCCATGCGGGGGAAAAAAAAAAGCTAAATGGCGAGTTAAAAATGCTTTTGGTGAGATTTGCACCTCATTAACATAAAAATATCAAGAATTCTTCCTGATCATGGCAACATTTATGTAGTTTTATTTTAAAAAAATAATTTTGGTTTTTTAATCAAAATGGAAAATTTGAATATGAAAAGCATTGGAATCAGCTCGTAGTTGTTTATGACAGTCACATGATTTGGACAATTATAATATAGATAAAATGATGGCAATAAAACAATATTTGGCAACTTATCACTTTGCGCCTGGCTAACATTATAATGCAAAAATGAATGCCTGGCATATAAAAAATGAAGTGGTCAGCATGCAAATGTTTGTGACAGTCACATGACTTAGGCTTATATTATAGAGATTTACTTTTGTGACTAATGGTATATCTTTGATTTTTGCAACAGCTTTAGAAAGCAATGGGTGCTTTAAAATAGTTATATACATTTTTAGTAATTTTTGGCTACTTTCTAACATAAGATCTTGCTTCTAATTATTTGAAAGAAAAAGAAAAACAGAGAAAACAATACTATAATAATAATAATAAAACTAAACTTTCTACTGATCTTAAACAGGATAAGGAAAAAGAAAAACGACCAGTCAGCCATATGCAGTGTTACAATAGCTACTGAACTAAGATAACGATTGAGGAGCTGATTTTGAAAAATCAATTGAAATTACATAGCTTGGAACTAAAATTTGTAGATTAAAGCAATAGTTTGTTTAAATTTTCATTTTGCAGATGAGTTATCATTATTAATCCCTGCAGGACCAGCGTCTGCTGCACAACTTTTATTTGATTGGTACCGCTTTTTTAAGTTACCTACAGTTAAATAATTCTGAAAGTGCTTTAAAATTAAGTATTGCAAACACTTTTTTTTTTATTATTATTGGTGTCAAAAACAAACTTTGTATGCACGTTTTAAAGGTGCATATAATTTACACATGGTTCCAAATGGGTTAATCCATGAATCAATGTTAAATTGGAAAGATAATGATTTGCAATAAAATACCTAGTCAACATTAAAAAACACCAAATTTATTCAAGCAAATAATGTAAGCATAGTTAAATAATACACAGTAATGAAAAAAGCATACATATTGAAATATAAAAATCCAAAATTCACTTTCATCATCAGTCACTTTTAATTTCCCAAGACATTAATGCAATTGTTGTTTGTTTCAATATTTAAGAACATGGTTCATACACTTGAGACCAAATAAAATTCAAGCACTTTTCAAGGACTTTTCAAGGGCTATTTTAATGCACGCATAAAAATGGCTCTAGAATAATATATCATAAAGGAAATAGTCATCATGTTACCTGTGTGTTTAATTATTCGTTAGTAAAGATACTTTCTAAATTTTCATCTAATGAAGTTTTATTTGTAATATAAAAAGAGAAAAAGGATTAAAATATTAATTAATGAAGAAATGAAGATTAAATGTAAATTTAGACTAAAATGTAAAATCAAAAGCAAGGGTGATTCTGGGTGAAATTTTTTTTTCGGATATTCACATTGTATTTTCGGAAATCGGCAGTGGGGAGGGGTATCCACAATTTTCAGACGAAATCGGCGTTTTCCCGTGTTTTTTTTTTATGAAATCGGTGTTTTTTAATTGATCTTTAGACAAAATTTGCATTTTTACGCAATCTTTTCTCGAAAACAGCATTTTATCCCCGCGATCTTTTGACGAAATCGGCGTTTTTTCCGTGATCTTTTGATGAAATCTGAGTTTTTTCCGTGATCTTTTGATGAAATCAGAGTTTTTTCCGTGATCTTTTGATGAAATCAGAGTTTTTTCCGTGATCTTTTGATGAAAGTTTTTTTTTTTTTTTTTTTTTTTTTTTAATGATTTTTTGACAAAATATTTGTAAGCGATCTTTTAGGGAAATCGACGTTATATCTGCAATCATTAGACGAAATCGACGTTTTCTTGCGGTCTTCAGACGAAATCAGCGTTTTATCTGCGTTATTTGGGTGAAATTGTCATTTTTTCTGCGATCCACACAGGAAATTTGAGTTTTTCAGCTATCTTTTGATAAAGTTCGTTGACAAAAACACTGACGAAATCTCGTTTTTCCACGAAATATTGACGAAATGTGTGCCTTTTGTGCAATCCTTTCACGAAATTTGCATTTCTCAACGATCGATTTTTCCGTGCGAGCAAAATCGTACAAGTTGGCAACTATGCGCAACTAATAACCCAATTTCAAATTTTCGGAAGAGGATGCCTTCAATTTTTTGAAATTTCGGACGAGAATCACCCCTGATCAAAAGGAAAAAAATTGTTCTTGGCTAATAAAACTTAGTAAAATATAAGTCCAAATTCAAACTGAGTTAAATTCTTTGCAACTTTTAATGTATTAATAACTTCCAGTATCTTTTGCCACAGTTTATATTCTGGTTTTTCAATCCATAAATCATTGAAAACACACTTTCCGGCCATATTTCTTTACTGATTATATGACTGATGAAAGAAATTAAAAAATAAAATCGATCGTAAAAATCATATTGTAAAATCCGGAGTAGATCACATTAAAACAAAAACTAAAAGAAACTTGTAAAAGGCGCAAAATTGTTGACATCAAATATCTGGAAAGCACGACTAACGAGCAACCAATTACATCGACTCAGCAAAAAGACCCCAATGCCCCGCGGAAAAACAAACATATCTTCCAGTTGAAAAAGCGAGGTTATTCCAAAGCTAGTGCATTCTGATTTGTTACTTCCCAGCTGCTAATGTGTAGTAAAAAGTAACGTAAGCGTCTGCTCTCTCCTCTACTCTGGCAGGAGGAGCACATTGGTAAAAAATCACACTTCTGGCTACTGCATGCATCCGATTTTTACAGCCAAGGAAAGATGCCAAAAGGATTGTTAAGAGGAGAGAAGGAAGTCTTTCGCTGCAGGTGATTCAATGTTCCATTGGGAAAGGAAATATACGATTGTAGTAAATTTTTTTAAAATAAAATGTATGAAGGGTTTTTTTTAGAAAATTTCAAAATTTAAGCACAATTTTTTTTTCCCAGCACTTTTCATTCCTTGAAAATGAATCTTTTTCTTTCCAGCACTTTTCATTCCTTGAAAATGAATACTTTTTTTTCCAGCACTTTTTCTATTTTTTCCAGAGCGTACGAACCATGAAGAATTAATTTTGGAAATTTGATCTTACAACATATTCAAAAATACAATGTTCTGTTCAGAAATAAAATATTGTTTTAATGAAAACTTAATGCAATTTTTAAAAATTACTAATTTAATTATTCTTTATTTTAGATTTCAGAGAGAAGCAAAAATTAAACATAAAATTAAATAAAATGAATAATAATAATAAAACAAAATTCTGAATTTCTTTAAAATATTTACTATAAATTTCATCGGTGACAACTGAATTTGCATTGAAGATTACAGATCAGTGGATTAAAAGCAGGTGTTACGAAATTGTATGAAAATAACTTGACACTCACTTCCTTGGTGAATTTCATTGTCTGAATTGCAAGTTCACGTGTAGGTGAAAATATCAAGGCTCTGGCACCAGTTTTTGCAACACGACACTTCAGCCTTTCTAACATTGGTATAAGGAATGCAGCTGTTTTACCACTTCCAGTTCTTGCCATGGCAATAACATTTTTACCTTGCATTACAACCGGTATAGCCTATAAGGGAAATTAAGTTAAATATACATAATTTGAACAAAATGTAATTAGGTCAGGATACACATGTAAAAAAATCTAATTAAGAAATTTATGTATACGCTTAATATTTATATCTTTCTATTCTAAATAAAAGTAACTAATAAAAGTAAAGTAACACTGATGATAATGAATTTTTCTTTGTTAATATTAAGAAAACTGTTGCATACAAAAATATGAAAGTTGGTGGTATTATAGAGAAATGTTTGATAAACATACTCATGCAGACGGAGAATATAAGAAAGAAGAAGGATATAACATTTAAAGTGAAAGGAGCATAGAGCAGTATGTTAATATAACAACAGGCTAAAATTTTACAAATAAAAGTCAATTTGTAAATACATATATTATATATATAAAATCCCTCCATGTATAACGATTCCGGGGTCAACCCATCCACGAGAAAAAACACTTATTGTGACCAATAACAAATTCCATTGTGAAAAGTTATCTCTGATTTTAAAGGCTATCAATTTTTTGTCCAATGCAAACGTTCCAGAGTCATAATGGAGCGTTCTCATTTGGCAGATTTACAGTTTGAGCTGTAAATGACGTCACTACATTTTACTGTGCTTTGAAATCTTTTCCCTATTTCAAACACAATATTCACACTGTTAAAAATTTGACTCATTTGCTGCAGCATCACTCCACCGCTTTTATAGAAAACGATTACTTTGCTGTGTTATGGAGCATTCTCATTAGTCATAAAAGAGACATTCTACGAAAGCTGTGGAGTGACGCTGCAGTAAATGGGTCAAATTTTTAGCAGTACACTGTTAAAAATTTTACCCTTTTGCTGCATCATCACACCCCAGCTTTTATAGAATATACTGTAAGTAACACACACAAAGTAACCGTTTTCTATAAAAGTGTTGGAGTGATGCTGCAGCAACTGTTAAAAATTTGACCCATTTGCTGCAGCATCACTCCACTGCTTTTATATAAAGCGGTTACTTTACTGTGATATGGAGCATTCTCATTGGTCATAAAAGCAATATTCTATAAAAGCTGTGCAGTGACGCTGCAACAAATGTGTCAAATTTTTAACAGTGTAATATGGTAAAGTAATCATTTTCTATAAAAGCTGTGTAATGACGATGCAGCAAAACAATCAAATTTTTAACAGTGTTTAATTAAAACTTTTTATTTAAGAAAAGCGAAGGTGTGTTTTAAATACAATATTGTTAGAATTTTTATATTCGTGTTGCTTTATTCTTTTTATTTTTATTCATTTATTTATTTTTTACAGCCGTGAATGACTTCATTGTCACATAATGAATCACGATTGTTTACTCTTTATTGTTGACATTTGTTTTTGATCTTATAAAGTATTTTCTTTTAAGTATTAGCTAATGGTATAAAATAGTTAATTCACAAATGTTTTAAAATAGCATTATTAGTGCCTGTTTTGCATTTTTAATGCATGTTAATTTGCATGTTATTTGTGAAATAATTACTGTAATTTTGTGAGTGAAATTCATTAGCTGCATATTCTATGCCATTATTTTACCCATTCAATTAATAATTTGGCTACCCTCTCATATTCATCTGGAAATGACCAAAATGGGAAAATTTTTTATGTATTTTGGATATTTTTATTATTTTCTCTCAGTATTTTAAAATATTTTTTGGCTGTAGTTTCACAATGTATTCTTTTATAATTGATATTTTACCTTACTTTATTCTTTTAAAATTTATGCATTTACCATTTGTTCATTACAATCCCTTTCCATCCACTATAGTTTTGTTATAGTTTTAAATGCAGATTTCTATTGAATTTTTTTTTTTTTTTTTTTAGATTTTTTCCTCATGTTCAATCTTTGTATTTTTCAAAATTGTTTAAGCCTAAAGTGGCTATGATAGATCAAAGTTGTTGTAATGTTTTATCATCCTTTTAAAAATGGAAACATGTCATTTTGACGGGCTATCTTCTAGTTACATAATAAAGAGAAATTGTAAATACATATATCACATAATAAATAAAACAATAATAAACTAATTCTATTTTAGTATATAAAATTAACATTTACCTTTCTTTGAATAGGAGTTGGGACTTGATAACCTTTCTTCAAAACTGCTCTCAAAACAGGATTACTTAATCCTGTAATGAATAATATTCCTATTAATAAAACATTTCTCCAACAAAATAGCTAAACTAATCAAAATATTTATTAAAATTTGTATTAATTCAAGACACTAGTATAGCTTAATTCATACATAAAAATATAATATTTAATAACAATCAACTAATTTTATGAGAAGAATGATTAGAATAAAATGTAAATTAAGGATTTTCTTCACTCTCTTTGATGTTTTACTAAAATCAGAAAACAGAAATATACAAATTTAAATAATTTTCATTAGCCTGGCCAAATAAATTGCATAAAAATATTTGAACCTAGATTTAATTTTATGCATTCTTTAAAAACTTGCATTTTCGAAAAACTCAAATGTTGAAACTATTGAAAAATGCTAATTTTTTAAGCTGACTTGAGCAAACTTAATATAAAATGAAAGGTATTTCTTAAACTAGTAAAATTTTCTTATTAAAACTGTAATATTTTTATCTTTTTCTTTCTTTCTTTTTCTTTCTTTTTTTTTTCTTTTTTTTTTTTTTTTTTTTTGTATTTTATAAATCATTTAACTTTTGTATTTATCCAGGGTTCATACTCTCTTTCCATGGTAAAATTCAAGCACCTTTCCAGAAATTTGCAAAATGAAAATTTTACCGTTGCAAAATACTATATTGCTTGTTTGTATAATGAGCAAAAATATCAAGAGAAAAAAAATAATTTTCATATGTTTTTAGATGAATACCATACATATCTTACGATAGCAAAGTTTTAAATGTGGAACATTATGAGAAAGTCTCCAAAAAATATAGAAAATATTTTTGCATTCTATTTTGAAATTTATTTGTGCTAACATCAGACAAAAGTAGAAATTTGATAATTTTACATTGTGCTATTATGCTTATTGCATATTTCAGCTTTTTAACTGCTATTTTCTACATTCTATCTAAAAATTTAATTTCTGCCTCTTTTTTTTTTTTTTTTTTTTTTTTTTTTTTTTTTTTTTTTTACAGTTTATCTCATGCTGTTTTTTTTTGGGATGGGGGGGAGGAGTTAGATTGCCTTTAAATGAGAAGTTCTTTTATATCAACTTTCATACATTTTTTTCCTTTTCTTTAAATCAAGTTTTGTTTCTTTTTCTTTTCTTTTTTCTCTTTTTGTTAATTTTTCAGACACATCAGGTACCTTTGTCTACCTCTAAATAAAAGTAGCTCTTTTTTTTTTTACTACTTTAGAAGTACTCTACATAATCTTTTATAATCTTTAAAGAAATATGAATGTTCTTTAATATATTCTATTATAATCGACAGAGAAACTTCTCATAACAGAAGCTTGTCTATGGGACAAACAATACAAATTTGATAGCATGAAAAGCTTTAATATGTCCTTTAACACACATATATTGACCAAAATATATATAGCTTAAATATATATATATATATATATATATATTAATTTCTGAAGGCTTGTGAAAACTGGTAAATTTGCAGTACCAAGAAAATCCTTATAATCCAGAAAAGTGGCTTCACAGTTATCTTTTGGGATCCAACAACTTTCTTGTAAGAAATTTATGATAGATTTCACTTGTGGAATCCCCCTGATTACACAGGTCAATTGTTGAATAACCCAAGAAACTTGAATGCCAAATTTGACCAATAAATCAATTTACTTGGATTGTATTGATTTATTTAAAGTTTCAAATACAGTGAAATGCTCTTTGTCTACTAATTTAAGAGATTTTCAAAATATCTAAATATTTTAATAACAAAAATTAATAAATAAGACAAATATGCGAAAAAAATTCCAGGCCTAACATCATGTTTTTTTTTTTTTTTTTTTACCCTTTTTATAAATTCTTTTTCACTACCAAAATCGTTTATTTAAAATAAAGTGGAATTTAACATAAAATGATAACATAAAAAAAGTAATATATCATTATGTGCATTTTTCTATTTCACATGTTTAAAAAAACAGGCAAAAAAAAAAAAAAAAAAAAAAAAAAAAAAAATGAAAATGATCACATGAAACTGGAATTATTAAAAAAACAAAACCTGTTTCGATGGAGCCTGAGCAAATAAGAATGCATGCTCAAGATATGCAGGCAAAGGCTGTCACAGGTTTGTTTTGAAAGATTTTCATATAAAATTACATAAATTTAATTGGGAAATAGGCAATGTCAGGCAAAATGTATGGAAATATGCTAAAAAAGTCAGTGTGGCCTCTTGATCACAAATTCATTTTTAAAGATTTTAATTTAAAAATATAAAATCATAAATTTGACAGGGAGCCAGGCAACACCAGGTCAGTCAGCTCATATGCAATACAAACAAAAATTAATGAATCAATTTACGACATGAACATTCGTCAATCATCAGAACTAAATTTAGGTGTAGGATATTTATCTTTCATTTACGTGGGAGGAAGCATTATTAATAAGTATTTGATTAATCAAAATACAATCATGAAAGAAATATAAATGTCACTATTTTTTAAAGTACATACAAACTTATACTATCTAATTTAAAAAAAATTAATTACAATGAGGGTCAAAACCATTATATGCTCCGCTTTGCTGGTAGCCATGAGTCATGATACATATAACATTGTTCGCAATAAAATACAATTAAACTTACATTTATAAAATTAATTTTATAAATGTAAGGTGAATTAATGGATTTTAATATATTTGATATGTTATATCATTTATTTTATTTTTAACATTTATTATTATTTTGTTGTTGTTGTTATCGCCTCCAAATACACTACATTTTATAATATCAGAATTACATAGAGTGGAAAAAGGAAGAAAGAGAAGAACATAAGTGCTTTTTTCCATTGCCATTCGGATGTGATTTAGAATGGAGAAATTTCTGATCTTGCAATTGGCAAAATCAATAAGTTACTGTCTTTTCATTTTATTTTGATAACTTAAACTTACAAAAGGAAGGGAGAGAAGAACAAAGCAAAGTACAATTGCTCACACTCTGACTTCCTTGAGGAAAAAAAAAATTTTCAAAACAAATATTTTAGCTGATTATTTATTTAATTTGCAACTCAATTTTAACATCTGAATAAGAAAAATTAAGCACCTATTTAAACTAATAGCAAAAATTAAGCACCTTCATTAAAATATAAACAAATTCAAGCACTTTCAAGGACTTTTTTCCTTCCGCTTAAAAATTCAAGTACTTTCAAGCACGGTATGAAGCCTGTTTATCTCATTCTTTATTTATAATAATAATAACTAATTATAGTGAGTATTAGGACTGGGCGATGTCTCAATTTCTACATTGTGATGCATCGCCTGAGTAAAATCACGATATTCCGATGCATCGCGATGTTACTTCTGTTACAAGTAGTAGTTCATAGTTTATTCACTTTTCATTTGCCAACAAAATTATCGCTTTATTCTTTTAATTTATACATTTATTTAATAATATATTTTATTTAATTATTTTATGGGAGAGGAATTAAGAGTACATGCAGCTGAGCATTAGATGGACTGCCACTGATTGCTACTGTAATCATGAATTTCTGTTGCTATTTTAGATCATTTATATAAAATAAATTTATGAAATAACACAAGCATGTTACATAAAACAAACACACGGACTTTAAAATATGGGCTAAAATAAATTACATATTTATAAATATATACATCAACAATTTTTGTGTAAAAAAAACAGAGTTTACAATTATTTAAAAATTATTTCTCAAAAGATTATGTTAGTATTGTTTAATGCACATAAAAGAAAACTTGCTTTTAAATAATATTTTTATTTTGTGCTAAAAACACCTACATTTCTTGAAATAACTCAAACATGTTACATAAAACAAACACATAAACTTTAAAATATGGCCTAAAATAAATTATACATTTATAAATATATACATCAACTATTTTTGTGTAAAAAAGAAAAAAAAAGAATTTACAATTATTTAACATTTATTTCTCAAAAGATTATGTTCATATTGTTTAATGCACATAAAAGAAAACTTGCTTTCAAATAATATTTTTTTTCTGTGCTAAAAACACCTGAAAAACAAAAACAAAAAAATGTAATATCTCATATGAGTAAAATCTTTGCTCTAAATGAAGAATGAAAGAGAAAAATTCAGATTTCTAGAAAAGTTACTAAGTTAAACTGGAACCGGTTTTACCACAAAAGATCACCGATTTTCTGCACATGCACATTTCCTTCCTGTGAATGTGATAGTTCTGATTTTCACGAACCAGCAATCATGAGTTATGAAAGGAGGTCAGGTTTTTATACCGGTCTTACACTGGCATTAGACATCGTGAGAACCGATGTCTGGAGATCGGGGTGGTGCATTGCGAAACTAAAGCACCACACCAGTGACTTAAATAATTTGTAAATTGATCCCCCTTCCTTATATAAGATTAGACTGTAAAAAAAACCATTGTTAATGCACAAAACTGTTGTGTCAGTTTCAAAGTACTTCCTTTACTGTTTGAGCAGCAAATAGAAATAATGATTAAAAGAAAAAGAAACAAAAGCAAAATCCCTTATTTTACTTACAATTAAAAAAATAATTGGCATCTTTGTTGCTAATTGGATGATTTTTATCAAATTTTCAGCAAGTTGTAATTGTAATAGTAATGAATTAGGTTGCGTGTTAATTTTTCGTTAAAATATAATAAGTTCTGAGAAAATTATAGTCCCTACAAAAATAGCTCACTATTAGAACAAAGGGGGAAAAAACATGTATGATCTGCAGTTTGCTTATTTAGTTCGGAGAAGTCCGACGATAAAAGAATCAGATAGTCTTTCCATCCACTGATAATGTTTTCTTTTGCAATTCAAAAAGAAAAAAAAATTGCATAGAATTTTAAAAAAAGAGCATTTTTTAAAAATATTTATAAACCGGAACAATGTTTGTCATAATTTGACGAAACGGAACATTGTTCAGTGCTGAATTCAGACACTTTTCTCCGGGAGAGATTTCAGTGGCTACGAAGGAGCATTATAGAGTTCCGGGAAGGAAGCTGTACTTTTTGACCGTTGAAAACGCAAAAATTCAAAATTTCCGGAGGGAACATTTCATTGCTCTGGGGAGTGGGGGAATGTGCATTATCATTAAAAAACAGCTAAAATAGAAGTTCCTTACTAAAGATGAAGTAATTCTTACTAAAACTAACAGCATCAATTGCTATTTAAATTATTATATTGATTACAACAGCTTTGAAATAACAAAAAGTAATTCACGGGAAAAATGTACATTTGACATAAGACATTGCCGAATTTTCTCAAATGCACATTGTGATCAAGATACAGCCTGCTGATCATTAAAAAAAACAGATATGTAATTGAGAATGTGATTTGATTGTCATCCAATTTGGATAACACTGGTCAGCAGCATGCGAAAGGGGGGGGGGGGAACGCCCTGAGCGCAGAAATTTAGGGGGTGCCAAATTTATACAACCACTTTTTTTTCTGGGGGGGGGGGGGGGACACCAAATTGAAACTTTGCCCGGACGCAGTTTTCTTTTTGCATGCCCCCTGACACAGCTGTCTAAATGAGTGGGGAAAAGTTCGATTGCGAACTCTGTACTTGTGTTAGGTCACTCGTAAGATGCGTATGAGACATCGTAGCAGAAACCAGTTACGCCATGCACTGTGATCTCCATATTAGGAATGTTTCATGAGAGGGTTTGAAGATCGTATGAGAAAACTGGTCTTACTCATCATTGATGCTATCTCTGTATGAGTGATGATACTTCATGTGAGTGTTGGAACATCGGAGGTGAAACCGGTCTTACACATCGGTCTTGCTCATCATCGATCTGGTATGATGCCTCATATGCCACGATACATCGCTAAAAGAAAGATCAGAAAACCAGTGTGATGATTTAAATCGATATCTCGCGATGTATCCCCCAGTCTCAGTGAGCGCAAATTGCTTCCACCATTTGGAGTATTTCATAGTAACAGAGTATGTGTTTCATTGAATCCCTGTATACGGGGTGTGATGAAACACTAAGATATTTACTTTTTGTTGTTTTTCAAGCATAGATATTGTTTAGAACACAAAAATTTATTTAGAAGGGAAAAATGTAAGATTAAAAGTATGCATTAATTATATTTTTGCACATGCAAAATTGATATTGAAAAAAAAATAATAATAATAAATCTTGTTTTGTTGTATTTTTTGTTCCCCTATATTAGAATAAGAACTTTAGTATATATAGATAGTGGAATCCATAAATTTCCACTTTCTTAATAAATATTAAAAAAGATAAGTAATTATACCCATTGATTGAAAACCGCCTGATTTTTTCTTTGATTTTTTGTCCTTCATCCGGGGCATCAGACCAGATATATCAATGTCATTGTCATCCCTGAAAAAGTAAATTAAATAAATACATTTAAAAATAAATTATATAACTTCTCAAATATTTTAAAATAATGGGTTCAAACATTAGTAACTGCAAAGCATTCAACACACATTCATTCTCCCAAAGGTAATGAAGAGGTCTATTTTTATTTAAAAAGGGAATTTCAAGAAACCATTTATATTAAAGCAGGATTTATTGATTTAAATCAGCTTGATTTTAATCAATTTTTCAATAAATTTAAGATGTAAACAAACATAAAAATGCACTTTAATGTAATTTAGTTTTGTATAATACAGATAATCAAACAGTTTTTAGGAAGATAAAGCTCAATCTTTTTCAAAAAGTAAAATACAATGTAAAGTTTAGAAAAAAATGCTTTCAAAATATTCTATCAGCAGTAAAGAAATCTAAGCAGAAATATATTAAATATTGGAATATTTACTTATTAGTATTTTGAAAAACTTCTGCAAGTTGAGATAAAATAAAACTGTATGACTGCGTGTTCGACTTTGGTGATGCCTATTATATTAAAGTTTGACCAAAATCTGAACCATTCAATGATTGTTCTCAGCCTTTTTTGAATGGTGGAAGGTAAGGCATTTGTTACAGTTACAGAGCCAAATACCCCCAAAGCAGAATACTTTGTCATGTTCTGCAGCGCAAATGTATTTGACCAAAATTGTTCTGCAAGATAAATTCATACATTTTCAATTTACCTTTCAACTGAGATGAAAAGTATAGGTTCCCTGAAAAATTTATGAGTAAGTATTTTGACTAAATTTGCCGTTTTATCGCGATTTTTTGGTGAAATTTTTCGTTTTTTCGCGATCTTTTGACAAAATCTGCTGTTATGCATATTTTTTGATAAAATTTTTTGGTTTTTTGCGAATTTTTTGACGAAATTTGTCGTTTTTCGCGATTTTTGATGAAATTTGCGTCTTTTCAGTTATTTTCTGAGGAAATCTGTTGAAATTTTTTTTCGGTAATTTTTCTACAAAATTTGCGTTTTTTTGCAATTTTTTTGACGAAATTTGCCTTTTTTTTTCGCAAATTTTGCATTGTTTCCCCGCGATATTTTGACGAAATCTTCTTTTTTCGGGCGTTTTTTTCACGAAATAAGCCGTTTAATCATGATTTTTTTTATAAATAAGTTGCCGTTATTAGGAATTTGACGAAATTTGTTGTTTTATCGTAATTTTTTGGCAAATTTTACCGTTTTTCGGGGTTTTTTTTAAAACAACATTTACCGTTTTTTCGGGATTGTTTATCGAAATCTGCCATTTCTTGATATTTTTTGATCAAATTTGCTGTTTTTACGCGAATTTCCATGAAATTATCGTTGTTTTCTGCTATTTTTTGACGAAATCTTGTTTTTTTGGTAATTTATCTACAAAAATAGCGTTTTTTCGCAAATTTTTTGACGAAATTTGTCTATTTTTCGCAAATTTTGATGAATTTTGTGTTGTTTCTCGCGATATTTTGACGAAATCTTGTTTTATCGGTTTTTTTTTTTGACGAAATTAGCCTTTTTTCACGAATATTTTTGACGAAAATTGCCGTTTACTCGCGATTTTTTTTTTTTTTTAAAAAAAGAGGCCGTTTTAAGGGATTTGACGAAATTTGCCATTTTATCGCGATTTTTTGGCAATTTTACCGCTTTTTCGGGATTTTTTTTGACAAAATTTACCGTTTTATTACGACTTTTTTGACAAAATTCTTTTTTTTTGTCATATTTTGCCGAAATGACGCATCCCACAGGACGCACAAGAGCTATTTTTTGCATAATTTACGTGCTAAAACACGTCCGGCATCGATGGCGGCTACAGTGACTTGTTAGGTTCCCGGACAGGAAGTTGAATGAAAAAATATACGCTCCCAGAAAGGATTTCTGCATTCCCCGGGATCGCAATTTTTCGAGCCCTGATTCATAGTTTTATGGATAACTTTAGATGAAAAATATTTTGACATATTTCCTCTATGCATAAAATGCTGGTTAAAAACATCGGAGAGATCCGAGATCGTCCGAGATAGTGTTGTTCAGAACATCTTACGAACGGCACGGCGTTTTCCCCGTTCTCAGAAAATGCGCGATTGTTCCGAAGATTTTTTCCCCCCACTTTAGAACAGAATTGTTCTGCAGCTCAGGCATCTGTTCTGCGACGTACGTCGCAAATTTCGTAGTATTCTGCTTTCGGGCCTAATACTAACTTATAGAATTCATGATCATCTAGCTTTTTACTGCAATAACTTCCTCTACTTCAGTGGAATGGAATGAATGTTTTCTGCCCTTCGTTTAGTATGCTTGAAAAGTAGAAACAGATCATAAAGTCGCTAAATTCGTTTTTCTGTATACCAGCCGTTTAACAAAACAAAAAACAAAATTTAATAACTTAGCTTACAATTAACTTTTAAATTTGTTTAAAATTTTTATGTGTTGCGGTTATTTTTATTTTAACTAGAATACTGAAGGTTGAATTGATTTTTGACATTTGATTTGTATTTTTCCATTCATTTTATGTAACAAAGATTTTTTCATAGCCTAAAACTTTACCTTTGAATCATTTATGTAAATTGTGTAATATTAATAATATATATTGATAATAATTATAACGTGCATGTATGTGTATGTATAATTAATATTTTATAAATTAAAATTACTGTCATATAAAAACAATGATACTGTGTGAAATTTTTATAAAAAAAAAAAAAAAAAAAATCATCACGAGCCCTGTATTACAGACAATTAAAACGGGACCATTTATCTAAAAATACTGCATCATTTTTTTTTTTTTTTTTTTTTTTTTTTTAAGAAAGCAAATATTTAAAAATTGTTTTTTATTAAAAAAAAAAATAATAATAATCAGATTTTTTAAAATTTTAATTAGATTCTTAAAAAAAAAAAAAAAAAAAATATGTGTGCCACTCGGGGACTGCCGCGGTAAAGCTATTGCATAGCATTTTTTATCAACTTATGCAAAAATACTGCGTCAATGTCTGCTGAAGTCTATCGAAGGATACCTTCCCGAAGTCTGCCAAACTGAAACTTCGTTAGCCGGATTGTTAGGAATTTTTCTCCTTGCGGAATTCTTAAATTCGGTCGCCGCGCTCAAAGCCCGCGATAAAAGCTATGCAATAGCTTAATAAATTACCAAACAAAATTTGGTCGCGCTACGAAAATTAGATCGCGAGTTATAAGCATTTTAAATTTTTCGACCCTCACCGTGGAGGGGGGGGGGGTCTCCTGTCAACCAAAATTAACACTGTCTCATAAAAAATTACCAAACAAAATTTGGCCGCGCTACGAAAATTAGATCGCGAGTTATAAGCATTTTAAATTTTTCGACTCTCACCGTGGTGAGGGTCTCCTGTCACCAAAAATTAACACTGTCTTATAATAAATTACCAAACAATATTTTGCCAAGCTACCAAAATTAGATCGCGAGTTATAAGCATTTTTAATTTTTCGACCCTCGCCGTGGGGTGTCTTCTGTCACCAACAATTAACAATGTCTCATAATAAATTACCAAACAAAATTTGGCCGCGCTACGAAAATTAGATCGCGAGTTATGAGCATTTTAAATTTTTCGATCCTCACCGTGGGGTGTCTCCTGTCACCAGAAATTAACAATGTCTCATAATAAATTACCAAACAAAATTTGGCCGCGATACGAAAATGAGATCGCGAGTTATAAGCATTTCAAATTTTTCGACCCTCACCGTGGGGGTCTCCTGTCACCAAAAATTAACAGTCTCATATTAAATTACCAAACAAAATTTGGCCGCGCTACGAAAATTAGATCGTGAGTTATAAGCATTTTAAATTTTTCGACCCTCACCGTGGGGGGTCTCCTGTCACCAAAAATTAACAGTCTCAAAATAAATTACCAAACAAAATTTGGCCGCGCTACGAAAATTAGATCGCGAGTTATAAGCATTTTAAATTTTTCGACCCTCACCGTGGGGTGGGGGGTCTCCTGTCACCAAAACTTAACACTGACTCATAATAAATGAATAAACAAAATTTGGCCGCGCTACGAAAATTAGATCGTGAGTTATAAGCATTTTAAATTTTTCGACCCTCACCGTGGGGGGTCTCCTGTCACCAAAAATTAACAGTCTCAAAATAAATTACCAAACAAAATTTGGCCGCGCTACGAAAATTAGATCGCGAGTTATAAGCATTTTAAATTTTTCGACCCTCACCGTGGGGGTGGGGGGTCTCCTGTCACCAAAACTTAACACTGACTCATAATAAATGAATAAACAAAATTTGGCCGCGCTACGAAAATTAGATCGTGAGTTATAAGCATTTTAAATTTTTCGACCCTCACCGTGGGGGGTCTCCTGTCACCAAAAATTAACAGTCTCAAAATAAATTACCAAACAAAATTTGGCCGCGCTACGAAAATTAGATCGCGAGTTATAAGCATTTTAAATTTTTCGACCCTCACCGTGAGGGTCTCCTGTCACCAAAAATTAATACTGTCTCATAATAAATTACCAAACAAAATTTGGCCGCGCTACGAAAATTAGATCGTGAGTTACAAGCATTTTAAATTTTTCGACCCTCACCGTGGGGGCTCTCCTGTCACCAAAAATTAACAGTCTCATATTAAATTACCAAACAAAATTTGGCTGCGCTACGAAAATTAGATCGTGAGTTATAAGCATTTAAAATTTTTCGACCCTCATCGTGGGGGAGGGGGGTCTAATGTTCCCAAAAATTAACACTGCCTCATAATAAATTACCAAACAAAATTTGGCCGCGCTACAAAAATTAGATCGCGAGTTATAAGCATTTTAAATTTTTCGACCCTCACCTTGGAGGATCTCCTGTCACCAAAAATCAACACTGTCCCATAATAAATTACCAAACAAAATTTGGCCGCGCTATGAAAATTAGATCGCGAGTTATAAGCATTTTAAATTTTTCGACCCTCACCGTGGGGGGTCTCCTGTCTCCAAAAATTAACACTGTCTTATAATAAATTACCAAACAATATTTTGCCAAGCTACCAAAATTAGATTGCGAGTTATAAGCATTTTTAATTTTTCGACCCTCACCGTGGGGTGTCTTCTGTCACCAACAATCAACACTGTCCCATAATAAATAACCAAACAAAATTTGGCAGCGCTACGAAAATTAGATCGCGAGTTATGAGCATTTTAAATTTTTCGATCCTCACCGTCTGGGGTCTCCTGTCACCAAAAATTAACACTGTCTCCTAATAAATTACCAAACAAGTTTGGCCGCGCTACGAAGATTAGATCGCGAGTTATGAGCATTTTAAATTTTTCGATCCTCACTGTCTGGGGTCTCCTGTCACCAAAAATTAACACTGTCTTATAATAAATTACCAAACAATATTTTGCCAAGCTACCAAAACTAGATCGCGAGTTATAAGCATTTTTAATTTTTCGATTCTCACCGTGTGGGGTCTCCTGTCACCAAAAATTAACACTGTCTCATAATAAATTACCAAACAAAGTTTGGCCGCGTTACGAAAGTTAGATCGCGAGTTATAAGCATTTTAAATTTTTTGACCCTCACGGTGGGGGGGGGGGTCTCTTGTCACCAAAATAAATAAGACCACCAAAATAAACACTGTCTCATAATAAATTACCAAACAAAATTTGGCCGCGCTATGAAAATTAGATCATAAGAAACATAAGTTTGAGACTTGATATTCTAATATCTGAAAAATACCGCATCAATGTCTGCCGAAGTCTACCGAAGGATACCGTTCCGAAGTTTTCCGAAAGGAAACAAAGTTAGCCGAGTGTTAGGTTTTTTCGTTACCGATGTGTTAGGATTTTTCGCGTTACGGAATTTTTGGATTCGGTCACCGCGCTCAAAGCCCGCGATAAAAGCTATGCAATAGCTTAAAAATCTCATACATCATTTATTTTACATGACTTTTCTTCCTTCCTGATTGCTAAAAAGATGTAAGGAAAATTTTAAAAACAGAAAAAGTTTTATTTAACTATTAACATATGCTTCAACTCATCATCAAGTTATTTTGAAAACAGATTAAAAATAATATTCTGAAGTTGCATGATTCATGATGCATTGAATTGAAATTCAGTTTTGCACGCGGTACTCATTATTTTTTTTATTTTACTTGGATTTTAATTTCTATTTTTTTTTAAACCATCGAGCAACTCGTGCTAGTTTTGGTAGGTTGAATGATTTTATATTGTTACATATGGATTTTTTACGCGTTAAAATCTCTATTGTTTCTCTTACAATGGACAGATAATATTGTTTGGAGGAAAAAATGGTTTTACTCTCATCAAAATTTATATGAATATTTTCTTGTGGTAATTTTGTAAGTGCCGTTGTTTTTTTATTATACTTAATGTGAGTGATATGCTCCTTCTTTTCTTTCTGCATTTAAATTTCCTGCTGGTCATTCCTACATAGAAAATCTTTGATCCACCTGTTCTAATTAAAAGGGTATTTCATAAACTCCTGAATAATTCTTGGAATCAATCAGATCAATATTTGTGCAAATGATATGCAGCAGTTTCAGAGGTGGTTTGGCTACTAAGCACATATATCAAAATATTTAAGATTGTATTTTATTTTCTCAAAAAAGCTTGAATAATATTGGATGGGATAAAGCTTATATTTTTGCAAATAAAATTTATGCTTGGATTTCTTAACCTTCCATTTTTAGATGTAATGTTAATAACTAAATAAAACCACTTATTTGTTTGCAAAATTTTCCTTATGTCCTTTTAGCAATTAGGAAAAACATATTAATACAAGGTACTATTTTATTATACATTTACATGATTTTTCCTTCAATTAATAAAATAGCAATTATAAACATAATTAAACATGAATATGCTATAAGCAGGTTCATTAAACCCTGGGAGCCGAGTAATTAACTTCATTACCTATTTTTTAATTCTATAATTTCTTTTAACCAAAAAAAATTTATGTGCGATAATATTTACTTCTTAATAGTACAAATATTTGCAGCAGAAAAAAAAATACACCATATCGGCACTTCAAGCAGAAAACAATTGACCATTGGTGGAGGCAGGGAGCTGTGGCACTGCTTTCACTTTTGCGGTATACAGGCGACTTCATTAGTTTTAGCTCTCTGGTTTCCCATTGTTCCTATTCATTGTACTTTCTCCTCCTTAGCTATTATTTTGTGATTCATTCATTCCTGAGATGCCAGACTGGTTTGTTTTTCGAGGCAGCATCTACATACTTCATTGTTCAGCGATACCGCAGATGTGCTATAGCACATAAATTATAAGAAAAATCAGAAACAGGATTTGTAAGTTCTTAGTATTGCAGGAAAAAAAAAAAAGACTGATTTTTTAAAAAAATTATGAAAAAGGACAAATGCTATCAAAAGATCACAAAAAATGGCAAATTTTTATCATAAAATTGCACTAAAACGATAGATTTTAACAAAAAATCGCAATAAAATGGCAGATTTTCTAAAAAAAAAAAAAAAAAAATTCCGCAAAAATAGTAAATTTCGCCAAAAGATCCTGCTAAAACAACAAATTTCATCGAAAGATTGTGAAAAAACACAAATTTCATTAAAGGGGCACAAAAAGAAGAAGAAAAAAATCTATTGCGGGAATGGATTTTTCTGCTCTAAAAACTAATTTTCAATTGTTATGCAACAAATGTTTGGAGTTTTTGTGTATTTTGCGGTGTCTTTTCCACATTAGTCAGGGTTGTTATGATTTTGCCCAGCCCAAAAAACACGGGTGGGTTTTTTCAGAAAAAACCCACTTGAAAAAACCCAGGAAAAAACCCAAGTGGGTTTTTTCAAAATTTCAGCTTTAAATTACATATATAATGTATTTATATTACATATATAATATATGGGTTTTTTCAAAATTTCAGCTTTAAATTACATATATAATGTATTTATATTACATATATAATATATTGTAATATATTTCTGAATATCAGTACACCACTCATAAAGTTTATAATCATCACCCCCCAAACCCAAAGAAAAGAAATGTTCTAATTATACCATCACAATTTTTAAAAGAAATAATTGTTAGTTAATCTCTGTAGCATGTGTAAGTAACAAACAAATTTTTTCCCATTAAAAAAGTACTTTGATGTGTAATCTGTTCTATGTTATACAATAGAAACTCATAACAAAATACCATATATGCTTAGAATCCTAAATTAATTATGTAGACATGTAGAATTACTTGGCTTATTCTATTATTTAGTAATAATAAAAAATACTTTATAAATTATTACTAATAATCAATTTATCTATCATAATTTTTATTACTGTCATTCATTTATATATATTTGTAATAATCAATTAGCTACTTTAAATTTAATAATAAGTATATATTTTTTTTCAAGCATTCTGAACCACCTCCAATAACCCCCCAAAATTTGAAAAAACCTGAAAAACCCTTATAAAACCCCAAAAACCCTGAAAAAACATAGTGGGCTGGGTTTTTTCTGAAAAAACCCGGGTATTTAACAACCCTGACATTAGTAAATAACTTTCTAGTCACTGATAGAAAACAAGCTCAGACCAAAACATAGGGTAGATGAGCCAGTAATGGACCACCTTCCAGTAATGAGCCACCTCGCAGTTTTTAGTTTATAAAAAAATAATATATGATAGTTAAGTTTTTATTATTTTTTTCTTAGCACCCCCTTGTATGCTCTATAATCTGGAGTATCTTTTTACACTTTTCATCAAAGCAATTAGAAAGCAGAAAATAAAGTTTTACAGTTTTACTGAAAATCTTAATGAACATGTTAAGAGCTGACTTTACTTACTTAATTTATATCTTCTTTATTTTCTTGTAGAAATTGAATATTTTTGTTTGAATAATAATATAAAACTCGGAAGTTCATATACCAATGGTCATTTACAAAATTTTATTTAAGATTTTAGGAGGGGTGGTCCATTACTGGATTGCTTATTTTGTGATTTTCCAGTAATGGATCACCCAAGTGACCAATACTAAAAGTGCAATTTCAGTAAGAGATAAAATATTTTGATTTAACTGAAAAGCTAAATAATCAAATTTAATACTTAAATTTTAAATAAACGGCAATTTCTTTATAAATGTTTTTAAGAAGTCATCTAAAATTGGTACAAAAAACAAGCAGAACATTTGACAAAATCTAGATGCACCATTACAAAAGTTGTTTTAAGTTGGTTCAGAATGTAGAATCATATTTGGAAGAGGATATTACTAATATTTTCTTCTAAATTCTAAAGCATACAAAGAGAATTTTTAATGCAGTTAAAACTGAAGTTTTTTTGTGCTCTTAAAACAGGAAAAATTTTGGGACCAAAACAGGGTGGCTACAGAAATGATGAAAAAAGTTCCCTGATTTTTCCCTGATTATCTATATCAGATTTAGCTGATTTTTATTATTAAAGAACATATACGGTATTTTTTTTAATATTTATATTATTAATTTTATGTTATAATTTTTTAACATATGCTGCTTCCTTGTATAACACACTTATCAAGCTTACAAATATCGCTTTTGGGAGGAAAAAACAAAAATTGAACAGTATTTAATTAGCAGAGGTGCCAAGTGTTATGATTTATCCATAATTATTACGGATACGCAACAAAGGTTATGGTGTTACAGGCATCGGATAAAAAAAAAATTGCTAATTTCATCAAAGGATCGGTTGAAATAACGCAAATTTTGACATAGAATTGTGGAAAAAATAGGAATATTTGTCAAAGATCGTAGAAAAAAACACTTATTTCTTCAAAGTTTTTCCAAAAAAAAAAAAAAAAAAAAAAAGTATTTAGTCAAAAGATCGTGGAAAAGTGCGAAATTAGTCCTAAAGATCTCGTAAAAAATGCAAATTTTATTCAAGGCTTGCACAAAAAAATGCGAATTTTGTGAAAGGTTTGGGAAAAAGCAAGAATTTAGTCAAAAAATAGCAAAAAACGTGCAAATTTCATCTTAATATCACAAAAAAAGGTTCAAATTTCATCTTAAAACCACGAAAAACACACAAAATGCATAAAAAACCGCAAAAAGTACAAATTTGTCAAAAAATTGTGAAAAAAGGGATGAGGTTGACAAAAAAGTAAAAAATCTGAAAACTGTGCGAATGACATTTGAGCAATAATACTTATGAATTTCAAGCGAAATAAATATTATAATTGCTGTTAAAATTTATACATTACATACAATTTAGTTTTAAGCAAATTAAAAAGAAACTGTTAGAAAGAATTGGGCAGAAATTATCTACTTACTGCAGTGACAAGTCTATTTTACCAAGATATAGAACATTAATAAAACCACTGACATGAATATTTTTTAATTGAAATTTTAAAAATAGTAGATACTTTTTTTGAAACAGCAAAATCAAAATAATTGCAACCATATTAAATATATGATAGAACAGCGTTCTTACTCTTTAAAATAAAAAAAATAAGTTTTTAAGGATTTAAATTGATTATAATTGATTGTTAAAGACGCAGCAAGCTAACCACTAAGAATGAAAATTTAAGGAAAAATAATAAAAAAATTAAAATTTTTAAAGTGTTATTTAAAAGACAAATAAGTAATAGTACGGAAAACATATTAAAAATTCTGAACATTAAAAGGAATTCTGAAAAAATGAACTATTATATCAAAATACAAAAACAAAAGTAAAAAACTAAGGAAAAAACATAAAATTTTTCCAAAAATTTAATTGGTGAAATTTCCTTAAAAATTGAAGAAAAGTCTGAAAAATCTCATCCCTGTGAAAAATATTCGAATTTTGCCAAAAAATCACAAAAAAACAAAATTTTTATGAAAAAAAAAAGCAGATTTCGTCAAAAAAAAAAATCGTGAAAAACTTGCAAATTTTGTCAAGAACTCACAAAAAAGTGTACATTTCGACAAGAAATTGCGAAAAACGAGCAAATTTCATCAAAAGATTGCTAAGATTGATGAATTTCGTCAAAAGTTTGCGAATGAACTAACTTTTGAAAATTTGGGTTTATGGCATGAGACAATTTAGCTTTGATGCCCCAGACGGATACTGCTTGGCAGCAGTATGGATTTATATCTTTTTATCACATCTTATTATTGGTTTAAATGTAGCCTGTTTGGTACTGAATCAATGTTGTTGGTAAGGTGAAAACAAAAATATTTTTGAAGAGAGAAAAATTTCCCTGATTTTTGGGTTTTTTAAAAAAGTTCCCTGATTTTTCCAGATTGATAAACTTCCCTGATTCCATGATTTCCAGATTCTGTAGCCACCCTGCAAAATAAGTTAAAGATGTGTATTTTGTAGTACCGAATAACAAAAAAGGACATATCACTGTTATGGGATGTTTTTCAGCAAATAGTGAGATTGTTCGATTGATGATAATATATCCATATAAGCATCTCTCAAGGGAAATTGTGGAATCAATCTGTGCCAAATTGATGAGCTATATGATTATCTGAAAATGGCTGGATAGTGCAAGAACCTTTATCATTTTAAATGCATTCTAAAATTCCGTATTGAATAGTTTGGACTATCGGAAAGTGATGATAAAATCGAAGATTTGTTATTTATATTTCATATTTACACAGCACATCATTTAAATAATAATATGAATGAAGATTGGAGAATTTTTTTATTGCCTTATTTTATCTAAACTTGATTTCAGTTAAACATTGTCTTTACCTTATAAATCCTTTAAATTTAAACATTTTGTTTTATGTCTTTAGAATATAAATCTTTTAATGTAATAAACATTTAACACATGTATTTAATCAATAGTATCATTAATATTTTGTTTTATATCCACATTATAAATCCTTGTTTATAATAAATTCATAACTTAAATTTAAATATTTTGTTTTTTCATTATAAATCCTTTAATGTAATGAATTTCTAACTTAAGATTTAATATTTTGTTTTATTAGTATGCTTTCATTAAGTTCTGGAGCAAAATACAATTGAAAAAACAATTATCTGTTATTTTTTGTAGGGTGGCCCATTATATAGGTGTAAATTAACGGTCGCCACTCGCCATGTGGCGATTAAAAATCAGCCATCGATCGCCATCCTAGTCACCACTCGGCGATTAAAAAATCTTATAGATTTGCTTTGTGAAATACAACTTTTTTTCAAGAATATATGCATGTCTACTTTGTTTGCATCTAATTAGAGAAGTGGTTAATTCTGTAAATTAAAAATCGGCCATCGATCGCCACTCGGCGATTGAAAAAGCTTATTAATTTGCTTTGTGAAATACAAATTTTTTTTTCATGGATATATTAATCTTTACTTCGTTTGCAAGTAGTGAATTGGTTAATTCTTTAAATTAAATATCGGCCATCGATCGCCACCCTAGTTGCCACTCGGCGATTAAAAAATCTTATTAATTTGCTTTGTGAAATACAGCTTTTTTCATGAATATATGCATCTCTTCTTTGTTTGCATCTAATTGGTGAATTGGTTAATTCTTTCGTTCTATTGGATGCAAGCATATTTAGCAACTTTGTTGTATTTTCTATATTTTGGCTTTTTACCATGAACTCTTTATTTGGATTATGTTTTCAAGAAATAGTTTTTTTTCCTACAAAATATAGTCATCAATTTTAATTACACATGCATTTTGAATAAATTATACCATTTTTACCTCTGGATGCAAGGAGATTTTAAGGATATTGCTGTATCTAATCTTAAATCTTTCACTTTTGCCATATGCTCACTAATTGTACCAGTAATAGTTGGCTGGTACAATTTTTTTAAAATTTATGTAGGTGTCAAGAAAGATTGAAACATTATAGCCAATTACTTTAAAAATATCGTACAAAATTAGCACTCGCCACTTAGGCGAGTAATACTGCTAATTTAACATCTGACTTTACTGCTACCAAGCAGACTTCCTCCTTCTCACCGGCACATTGACACTCTCTGATTTTGCCTTAATAAGACATCCGGAGTTTTGAAATCTCAGGCAAAGCAAAAAATATTTATATTTATCTGTACATTCGCCAAACTTAATAATTACCACCAATTTTAAGTAAGAATAAAATATCCAAGAAAGATGTGAAATTATTTTTAAATTTAAAAATACAATTTTCTTGTTTGTTTTATACAATGCATAATATATATTTAAATATATTTTATCACTTATAATTTTATCTGCAGTATTAATCACCAATTCATATTTTTCCATTCAGTGGAATGACAGTTTTATTTTTAACCAAATATGTGTAACTTTGTAACTCACTAGCCACTAAATAAATAAAAAAAGCCATTTTGACCTATTTTTAAAAAGTGGCTACTAACTTTTAAAAAGTGGCCACTAAAGAAACTGGGTCTACCGGCCACTGGCTACTAATTAAATTTCCCAGTTTTCACCTATAGCCCATTACTGGAACATAGGCGGTCCATTACTGGGCTTTTGGATGTTTAGACGTATTTCTATTATTTAAAATTAAATTTTTATTTCTATTGAGAAATATAACTATGGGATTAGTTAAATATTGTTGAAAGATTAATATAATATGAAAAAAATTGGAATATAATAATTATAACTATTAATAAAAAAAAAAAAAAAAAAAATTAAGAAATTCCTTAAGGGAGTCCATTACTGGCACATCTACCCTATAAAAGTGGACAAAAGGAAACTAACTTTTTACTAAAGGGAGACTTAAGGAGGTAAAAGGGCCATTTGAGAGCCCTGCTTGTAAGGAATTGTGGGCATATAGTGGCTTATGCACTTTTCTCGTAGTGTTCCTTTGTGATATTGAGCAATTACTCCGTCTGCACTTCAAAGTCCATACAGATTTTGTATACATTGTAACGATCCCTGTATTTCGAAATTTATGAAGTGTAGAAAAGAAAAAATTTGAGAGGTTCATACAAAAATTAGCATAGTGTGACGAGGCTTTTTTTAAAATTCCTCAATGAGTTGCAAGGTCTGACTAAATCGACATGGAATAACCCTTACACTATGTGTTCAGAAAGTTAAAATGAAGCAAAATTTTCTTAAATAACATTGTAATGATGTTTTACAAAGACAGTAGAATATGATCTACACAAAATTAACAAGTAATATTAAAAATGAAATAAGAATACGTTAAAACGGTGCTTAATATTTAGTAAGGAATAAAAAACAATCTATGAAATATGAACTCTTATTTTACATATGTACAAATTCAAGCAAAAAATGAGTAGTAAGCAATAAATAATACAAAAGTGAATAAGCAATAAAACTTACATTTTGGTAATGTGGCTATCAAATCTGAAACACTAGACTAACAGCACCAGCTACAAATTATTTGTTTACACTTTTCAACAATTAATTTTCAATCAAATCCATCCATGTGGGCACAGCAACAGAAATAACACACGAGACGACTAACAAGTAGAATCGAATTATACAAACTTAAAATTCGATTTTATATGACGTCACCTACGCAATCAAAACAAAAAAGACGTCACAGATCACGATTTCTTTTTGTGCTAATCACAAAAAAGATCCCCATATGCTTATTCTCATGCTAGATATTAGGCAATCAAGTTCATATCACTTCTGATAGCATCCGAAAGTATGAAATATAAATTTAATCATAATGTTTATCTCCCTTTCGAATTTACTTGACTAAGCTGGCTACGCTGTTTCTTTCAGTAAAGTGAAAGAACATTGAGTCTTAATTTTTTTTTTTTTAAAGTGTTAAAATATTTCTCTCATCCTTATAAAGAAAAAGTTTTATTAATAATACAAATAATACAAATATAAAGTAAGCTGCACAAGTCCTTGTTGCAAGGCCACAACAAGGTTGTTTATGAAGTTTCCCTATTTACTTCAACTTCAATGCGATTGGTGACGAATGTGGTAGGTATGTGGAATCAAAAGGAAACTAGTGATTTTCTACAAGATATTACTATGACGTTTGTTCTAACTAGACAGATGAATATTTCACATAAAAATTTCATTATCTGTGAGAAATGACATAATTCATTTTGCAAAATCAAGATTTAACTCCTTTTTTCTAATGAGGAGTAAAACTTCACTTTTATTAGTTAGGCTTAAAAATTTTAAAAAACTTTTTCTTTCACAGAAATAATTTTATTTTGTTTATTATCCACTAAAAACTTTAAATGCTTTATCACGAATTATTTACGGTAAGAATATTTTTCTTATTCCTTTCATTTAAGTGCTTCGGCCTTGAATTGCAGTTGTTTTGTATCTTTGTTTATTTCAAGATTTATGTTTATCTATGTCAAACCTTCCTTCTGCAGTAGAATTGGTAAACAAATTTGAACATCAGTATGTTTGTTCATAAAATTATCAGAATACATTTTATTAAAATGTAAAACTGTTCTCCTTTAAAAAAAATTTCCAAATTTTAAGCATTGGATAAATATTTCCATTATTTTATATATATTGCCTTTTAAATTTCATATTTTTATTTTTAATCTACTATATAATTTTTATTTATTATTGCAATATATTTTTTTCCGATTTGTTTTAATGCAGTTAATTACCTAAGATCGTCCTAATTAGATTCATTATAAATTGTTTGTGCCATGCATATGTTGTACACTTTTATAGCTGTTTTTGGTAATATTGGTTTATAAAAATTACATTTTTGGGATTCTTATTCATGTATGAACAACAAATAAATAAATAAATAAGAATTCCTATTTATCTACCAAATAAGAAAGCAAATGGTAATTTACTCTAAGCTTAAGCTAACATGTAGATTTTGCCTTGTTTATATCAGTAAAAACCCACACAATTTGTCCATGAATGCTTGGTATGATCATCTGTTATAGGTTTTTCTTGTATTTTTAATTTCTCTGTTATTAATAAAGGTGTGTCTAAATCCTATTTTTATAGATTTCTCTGTTTAATCACTTTTGGGAAGAGTTCCATATCCTGATTTTTTTTTTTGCAGGATGTCCAAATTTTTTCATGTTGTAATAATAATAAATGAAAGATGTTGATGAATTTCTAGCTAAGATTAAAACTTTGTTCAAAGTTCCACGGTTTTTCAGTGAAAACCAATGAGCATGTTAAACCCTGGCTTTATTTAATAAATTTATATATTTATTTTTTTCCAACTATTTTTTTTGTAGTAGTAGTAGAAAACTTTGAATTTTATGTACTGATAAGCTAAGCCATTTATAAAATCTCGCTTATTTTTGAGGTTTTAAGAAGGGTGTCATTACTGGGATGTTTAGAGCTTAGTCATTTTTCAGTAATAGACATTCTATGTAGACATTGCTAAAAATTCAATTTTAGTAATGTTTATTGTGCATAAAATATTTTGACTTAATTGAAAACTTAAATAATCCAATTTAATTTTTAAATTACACTTAGAAAAATGCAAGGCTCATTGATATATATTCAATATTTATTTTTAAAATATGAAGCTTATTTGATATTTTGTATATAAATATTTCAAAACATCACCGTTCAAGATAATTTTGATATTTTCTTTAATCAAGACAAGTGTAAATGAAATTTTCAACTGTTATTCATTGTATCAGTCTGTAGATAAAGAACTTTTGTCTTTGGTAATGTAATGACTTTATTAAGCAAAGAAGAAAAATACATTTTCTAAGCTTTATGTTTGAAATTCTTATTTTTAAATGTAGAACTAATAATTTTATTAAATGATAGATGTCTAATTTAAATAATAAATTATATACAGATTCATTACAAAAGAATCTTTTCTGATTTTGATTTAGTTGAGTCTAAACTGTACAACAACTTAGGGAATTAAAAATTAAACAAGCTTACATAGGGGTTCATACGCTAAATTCCATACTATTAGAAAAAAATACTTAAGTTACAGAAGTTGTTAAAAATTTATTTTCAGTCTCAAATGATTGTTTATTCCTCTCTGACAAAAATAAATACAGTGCGTGTAAAAATTATAAGGACATAAGTGTAAAGTGGCGATTAAAGTTGTAAAAGTGATGATTAAAAATAGGATATCAATCGCTACCCTAGTCGCCACTTGGCAATTAAAAAATCTTATTTGCTCTATGAAATACAGCTTTTTTCATGAATATATGCATCTCTACTTTGTTTACATCTAATAAGTGAATTGGTTAATTCTTTCTTTCTATCAGATGCAAGCATATTTAGCAATTTTGTTGTATTTTCTATATTTTGGCTTTTTACCATAAACTCTTTATTTGGATTATGTTTTCAAGAAAGTTTTTTTTTTCTACAAAAAATAGTCATCAATTTTAATTCCACATGCATTTCAAATAAATTATACCATTTTTACCTCTAGATGCAAGGCGATTTTTAGGACATTGCTGTATCTTATATCTTTCACTCTTGCCATATGCTCACTAATTGTACCAGTAATAGTTGGCTGGTATCAATTTTTTTAAATATTTATGATTAAAGTTTATGTAAGTGTCAAGAAAGATTGAAATTTTATAGTCAATTACTTTAAAAATATAGGACAAAATTAGCACTCGCCACTAGGCGAGTAATACTACAAATTTTAGCATCTGACTTTACTACCACCAAGCAGACTTCCTCCACCTCACCAACACATTGGCTCTCTGATTGCCTTAATAAGATATCTGGCGTTTTGAAATCTTGGCCAAAGCAAAGAATACATACAGCAAAGAAACTGGCCAAAGCAAAGAATACTGTACATTCGCCAAACTTAATAACTATCACTTGCCAATCTTGATGATATTAGATCCTGCTAAGTTTTAAGTAAAAGTAAAATATCCAAGAAAGATATGAAATTGGTTTTTAATTTTAAAATTTAAAAATACAATTTCCTTGTTTGTTTCATTTAATGCATTAATCAGTAATATATACTTAAATATAGTTTATTGCGTATAATTTTATCTGCAGTATTAATTACTAATTCATATTTATCCATTCAGTGGAATGCCAGTTTTATTTTTAACCAAATATTTGTAACTTTGTTACCCTCTAGCTGCTCAATAAAGAAAAAAAAAAATCATTTTGACCTATATTTAAAAAGTGGCCACTAATGAAACTGGGCCTACCAGCCATTAGCTACTAATCGAATTTCCCAGTTTTCACCTATATAAGGACAGCAAAAAGTATTAATTCTTTTTATAAATTTCAAAACAAATGAAACTTTTTTTCCTTATTATATGTATCATCGAGCTGAAAGGCTAATAAAAAAGTTAACAAAATTCGACCGCGAGTTTTTTATTATAAAAATAAAGTAATTGTACAAAAAAAATTATTTTGTAAAAACCGAAAATCTAAAAAAATTTTGACTACAATACTTTCTTTTATTGAAGAAAGTAAAAATATGCAGCATTTCTATAATTTTTAGCCTTTATATTATAATTTTTTCTATCTATAGTACACTGTATATTATCATAGATATTTAATGAATCCTATCTTTACCCATTTAGTTGAAACAATAGTTGTCAGATATACTGTACTAAAAATTTTTTTGTTTCATTATAATGATTTCAATTGCATATAATAAATGATTTGTAAATTGATGTTATCTGCAAAATTTCTTGAAATTCAATTTTTTTTCAGTTGATTCCTCCTCAAAATATGAAGTAAATTGACTTTCAAAATGGCTGGACCATCTAATGGAAATGGTTTTGGCGGAGCAAGTTCTGCTCGCAAACATGGATTAAGCCGATTTTCTTTAGCTCGTTTATTTAACATATCTTCTTATACTCATCGCACTACTGCTCAAAGATGCTCTTCTAATTTTGAATCAGATCGGCGATCTGAGAGTAGCTCTCTTGGTTTTGGCATTGGAATATCATCTAAGGTAAGTTAAAATCAGGGTTGGATTTCTTCCGTAAGAAACCTATTTTTTCCAGAACAGTGGAAAAAACCAGAAGAAACCACCAAAAATCAAAACAAATGCTCAAAGTTAAAATATATTAACTATGTAAAAGAATTTAAGTATAATTACATGAAATCTAAATTGGAATATTTAATTATTATTAAAAATATTTTTGCAAAGATAAGTTACTTTTTTAATAAACTTCAGGTTCAGCAGACATTTCCAGGTGATGTATTTACACTACTCTAGAGGTAAAGGGGTGGTTTTTTATTTTATTAATTATGTCATTTATATAAAAAGAGGGGGAAAAACTACCTACAAGTTATTTATTTTTTACATAAAAATATATTTTTATATAAAAATGCATTATTTTAAGCTGTGCAACACAGTAAATAAATAAATCTGTAATTATTTATACTAACATCTAGCATGAATACCTCAATGCTGATTTTAAAAGATTAATGTTCTAAAAATATCTGTGGGTATGTCAAAAAGCTTTTAAACTACCCTGAAGTGTAGGACTTAAAAAAAAAATAAAAAAATTTTTTTTCATTCATCCAATTTAAGTTGAGAAACTGATTGCAGCATCCTATTGTCAAAAAACTTTTTTGCTACATTATGTTGCATTGTACTAAGAAAAATGAGAACTTTAAATGATTTTTTTTAATACTGAGGATCGACCGGTACAGGTTTCTGAAGCTAAAACCGAATTTCGGTGGCCTTTCTAATTTCAGCCGAAAACAAAAACATCCAAAAAAATTTTTAAGTAATTAAATTGTATGTTTAAAAATAATTAATACATACATAAATGTACATAATTGTAAATTAATCATGTGTATAGTATTTATTAATTATGCACAATTTTTAATTATCCAAAAACAATTATTTTCATATGCAATAAAACATAATTCATCAATGACACAGAAAGATTTTCTAATTATATGAATTTCATTTAGTTAAAATATATTTTAGTTTTAAGTATTAACCCCTTGATTTTTCTTTTGTAATGATTTTTGTAAATGTTCATTGGCTATTCTAGAACTTAAAGAATATTTGAAACACTAATGCAATTTAAATAAAAAATTTTCTATGAGATGATTGATAATTCATGACTGATAATTATAAATGATGAAGTTTATTGCAATAAGCTCATTTGAACTCATGCAGTTCAAATCAATGACTAATGTTAAAAATTTTCTGAAGGAAGAAACAAGATTTTTGGAATACTGAAAGTTTTGGTCTGGCCAAATTTTCAGCTACGTTTTTGGCAAAACTCGGATTTCGAGCTAAAAATGAAACCATATTTTTGGTCAATCTCTATTTGATAGTAATTATTGTACATTACTTACATTAATAAAATTGATGTAACTTAAAAGCTTTTTTTTTTTTTTTTTTTTTTTTTTTTTTTTTTTTTAATGGGTTTCATTCTACCATTGGTACAGAATCTCTACAACTTGCTACTAATTTCAGAAATTTAAATAATTAAAAAATATGTTAGTTAAATTGAAATGGGTAACATTTGTTTTGTGTATTTTGGTTAAAATTTCTTTTCATTTAGCCAAAGTTTGAAGATCTTTAGACAGGTGATGTGTGTGATCTCAGCTAAAAAACTGATGTAATTATTAATTTAGCATATATATTTAATTAAATTTGTTTTGGTCCATTGGAAGTAATTTATATAGGATTATAGGAAGAAGATATTTATTATATCTTACAAAATTTAAAGTATATTGTAAATTCTTAAAGAAAAACAATTTCTTCCATTTCTTCTGGCTGGTTTTTTCCATGGTTTTTTCCACGGTTTTTTCCACTGTGGAAGAAACTTGGCAACACTGGTTAAAATACATAAGATTTTATCTGTACACAAATATTTTTGTTAGTTTCTATTTATCAAAGAAAGTGGGGTCATTCCATGTCAAATCAACCAAAAAAATTCAATATTCAACCTGACCATTTCCAATTTCAATGAAACTGCTATGGGTCATTTTCTATGATGATATAAATTAGCGCATATTTTTATTTTTTGTTTATCGCTTTAAATTTTCATAAAATTAATTATTTAAATTTTGAAAAATTATCATTTTTTGACTTGCATAAATATTTTCAATTTTGAATTTCTCAAGTTCTATCAAACATAGAAAATTTTATGACCACTCATTTCAAAGAGGAGTTTATAAGGTTTAATTTGATATGCAAGTCGACTATATATAGTTAAATTTAAAATTTTTTAGATAGTCCTTTTTAAAAATTTTGAAAAAAATAGTATGTTTGTTGTAATATTATAAGCTTTAAATTCTTTAATTTTTAGAGTGGGATCTCAATGGGATCAGGAGTTATGAAATAAAAGCTGAAAATTACTATACAAATCATAAATAAATAACAAAATAGACAGAATTAAATTGCTATTTTAATGGTAATTTTTGCTTTTATTTAATAACTCCTGATCCCTTTGAGATCCCACTCTAAAAATTTCAGAATTTAAAGCTTATAATATTACAACAAACATACAATTTTTTCAAAATTTTTAAAAATGACTATCTAAAAAATTTTCAAATTTTAAATTTTCAAATTTTTAAAATTTTATTTATTTTAACTATACATAGTCGAATTGCATATCAAATTAAACCTTATAAACTCCTCTTTAAAATGAGTGGTAATAAAATTTTCTATATTTGATAGAACTTGAGAAATTCAAAATTAAAAACATGTAAGCAAGCCAAAAACTGATGATTTTTCAAAATTTAAATAATTATATGAAATTTTGATGCTAAAAAAATTATGAACATATATTCTCATTTATATCATCAGGCAGTATGATTCCTAAGAATTTCATCGAAATCTGAAAGGGTCAGGTTGAGTCACTGGTTGATTTGGCATGGAATGACCCAGTGACAGCGTTTTATAAAGCTATATACTTGGCATAATTTAAACCAAGTAGTTTATAAACAATGGCCCAGAAGCAGAAACAATGTAGCACAGCAGTGGACATTGCAAATTATTTCAAACTTTGCAGATTAATCCAATAGTTTAGAAGAAATGCTGATCTTGAAAAATAGCTTAATTTTATTTTTAAGCCTTTAGCTTTACCTACTGTATGGTCTTTGTTGTGCTCCTTTAATATGTTTTCATTATAAATGCAAATTTTGATTATTTTAAAACAAACTATGATAGTCCACATTTGTAAGATCTTGTTGGCAGCATTCAAAAGCCAATTCCATTCACACTCTAGAGAGAATAGTCTGAGAGAGTCAGAGATTTTCTCTATGTATCCATAGAAACAGTGTTAAATATTGTTTTATATTTTCTGCTCTGAGTAAAATTTTATTTTAAATTAAATGGGTTATGTGCCTTCTAATAGTTCTTAGTCTTTCCAAAGTAAGTATACATATTTTTCTTACATTAACAATTGCTTGGCATCTGCCTGGGGGGGGGGGGGGGCTACGGAAGAAGTTCGGCAACTCTACCAACCTAAATATAGAGACCAATGTAAACAAATAATATAAATAAATATAATAATTAATGTTGCAAATAATATAAGCAATAATGTAAACAAATAATTTAAAGCAATCTCCAATTTGAAATTTTTTTTAAAAATCATGCTGAGCAGTCATTAATTCTAGAAGAATTAAGTTATGCTATATTGTGAGTGAAAAAGTTATTATGATTAGTTTAACAATCATATCTTTAAATTTAAATCACATTTCTTGCTATATTTGTCTTTTCACAACATATTTTATAAAACTTACTTGAATTATGTTTTTAAATATTATACTTAGAATTATAGTATAATATTTAAAAACATAATTCAGTGACAGAAACAAAAAGGTATTCGTCAAAAAATGTGGCATATGTGGAATATTTAACAAACAAACTCATAAGGAGATGGTATAGACTTCCCCATGGACGAGCCCTTTTCACCCATGCACCGTTTGCTCCAGATTTCTTTCAAATATGGTAATCTATATTAGTATTATTGTTTTGGTTAATAAATTTTAGTTTGTTGCGTATTGAAAGAGGAAATTCTGCTTCTTGGAACAATGGTGTGAATCAATAATCAGAAGTAGAAAACCTACAACCAGGTGTCTGTCCAGATTTTTTTTTAAAGGGTTCTGTTTTTGCAAAACTATAAAGTTTTTCTTATATTTGTGTAAATTCTAATCATAATTTTATGAATTTTATCTAGGACTAAAAAAATGTGCAAAGGGAAGATACCTAAAAAATGTATTGCTGTAGCTGTTTTTTAACCCGTTCGCTGCCACTTACATGAAGATGTGATAATTAATGCCGCACTATAGAAGTGGGTTTTTCCCAGAAGCCGATTTACTTTTTATAACAAAGAATCTGTGAAAGATTTTCCCGCACCAGCGTGTGACTGGCTCTTGGACATCACCCCACATCATGCGCTGGCGCATGATTGGTCCCTTAACGTTGGCGCGGCAGCGAATGTGTTAAAATTGTCCAATTAATCTGAATTTTTTATTAACAAAATCGACCTCAGTTCCAACTGTTTTTTATGATCAATGTTTTTTTACTGTATACTAAATTTGAAACCAAAATTCCCAATTATAATACTGTATGCGAATGATACTGCTATAAATGGCTGGGAAGATCTTCAAAAAAACTTGCTTGCTACTATGATTGCTTGGCATCTGACTTAGCAGCTGCACAAGAAATTCACCAATTCTGTCAATCTAAATATTCAGATCAATGTAAACAAATGATATAAATAATGTTGCAAATAATATAAACAATGTAAGTAAATAATGTAAACAAATAATTTAAAGCAATTCCAAAATTTGGAAATTTTTTTAAATCATGCTGAACAGTCATTAATTCTAGAAGAATTATGCTATATTGTGAGGGATAGATATATAGAGCTAGATAATATGATCTAGTTAGAAAACAAATTTTAGAAATTTGTTTTGAGAGTTTAAAAAATATTCAGTGTTAATAATACTGTTTGGTATAAATCAAAAAATTCTCATGCAGTTTAGTTGAAACTTGCCTTTTATACCAATTTGAGAATGAAGAAACTAACAAGCTAAGATACAAATTCAGAAAAGTTCATTTTGACAGGGTAAAACAAACTCAACAAACTTTGAAAATTCTGCTATAGATCAAAAAGACTCTTAAACGATTTTCACAAACCTTGGATTCTATACTAATTTGGGCTAAAAAAATGTCTAACTAGGCTTCTAAATTTTTTATTGTTAAAACAAACTCATTACTTAAACAGGAGTTAGTTTAAAATGTGATTCTTATTAAATAAGCTTTATTGAAATATGTGAACTATTTAACTAAGAATTGGCCAAAGCAGGAATTTTGCCGAATACGAAGCTTCTGTTAAAGTATGTGCCGGATATTTGATAACCTGATGATTCCAGTAAAGGTTGCTCCATGTTTTTTAAATATTACTAACTTGACAATTATTATTAAGTTTGCCTGGTGGCAGAAACACTGCAACATGGGGGACATAGACATGGACAAAGATCCGTTGTGGACAGCCTTTGTCTGCAACTTTTGAACATTATTTTTTCCCGCAGAAAAAACTTTAATTTTGTCAAAGGATAGCAAAATAAATGCAAATTTCAACATAGAATCTTAGAAAAAACACTACTTTCTACAAAGGATCGCTGAAAAATGCAAATTTTGATAAAGGATCATTTAGAAAGCATGATTTTTGTCAAAAGACTGCAAAATAAATGCAAATTTCAACAAAGGATAACTGAAAATTGCAAACTTAAAGTTTTTCAGAAGGGGGGGGGGGGGGGAAAGGCAAAGGATCATAAGAAAAACAAATTTTGTCAAAGAATTATGAAGCACAAAATTTGCAAGATTGCAGATAAAATTCAAATTTCATCAAAGGAACTTGTACAAAACATGAATTTTATCAAAATAATTGCATGGAAAATGCAAATTACATGCATTGATTGTCGGAGAAAAAGTATGAATATCATCATAAAATTGTGGAAAAAATGAAAATTTTTTTGAAAGGCTGCGTAAAAGTTATAAGCAAAATTGAGCTTTATTTATATTATATTATTTATTTATGATATATGCTTTATTTATATTATAGGCACAACAAAGCAATCGAGATTCTGGTCGTTTTCCTACTGCTGGGCCTTCGTCCTCAAGTTCTGAATCCAGTTCTTTTCGAAATGTCAATGTAGATAGTAAGGAAACTTCACAAGATGGTCTTAAGAAAGTGAAAGAATTCCTAGAATGCCCTCTTTGTTTATTTGAATTGCCACGGTTTAGCTTTCCAGAACTACGATCCTGTAATCATCGAGCATGTTACAATTGTTTACAACAGTACTTAAAGATTGAAATCACCGAAAGCAGGTATTTATTTTCATATTTTTAAAATAATTTAGGTATTGAAGGTAAAGAAATGTATTTCCTTCTTTTATATGTCTGCCATATATTTATTTTAATCTTGAGTTTGAATTTAATTTTCTTAGAAATTTAAAAGTTGCAAATGTTTATTAATAAAAATATTCAATTGTATTGAATTTAATTTGATGTTCTCCCCACTCCCACCTATTTTATGTGGATTAAGCAAGGTTTTGAAAAAACCCAGCCCATTGAGTCCATTAGTCTAAATCCCAGGGGTTTTTTTTTTTTTTTCATGTTTTTCTGAAAAAGATCTTTGTCTTTTTCTGACTTTGATTTTTTTTTTTTTTTTAATTTTTTTCTTGGTGAACATTTTAAATTTCTAATTTTTCTATACATAATACATAAATTCTTAATTTATCAGTGAAACCTGGATACAATTTTGCAGTAATTAGGAATTAAGAATATGTATATATATATATATATATATACATTTGTATCTTACTGGTCTAGTTTTCTGCATTAAGCATATATTAAGCCAGCAACAACTGGACTTCTTTATGTAATTCTTATGTTAAGTTAAGCATTAAACTTATGTATCTTCTTTCAATCATTTCAAATAAGAAATCAGTTTATTTTTATTTTATTTATTTATTTTATGGATTTATTGTAATATTTTTGAAAATTTTTAGGAAAAATTACTACATATAAATTACAATGTGTTATTGTAATATATTGTATTAAATATTAAATTAGATTGTCATAAATGTCACTAAAGGTCTGCATGGGCCAAAATTTTCAGTCCAATCTATAGATAGTGGAAAAAAATTCGATCTGGCTTGAACGAAAAAAATATTGGCCCAGCCTGTTATAAAAGTTCAAATTTCAGCCTGGTTCGTAAAGAAAAATTGAGAGGCACGACCTGATATACTAGCAAAAAACACGGCCCTGCCCGAGTGAATTTCTACAGAACATTGATTTTTACTCTTGTGAAAGAGTTCTGACCAAAAAAATTTATCTTAGTCATTTCATAAATTGTTTTATCAACAAATAATCAAAATTCATTTAAAAAAAAAAATACATACATACTGCATACATATCTATAAAATGATTTTACAGTATATTTTACAGGAAATACACATTTACAACATTAATGATTACTTAGATTCTTAGGTTTTCAACATTCGAATAAAGATTCATTAAAAAATTAATATGGCTTAGAATAAAAGAAAAAAGAAAGCTAAAAACATCATTACTTTTGAAGCTGTTTAGTAAAAGAAAATTTATAAAAATATTTCTATATCATTTTATTAATGATTTTAAATCCAAATTCATTCTTAAATTCAAATAAGCTCTTTTCTGATACATTTCTAAATTAATTTTTTTCTCAGAAAGGCATAAGATTAGCAGGTATCCTTATTCAGAAACTATAGGGTCACCCGGGGTAAAATGGGTATAAAAATCAGCTTTTTTAATTTTAATGTTTCATAGCAGAAATATTATGAAATAAATTCATGTTTTTGTTCAATATTTTTGACATTGTGTATCTTAGGTCTAAATTAAACATAATTTGTGTTTACTTTTTTTAAAAATTTTTGTGTAAAACACTATACCTATTTTACCCCGGTGTACACCCATTTTACCCCGTGGTTCGGGGTAGAATGGGTATATGCTGGTTAAAGTTGAATAATAAATTAAATATACTTAAATACACTATAATTAATGTGTAAACCATTTAAAGGTTTTGTACTTTCATCCTCTGAATCATGTGTAAACTTGGAAGGTGAGGGGAAAAGGCTTCAAAAACTCCCCAGTTCAATTTGCTTACATTTTTTTCTTGACATATAAAAACACTGTTATGAAACTAATGTAAATAAGATGAGAGTACTGACAAATCCTATCCTTCACCACATCAGTTTACGCACATGCTGTGAATCGTGTTTCTCTTTAAAAGTATTTTTTTATTTAATGAAATTCAAAAGCAGATAGATATCAGCATGAATATCTGTAGGGAAAAAATTAGAAATTAAATTACACTGGAAAATCAATGTGTAATCAAAAGCAATTTATGCAGATAGGTATAACATAATAAAAATTTACATGCAAAGTGTATATTGGCAAGGACTATTGCAGCTCTGTTGAGATAGCTTTCTGGCAATTAGGATGCGTTCACATCAGCAACATAGTCTTTCTCAGGAAAGATATAAAATAATCCAGCAGATGACTTTTTTGCAAACTTTCACCTTCATCAGGGATATCAATAAGACCTGTGAATTCTTGAACAGACTTCTTTACATTAACTTTTACAGGGACTCAATTGCCAATCACTGGATTCATTGCAGTGAAAACCTTTGGTTTAACTTCTATTTTATGGGTTGCTTCGATTCTTTTAACTGTTTGTACTTTTTTGTGTCCCTAATGCAAAGACTTGCAGCTACCTGCTCTGTAGTTAAAACTTCTCCTAACTTTGCTTGTATTCTCTTGTGTTTTCTCTGAGTTTATTTATAGCCTCGCCAGTACTAGAAAATGTGTTTCAATTTAATTTTGCGATATTTTTCTTACCTTGTGTTCCTGTACTTTTAATCAATTTGCATGTATTATAATGTCACCCGAAATAGCCTAATTTATAATATAAATGATAAATTGATGATATAAGTAATAGTCTAATTTCATATAACAAAGCATAATTTCAGTTTAAAACATAGGATCAATAACAATTTGCCCTCAAAAGGTCTTTCAACTTTGATCAATCTTCATATATTCATATCCTGATCTATACCCATTTTACCCCATATGACAAAAAACGCTATAAAATTTTTGTGAGTAAATAAATTTACTTAATTTAACAGTTTTCAGTTAGAAGAATCCTTCTTCTGTAAATATCAAACAGTTTATTCCTAAAATTCTTCCTGTATATTTTTCTGGAAAGAAGTTTTTCAACCACTAAAAACACTTTGTTCTATCTTCTGAAAAACAGAATGGTTGCTAAGCCCATTATATGCATCGCCAGTTTGTTTTTATAAGGTTTTAAGTATTGCCAGATATGTAAGCACTTTGTTCATAATTTTAATTTATTTTAAAAATTTGTCTGGTAAAATAATAAAATAAATAAATAAAATATACCCATTTTACCCCGGGTGACCCTATAATAGAATGGCTTTACCCATTTTTTCATACAAACAATTTAAGAATATTGCAAGTAAATAAAATACTGTCATAATTAGCGTTCTGAAGAGAATTTCCGGAAGCGATAGCATGGGAAGGGAGAAAAACCTGCAATCATTTGAGAAATTATTATATCTCAACAAGGTTATACAAGTATTTTATTTACCAAAAATGAAAAACGCTATTCGATTCCAAATCCTTTCAATAGTTAGGCTTATCACTTTTATACTTTTACAATTTAAAGTTAATCAGAAAATGTTTCAAACTTTTGCATTGTTGAGAAATTAATTTAAAAACCATCAAGAAGTATATATCCAAAGATTAAGCTAACATAAGTTCTTTATTGCTGTTAATAATTTTACAAATCATGTTTTCTGCCCTACAGATCTTCAGAACAATTAAGTCTAGTTCCAGTCTGGCCAGTCTATATGTAGAAAAATAAAGCAAGCTTGATCTCGGCCCAGCATGAGTAAGAATATTAAAATGGGTTACACACAATGTACTTCTCCGATGCTGATCTCTACACTGTACATTTTTATATTGATGCTGTCAAACTAGTATGGCTTGTGACGCACATTTATACTTATTCTCGTTAAAACCATTTTCGTTCAAAATAGCTCATATTTTATAGTTTCTACTTTAATCTTCAGAATGGGCCGGCGGGCCTGAAATTTTTTTTTATCGGCCCGGCCCATCTGGCCCGTTCAATTTTTTTGCCGGCCCGGCCCGTTGAAAAAACTATTTTAAATCTGCCAGCCCGTTAGAAGATTCAAAGCGATTCCACCGGGTACGGGCCAAGCCCGGAACTTAAAAACGGAACTTACTGTGGAAAAAGGAACTTAACATTGAGAGATCCAAATTAAAATTAATCAGGAAGTTTTGTCGTTTGAAAACTGCCTTATTGTAAACTTTAACAAAGAATTTAATCGAAATATGCTAACATAATCAGTTTTTTTAGGGGGGGGGGCAATTTTTTATATTTTTTTATTCCCATAACAATATTAATAATCATATAAACTATTTTTATAAAATCTAAAGAGGTTAATCTCTTTTAGTCTGGATATATGTGATAGAGATAATTTAAAAATTCTATAATAATAAATCAACATAAAAATAATTTTTAAAACCTTGAAAATCAGTAAAATGAGATACAATTTTCAAACAAATTGCATTTCAAACAAAATTTTTTTCCCTATTTGAAAGTTAAAAATTAAAATTGTGCTGTGTTTAGCAGTTGAAAAAATTGTAGTACAGTAGAACCCCGATAATCCAGATCGTTTTTTTCATTTTTTTTTCAACTTTGAGAAGCGATTGGCGAAAAAGTTTTTGTTTTATTATTCAGAATACGACGCTGCAACAAGTTAATGTTAAAGAAATTAGGCAATCGCTTCTCAAACTTGGAAAAAAAGTGAAAAACCCGATCCGGATTATCGGGGTTCTACTGTAAAAGCAAAATTTGTTGGTCTGTTCTGGCTACTATCAACATGACACCAACATTACTTGGATGTTTCTTACTTCATAAAATAGATAACTTTCAGAATTTTTGCCCATAGTTCTATAACTAAGCAACATAAAATGATATATTAGTATAATAAAATCATTTCTGATAATTTATCTAACTGACAATGCAATTCTCATCGAAATTTGCTCATTAGAACTTTTCCAAAAATGTAATAATTGGGTTCACCTAATTTTAATACTTTCTCCATATCCATATCTCCTCCATATAATTAAACAGCACAGAGCAATGTAGTCATACAATAAAAGCTTCCCACAAAAATTACCTAATAATGTAAGCGCTATCAAAATCTGTTCTGTAGAGTCTGAGTTTTAAATGATTGGGATGAAATACGAATATGCATTTTATATTTATGTAATATGATTTAAAACTGAAAACTTGAAACAAAAAAATTAAAGGGGAGTAAGTGTCATTAAGATTTTATATAAATAAGATTTCAAGTGAATTTTTTTTAATCCAAAGACAAATAAGTCTGCCCCTAAATACTGTTTTTATCTTCCTCATTGACATTACAAGTTTTTTTCTTATTTCAAATATTGCTCTCATCTTTAGTTTTGTTAAAAATAGTATTTATCATTAAAACAGGTGTTTCTTTAAGTACTTTAAAGTTCAATACAATTTTTATTTATTACTAGCAGACCCACCCGGCGTTCCGTTGCACGGTTCCGAGATAATAATATTAAAGGAACATGAAATTTGTGATTTTATCTCTAACTCGAAATGCGTGAAACTACGTTGTCTGAAATACATGGCCACGGACTGTGTGAAAAATTGGTTTAAAAAATGAACAAATAATATTTAGCAGTAAAAATTTTCAAAAGGACTGCAATGGGAAACGGGAGAAGAACTACTCAAGTAATAATTATAATTTTCAAAATCTGAGTGTCAGATACATCAGGAGAGAATTTGGTGGGTACTTTCAAAAAAGTTTTGAGTCTCATAAGTGCCGTAGATTTTGCTAGCCATCGCACAAAAACACACATGCACACAGACAGAGCGTTTAATTATTTAATTAGTGTAAGTTACTGTGGATATTCAAAATAATTTCTTTATTGCTAAATCATTAGTTTTATGGTTTTTGGCTTTTTTACATGCAATTTAAAATAGATAAGACCATGATGCTTACAAAAATCTGTAATATTGACAAAATTGACTTAAAACCGATGCTAAACACACAAAAAATCGATATAAACCACATCGAAAATCGTACTAAGAATCGCAATGAAAAAACCACTGAAATTGAAAAATCATATCAGACAAAATTTAGTTAATTAGGTTTTGAAACAATTTTATTTTTATGATTCTCAAAAAATAGCCTCAAAATGCAAAAAAACACTAAAAATCACATTAAAAAAATTCGCTAAAAATTCAAAAATCATCGCACGAATTCCGAATAAACTTTATTGAAAAGAGAAAAAAAAAAAAAAATAATACTATATTGAGTGAAAAGAATGAAACCGTATTCCTTTCACTAATATGAAAAAATCGCCTTGAAACATAAATAGAGCGCTAAAAATTGCCTAAAAAATTAAATTAAAAATTCTAATCAAAAAATCAAAACTCAGGCTTCGTGGTGCAAAACTACATGTATCGAGGTATCTTCCCTTCAAATTTTGTAACTCTACACGTAGCGGTCTCTTCAGAACAGCGCTGACACACGCACATACTTGTCTCTTCATTATTATAGATTACTGTAAATATCCTAATTAATAACTTTTTTGCTCATTCGTTAATTTTATTTTTTTTGCTTTTCGTACATGCAAGTCAAGAATTGATAAGATCATGATGCATACAAAAAACTATAATTTTGACAAAGACAAAAAATCGATGCTAAATGCACAAAAAATAAAAAAAATCGCTAAAAATCACATAAAAAATTGTATTAAAATCACTGAATTTGAAAAATCATAGCAGACAAAATTTAGTTCATGAGGCTGAAAGTTTGATTCAATTTTGTTTTTATCATTGTCAAAAAATAGCTGCAAAATGCGAAAAAATACTAAAAATCGCATTAAAAAATTTGCTAAAAATTCAAAAATTGCCGCATGAATTCCGAATAAAATTTATTGAGAAGAGAAAAAAAATTACTATATTGAGTGAAAAGAATGAAACTATTCCTTTCACTAATATAGAAAAATTGCCTTGAAACATAAAAAGAGCGCTAAAAATCGCCTAAAAAATTAAATAAAAAAATTCTAATAAAAAAAAATCAAGCTTCGAGGTGCAAAACTACATGTATAGAGGCATCTTCCCTCCAAATTTTGTAACTCTACACGCAGCAGTCTCTTCAGAACAGCGCTGACACACACATCTTGTCTCTATTATTATAGATTATTATTAGAGATGTAAATTTTCTGGAAAAATATAAGTGGCAGAATAAGTGGCAGAAAAAAAAAAGGTTTACCCTTTTTTTTTTTTTTTTTTTTTTTTTTTTTTTAAGGAGAAAAAAAAAAAAAAAAAAAAAAAGTGTTTCTTTCAAGAATAAGTGTTTCTTTCAAAGAAATAATGTTTTCTTAGAGAATATTAAATAATAAACATTTTTTCCCATTTATTTGTATTTAAAGAAAATTATTTTCACTTTATATTACAAAATAAAAATAAAGTAGCAAAGCCTGCTTTTAAAAGTTTTTTTTTTTTTTTTTTTTCACAGACTAAGAATTTTTATTAAACGCTATTGTTTGTTACATCATATCTCTGTTGAAATGATTTTTCAGTTACATGTTTAACTACCAATTGACCTAATGTAGAAACCTGAGCCAATATGTCTGCAGTTTGGAATGAAATGAATTATGCAATCCATTCACATAAGTATAGTTTTTAAGTAAATAATACTAGTTTAAAGAAATTATGCAGTTTTGTCATTATTATGAATATCAGTATTCAAAAATTCCATTGTTTGTTTAAAAAATGAATATTTTTACATCATTACATGTTTTTCTTACTATTATAATTTTATTTCCTTTAAAAAATATGTTTAGTTTTGGTATAGTTTTACAATCTCAACTCAAAAAAGTTTTGATTTAGTTTTATAATTTAAATTCAAACAAAACTAAGTTTTAGTTTGGCTTACTCAAGTCTCCAACTAAAAAATAGCACAGGATTTATTGTTAGATTTTCACTCATTTGTATTTTTCTAGTGCAAACTGCCCATGTTTTTGCAACATTACTGTAGATTATGGAGGTAAAATGGAGGTCAATTTTAGATTCAACACCTTGAAAAAGCATTCAATTAATCATTTATAATGAAATCTTGAAAAATTCAGCATAGTAGTGTCACCTATAGGGCAATTTACACAAAAAACTAAACAACATTAACATATATCAGGAACTGTCTAAAGCTGTAGTTTGATAAAAAATCGTCCTTTAGTTCTTGAGATAGAGCTATTGCGATAACCATGAATAATGCAGCATAGGAATGTCATCTGTTGAGCGATTTACGCCAAAAAGTAATAAGCACGAAGTTATGGCAAAGATTAATTTAATCTGAAGTTTTATGGAAATACATACATTAGTTCTTGAGATAGAACTATTGTGGAAATTGTGAATAATGCAGCATAGCAGCACCATCGGTTGGGCGATATACACTAATAACTAAACACCTCGAGTATATATCAAGGTGGAACTGAATTTTAAAGTTTTGTGAAGTTATGCGCATCTGTTAATTTCAAATTCGATATTTCAGTAGAATAATATTCTTAAAATAATAATATAAAAATTTCTTACCTTTCTCGAGGGTTCTTGAGGGATGCACGGTGGTCCGAATCTTAATTCTTGGCAATCTTCAAAGACAGAAAATCCACATCAAAAATAAGAGACAAAACGTAAACACACAAAAAAGAATAGTTGATTATTTACACACGCGCGCACAGATATTACATGTTTCTTGATCATTATTCTTAATTTTACTACATCGAAATCTGAAAGGTACAAAAAAGTACATTAATAAAAAAGATCGTAAAAATAACCAATGAGCGTTTTGTTTGCACAAGAAAGAAAAAAAATAAATAAAAGAATGTTCTGAAAATGAGCGGCTGCTGGTGCCAGGGAGTCTTCGTGAAGAGTGTTTTCACACTCCCCACCTTGAGTTCATTAGGGGACAGAACTCAATCACTGCAGTTGGAGTCTTTCGGGCGGCCGTACAATTCGACCACGGCGAGTAGTCAAACGCTTTTGCAGTACTGCATCACTTTGATTATCGGCGATTCCATTCACCTCCAAAGAACAAAGTTTCTTAATGGGACGAATTAGCATTCCAGTTGCAGTCTTCAAATTTACTACGCGTACAACGCCATCTTGACTGGGTATAAGTTCGACAACTCTACCAAGAGGCCAGTTTATTCAGCTAGAATTTTCCGTCCATATCAGGACCAGGACAACATCTCCTACACACAAAGATCTTGATTTTTTCCCACTAAAGACCGAACATTTTAATGTGCCGAGGTATTCGCTTCTAAATCTTGATTTTAAATCGTTTCTAATTTTAATTCTATAATGGTATTGTTTATTCATTTCTTTGTGGTCTAGAAATTCTAATTCAGGCATACCTATTTTAGTATTTTCCTGTAAGAACATTGAAGGAGTTATAACTTGAAGATCTTCATTATTATCTGTAACATACGTCAAGGGGCGGGCATTTATAATACTTTCACAATCGCAGATAACGGTATGTAGTTCTTCAAAATTTAAAGACGACTTGCCCAATACCCTTCTCAAGATTCGTTTCAGGATTCCAACAAGCCTCTCCCAAAATCCACCCCACCAAGGTGCAGAAGGTGGAATAAATTTCCAGTCTATACGTGAAAACGCAGTAACCGCTTTTACTTTTTCATAGTCAATAGTTTTCAATAAATTGTGGCAGCCAGTAAAATTTGTGCCGTTATCTGAATATATTATTGCAGGACGACCTCGTCTAGAAATAAAGCGTTTCAGTCCTAAGATAAAACTTTCAGTTGAAAGAGCTGTCAATAGCTCGAAATGCACAGCTCTAAAAACTGCACACGTGACTATCAAAATCCAGACTTTAGATTCTTTTTTCAAATAAAGAGGCCCGCACAGATCTAATCCTATTATTTCGAAAATCGCAGCTTCTCTGACACGATCAAGAGGTAAGACACTTTCTGCTACATCAGGCGGTTTTGCTGAGTGTCTTTTACAAATGATACATTTGCCGATTACCTTTTTGATTGTTTTCCGACTCTTCAGTACCCAGTAATTTTCTCGTAACGCAGTCATTAGCAAGGGTATGCCACAATGACCGAATTCTAAATGTTTCGAAAATATAATCTGTTCTACGACGTAATGATTTGAAGGGAGTAAGATAGGTAATCTAAAATTAAATTCATCTTCTCGTTGAAATATCTTCGTTTTCACGCGTATGATTCCTTCCGAATCTGTAAAAATATTCAGGCATTTCAGTCTTTGATTATGTTCATTCACAAAGGATTCTTTTTGCACAAGTTTTAATAATACTGTTTCTGCCGCTTTTAATTCGTTGTGTGTTAATTGACTGAATATTCTGTCGGTACTACCCCTTTTCGAATTTTGGTAAAATCACAAAATCCAACCAGTAACTCGCAAAATTTTATTGTAAGAAGAATAGCGATTATAAAATGGTGCCTCATCACTCTCTACATTAGGAGTGGTCACAATAGTTTTTCTTTTTTCAGAATTCACTATATCCATATTAGGGAAAATATTAGTACTAGGCCAATTTTCCTTTGATTCTGAAAGCCATGATGGTCCTAACCACCACTGAGATTTAATAAGGGATTTTGCACAACAACCGCGTGACGGTAAATCTGCTGGATTCATATGTCCAGGTACGAAATTCCATGAAGTGTTGGGGGTAAGCTTTCGAATTTCTCTAACTCTATTTTCTACAAATGTAGCCCAAGGACCTTCCCGTTTTATCTAGTATAACACGTCCATTGAATCTGACCAATAGAAAGTATCAACATTTTCTAATTTCAAATCGTTTTTAATACTATTAGACAATCTAGCTCCAATACAACAGGCCAATAACTCAAGGCGTGGAATGGAAATGTCCTTTAGAGGAGCTACTCTAGAACGAGTCTGAATAAGTTGACAAGTTACACGATTTTCTACTTCATTTCTTAGATAAATGCATGTAGCGTGAGAAAATTTACTAGCATCGCAGAAAATATGTAAAGATAAGTTTCCCTCTTTTAGAGATAAGTTAGACAATCTTCGCGGGATCTCAAGATTTCCCAAATCATTAATTTCCTTAGTCCATTTTCTAAATTCCTTAACTATCTCATCGGGCAGCTTGGAGTCCCATGACGCCTTTATTTTCCAGCATTTCTGTAAAAGTAATTTTGGAATTAAGGTCACGGGGCAAGTGAAACCGATGGGATCGAATATTTTATGAGTTAAGAACAAAATTGTTCTTTTAGTGATGCACTCATTTTCCAATTTAAAATTCCGAAAATCACACGACAATGTATCACTCTTGGTGTCCCACATTAAACGTAGTAAGGGAATTTTATCCTCAGCCGCATCACTCAAATGACCCTTTTCATTAAAGCGTAATCCAATTTCTTCGCATCGATTATGACACCAACCACGAAGATCAAATTGTGCCGAAGCTAAGAGTTTCCGTGCTTCATTGCGAAAATATTCTAACTCTTCTAACGATTCTACACTAGCTACACAGTTATCTACATAGAAAGATTCTTTAAGTTTTATAGCAACATCTTTAATGTTCTCAGGTGCTTCATCTAAGTGACGTGTTAGAGTAGCGGCCAAAAGGAAGGGGCTACAACTAATCCCAAAGACAACCCGACAATGTCTATAAATTTCAAGATTTTCTGAATTCCCATCTCTCCACCAGAAAAAACGTAAATAATCTCTATCCTTTTCATTCAGTGATATCTGTAAAAAAGCTTTACGAATATCTGCTACAACACCTATCTTTCCCACTCTAAATCGATTTAGAACAGAAGGAATTAGTTCAATTAAATTAGGTCCCTTCTCTATACAATCATTTATGGAAACAGAACCCTTAACATGTGCTGATCCATCAAATACTGGCCTAATTTTGGTCGTAGAATTAGGTTTTATTACAGCTCTATGAGGGAGATAATGGACTTTGGTGTTAAGTTTTTCCTCTCCTTTCACTCTTTCAATAATCCCTTCCGTTTCCCACTCATTTAAAACTGCTTCGTAATCTTTCAACAAACCGCAATTTTGGAGATTCTTAATATTATTTTGCAGGCATTTTATCGCTAAATCGTTATTACTTGGAATGGGAGGATGGTCACTTAACCAGGGAAGGCAAACTTTGTACCTACCATCAGTTTCGCGTCTTACGGTTTCTTTAAAATGCTCCAAAACTAATTTCTGGACTTCTTCCTTAGTTTGTTTTTCCGCAGGATCTACTATGCCTAAAGAATCTAAATTCCACAAATCTGTAATTTTGGCATCGTTTACATATAATGAAAGGACCAAAAGAGAACTATCCCTTTCATTTCCACCAATTTTGCCCATAGTAGTCCAACCCAGTTTTGTTTGCATCGCAACCAAACCACAAGATAAATTTTCTATTTTTCCTGTAAACAGTTCTCCCACAACATCTGCTCCCAAAAGTACATGTATTTCATTTAAATTTCTTTCATATAAACAATTTTTACCTTCAGGGCAGATATCGCTCAAAAATATATTTTTTCCTTTTAATTCCGCAATACAACAAATGTCTCTAATTTTGGGTACATTAGCACAAATTTTTTCTTGTTCCATTACCTCAATTTTAATCTTTTTACGTCCCCTTAAACCCCTTAAATTAACAGAATAACAGTTATGATCTACCGTTGTTTCGGTACCTCCAAACAACCCGTGAGTAATTCTGACCTTTCTTAAACTTTTTAATTCCATCTTATTGGCTACGAACTTTGAAATATACGACTTAGAAGACGCCGTATCTAACAATGCGCGTACTATATATTCACAACCATTATTTCTTACATAAACATATAAAGTTTGTAAATAAACTTCTTTCGGCAAGTTTTCATTCGCAAAAAGGGCAGTATCCGACACTTCGGTCTGTTGTTTAGATTTTTCTCTTTTTACGTTTCTATAACAAAACAATGTGTTATGATTCCCGTTGCAAACCCGGCATTTTATATTTTTTTGCAAAAACGCGATAAATGTTTTTTCATTTCTAGGCACTTAAAACATGCTCCCTTTTTCATTAGAATGTTCTTAATTTCATCAATAGATAACTCATTAGTTCTATCGCAATCAACCGATGAGTGATGAAATGATTCACAAAAAACGCAGTTTATTACGTTTAAATTCTCTTTTTTGTTCGTTGACACTAAATCATTAGCTGTGGGATAATTTTTTTGTTTATTGTTATTTCGAAACGAATTAAAGTTTTTCTTTTCAGGAGGATTAAAAAATTTTCTATCTTCGTTCATTGGGTTTATTACTAAATTAGCCTTTTCTCTTGCTTTTAAACAAGTAGATAAAAAATTCACCAATTCTTCAATTTCATAAAATCCTTTTTCATTATCGGACTTGTTAAGTTCTATTAACAAATCTTTCGGAATTGTTTTCAAAATGGTTGTACATAATACACTTGAAATGCTATTTAAATCTGTCCCTAAGCTTTGCAAACTTCTCAGTTCTACTGATAATTTATCAAAATATTGTCGGAAAGCATATATATCATTCGAAGTTCTCAAAGGCTTGATAGCTAAAAGATTACTAATATGATTGTGTATTAATAATTGTTTATTAGCAAACCTACTTTTCAGCAATTCTATAACCGCATCGTAATTTTTTTCGGAAACAGGAAAACCTTCTATTGTATTTAAAGCGGTCGATCTTAATTGCGATCTTAAATAATTAAATTTATCAACTTTATTTAACGACTTATTATCATGAATGGCCGATTCAAAACTGCTCCAAAAGGAAAGCCATTCATTTATATTTCCATCAAATATTGGTATATGCAATTTCGGTAACTTAACTTTTACAGAATTATCCACTTTTTCATTAAATGTACTGTCTGAAAATTGTTCTTTGTTACTTTCTTGTTTTGATTTTAAATTTAAAAATCCGGCATTTAATTCTCTAATTTTTTGATTTGCGCGTGACTTCCATAATATTACATTTTCGCTATACTTTTCAGCGGCTTCTAATTCTTTCTCTAAATCATCGGGATTGACTAATAATTCAATTGAATTATCTGTTGTCTTAAGTGACTTAAATTTGTCGGTCAATGTTTCAACATGTTCTTGCAGTTCTTCGATAGACACATCGTCTGATTTTATGGAAGTTTCGATTTTATTTAGAATTTTTGTAACAGCCGATCGAAAAATTGTTCTTCTTTTTTTAAGTGTTTCTAAACTTTCAGCCATTTTATTCTCTTTTTCTCTACTTCATTAGTTAATTTCAAGATTCAAATTCTTAATTGTTTCAAAATATATTACCACCGTACATCCCGCGACAGGGATGCCATGTTAATTTCAAATTCGATATTTCAGTAGAATAATATTCTTAAAATAATAATATAAAAATTTCCTACCTTTCTCGAGGGTTCTTGAGGGATGCACGGTAGTCCGAATCTTAATTCTTGGCAATCTTCAAAGACAGAAAATCCACATCAAAAATAAGAGACAAAACGTAAACACACAAAAAAGAATAGTTGATTATTTACACACGCGCGCACAGATATTACATGTTTCTTGATCATTATTCTTAATTTTACTACATCGAAATCTGAAAGGTACAAAAAAGTACATTAATAAAAAAGATCGTAAAAATAATCAATGAGCGTTTTGTTTGCACAAGAAAGAAAAAAAATAAATAAAAGAATGTTCTGAAAATGAGCGGCTGCTGGTGCCAGGGAGTCTTCGTGAAGAGTGTTTTCACAGCATCAGTTCTTGAGATAGTGCCCATAAAATTTTTGTCACATACAGACTCACAGAGTGACAGATATTTTCAAAAAACTATCAAATCGTGTTCAGGACCTTCTAAAACATTTAAATACACCAAAATTTGGAAGTTAAAATTTTCATGAATTCAATACTTACTTCTTGAAAAGATAGAAAAAATTAATAAATGCAAACTTCAAATATTATGTTAAATTTTTAATTTTACCATTTCCATTAATTGGCATATTATTGAAATAATTTTTAAAAAGAGAAGTTGCATTTAATTAAATATCTAGATTTTTTTTTCATGTAATCCTGTTTTTGTGAAATTGTGAGCTTCTTGTATATACTTGTACAAAATATAATCAGAATTTGTGAATAAGAAATTATTACTATATTTAGGTTTCTATTTAGACATTTTTAATAAGGTTATTTATACATGCATACAACTTGATAAGATTCAGCTGCTATATAGCATGAGATTTTTTTTCTTCAATCACTGCATTTGCGAAAGATTCAATTTGTAGATTAAACTTTTTTCTGAAATATCTATTTTCAACAGAAATTTTGTGAAGGGTCTTGCGTTTCAAACAAGAAAAAAAATGTGAAGGATCCTTTAAAGTCTTCTCAAACAGATTTCTGCTCAGAGATCAGATTACCCACATTAAAGTTTTCATGTGGGACACTCAACATAAAAATAAATAAAATTAAAAGTATGAGAATGTAGCTATTACAAAATTTTCAATACATGAAATTTCAATTTTTCCAGTTCGGAAAAATTGAAAAATAAGCCTTCGGAAAAAAACTGGGTTTCTTCCCAATTTTTCCAGGTTTTTTTTCAAGCATTCCCATTTCTAATTATTATTATTATTTTTTAGTGTGTTTACAATTTTTGTAATTGATATTAGCCATGCTAATAGCTTAACCACTGTTAGTGTGGTATGCCATTTCAAAAATAAATTAATAAATTTTGATAATATTTGAGTCTGGATAATGAAAAAATCCCAAATTTCATTATAAAAGAATGGTTATATCAGTGTATTATATATTAAATGAGCCAAGAAAAGTGGCCTATCTAATGTTGAAACATAACAAAATCTATCCAGTAGTTTTTTAAATTAGTGCAGGCACTGTTTCAGAGCCTTTAATATTAATGATAATAATAATACTAAGGATAATAATAATAAATCCTCCTTAATAATATCCTGCTCATAATATTAAGGATTATGGAAGAAAAATGATGGTGATGATTGGTAGTTTTATTTTCATATTTTTAGTTGTATTTGGTATTAATATGCAGTTTTTCTAATGTTTTGAATATATATATATTCTGTTGTATAGTGTATTTACTATTTTCTAAACTTTGGATCCTTAAATGTTTTAATGACATCTGTTTTAATATTTTGTTACTTCTCTCAGCAATATTAGTAATAATGTAGTATCAAGTTGCTTAATAATTTAGAATATTTCTCGATAAAAATGCCGTATGTTGTCATTTTTTTCTCTTTCAGGGTTAATATATCCTGCCCAGAATGCACTGAACCTATTCACCCAAGTGATATATGTATGATTCTAAATGATGAAATTCTTTTGGGGAAATATGAATCATTTATGCTGCGTAGAGTTCTTATCACTGAACCAGATGCAAGGTGGTGTCCAGCACCTGACTGTGGGTATGTTTATTTATCTTTTTATATATATAAAATACAAACGGATATTTTTGGTTTTCCAGTTACTTTTCTGGTTCTACTGAAGGTATTTTGATGGAACTTATACTGTTAGATATTGTTTTTTCATATACTGTACATCATTCTATGTATATTGGTTATAAAGTTATGACGAAAAGCTCTCTTATTTTGTACGAAAGGGTTACCATTAGGCATTTGTTTTTCATTTGGTGACAATATATTAAGCTTTCTTTGTTAAGAAATCGAAACATTTATGTTAATTCAAAATGAAAAAATACAAAAATATACAAAAATACAAAAAACAAAATTAAAAAAAAAAACTATTACTGTTTTTGTTTCAAATACAAATAACAAACAAATCAATTAGAAATAATATAAGATAAAAATATTTAATTTAAATATGGGATCAATCTTTTTACGGCTTAAAAAATATATATTCGTCGTCAAAGTCAATTGTTAAATCAATTATTGGCAATTTATCACTTATTTGCCTATATATTTGGCTCCAAAATAATGAAACATTTACCTGAAATTAAAATTAAATAATAGTATATAAATGACGCCATTTTTGTAACAGAATTTAAGTATGTCAGAAATAATTGCAAAAACTGCCAGGTGTATTTTAAAAGATTACTTGATTTTATAGGTTTGCAGCATAATATAATGATTACATCTATATTTTTTAACAAACTTGAGATTTTTTTTTTCTTTGTCTTTGGCTACAAAGAGTAAATATTTATTAGCTGTGCAATTATATATTATGCTATTGTTGATTAAATAATCGAAATGGCGATATTAATTTAGAAAAAATATGAACAAAGAGAAAAAACTGTTAATAATTTTATTTAAATACAATTAAATCAAAACAATTTAAGGGAACTTATGATTAATTATATGGAGATTTATGAGTACAGATGTCATATAAGTATCAGGGTTATAAATTAGCTCCGGAATAGCATTTTTTAAACTGACATGGTAACTTGGATATTATTAATTTATTAACAAATTTTCTACTTACATTTATTTTCTTTTTTAACAGAATACAAATATAACATTTATAACTTAAAAATATATCTTTAAAAATTTGTTTAAATCACGTTTTTGTGATATCTGGTAAAATTTAACAAAATGCTAAATTGGCATTTAGCCCCCATTTTGGATTTCTTCGTTAATCGCGCCAACCAGTATAGGATACGGAACTCTTCCCTTATTGTTTTGCATTTTTAATGAAACATATGAAAGGCATGTGGTTCAGATGTCATATACACACCACATTGGCACAATATTTTTCTGACTCTAATTTAACAAAACTCACCTTTGCAAATACCAGTTACATATTTTTTTAAAACTTTTTCTATTATTTTAAAAAGGAAATAGTAATTAATAAAAAAAGTTAATTAATAATCATAGAACAAAACAATTTACATCATTTCAAAATTGAAAATAAAAGTAAATAAACAGTTTATTAGTAATTAAACAAAAATAGCCGGGTTATCATGTGAGGCATAAAATCACCATTTTTTTTTTAAACATTATTTCAAAATTGAAAATAAAAGTAAATAAACAGTTTATTAGTAATTAAACAAAAATAGCCGGGCTATCATGCGAGGCATAAAATCACTTTTTTTTTTAAATCGCGCCAATGTGGTGCACTTATGACATCTGTGCCAGGTGTGTATTTTAAATGTATATAATATGGGTATTTTACATATATGTATTCTAAATGAAATGAGGGAAAGGTTTATATTTTAAAGGAGCTGAATACAATAAGAAAGACATATACAGAAACACTGTTTGACAATTTATAACATACGCCTAGCTAACATAAAAATATTGCTTTTCGTTGCAAGTTTTCTAGAAACTTATATTAAGAATAATAATAAAAAAAATACATTGGTAGACAAAAATGGCAGCTATTAGGTCTTTTTAGAATGTTAGAAACTTTGCTAATATTGAACATTATGACACTATTCAATAAGTGAATGATAAATACCTTCACAATAAGACATATTTATGTCTAGCTGTAAAAGGAGATCATAAAATCTGCGAAACTGGAAAGTATAGGTGTAGTTTGTTACATATGTAGTAATTAAGAAGGTAAAATTAAATAATCGATTCAACCGATGATTGGCGTATTTATGAACTTTGGAAAAGGTTAATTCAATCCGAAACTTGCATAATCAAGTCTACAGAAAATTGCCGTGATTTGTAATGCATTGCAAGTTAGACAATTTTTCAGAAGTGTTTTTAGTATATTGCTTATTGCTCTACAATGCTCAGTATAGTGTTAGTTATTTTGGAATAAATTTCTATAATAATGTGAACACGATTATGTAAGATTAGTCTTTATAAAAACTACTAATGGATGGATTTTGATGAGACTTACATTGTTCGTTAGGTGAATTTTCAGGCATATTTTTTGTAAATTGCATATGGTTATGTTGTTTTATAATAGAACTTACTGTAAAACAATCAAAGATTCATCTGGAAAAGAGGACCAGCATAGCGGGCGTCGTCTGCTAGTACTTAAAAAGTTTTGTTAACAAATGGATCTTACGTTTAATTTTTTGCGAAGGAAGAGGGGAAGATATTTGTAAAAGCTTCATATCTCTCATTTTAATTGTGCAGGTAAGAAAATGTCTTTAACTCAAGTATGTGGATAATAATAAACAGATAAATGTAATAAATAAAATAAATTTAAACAGTAATTTGCATTAAATATTTGACTTATTGATGCCAGAAATCTGACTGATAATCTTGAAGACAATGTTATATATTACTATGAAAACTTTAGTTTTTATTCTCAAGAAAGTTTGAATACACATATAATTTAAATCCTAGAAAAAGGTTGCACATTAAGATTTTACCTTTGTCAAGATACCACACACAAGCTAAAATGTAGCAACCTATAAAAGACTTTTCCAGATTGGATGCCTTATAATAGATGATTCAGTAATTAAGGTGCTCCAATGATTTCTTCCAAGTAAAATTTGGAAAACTAAAATTAGGATTTGTCAATAACTTTAAGGTTTGTCGAAAAATCAGCATGTGATCTCAATATTTTAAAATGTACATTATTAAAGATACTTCCATTGCTCCAACTCTTAATGCAGAACAAATAAATGTAAGAATATTGACAATTTTTTAAAATTGTTGATGCATAGTAAAATTAAGGTATCCGCCTATGTTTAAAACATCAATTTTGATAAAAATTCCCCCCCCCCTTTTTTTTTTTTAATAGATTGAATATTTATATTTTTAAATCTGTTTTAATTTTTCCTGTACACATATTAGAAAGAAATGAAATTAGGACTCTTAAAAAAAAGAAAAAATAAGTCAATCTTAATTTAAACCGAAATTGAAAACTTTAAATGCATTTTCTGAAAAATTTAAATTTTCATCGGAAAAGGTAATCTACTATTGTTTAACTAAAAATTTTATTATCCTATAACCATGAAATTTTTTGTGTAGCTTTTTGATAATGTCTCGAGTGTAATGAAATAAAGAATTAGCTCTAAGTGACTCATTTGTTGATTTATAGCTATTTTTATCTAGTTATATTAAAATACTGAAATTTTCTGTGTAATTGTATATAATCTGCTGTATCGCTTTTAGATTTCCATATACTGACTACTTTTTAGTTCATTACACTCAAGAGTGTCATGCATATGTTAAAAAAATATTTGTTATATGCATTTTTCTTTTTCTCTTTTTTTAGAGCCAGAGCGATTTTTATAAAAAATGGCTGAAAAATGACCAAAATTCTTCAAAAATTAAAGTTGCATAGATATTGTATATTTTCATATTATTTTCTTTATTCTGTGTTAGATTATACTGAAAAATCTCAAAAAATGTGTCAAAAGTAGAATAATAATAATAATAAAAATAATAATAATCTCCAAACATAGTTGGATACCGTAAGGAATTTAGAGACAAACCTCACAAGGTTCACTGATTAATGTCAATGGGTATCTATATCATATTTTTTTTTATTTTTAATATTTTCACTGATTTCATTTTTTTTTTCCTTCAAAATATTGTGTACATTTTTTGTCTGTTTTTTTTTCAATCAAAGCTTCTTTTGTAAATGAATTTTTTATAAATAATTTAGATAAATGCTCTGGCACGGATTTTTAAACAAAGAACAACAGCAAAAAAAGTATATAAGCTTTAGAAGCTGAATTTTTAAATGTGGGACTAATAGGGCAATATTTAATTAGAACACCCACTTAAAAATAAACTGTGTAATTGATATAACCAGTTATTTACATATTCATTAAAAATCTTTTTGTAATTCAAACTCATGACAGGTTATAGAATAAAATGGAAGTCAAACTTATATTTATGTTCAATAACTTACATAAAAACAAATTATTTTCCATCAAATTTTATCTTGTTAGAATTACTTAGTTATCTTTACTTACACTAGTATATATTTGTTAACTTATTTTATAATTTGATAATCATTTATAATTTTTATTATCACAAAAATGATCTAATTATTATTTTTTTATTACTGGTGTCTAAAACAAAATCTGTTTTTTTTTTTTCAAGGTACATATATGCATTCATGGTTCTGTAGGGATTAATTATTAATTCTATTTGAAAATCAACTGATTTAGTGTTATGTTCATTGTATAGCATTAATTTATGCCTGTTTAATTTTAAGGTATGCTGTAATAGCAAGAGGTTGTGCTGGTTGTCCAAAGCTTAAGTGTGAACGTCCTGGATGCAATACATATTTCTGTTATCACTGTAAACAAGAATGGCATCCAAATCAAACCTGTGATGCTGCTCGTGCACAAAGAGCCCATCATTATGCAAATCCCCGCTCCTCATCTGTATCTTTTAGTCAAGATTCTATTGTACAAAGTATGTTCCCAACAAAATTTTTTTTTTCTTTTGAATATTTAATACAAGGATCATCATACATCAGCAGGGAAAGGAATATAAAAAATGTCAGTATGATAGAATGATATGGGTCTGTTAGTTAGTATTTTGTAACATTATAACTAAAATATGAAAATAATTAGTCTGATATTGTTTAGAAGCAGCATAATAGTTTATAAAAAATGTGTATTTTTGTTTAGGTAGTACAGTAGAACCCCAATAATTCGGATTAACTGGGACCAGACCCAATCCGGATTATCGAAAATCCAGATTATCCGGAGAATAAGAAAAAAAAATGGAATAAAATAAAACATACTTACAGAAATCACCTTTATATTAAACTTATTGAATAATTACAAACAATAAAAATTTTTACTTTGCTTAATTCTTCCGAAAATATTTCAGAATTTTTTTTTTTTTTTTATTCAGACTCCGATGATGAAACAAATTAATGTTATGAAAATCAGCCAATCACTTCTGAAACTTGAAAAAAAAAATGACCAAACCGATCCGGATTAACGGGGTTTGAATTTACAGGGTTCTACTGTATAGATATATTTTCCCATTACCTTTAAATTGCAACAGTTTGTAATTAAAGCATTCAAATTCTGTATGATGCGATGGATCTATGAATTTATCTCAGTGGAATGTATGAAAATAAAATTACTTATTTATTTGATCATTTACATTCAAAAGAAGAAATAGTAATAGTTTCTGATACAATAAGTAGGGTGTTCGAGTTTCAAGAAAATATTAGATGTATTGTTTGGATATTTACAAATGTGCAAAAATTTTTTGTGAGCATTATAAGACTTGCCATCTCCTACGATAAAATTGTAGTTGCGATGATTTGTATTTATAAACTGATTTTTTGCAAAAAAACACAAGTGAAATTTTTTTTTCCAGTTGGAATTTTTAATCTGGTCAGCATATTCTTCAGGAGTGATTCTGTTCGAAAATTTTAAAGTATTTGGTTCCGAAAGTTTAAAAATTTTTTTGTCATATGTCTGAAAATTTAAACATTTAAAAAATATTTAAAAGGGGAAAAAAAAGCTGGGTTGCAAAACAAACTTCTTAACATGAATCCCTCTTAATGAATATCAATCATGAATGAATTGTGTTTCTATAAATATTTATTCTGGAATTCACTTAACTGAAAACAGGTTTTTCATTTTAAGAGTTTCTTGAGAGGTTTTTGAGGAGCAGAGTTTGAAATAGTGTGAGGAATCGCACAATTAGCACACAAAAAAGGAATGGTACACAATGCACAAAAAGTGCACAATGAAAAATACTATCCAGTATTTCCCCTTGCAAATTCTTTCATAGACCTATGATTCATGATTTTTCTGCAAGTATGTTTAATTTGTTGGAAGTCTGCAAATTTTTTTCTTTTATGGTAATTTCCTAAATCTATTCTGAATCGGTCTTAGAAAAAAATGAGAATTTCTTCTAACGATCATGGAAAAATATCTGATATTTTGTCAAAGATCTCGGAAACAAATAGTGATTGTGGTCATTATATAAAATTGCTAATTTTGTTAATAGGTGAGAAAGAAATTGCGAATTTTGTGAAAAGATTGGCCAAAAAATTATGATTTTTGATAACTATAGAAGAGAAAATATTGCAAAAGTCTCAGAAATGAGTAATGAATTTTTGTTATTTCATCACATAAAGATATCGAAAATTTTACCAATCAGTCACAAATTTCAATAAATGACCATATAAAAAATATAATTTTGTCAGTTAGTCAGAGAAGAAAATAAATTTTGTTTAAAGATCATGAAAAAGATGCAAATTATACTAAAAAGATCATGGAAACAAAATATTAATTTCATCACAAGATTGTGGAAAGAAAACACAAATTTCATCGAAGGATCAGATAGAAAATGCAAATTTCATAAAAAGATCGCAGAAAGAAGTTCAAAATTCATCAAAGAATCGCGCTAAAAAATGTACGTGTTGTCAAAAGTTCGGATTTGAACAAAGAATTGTCATAGCAAAGTGTGATATCTGATTGTGAGAAGATATTGTGAATATTGTAAAAGGATCGCAAGAAAAAACTGTGATATTTTGGAACTGTGCTCCTATTACATATGTAAAAAAATTGCTGCAAAATATGAGAAGAAACTCTAAAAATTTTATAAAAATTTTCAGAGGAAAAAATTTACTATGTTGAGTTGAAAGACAAATTTTATTCCCTTTATGAATGTCAAAAAATGGCTGTGAAATACAAAATCAACCAACCAACCTGCAGATTAATTTGAATTTTGTGTGCTACGATTTCTCTTTTCCAAAGGTTGGCAGGTCTGAGTGCATTTTTTATAGGAGTCCTGAATAAAGTAATAGTATGCAATTTTTTTAAATTAAGGATTTGCAATACTAAGAAGTATGCTAGGATTCAGTTTTTGTTTACCTCACTTTGCGTTTATTTATACACAATATCGAATTAAATTTTTCTTGTATGTCTATCTTGCATAAAAAAGTGACTGCTTGATTTTAAATGCATTTTTCCAGTATTTCTATTTTATGTCTATTTTTCATTTTATGCACATGTATTTTATTATATGAATTTCATGAATTTGATTTCTATTTAACAAATTTTTTTCATGACAAATTTTTTAGATTTAACAATGACACTTCGTTAACCTTTACGGAGGGGCTGTGACAGCATCTGTCCGGTGTTACATGTAATCTCAGGTAGACACTGAGAGAGCCCCTGCGTAAAGGTTAAATGAAAGTTTCACTCTAGTTTTAATATTTTAATATGTTACAAATCATGCATTTACATTATTTGTAACGTGAAAACATTTTACTTTTTTTGATAGCAGGAGATGATATTAAACCCTGTCCTTGTTGTAAAGTTTTAATTATTAAAATGGATGATGGTTCCTGTAATCATATGACATGCAGTGTTTGTGGTACTGAGTTTTGCTGGCTGTGCATGAAAGAAATTTCTGATCTACATTATTTAAGGTAAGCTTTTATTTTTATATTTAAATCAGCAAGTATATATATTATCTGGAATCTTGGATTAAACAAAAATAAAATTCCATTTTTTAAGCAAAAATAAAATAAGACTTTTATAAAGTTTATTTGAAATATTACTTATCAATATCTTATCAATGTTATTTGACATGTTCAGAACTGAAGTGGATCAAATCCTCTCTCGAGCTAAATTTGGATGATTATTATTTTTTTAACTACTTTAGTTCGACAGTTTCAGCATGTATTTTGGATAAAGTCCATAGTTGTGACTGTTACTGATAAATAGCAGTAGTAAATTTTAGTCAAATGGAAAAATTACAATCAAGGAGAAACTTTTAACCTTATGATTCTCGAAAGTGTGAAAAAAAAATTAACTTGGTCCATTTAAGTTCTGAATGCCTCATTTATCTTCATATTTTTTTGAGACATATGAGCCATTACATTCAAAATAAGCAAATCAGCTATGGCTGATATGTTACGGATTTTAATGAAAATCAGCATATAAATAGATTATTTTTATTCATGAGTAAATCCAAAGTAATAGATTTAAGGATTGATTATTTATGCAAGTAAAATTTGAGACACAATCAAGATTTTGTCTACATGCTTACAGTTTCAATTTTGATTAATAGCTGTAAGAATGAAAAGACTACATAAAAAATTATTTGTCATTAAGAATGTGAAAACATAATCTAATAAATTTTTTAAAGATTATAGAGTCAGCTCTCGTTAATTTGAACTCATCGGGACCACAAGAAATGTTCGAATTACCCAGAGTTTGAATTATGGAAAGTATGAGAGGAAAACATGCTTAAAAGGCTACTATTACAAGCCCAAGCTATAATATTAGAAATTAATGTTATAGTAATTTTAAAATGTATTTAAACTGTTGTCAGAATATTACTTGATATTGAATTAAAATATATAAATACATAAATCAATTAAGGGATCAGGAACAAACACAAATGAAGCTGTTGTGAAGGTGTCATTGATGGATAGATGAGGCACTAAAAAAGCAGATATCAAATGTATCGGACTGTATGTATACTTGTACAAAACAATTCTGGCAAAAATGGAAGAAAAAGAAGTTATTTCTATGATCTGAAGTCCAGGAAAAAGTTAGGGAAAATGAAAAATTGGAATCCTGTTAAATTTTAATGTTATTCTGCTATTGAACATTTTAAGGATTCATGTTTAGTTTGAATTAAGCAAAGATTCGATTTATCTGATTTCGAATTAATGAGAACTGACTGTATTGTGATTGTTTAGGAAGTATTAAAAGCATAATGGGCTCATAAGTCTTTATTTTTATACTTTTTATTTGTTTTATGCAGATTTTGTTTTGTTAGTTTGTAAAAATAAAATTAAATAAAGTGAATTTTTTTGGGGAAAAAAAGTATCATTGACAACAGATTCTCTGTCATCATGGAATAGTCCGTAGAATGTAACAAATATTAACTTTTTGAACCCATTTCTCCTATGTTAAGAATCAAAAGGCAATTAATTTTTTAAAGCATAATTAAAGCTTTCATTGATCTGCAATATTGCATGATTTTTCTTTCATTTGATTTTTTGTGTCTGTCTGAGAAAAACAAAATGTGATTTTATTGTGATTTAGCATTTTTTTAAAAAAAGTTTGGATAATTTTGAAAATAAAGCAAATAAATATCAACTTGCAAACTTGATTAATACGATACATAACATTGCATCAGATATCAATCTCACTGATGCCTCTAAATTTCTTTGATTTTTATGTTTTAATTTTCACAAAACTATCATTTTAAAATTTTACAACCAATTTAAGATTAACCTTGGTGCTTCCAAAGTATTGTAAATAAATAGATAATTTCCCAGAGATTACAAATATTTTAAACTTAAGTAGTTTTCAAGATATGAAATTCAAACTTGTCTCTTTGAATGGTTTTTACACATATCATTCTATGTCACAAGTTTTTTAAATTTCCAGAACTGCTGAAATATTTTATTTTTCATTAAGATATTCTTTTTAAATATGAATTAATTCTCTATACCAAATTATTAAAATTGGTTACTATGTAATCACAATTTTTTTTTATTTTATTTTATTTTATTTTTTTAATATTTTGGAACCCATAAAGTTTTTTTGGTACTACTAGGTTATCCCGTCGACCAAAAAATTTTCACCAAACTATAAGATTAAATGCCAATAATGGATGATTGTGAATGTCACATTCAATGACATTAAATACGATTCACCTGTTTAAAATGTCATTAAGGGATTTTTATTTTGTTTTTTTATTTGAATTTTTATTAATATTCTACTAATTATTTGTTTTTTCGTAATTTAAAATAAAAATTATGTCAACATGTATAATTTGGCTATTAGTTTGGCGATGTGTATAATTTGGTGAAATTGGTCGACGGTATAACAGAGTAGTACCATTTTTTTATATATTTGCATCATAAAAGAATTAAAAAGTATATCAAGTCAATTGCACACAAACTCTTTAATTTCATATGATGGAAATTCTTCTCCTTTTTAACACTCTGACAGTCTTGCAAAAAAGCAAATTTGTAATGTTTTCTCTGTGTTTTGTTTTAAATGCTAATAAAACATGATTCTTTCAACTTTATATAAAAATACTTAGTTACACACAAATATGATTGTGAGGCTTAAAAGTATAAATCATTGTACAATGCATAAAAAAGCCATTAAATTATTAGATTTATATTACTTTAAATATGGCTCATATTGCTGGGAAACCTGCAGCTTAGTGAACATATTAACATGGGCTTGTTAATGCTTCTTAAATGAAACGGTTTTTTATGTCTGTTAAAAACTTGCTGTTTGTAAGTTTTATTATACTTTGGCCGTGTTCAGCTGTTACGCACGCTGCACGCGCACGTTCAGAACCACGGACATGGAGTGGGTACTTATAGTTGATGGGATGTGCATTCAGTCCTCGCTACTGTGCCACCAGTTACTGTAACTGTTCGCTCAGTAACAGATGGAGAACAGATCACGGATGTAATTACTTGTGGTGCCAATTATAAAGATAATCTGTTACGAATGAATGTGAGCTGGCTGGCCGAATGGTCAGAGTGCTGAGCTTGAACCCAGACGATACGGGTTCGAAACCTGCGCGGGCCAAAAGCTGGTTCGTGTTCTTTTTTTTTTTGGTTGCTTTTTATTAATAAGACATTTTTATTAAAGGTAAATTTTATATTAATAATACAGAAGCACATATATTTCTATTATAATAATAAAATACTTATTTAAATACGAGAAAATGAGATTTTTGCGGAGAAAGTTTTAATATTCCAAATTTAGAATATTAAAAGGATAATTAGAACGATATTAATATCGTTCCAAAGTGATTAACATATATATTAAGAAAATTAAAAAAAAAAGTCTTTTTTTTTTTTTTTTTTTTTTTTTTTGAAAATTTTAGAAGTAATTTTTTATTGAGATTAGGATGCAAATATAATGCATGCGTGAATATTTTACGGTGTTAAAATCAAAATGGAAAATATTATAAAAGCAAAATGTAAAAGATATACATTTTTTTAAATTAAGAATATCTGCATACATATATTTTAAAGAAGTGAAATATTTGGAGTTTGCCTTTTAGTTTTGTAATGAATAAAGTATGATTAGAATGTTTATAATTTTTCTATTAAAAGTATAAATAAGTGTTTTGCTTATACTAACATAATTTCGGATGTTGTTTGTTTTTCATATTTTATGACATATTTTGGCCTGTTATCCCCACGGTATTAAAATATACAATCATTAAATAAGAAATATATACATACTAAAACTTCTTCTGAAAAATTATCTAACAATGCAAATTCCATTGAAATCAATCCAGTATTGTAGATTACAAATCAATCTTGTAATATGTGGATACAGGGCGATCGTTAAGACTTTTTATTGGTGGGGGAGAAAACCTTAATATTGTCAAGTCAAATTTTTATATTCGCCAACTCGTTTTATAATTTTGCCAAGTTAACGCACTTTGAAAATGTAATACAATTCTTATTTGTAAAAAAATTAATAATATTCCCAATTAGAGTTGTAACTTTTGCAAATTCTATCAAAAATAGAAAATGTATTGCAGTTTTTATTAAAATTTTAATTAAATTTGACATAAAAGTTTTAAATTTGCAAAGTGTAACAACATTTGTCAATGTTTTGGGAGGGTAGCCCCTTCCCCCTTTAGCTAGTCCCCCGTGTGGATATCTCAACCTTGGTTTATCAACAGCATTCTATTAATTACAACAATAGAATCAACAGTATTCTATTATTTAATACGAAAAGTATAAAGCAACTGATAAATGATTTTTAAATAAATAAAAATAAAATTATTAAAAAAATTAAATCACCAATTGTTAAATTGTATCAGTCAACCTACCAACTTTGACAACAAACAACGTGCAACCAATAACAGATAAGCACAAAACGCACAATCACGTGATCAAATCGCACATCATTTTTATTTGCGTCGCGCGCGTCAAGGTTTGAGCAGGGTTGGTTGTCATTTTTCAAATGCTAATCGGGCTTAATTACATGAAATAGGTCACGTGATACTTTTCCGGAATACTTTTAATTTTATTTGAGTGGTCACAGGTATGTATTTCTGTTACGAAAATCATGTTTTGAAAGGATAAAGAGATATGGTATTTGTATTTACCAATTCTGAACCATAAAAATAATACAATAATTGAATAAGTTTAAAATTCTCTTCTTCGATAGTACCTACTCCAAGCAGAATCTTCTGAGCGCGCGCGCACAAAAAAAGACGCTTTTGAACACGGCCTTTGTTTATAAAGTTAATTCTAATTTAGTAAACTATTTTATGCTCCTATTTTATGTTAATTACTCAATAGACAAATTATTTTTAGAAACATTGTAAACTATGTTCATTTTAGATTTTAATATTTTTTCTCTTATTTTTTAAAAATTACTTTAGTATTTTTAATAGTCATCTGATTAAATTTGCTTTTAATCATCTGATTAAAGTTGCTTACACTTTGCCGATGACCTTCTTTAATCTTCTCCTAAAGTTCAAGATAAACATGCCTTCTGATTATTTTAAGACAAATTTCTGTGTTTTAAAAAAAAGTTTCTATTGCTTACTGAGATCTTTAAAGTTAAGTAAATAAGCAACTTTAAATGTTGGATAAATGCCCTGTTGAAACTCCTAATTTAATTAATAAATTTATGTTAATAAGACTATTTGGTGTTCTATCTTATTTTAAGTATCATGACAAAAACATTAAATTATGATTTGTTACAACATTTTTTATTTCTTATGTGTAATATTTTTTAATATACAAAGTATTTTCATAGTGCGTCTTTGCATAATTTGTATCCATACTTTTTTTCAGTGTCTAATTGATGAAACTAAATTAAGTTTCATGTTGAGCAGTCAAATAATTTTCAACTTTGTAAAATATATGTAAATTGTTTATTATTATGAGTTAGTGTTGCTGTATATGTTTTTTTTCTTATAATATCTGCTTATTTACAGCCCATCTGGTTGTACATTTTGGGGTAAAAAACCATGGAGTCGCAAGAAAAAAATAATGTGGCAATTAGGCATGCTTGTTGGAGCACCTGTTGGTATAGCCTTAATAGCAGGTATTGCTGTCCCTGCAATAATTATTGGTATTCCTGTTTGGGTAGGAAGAAAAGTAAGATTTTTATTTTCTACATTTCTTCATTGTATTTATTTTGTTGTTTAAATTTGATCTTACTTTATTTCAATTTTTTTCAATTAGATTCATTAATATAGTTTTTTAAATTTTAGTATTTTGGTGGAGTTATTAGACTTTAACCACATCATATGTTCTTGTCCATAGTACCTTTTTTCAATGAGCCAATTTGATTAATTATGCAGTTATACAATAGTGTCATTTCTTGAAAGATATTTTAAACATTTTTAATATGATTAATAAAGTCTGACATTGGACTTAATCATGTTGTTATTACATACAATTTTATTAGATCTAAAACAAATACAAATGTATTTTTAGAAAATATCTGACATTTGAATTTTGCTTTTTTTATAAAATAGTTACATACCAAATATACTCGACCTGCAACTAGCCGACACAGCAGAAATCTTATTGTGACTACTGGAGTTGTTGCTTCTGTTCTTGTTTCTCCAATTTTGGCTGGTATAGCAGTAGGTAAGTTCCCATATACATATCCTGAATTACTAATATTTGAAATTTAAGAGAGAGAATACTTTGTGTGAAATGAAAACATAGACAGATGATTAGATTTTTAAAATTTAGCATGTTATTCTCAATAATATGACTCAACTTATGGTTTTTCATGAAGGAAGTATACATTTCAGGAAAAAAAATCAAGATATTGCTGATAATACTGGTTATCACAATCTTTTCGTCAAATGTATTTATGTATTAAGCTTTTTTGTTTAATAAGATTGACTAAACTCAAAATAATTTTTCTTACCTTATGATTTTGATGTGAATTAAATAAATTTTCTTTATGAAGACAGTTTCATTTAATAATTCAAGGAAAATATCTCATCTTTATTATGCATACTTCATCATACATTATTAATTACTTACTTGAACTTTACTTTTAATAATTTAATCATTTTAAAAATTATCTTAGGTTTAGTCTATTTCTTTACTGAATTATTTTAATGTTTTACTATATTACGATCATTCATTATCATTTTGCTTGCATTATTACATTTAAATTGCTGTTTAATTTAATCTTTTATAAACTGAACCTGATCCAAATATTTTTTAAACTTTTTTTTTTTTTTTTAATTTGTAGCCTTTTGTCCACATGATTCTTTTGGGCAGGATTTCAAAATTTTGGGTGTGAATTCAGCTTCCCTACCTTGAAATTAAAGCCCTGTTTGGAAATAAGAGTACTTTTCTGGTTGTGTCTTTTAAGCATTGTGCATTTAAACAAGAATAGTAGCTTTAATAAGTAAAATGCAAAATAAATAAAATACTTTATCTTTTAAATCACGAGTGAAATGTAGCACACAAACTCCTCATAATTTACTTGTCAAAGCGCTAGTACAAGAAGTATCTGATTAATTATAAAAGAGTAGGCATTATGAGAGATGCATTAATTTTAGTGGGGGGGGGGAAGTAGAGAATATCCTTTATACTTTAATGGGATAATCCTGAGTTGCAGAAAATTAATTTGATGCATTTATGAAGGGTAGGTTCCAAGGTCAGAAACTGAGAATAAAATGACTTTTTGTATGTTGATAGAATATACCCAATATATCAGAATGTTAAAGAATAAAATGCAGTGGACAAGAAATCTAAGGAAAATAAGCTTCAGAGTTACATATAAAATCACATAAATTATTCTTGTTTCTGAGCAACATGGTTGGTAATGAGCTAGAGTTCAGAACTTAGAGACTTTATTTTGTTTCAGTTTTATACCTAGATTTACTATTATTTGTAGACTAAATTGATAAATTGTTTTTGCATCACAATTAAAAGTATATACATAATTATATAGAGACAGATATGAAAAAGCACATTTTTGTTCGCATATTTATTTATTTACACAGAGGGAATTTTAAATATGAAATTTTGCATTGTTCTATATTTAATGAAAGTATTAAAAATGCAGTTTGTATTTGTTCAGTCAACAAAATTTGTCTTTTATTTACAATTGTTTGCAGTTTTTGTTTTTATACTAGTAAATATCCAATTATTACGTATTCTGCCCCTTAAGTGCTTTTCAATAATTTGAAATAAGAATCATGCTGCTTTATATTTTTTGTATTTTTATTGCTTGAGTTTTAATTTTTCTCATAAAATGAAAATTAATAATTTAGTTTGCTTAAATAATAAAACAAAAACTTTATATTTAATTAATTTTTTTATGGCATGCCATTATTTTATTTATTCTTTAACTGATAATGCAAATTACATTACATTTTTTTTTCTTTTTTTACATAGATGACATGTTAACATTGATACTATTGTGTTAATAATTTTCTTAAAGTTTATCACTTTTTTTTAACTGAATGTTTTTTTAATTTTAGGAATTGGTGTCCCTATCTTACTTGCATATGTGTACGGTGTTGTGCCTATTTCACTTTGCAGATCAGGTGGATGTGGTGTTTCAACATCTGCTTCAGGTGTACGAATTGAATTTGATGAAGAAAATGAAATAGGAATGGGAAATAATCCATCTGCTGGGAATTATGGTTTGTATTTTATTCTAATTCTACTATTCCAACTTTCATAAAAGAGTTAAATTTATTATAATTGTATGGATTAATTACTATTTGATAATTCAATATAATTCTCAATGTATACAGCCAGCATCCAATCTAGTTGTCTTGTACAAAAAATTATGGCAATGAATGCTCATTTTTTGCAGAAAAACTTCAAAAGTATGTTACATATCTTAAAACATTACTGCATATTATGACCTCAAAAGTACCTTTAAATATGGTTTGTTCTTCATGAATAATTAAGATTGTTTGGGATATTTCATTTAACAGTCAATATCTACTACCATCTATATGCTTTGCTTTATCCCTGCATGGATATGTGATGGCTGTTCAAAAAAACTGTGCAAAACTGAAAAAGGCAGTTTTTTCTGAAAAAATTCTTGGTTATTTTGTAAGTCTATGCAGCTGATCCATCAATGTTCATTTTTTAAAAAAATAATAATACAGTCGAACTCCATTAATACGCAAATCAGGGGTCCGATCAAAATTCGCTTATTAAACGGGTTCGCATATTAACCAAAGGTCGTGAATTTTCGTCGAGTGGTCTGTCTAATAACAATTTATGCAGAAAAAACACATTTTTTGTCAATTTTTAGCACTTTTAAGACATAAAATGACATTTTATTTATTTTAATCATTGTAAATTCAAATAATCATTATTTTCTGAAGTAAAAATCCTATGTTTTTTCAAATTTAGATTTATTATGTATGACACATAAAACTGAATAAGATGAACACAAAAATTTCTGCTAACCATATTTATTAAAACTGTTAACAAAATTGAAATCTTTGTTAGCTATACAGAACAGATAGGTGCAATAATAGTGTTGATAATAATAAAAAGTCAATTAAAAAATCTTACTGAAGACAATAATGTCATAAAAATTACTTTTTGGGAAAGTAGCTGTCAGTTTTGACCTGCTTGATATGCGGTCGCTCCATCACATTGACTTTTTAATATACGTAGACGCCACATCCCATTGTTCTCGGCATGGTTTCGAATCCAACATCTTTGGCTAAAAGATGCTGTTTTTTGCCGGTGATCGCTTTATTGGCAACTTTCAGATTTCACATTCTCTCTTTAGAGAAGCAGAAGTGCTGTCAATTCAAGACATAACAATATGAGTTTTGGTGGGAGAAAAACCGATTTGGCGCTCTAAATCTGCCCTCTGTCACGTGACGGAAGGCAAAGATGTCGGCCTAAGAAAAGGTTGCCGGTGTGGTGTCTAGGTACTTTAGGACATTGTTCCATTACCATGATGTTTTCCGCTTTATTTAGGTAGTGATAAAGTTTGCTTGTTGAGGGTCCTTTATCCAGTGCACGACACATATTGTCATAGGAAATTGAATGCCTCTAACTTTGGAAAGTGTGGATGGTGCCGGAAGCGTAGATTCATAATCTTTTTCCTCATCCAGATTGTCAGTCTCAGTTACATCAGCGATGATATCATCCAGACTTCTAAGTTCGGACGTAACTAGATCTTTGTCGATATTAATGAACGTGTCTAAATCGACAAAATTTTCTCCTACAGTTTCTTGTGCGGCCAACCAATCTTCTTCAGCATTAGGATGCAATGTTGGCTTCGTGTAAATGATGTCCTCACTACTTCCGAAACTTGCTTTGTGAAAACAATTTTTAATTGTTGTTGGTGTAACAATCTCCCATGCTGCAGTAAGCATGTGCATAGCGTTGAGGACTGTAATTGGATGATATTCGTAGCAAGAAGGATTGCTGTTGTATTTCTTTGATAAAGGTATCACTGTATGAGTCTTGTAATTTACTTTGGAGCTATTAATTATTCATTGGTCCATTGACTGGGTGACACTAGTCAAATTTGGATGTAAAAATTCTACTTGGACATTATTCAGATCTTCGTTAGCTATTGGAAGCGCAGGGCAGTTGTTCACAAGCAATAACACATGGTGCGATTCTTTTTTCATAGCCGATAAAAATTATGAAACCATGTTGTAAAAATGTTGCCCGTCATCCGTGCTCTACACTGGCTTTCGTACTGGCAGAGGAAATTCTTCACATTGTTAAAGCATCGTGGGTTGCTTGATTTCCCTATGACCAGGAGCTTTAATTTATCTGATCCATCAGAGTTGGCATTCAGCAGAATATTAAGACGCTCTTTGCTCAGTTTGCCTCCATGACCTATTTCTCCATTCATGACCATTTTTTGACTGGGTGTCAGTTTGTAAAAAAGCCCAAATCCGTCCACGTTGTAAATATCCCGACTTGAGTAGCTTTATTCAAGCTGTGGAAGAACATTAATTTTCCAAAGTGAATATCTTCAATGTTGACTGCAGCTGACTCACCGCACGCTTGCTTGAATTTTATTCCATACCGAGTTTTAAATCAATCCAGCCATCCATTTGAGGCACTGAAATCTGGCAATCCCATTTTTGCTGCGATTTCAAAAAAATTTTCTTGCATTGATAAACCGCTTATTGGGATATTCGTAGAGCGTGCTTTAACAAACCACTCGTGAAGGGCTTTTTCCATGTCCTCAAACTTGGCAGTTTTTATTTTCTTGTTCTTTGTTCCTTCAACCACAGCTTGGTTAATGATGGCATTCCTATTTAACAAAGTCCTTAAAGTTGAATCAGATATGCCTTTTTCTTTGACAAACGCAGAGTTATTTGAGACGGCTTTGGCATCGTATTGATTTATAATTTGTAACTTCTAAGTGATGGAGAGAGTCTTTCGTTTAATATGTTTTGTTCCTTCCGCCATAGTTTAGACTAGATTATAAAAGTGTAGATGGCTATAGCAGACTAAATACTGGGAGACAAAAGCGACTCTCTTCTTTTAAAAGTATCACAGCACTTATGAAACAGCCATTGGAAAGACTCACGTGATTAATCTGCGATAGTAGCGCATGCTCTATCTATCGATTCTACCGCTCTAATTTAGGGGAGGGGGGGGGGGGAGGTCACATCATTTCTTAATTATGGGGAAAAGTTATTTTCACTTTTGCTTTTTCTAAAACTAGCTGACTCGTGCAGCCTGCACCCGCGATGAATGAACCTTACTTGAACTTCAAATTTGTAAGATTTTATAAATTTAATTCCCTGTTTTTGTCTACATCTTAATTTTTAAATGACAAAAATCGCAAGAAAAGTATTGAACTGGATGTGCATTCTATTTTGCATAATTTGGTTTTTTTCAGCCTATGCATACAGAAAGCGAGCGAAACCATCACAAAACACTCAGTTTTTTACTGATTTCAAAAAGTTTTGTATCAATTATTTTTTAATTTACATATTCTTAATTTGCATCTCATGATAAGCCGAAATGCGTAAGATAAAAATCTCTAAATGCTATAAAAAATGTTTAAAAAAATTGAATTTCCATTAAATTTTTAGAGTGTGGTTTTATATATTCTCCAAATGAAAATAGGTGGTTTTCAAAGCAGACATAATGTCTTTAACTTTTACACAACGCTAGCCTCGTCTGACTTATAAGATTTCATTGGGAGAGCTTTGATTAGGCAGTCTTGTGCTAGCCTCGGATCGGAATCCAAATCTAGTCAGCGTGTGGTTTTGAGGGGGAAAATGCTCAATTTAATTGGGTGTAAATAATTATTGTATAAAAATTAAGTTAAATAATTGTTTAAATAATTGTTGTATAAAATGCTTGGGAAAATACTTCATCTAAAAGCTCATATATTTAGAGCTAAGTTCATTCGCGTATTAAACGTAGGTTTTTCTTTCAAGGGACCAAAGAAAATTCGCATATTAATCAGGGCACGTATTAACGGGGTTTGACTGTATTATCTATTTAATATGATTTATCTAAGTCCCAAAAATAAGCAGTTGTTTCTGCTATAAGCATTTTCTTAGTGAAAAAAAGTTTTTTTCCAAATGAGGTTCTTTTTCTTTTATTTTTTACATTCAAATGATCCACTAATGATGCATATTGACTCTGTATTTGTGTTACCCTTCTGCAAAAAGTAAATAAAAATTATACCAATATCATCTTGGAAGTTAGTAACCACCATAATGACCCTGTATTTGTGCTACCTTTCTGCAAAAAGTAAATAAAAATTATACCATTATCTCAGAAGTTAGTAATTATCTTTTCAGCTGATGGAACAGTTTTTGCCTTTTTTGAATAGATTCCCTGAATGTATTCCATAGTTTTGGTTGTTGTATTGCTTCAGGTTAGTAATGCTGAATTCAAGTTTCATTGATTGATATCAGATGGCATGGAAAATCTTTTTTAAATTTCATTGACATTTCTTATCTAGTGGTCATTTCTTTCAATCCTAAATGTTCATGAAAAGTGTTGTGTGTCTGATCATAAGAGATGCTTAATATCCTAGTGATCTCATTTACTTTTAATCTTCTTCTATCATCATATCATATAGATTTTTGCAATAATTTCTGGAATCAGTATATATGCATTTCATCATAGACAATTGGAAAATTCTCACTTTTTCTTAATTCTTCTGCAACATTTATTAATATTTGCATATAGTAGTAATTTTTTTTTAAATTCTACCTAATTATCTCATTTAGTAATAATAGTAAAACTAAAATAATACCTGTGAAATTGAAACTTCTTTAGTTCTGTCTTAAATAAGTTAAAAAAAAAAAAAAAAAAAAAGTTTTTTGAATTTTATTGCTTTTTTTAGGTAAATACTTTGCTATGTATTTAAGATTATATTTTTGTATTTTATCATTGTATAAAGATAATTGATGCAAGCATACAGTTATATATACACAAGCTTTTGCAATTTTTTTTATATGGATTCGGATTGAGATAAAATAGTCACAAATTTAGCTTGAAATAGCGACCATGTATTTGATATTGGAGCAACTATTGAACACACAGCTGGACATTGATTTTAGCAATTTTATGAGAGAAATAAGCCTTGAAGGTGACTAGAGTACTGGATGAGATTCTGTCATTAACAATGAGAAAATGGAAAACATTTGTTAAAAATGATTAGAGGCTGAAAACGTGCTGCTGAAATCAAAGTATGTTATAAAATACTCTTTCTGATTGAAAAGTTAAGTAATAGAAATTATTATTTTTTATACAACTTGATACAATTATATCTGCTAATTATAAACAAACAAACAAAAAGTTTTATACAATTTTATTTTAGCATATTTTATTTAATAATCCATGAGTAGAATTGACAGAAAGATGCAAGCAGTACTGATTTATTAAATGCATTATTTATACATAAAATGCTGATACCTTAGTAATTTGATAAACTGAAACTTCACCATAAAAAAAATTATAGCAAACTATTTGATCATTCAACCATTTTTATAAATAATGATTACTTGATCAAAGTGTGAAGCATTCTAGTTTATCAAGGGCGACTTTTTTTTTATGCATAAGAATGTTTTGAGATCAAGAAAAAATGAGATGATAATTAATGGCATACAAAACAGAAACTTTTAAAGGTATTTTACTGTACATGGAATAAAATATATGAAACTGGAGCTATATTTTAATTATTTTGTTAAATTTTGTATGTAATTTATGTCAACTATTTACTTGACATTTGAAAAAGTATTTAACTGTAATGTTGAAAGCTTTTTAAAAAAAAAATTCTTTACTAGAATTTTTGAGTTTTATATAAATTAAAAAATGCATAGTTTTTGTCCCCCTTCTCTTTTACTAATATCTTTTCTTTTGAATGATATTTCAGATGGTGCTAGTGTAGATACTGCTGCTAGTCAAAGAGGTGTAAATCCTAGTATTGGAGAAGTATCTCTGGGCATGTCTGCCAGTTTGAGCTTAGGAAGTGGGAGTCATCTTGATCGCATAGCTCTTAATCGAGATAGGGAAAGCGACCGTGAAAGTGCTAGTAATGTAGCTCTAGCTGGAAGCATTGCAAGTGCCTCATTAATGGCTGGGGCTGGAAAGTAAGTAAATTTGATTTAATGTGAACAGATTGATTAAGCAATTCTATAGAATTAGTACTAAGAATTACCACATTCTTCTAGCTTGCTCATTACTTATAAGGAATTTTCTTTCATTTTAAAGTTTTTTAATTTAACCTTCTTTTATCTAGAGATGCAAATGTCAACATACTCAGCTGAAAATTTTCCTGCCTCTTTTGCATGAACTGAAGATATTGTTCTTGAATTTTCTTTCTGTCTATAATTCCTGCATGTGCAACCTTGAGGGCTGCTGCATTAACTAACAAATTGTTAACAGTGGATTTTAAATTGAACTTTTTTTGTTATGATTGCATTTTTTGTTTTTATATATAACCTTTTTTAAATAAGCAGCTTTACAGTTAAACAGATTTTTAAAAATTATATATTTGATTGTAACTGAGATGAATAAAGTTTATAAATTAAATTTTTGAGTCATAATTAATCTTTTAAAAAATCCTATTATAAGATTCTTAATTTATTTTGTGATATTAATCTTGAATTTAAATCTCTTAGATTTAAGATTTTATTGTAAAACTAATTGTTAAAAAAAATGTTTTATTTGGTTTTATTTAAACCAATTAAAAAGTATTCTGTGAAAAATGTTATCAATTGTAACATTAAGTTTACATATTTAAAGATTTAACTAAAAATTAAAAATTAGAGAAAATATTTGGAAAGGAATTTTTCACCTAACCAAACCTCCTATAGTGGCAGATTTCAAATACAGTTAAACCTCCAAACTCAAGAGTGTCAACCAAATAGTGTCAACCAATCTGCTATTTCAGAGTGCGTGTCTTAGTAAGCTATTTATGATCTTGTAGATACCTATTTAGTAGACACATTTCAATCCCATTGTAGCATTTTTAATTTTTGCACCTCTAAAAAGCAGATAATTTTGAATAGCAGATAAATTCCATACTCCTAAAATGTCTGCTATTCAGATGCTTTACTGTATCTTATTTTGTGCGTATCTTCCTAAAGTCTAGTTGAAAAAGTATAGCAGGTATTCATGTTTTTACAGCCGAGATTTAAAAAAATATATTGTTAAAGTTCATCTTAGGAGTTTGATGTTAAGGAGTTTTAATTTGGTACAAATGTTATAAGATTTTATATGTAATGTAAATTGAGTGTTAAAAGATTATGTTAAAATACAAACATTTAGTTAAATTCAATAAATAAATTTAAAAAAAAGTGCTTCTGGGAGGTGTAATTTCCAGTCCTGAAATTATTTTGGAAAATGGTCATATTTTTCAACATGGATTTCATCATTGTACTGAAGAAGGTATCTGTTTAAAGTGGGTATTTTTTTGTTTTTCTCTATCTTTAATATTAAACCTGATGTTACTAGAGAAAAAAAAAAAGATTGAACTTTTTCTGAAAATTTTATTAATGTTACAAAAAATTCATATTTTTCTATGTAGATCACACAATTCAAAAATAAGTATTTTAAGTATGTATCCCCTCCCCCTTTTCGATATTTAATATGGTTTCACTGATAGGAGCTGATGGATCACTTTGAAAAGAATATTTCCAACATTTGAATGTTCACTGCTAGCAATAAGCAATTTTTTAGAACAGGCCCTGATAACAAATTTTAAGAAAAGCAATTTCTTTTTATATATGAATGTTCATTGTGGCTTTTAATTAATATCTTGGCTAATTTCAAGTGAAAATCTAAACGCCAAATGCATTAAAACCAGCCTTGGACCAATCTCATCCAAATTTTCAAACCTCTATGCAGGTGTTCTTAGTCATCACATGCAGACAAATACACATTTTTCTTTTATAAATATAGATCAGAGGCAGCAAACCTATGACACGTGTGTTATAAGTAGCATGTGAAAGAATTTTGGCACAGTGCTACTTTGGCTCTTAATCATTATACAATGATATTACACAAAATACAAACTTTAGATGATCTGATTGTGTCCAAATACGATAAATTAGGAATTGAAGAATGTATATTGTTGTTTTTTAAAATACCTTAAATTACTTCATTAATAAAAGTACCAGTGATAAAATTTTACAATTTAGAAATTAATTTCAGCACTATTTAAAGAAACAGACATTTGTTCTTTTAATTTATCCATCTATGTCCGGAAGGTCATTTTCTCAAATGAATAAAGCAAAGAATCAAATAAAAAAGCAGTTATCAATTGAATCCAATTAAGTTTTTATTCTGTTGAAATTAACTAAGTATAAACCTGATATTTTTTTCCTTCTAAGGTGCAACATAATTAATTACATAATTTGTATTCATAATTTCTAATATTTAATTCCTTTTATGGACATTATAGTGTAATGTCTCACCTGTATGTCACTCATTTCTTAAAAATCTTTAAAAGTGATTTTTATCTAAAATTTTTCAATCCATAAAATTTTTTATTGATCAATGTGAAGGTCATGTAAAATACTTTTGGAGAAAAATTTCCATGCAGCTATGAAAAGGTTCATCTATCTTGGTATAGATTAAGAAAATATTTTTTTAAAAAACTGTTGCATGTTAGTTTTCACCTTTTCCATTTTTGCACTTTTAAATTGCTATTTGCAAATCTGTTAAAAAAATACAGCAAAAAGAGAATATTTAGAATACCTTTTTGTTTTTAACAATAGTTAAAAAAAAATATATTTACTATTTAAAAAAAAAAAAATAATCTGAAGTACGATTTATGTAGGTTTTGATATTTTCAAATTCATATTTTTCTGCATCATTTTACTATGAGATGGAACATCAGTCATTCTTTGTTTCAATTTTCTTTCTTCTGAAACACATCTATTGTTTTAAGCTAATTAATTTATGTAAAATAGGAAAAAATGTATTTCAATAATATTAAGACAATTTGCAGATGAAATGGGATATTTTAATGCTTTCGGCTGATAATTTCTTTGCATGGTTTCCTCGTTCTTTCCATAATCTAGATGGATGTCCGATTTCCACAAACAGGGATACTTTCCTTGTTAATAAAGTAACATATCCAATGGATTCTTAAATAATAATAAAATATAATCCCTATAATAGTCTGATGCAAAACATATGTCAAGCAATTTGACATATTAATTTTATGTTATACATAAACTAAATGTCTTTTTGGTTAACAGATTTCAATTTAGTGACAAAATGGTGCATTTTATAATCTAATCTTTTGAGGGGGGAGGGGGTTATTTATTTTTTAAGTTTAAATAGATTTAAAAAAGAATTCATGCATGAAAATAATTTAAAATGTCTCTAAATTGAGTGTTAGTTTTCAAATTAATTTCATCCTAAAATTAATTTTATTCCAGTTTTGTCATGTAACAACTGAAATTGTACAGTATTAAGATTTAGAAATAATTTAAGTATGATAAAAGTAAAAGCTATAGTGCTGTTCATTCTCAGCAACGTTATAGAATTAAAAAAATTGTAATTGAGTTTTGGCTGACGTTATAAGACAACAGAGAATTCCACAATGAAAGAAATAAGACTTTGTCGATAATAAGAAACTGTTAAATGAATTTACAGTTTTAACATATAATAATTATTCCTATAGAATATAAGCTTTACATGAAGTCTTTACTCTAAAACCATTTTTTTTTTCAATTGTTTTTATTTTTTATTTTCAAGAAATTCTTCATTTTTCTGAATTCTACATTAAAAAAATTTATTTATCTTATCTAAAATTAATTTTATATAAAGTGAAAAAGAACATGTAATCAAGATGAAATAATCAATCCCGAGCCTGGCCCGAATGAATTTCTACAGAACATTGATCTTTACTCTTACGGAAGAGTTCAAATCAAAAAAACTTAGTCTTTTTTTTTTTTTCATATTTATAGTCCCGTTTATGCAGACGTGCGTAGGCTGTGATATTCATACTTTTAATGAACCTTTGTTTGTTGTATGTAAGTGTTTCAGTTCATTAGTATTATTAATTCATATTCCATGTAATGGAGACATAAAAATCTAAAAAATGGTATATGGTAAAAGTAAAATCTTCTAAGACTGAATCGCATTGATAAGAAAAAATACATTCCCTTCTTTGCAGATGAAAATGTTTAATGTTTTTTTCTCGCATATTGTTGTATTCATTTTGCATGGATGAACAGTTTAAAAGAAATTTGCAGTTTTCAATTTAAAAGAAAATTCAGTCATAAGCATGTTTCTTTTTCATGTGTTTAACTCTATTTTAATAAGTCTACTAATCGATGATTCTTTAAAAAGAATAAATTTTAATGTTTAATTGCAGAATATGACAATTTAAAAGTATATGCCTTTTTTGCAAAAATTTTTGGACCAAGCCAAATTTTACTGATTTATGAACAGACTTTGCCATGTCAAGAAAATTTTTTTCACATGGGATGATTCAACAAGAACTGATTATTTTGATCAGTGAAGACTAGAAAGAATGAGATCAGTCTCAGCTTTGTACAGAAAAAGTACATTAGGCCCGGCCCAGCCTGAAAAGATTAGTGACTAGACCCAACCCAGGTCTTCAGAAGTAAGGCCTGAACCCAGCCCGCGGGCCGAGCTCGGGCAGATCTCTTATATATGAGGATATTTTGTATTTTAATGGGATCATATCTTATCAGAGTAATTTTTACACAGGTTTTTTGTGAGGGACTGCAGATAATTTGTATTTTAAGCAGGATCATATATTAAATGGTCATTCATATCTTAAACAAGTCTCACTGTATATGTGCATAACTGTTAATTTTTTCCCCCTTATAAATGTAATTTATGAAATTTTTTTTTACAGATTAGAAGTACAAGCTGATGTGTCTTCTAATAAACGTTTTAGTCTAAGTAGCCACAGTGAAACTGCTTCTGCTACTGTCAGTCTCAGTGAACGCTCAGCAAATATGTCACTAGCTGATGATGCTAGCACTAAAGCCTTAGCAGGATCCATTATAGGATACAGGTTAGGAACTTTCATTGTTCCATAACTTGCTCTTGCATGTTTCATATGGCTGTAAGTAAGAATCGTATATTCTAATTCCTGGCCTTCCATAAGACTATATAATTTCATTAAGTCCTTTATTCTTATCAGAACTGGATTAATATACATTATGAAGAAGGAAGGATGCTTTATTTATATATATTTTTTGTATATACTTTATATATACTTTTTGTACTACAGAAGTTGTAATTAAATTTATTGTTGGAGAGGAGGAAAAAAAAAAAAAAAAAAAAAAAAAAAAAAAACTGGGGTGTCAACATGAGATTTGCAATGTGTTCATCTTAGCAATAAAAATAATAAAATTATTGCATTAAAAATTATAGATTTCCACTGGCCATAAAATTTACAAAACCTGCAATCTAATGTCTACAAAAATGAATACATCTCTTTTGACTATAGTTCTACCAATTTGTTAATTGAATTAAATTGCTCAATAAGAAGCTTCATTTGGACACTTTCATGTTCATTCCCACATATGTTACACATAAATAGTTTTTCTAGAAGCTTGTACTTGTATACAACATATAATAAAAATTTTATTGGTTAAAATTTTTAACAATTTGGTAAATTCAAAAAATTCTGTATTTTATTATCACTTTTTGATTTTGAATAATTTGAACTGGAAAAGTTATGTTCTTTGATCTCTCTATTCTAAAAGAAAAGTAACTAAAGCTGTCACTGTTGCTGTCAATGCATTTTTTGTCACCAGAGGTCTTTCTTTGCTAATATTAAGAAAACTATTTCTTACTAAAATGTGAAAATGGGTATCTGTATAGAGAATTCTTTGATAAGATGCTGAAGCAGACGGATTTATTTTAAAAGGCATTTAATGTTAAAGTTGAATGAAATCATTCCATTGAAATGTTTCATAGGGGCAAAAACTATGCATTGGAATTTAATTTTTTTTTTTTTTTTTTTCCCCCCTAAAGATATTCAGTTGAAACTCAGTGTGCAGACTGCATTAATTATTTTAATTTGCCTAGTTTTTAGGGTTAATTTAAATTTAAAGTGCAAATTTTCAACATTTCCAGAAATATTTTATACGTGTTTCGGAATAGGTTATTAAATTATTGCCAATTGTTAAAACAATGCAAAGAATAGTATTTCCTTTAAAATAAAAAGTTATTCGTGTGTAACTATTATAAACAGTAAAAAACCTTTTCTAATTACAATTTAGTGATTGCATGTTAAAAGCAGCATTGTATCATAAACTGTTTTATACTAACACATTAAAAATGAAAGAAAACCACAAAATAAACTATTTAATATGTGTTAAAAGCGGTAAATATAAAAAATTACATCATATTTCAAATGGTCAAATATAATATTGCCAAATAGTTTGAATTTAAAAATATATTTACATGAGACATTTATTCCTCATTTTTTATGATCTTTTAAATTATTGTTGCTAATTTTAAAGCTTCAAATAAAAATATTTCCTTTCTAGCAATAAAAATATTTACACATGAATTTTAAAAAAGAAATCAAATTTTAAAATAATAAATTTAATATGCTTTAAAAGCAGTAAATAAGAGATTGTGTCCTATTTAAAATGACGAAACAATAATATTACAAAACTGTTTTTTGTGATTTCTAAGAGCACAAATGATATTTCCTTTCTAACAACAAAAGTACTTTTGCGTGAATATTAAAAAAAGAAAGAAAATTTTGGGAATAATTTTGTAAGATTTAAAATGTTTTATTTAAAACAGCTGTCTTAATGCAGTGCAACTTATAGCATTGTTGAAAAATACTGGGAGACAGAACTCTATTTCTTTGATTTGTTTTATATTAGCTTGTTTACAAATGTTTAATCTGTTTTATTTGATCAAAGATGGAAACAATCATTGAATCTCTTAACAGTAGCTGATTCAGCCTTAAAATCTCCCTAATCAAAGAAGAATGTTTGAAAAAATTTTCGAATGTTTGTACAGAGTGACCACCTATAATTTTTTTTTTTTTTAATTTTTTTTTAATTTCTTCTGTAATCTTTTTAAAGCTGATCAAATTAACATATTTTTAGAATATCTGCTGTTTGAATGGAGTTGACGAATGTAACTCATTGGGAGTAGAGCCCCATAGTAAAACAAATTTTTGCTGTACCAAGAATTAGTTTTTTTCCCATCACGATAAAGGTATTTAGAATACTCTGTTTAGAAGAAAGTAAATGCTAGCGTATCAATTTCATGGATTTTCCGTTTAATTAAAATATATGCAATTAGTATGCTTAGTACAAGTTTAGGTATCTTTTTATCTATTTGCTATTAAAACTTGATATTTTGTTAAATAAAAATTATTTTATAGCTAATTTTTATTAAAATAATATTTATATGTCTATCTGCTTAATAATAGTTGACTTTTTTTAAAATAAAGTTATTCTTTTCACAGGGATAGCTCAGCTGTTACACCTGTTGAAGTTCATGTTGATGCCCAAAATCCTGACAGTATTTCAGAGACAGTTGCTAGAGAACAAATGGATCTTAGTTCTAATTTACAGGATTATTATCAGCTTGTTACTTCAGCTGCTGAAAAAGTAGAAGCTTCTGCAATTCCTCATCCTCCATGCAATGACTGTTTAATTTATCCTGCCTTACGTCTAAAGTTAACAAAAAGTTGCAAGAAACGCCATTGTAGCAGTACTGTTCCTGAAGATGTAGAGTCTGATTTTCAAAAAAACTCTGATAGTGTATCCCTTCATTGTGAATCCCATTTTTTGCCAAGTCATGTGCATTTCAGTGAGCTCAAAGAATGTTGTGTTAGTTATATTGATGAAAGTCCATCTGCAGACAGCTTGGCCAAGCCTTCTGAAAGCTGCTCTGATACTGAAGTATTTTTAGGTGTTGAAGGAAAAAATTGTAGAAGACATCTTAGTAATTGTAATCAAAACATAATGACCTACAGTGGCAAATACCCAGGTTTGTTACGAGAAGTTTCTACTAATAAGCGGCAGTCTGATACAAAATGTGTTACTAGATCAATTAGTTTCTGCAATAGCTGTACTTCTACTCATAAATCTTGCTGTCCTTTTGTGTTTCAAGATGAGACAAGAAATAAGAAAAGTGATAGGCACAATCTTCCCGTTGGAAGTTATTCTGCATCAAATGCCTTATCAAACAGAGCTTACAAAATACCTCGCAGCATGCAGGATATTTCTGTCGATGCTACTGCCAAAGATGATTTGATCTGCAGTCCCTCCCTGCCTACAGTAGTTCCTGCATCTGTGAGACCAAAACTTGAATCCATTCGTGATCACAAAACGTATTCACAGCTTGCAGATGACTTTGATCATGGTCTGAACTATTGTCAATTCGATGCCCAATCTTGTACTGCACTAAGTAGACTGGAAAAAGATAACCGAACATATCTGAGTCCTGAATCAGATAGTTTGGATGTCAAGTTGTCTGATGAAGATCTTCAAAACAGATAGGTGTTGTGAAGTTGGATGCCGTTTGTGTTGTGTGAATAATTGCTTAAAATATTTTGGAAAACAAAAATTCTGCTGTTAGGATCAGTAATTGTGATAAATGTGTAAAATTTGTAATTTTGATATTGAACCTGTAGAATAATTTCATCATGCAATCCTCTTCAAATACATATTAAAAGTAACATCTTATTTTATCTTTCAATGCTGAGCAAGATGCTTATGCAAGTGAATTGGGTGCTGGTTTTCTGTTTTTTAAATTTCATCTAGGTGTTTTCATAGACAATAAAATCAGACTTCTCTCATTATCAGGCTAATTTGCCCAGACTATCCATAAATCAATTTTTTAAGTTAGCATGATAAATGCTGCATGCTATTACAAGATTTTGATTTATGAATTTGCCAGTGATATAGTTTTATTTTCCTGTTAAATGTACTGGCGAGCTTGTATAGATATTATTCAAGATATATATTGTAATAAATATTTTATAAAAAGTGAAGCTTTTATATCATTTTTTCTGTCATTTATTTATTTATTTTACAGTGTTATGATTTGAATTAAATGTTAATTATGTTTAAATTAATATACAAACTTGATCTCAATCATTCTCTTTGTAATGTAAAATTATAACCTTCAGGTTAACATTTATTGCATTCCTTTAATAAGTACTTTTTTTAGGGGGAAGGGGGGGGGGGGTTGAAAAAAAAATCTTGCTCTTTTTTTTTTGTCTATTCCCCGTAAAATGATTTGGCTGAATTCTAAGTCCTTTTGTAGCTGTTTAGTGCTTTACTGCAATGCACCCATAGGCTTAAACTGTTTTAGAATATTTGCATTCTATGCAAATTGACTTTTTTCAAACTGGATGAAATCCAAAAACTATAAAATCAATCATGCTAACTTTTAAATTTAATGCAATTTATTGAGATTTGGGCCACTTTTAGTCTTTACTTTGTAAAAAAAGGGGCAAAGTTTGAAAAAAGATGTCAAAAACAGATTTCTTTTTTATTATCTGTCACTTTATTGATTTTCAATTTTTTTTACCTCTAAGTGCTTGAAGCATCAGACAGTATTATCTACTTTTATAATTCTTAATGAAAATTGATTGCTAACAGCTTTTGCAAGCTGTCTTATCCAGACCGATTGGAAGAACACTGTACTCATGATAAGACATTTACCCACGTAACTTGAACCACATCAATTTTTTTTATAAAAAAAAAGTTTTTAAATATAGATAATATTTTTCAAATGATAATAAATAAAATGAAAAAAACCACAAAGTTAAAGTCTTCATTACTGTTCCAGAAAAAAAGCTAAAACCCATTTTTTGTTAGCCTTCTTTGAGCAAGCATTAAAAGGAGAAAAAATTTTATCAGATGTAGAAGTCAAAATTTTTTTAATTGGCATTATACACATCCCAATATGTTTATTATCCATCAATTAAACTTTCAATTTCAATCTGTTGGTGTTTAGTCCAGCCATACTCAACCTAAAACCCAGCGTTTTTTAATTTATGGCCCGAGACATACATTCATTAATCCATATTTATAAAATTAAGTAGTTCAATAATGAGACCCCTGAAATAAGTCAGGGATAACAAGATTGTTTTCCTATCTCTGCTGTCAGTGAAGTAGTTAATGGGGATAAAAGATTTATGACCTTAATAGTTGTTTTGATGTTTTCATGAGAAGAAAAAATCTGTCCTGCTATTAATAAGTAGCTGGGTTTTGAATGTCTCTCATAGTTTCATATGAAAATAAATTTTGGATAGATGTTTGAAACCTGATTTTATGATAATCATGTTTAGTTTTACGTAGATCTCCTTCATAGACAGGGTTAACCTTAATGAAATTGTTGGAAGTCTGTTTTTATGCCCCCCCCCCCCCCAAATGATGTAGGTCAACATTTGAGAAGGATTTTCCACATTGTTTCTAAAAAATTAAATCTCTGAAATGAGCCGAAAGTGTTAGATTTTCAAATGTTTATAATGTTTTTAATTTCTCTGAATTAAACATCATCAAATATACTTGAAAAAATAATAATGATTAATATAAATATTGTATTAAAACATCTTAACTTTCATTTGCTTAGTTAAAAATTCTTTATAGATGAAGTCCTATTTGTGTTCCAGTGGTGTTAACATTTCTTTAATCTTAAACAGTAATCAAAACATCATTTTAAATTAAATTTTGCATTACACATTTCTATATTTAAATGATCAAGGAAATGCACTTGTACTGGGTCATTATTTTTTAATGTTTAAACACAAACCCACAATCCATTTCTAAAAAAATGTCCGAAAGAAATCTAACATCCTTAAATGTTAACATTCCCTAAACTGTTTAAGATGGTTTTTTCATTGAAACGTTAAATTATTTAGTCTTCAAAAGCAGATTATGGCAAATTCTTAGAGATTTCATTTAGAGATTTTATTTGAAATGTTTGTTAAATATTTTTAATTAAACTGCTGTTGATATACACTATTACATTATAAATAATTTGTTATATAGGCAGAAAGCTCAAATTGAATATATTGATTTTGAGGTGTGGCCCGATATTGCATTAATTCAGGAACCTTGGACACTTAATGGTAAAATCCTAGGTCTGAATATTAAAGGGTACAAAATCTTTTATGATGCTACCTGTGTAAGGCCTCGAGCTTGCATTATTATAAACTCGAAGCTTAATGCATTAAATCTTATTAATTATCTCGATGGTGACAATGTTGCTATCAAGGTTATTTATGAGTTTCAGGGACATAAAGATGAAATTATCTTAATGTCTGCTTATCTTCCTTTTGAAGAAAAAAATCCTCTTTCAGAGAAAATGAAAGCTCTTATTGAGCACTCTATTGAGGAGAATAAGAAATTAATTGTTGGCTGTGATGCTAATGCTCACCACATTATATGGGGCAGTACTGACTGCAACAAACGTGGTGAAGATCTTCTTGAAGACATATTAGGTTTTAACCTCTGTCTTCTTAATAAGGGCAATGAACCTACTTTTGTTACAAAAAATAGAAGGGAGGTTATTGACCTTACTATATGTAATAGCTCTTGCTATAATCATATTAAGGATTGGAAGGTGTCTGATGAAGTAACTATGTCTGACCACCGACTAATCATTTTTTCCGTTACAGGACCGACAAGACTTGTAACTGAATGTAGGAACCCCAGGAAGACTAACTGGGGTTCCTATTATGAGGATCTGGAGGCTGCTACTGGGAATCTAGTCGGTAAGTTGTCCTCGATAGTCGATTTGGAGCTGGCCGTTGACCAGTTGCAACATGCCATTCTCCAGTCGTACTATCAAAATTGTAAGGCTACTACTACTGACTCGCCAAGGTTAATTCCTTGGTGGTCTAAAGAGCTCACTATTTTACGTAGCAAATGCAGAAAGCTCTTTAATAGAGCTAAAAAGAGTGGTGATTGGGAAACCTATAAGATTTCTCTCACCAATTACAATAAAGCCATTAGGGATGCCAAAAGAAATTTTTGGAGGAATTTTTGCAGTGGCATTAATGATGTTCCTACTATGACAAAAATTGTGAAGATTATGGCCAAAGATAGGAACTGTAGCTTAAGTACTATTAAGCTTCCAAATGGCAACTTTACTAATTCTGGAAAGGAAACATTAGTTGAAATGCTAAGAGTTTATTTTCCAGGTTCTAGTGCTGTCATTGATGCTACTCCCTTCTCTCCTATTTCAACAAATAGTTGTGGGAGGAGTAAATGGGAGACTGCAAAGAAGGTTGTTACCTATGATAGGGTTGTTTGGGCTATTAAGTCTTTCAAACCTTTCAAAACTCCTGGTATGGATGGCATATTTCCTGCTCTTCTTCAGGAGGGTATTCAGCTCCTTGCTCCGGTACTTTGTAGAATTTTCAGGGCATGTATTGCCTATGGACATATTCCTAGTGCCTGGAGGCATACTAAGGTTATCTTTATTCCAAAAGCAGGGAAAGATAACTATTATGAGACTAAATCTTTCAGACCTATTAGTCTCGCATCTTTTCTGTTAAAAACATTGGAAAAGCTTATTGATAGGTATATTAGGGAAACTGTGCTGAAGGCTTTTCCACTTTCAGACTCTCAGCATGCCTATCAGCCTGGTAAGTCTACGGACACTGCTTTGTATAGTCTTTCATTCATTTTAGAGAAGACTTTGAGTTCTAAAGAAGTTGTGTTAGCAATCTTCTTAGATATTGAGGGTGCCTTTGACAAAGTCCCTCTAGAGACTATTCTTCGAGCCCTCATAAGGAGGGGCGTTGATGATACTATTGTTAACTGGATCAGGGTTCTGTTATCGTTTCGGTACATTAACGCTTCTCTTGGTGGTGATGATTGCACTGTCCATGCAACTGCCGGGTGTCCACAGGGGGGTGTTCTCTCACCTGTCCTTTGGTGCCTAGTTGTTGATTCACTTTTGAATGACATAACTTCTTCAGGCTTATCTTGCATAAGTTATGCTGATGATGTTGTTGTCATTGTTAGAGGAAAATTTATAAAAACAGTTTGCTCCCTTATGTCTGATGCACTCAGACGCATTGAAAAGTGGTGCAATAGTGAAGGGCTTTCAGCCAATCCACATAAGACCACAATGGTTGCCTTCACAAATTTGAAAAATATTGTGTTCTTTGGTTAGGCACTAACATGCTCTGATGATGTCAAATATCTTGGCATCTACTTTGATTCCAAACTTAACTGGAGGAGGCACTTTGCTGTCTAAACAAGGCCAAAAAAATCTTTTGGACTTGCAGAAATGCTGTTGGCAGAACCTGGGGCTTAAGTCCCAAGACTATCCTTTGGATATATAGGATGATTATTCGTCATATAGTTACTTATGGTTCCATTGTGTGGTGGTCTAGAACTAGGCTAGATTCAGCTAAAATAGAACTAAACAAGCTTCAGCGGATGGTTTGTATTGCTATGACTGGCTGTATCAGAACCACTCCTACGGCTTCTCTTGAGCTTTTGCTCGGTATGCATCCTCTCTTTATGTGTATAGAGGCTGAAGCCATCATATGCATGAGGAGGCTTAAATACTTAGGCCATTGGAAAGCTTATTCAGACTATTTGTCTTGGAAAAACTTTGATAGAGAGGTTATTGGATATCCTCACTTTGGCATGCCTAGTGATGGAATGCCTGTGAAATATGCCTTTGATAAAGCATATCAAATTCTTTTGCCCTCACGGGGTGATTGGGATTCAGTTCCTACCCATATTGGCAGGAAGTGCTCTATTTGGTATACAGATGGTTCAAAAATGAACAAAAATACTGGTGCTGGTGTCTGTTGCCCAGTCGATGGTATTAAGTATTCTTATCCCTTGGGCAGATACTCTACAGTCTTTCAGGCTGAGGTCTTTGCCATTCTTATGTGCTGCAGAATTTGTTTAGACATTGGCTATAGTAATAGATGTATACACATTTGTTCTGATAGTCAAGCAGCACTACTTGCTTTAAGTAAGCATGTTATAACCTCTCATATAGTATGGGATTGTTATACTTTACTCTGCAAATTGGCGATTGGCAACAGGGTTACTCTTTACTGGGTACCTGGGCACTCTGGTATAAGTGGTAATGAGTTGGCTGATGAATTGGCAAGGAATGGGTCTATCACTTCTTTTGTTGGTCCTGAGCCAGCTATTGGGATCTCTAGTAATCTTATTAGAACTACAGTCTTTAAGATCTTTAGAGAGAAGCAATATGTAGATTGGCGTAACATTAAAGGACAGTGTCAGGCAAAAGAACTTAACCATGGTTGTCCTAGTGTTAGGCATTAAGAGCTTTTAATGCTTAACAGGAATGGCATTAGAAAAGCCATTGGTCTTTTAACAGGGCATTGTCCTTTGAAGAGGCACCTTACTATTGGTGTAAAGAATGACCCAATATGTAGAGGTTGCCTTTATAAGGAAGAAACAGCTGTGCATGTTCTTTGTGAGTGCGAGGGGTTTTCTGCCCAAAGGTTTGAACACCTTGGTCATCATTTAATTGAGCCCTGGGAGCTAGAGCTTTTGAGATTCCTTTCATTCCTTTTTTTGAGATTCATTCCTTTGAGATGTCTGCTGAATTTTGCTTCAGCGACTGGCCTTTTTTAGGACTTCTTTCTCGGGTTAGTACAATAGACCTCTGGTCGCAGTGCTTGGTTCTTTGAACCCCCCATCTCTAAGTCTAAGTCTACTAAACATAATATATTTTATTATGAAATAGTGTGCTTGTTTGAAACTAACATCATGCCTTTTTTCCTTCTAAAATGAAAAAAAAAAATCAAATTTAGTAATTAAAGCAAAAAAATGTAGCACCTAATTAAAGATTATTTGTTTAATATTTTCTAATTTTAAGTAGCATTAACAATTAAATGCAGTAACTGATCATTTTGATAAATGTAAATATCACGAATATTTTATATAGTCTTGCATAATTATATTACAAAATATTAATGTGTGTAACTTTATTGTATTCTAGTAACTAAGGAAATTACTAATTTGCAATTTTTATAATTTCTGTAATTAACAATTAATAATTAAATTTTTTAAATTAAAGTTTAGAAATATAGATTGTTAGTAATTAGCAGTTTAATTGTTCTGGACACATAAAATTCTTGGTATCTATTCAGTATTTTAACACTGTAAAAAAAAAAAAAAAAAAAAATCAATTTATTTTTTTTTAAAATCATTTTTTTACACCCTATATATTTAATATATATTTAATATTTTTTTTTCCTATGGGCAGAAAACATAAATTAAATTCACAAATAAGAATTTTTTTCATAATTGATTCTGCTCTGCATACATATATAAATTCGTTAGACCACAGATAAAAAACAATAGAATGTCAGCATTCTTTGGATTCTGGCAAGTTTTGTTGTATAAGAAATCTTTTATTTAGGAGGATGTAAACTATTGTAATAGATAAAGATTAAAAACAATAATTTTAAAGCGCAGTTGTCAGCATTTAAGACGATCACATGAAAGAAAATTACTATTATACAAAAACTTAATTAACATAGAAATCTGCTAGAATTGTCTCAAAAGTTAAAAAGTAAGAGGAATTTTTTTTTCTTTATATCTCAACCCTCTTCCACTCCATAATTTGGCGATTGTATTATTACTGCAAAGTAACAAATAGCTCAGAATAAGTTACTTAATTTTAAAGGCTGTTTGAAAACACTAAAGATTTGCAAAAATTGAGATGGAAAAGAAACTGTAATTTAAATGCTAGTTTATTTTTTGTTGCCACAAAGTACCAAATAAAACAGGAAATGTAATATATTTTTTAAAATTTGCATTCTGAAGAAGGCAGAAGAGAAATGAAATTATGGAAAGAAGAAAGGATGAAAATTTATATTAACTGATTTCTTTGGCATTGCTTTCACCAAGGCTAACGTGACTTGTGGTAGTATTTTTAAAAGAACCTCAAGTTTGTGTGCAATGTCCAATGTGTACCTGCTCACTATGTAAAAATAGAAAAACTGCTAATTGTTGACATTTGTTATGTAATTTTTTTTCATGCTTTTTGAAAAATTGTATGGGGTAGTAATGAACAAATGAAGATTTTAAAATAAAGTTTACTCATGAAAAAATATGTTAAAAGAAGAGAAGTGAGTGCTCTGTAATGTACAGGCCAAAAACTTTAAAACAATATGCCATGCAAAAAAATCCATTGACCTTGGGGACATGCGTCCTAAAAATCAGAAATAAAAAAATCAAAGCCTTGTGAAAGTTTGTTTTGTCAAACTTTCAAATAAGTTTGTATCTTGCTGCAGCTTAAGAACAGAGTTAAAAAAAAAAAGTCATCTTAGGGGGAGGAAGGGAACAAATTTGTATGAGGGGGTAGAAAGGTTCATAATAGTAAAGAATGGTCCTAGGATTTTCCAATGATGTATCACGTGTTGGTTTGGCAGGTGTATTGTGTACGCACTGTGAAATCTTGTAAAAAAAAAAAAAAAAAAATCAGTCTCAAAACTTTTAGTTCCACATTCCATCATCAGGGAATCTTTTCTTAACAAAACTGTTTCTGAATGAAACTCCATTAAATAACCCACTCAGAAGTAGTATATTAGACAAGGACTTCAGTAAGAATTTAAAAAGTTTGATGAAATGTTATTCAAAAATAGTGGTAAGTACCCTTTTAAAAATTTTATCTATAATAATAAGGAGACAAGTATGTTTGTGTATTAGCGCTGTTCTGAAGAGACCGCTGCATGTAGAGTTACAAAAGGAGGTGGGTTAATAAAGGCCATTCTTCGCCCATCAGCACCTAGACGTGACATACATTTTTTTCGTTAGTATATCTCATAACAAGTAAGAAAATAATATCTTGAATGAAGGTTTAACCCCTTGGGGACGAGCGACCACTATATATGCCGGCACCGATTGTACTCAGATCCCGCGAGATTACCATTCATGCCGGCGCTGTTTGTACTCATATCCCGCGAGACTAGCATTCATGCCGATCAAACGGAACGTTTTGTTTTTCACAGTTTAGCATATAAAAAATTTATCCTAATTCTATTTGAATGTATATTAAGGAAGAAGACTTCTCCTGCAAATTAGGAAAGCTAATGAAAACATTTTTTTTTTAAATCCACGCGAATTTAATTTTTTATGGAAATGCTACAATGGGAAAAAGATTATTTTTTCATCACGTCTTTGTGTTTCATAAATCTTTTTACGCGTCTATTAAAACTTTATTTTTCTTTATTAGAAATAATGCTACTGAACTTCAGAAGGAAAAAATTGCGGTTAAAGAATAGGATCATAAGAAAGCATATAATTCACGTAAGTAAGCGTATTAGTAAGCACATTTACGATTACGAATGATAACATGAACATCTGATTCATTGCTTTTTTTTCCCGCTCTTTTATCTCGATCAGAAATAGTGGCAAAAACCGACGTCATTATTTCGTGTTTTCTTTCTTGTAGAAGGAAAGATTTATCTTTTTTATATTTTTATTTTATTTCAGGAGTGCTTCGTAGTTAAAAAATAATAAGAAAGAAAGAAAAATGTTACATACTGATTGTGGGAGCTGATACGCTGATAACATTCTTTCTCAGTGCAGCTAAATTAAGAATATTTTTCTGCGTTCTTCTTTTGATTAATTTTTACTTTTCACACTTGTTTAAATTAATTCGTTTTAAATTAATAGTATATATTTAAGCGATATCGTTTATTAACTAATTAAAATGTCTAAAAGACGCCGGTATTTGACTTTTTCTTCGGAAAGTGAATTTTCCGAAAGTGATAGTGACTCAAATACTATAATTGATTCGGACAATTTGGATAAGTCTAATGATGAATCTCAGAGTGAAACTGATGATTTAGATAACTGATTATTAGAGATTTATTTAGATTAACTGATGATTTATCTAATATGTTTTACATTACATGCTTGCATATATATACATTTCATTTTAAAAATTACTAGTAACATAAACAAAAGTTTTTAAAGGGTGTTTTAAGTTTTAAAGAGTATTTTAAAGTATTATTGTGTTTTATTCATTATTATTCAAGATTTTTTTCTTACTTATATATTAGATTATATGTTAACATAGATTTTAAAAGATAATTTTAACATCAACGAAAGTTTTGAAAGTTTCAAATCATTATTAAATTTTATTCATAATTATCCAATAATTTTTATTTGATATACTTTATTATACGATATACCATATGGAAATATATTTTCTATTTCTGAAATAATTTTAACATAAACATATTTTGGAAAGGTACATTTTTAATTTTTACTCTGATTTGCACATCATTACTGATTATTATTCAAGACTGTTTGTTTGTTTTTAATTATGTGTTATATATACACTATCTACCAAAAAGTATTTGTACACTTTCAGTTTTTGACATTTTGTCAAATATTTAAAAATATACTGGTCGGATTCTTCTGGAACTTCAGAAATATAAAGATTATGTTTCACTTTATATTTATTTACATTCATTTGTTAAGCGGGTAATTAGGGGGCCGGCAAAAAAACAAAGAATAATAGAAATATTTGGAATCGCCCTGTACATGAAAATGCACGAAACGACTTATCGCTTTAGAATACAAATATATGAATACAGTAGAATATGTACACTAATTTTTGTGAGAATAACATGTATATTTATGGCGATTGAGCGATTTTTTGAAAAATTCAAAAAATTCTGGTATGTTTTTTGTTTATATCATGCTGGGTTTTTGACCAAATTTAACGCAAATATCAGAAAAATTGGCAAAATGCAGTAGAAAAAATGTAGCGCAATTGGAATATAAATGTATTAAATATTTTATGAAATATGAGTAGTTGTATAAAATATTTTTTTATCTGCGCATGCGCGAACAAGAAAAACATTTTTTTTACATCATTTAATAGTCAATTCTATGGAGTGACTTATAAAAAAAATCCAATCAAATATCGTGAAAATTCAAAAAGATATCATTATTTTAGTGAGATGTTTTTACTCTGCTCTCTAAAAACGGCTGAATCTTAAGGGATTCTCCACAAATTGACATTTTTTAATAACTGACTTAAAAAAAAAACTAGAATTGAATTAATACAATATCTAATACAATATTGCTGCTAATAAGTACTTGACAATTGTGATAGAAAAGAAAAAGAGCTTTATTCGCATTCAGGGCCAAAACTAAGAGAGGGGGGGGGGGGGAGAAGGGCATGTGCTCCGGGCGCTAGGATGAAAGTGTTCCAAATGTATCTTTCGTTTGGCGATTTTTTTCATGGCTATGTTTAGCATAATATTGTTAAAATTATTATATCTGGGCTATGCTAAAGCATAAAAAAATCTAATGATGATGGCTTAAGGTCCCTGCCCCTACCCGCGAAGATGCTCACGAGCTAATGCTATTCCTATGGGGATGCATTTTTCTAACTCTTTTGCATTTGGACATTTTTAAATAATATGTTTTGCATTGGATAGCGGAAGTCCTTTTCAAGATCGCTCCGTGATTACTTTTTCAATTTTGGCGTAGATATTTTTATAATGTTTCTTTCACTTCCAAAAGCGGTTCTGAAAGTGAAACTAACTTTATAAAAAATATCTATGACTCAAATCGAAAAAGTAGTCAAGGAGCGATTTTGAGAGGGACTTCCGCTATCCAATGCAAAAAAAAAAAAAAAAAAAAAAAAAAATTGAAAATTTCAAAATGCGAAAGAGTTATTAGAAAAATGCCTCCCCACAGGAATAGCATTAGCTCAGCAGTGTCTTCGCGGGCAGGGACAAGGGCCTTAAAGATCCTGTTGAAAGTAGAATTTTTTTGATTCGGTTTAAAGTATCAAATTGGAGTATTTTAATAAAGCAGAATACGTTATTTTATATTACATATTTTAAGTTTTAAAATAAGTCGGCTATTAATAAATTGGAGAAATTTTCTTTGTAAATATGCCTTGCGAAGGAGGGGGAAAGGGGTACCTTCAAAATCCACGTTTGCCTCGGGAAAAAAAAGACTGGTTTTGGCCCTGTTCACATTTAATAATTTGTAGATCCTCCTCGAGAGGCAATTACAGCTGCGACTCTCCTGGGCATGCTCTCAACTAGTCCTTGTATTACATTAAATGGTATTTTATTCCACTCTGTTTGCACAAGGCAGGTAAGCTCTTTTACTGATTTTGGGCGTGTGTCACCCGCCTTAATTCAACGATCCAACTCATCCCAGAGGTTCTCTATTGGGTTCAGGTCTGGGCTCTGGGCAGGCCACTCGAGTCGATGCACTTCATTATCAGCATACCAATCCATGCTGGACCTCGCTACATGGCAGCTTGCGTTGTCATCCTGGAAATAACATGGGTCCAATCCATAGTATTGCCACAACGTAGGAAGTACACTGTTGTCCAGTATATTACAGTAGGCATCGGTATTGAGCTTACCATGAATTGGGACCAAGGGTCCTAGTCCGAACCAGGAAAAACAACCCCAGAACATAATTCCCCCTCCGCCAAATTTAACTGTGGGCACAATACATTCTGGTAGGAGGCGTTCTCCAGGCAGACGCCAGACCCAGACCCTACCATCAGAACGATAAAGGGTGAACCTTGATTCATCACTCCAGAGAACCTGTTTCCATTGCTGTACAGTCCATTGCTGGCGTGTTTTGCACCAACTTAACCGAGCTGCGCGGTTGGAATTGGTGATTAAAAGCTTATGGGCGGCAGCACGGCCATAAAAATTAAGCAGATGAGCTTCCTTACGGATGGTATTCATGGAAACAACACATCCTGAAGCTTGTTGAAATTCTTGGCGTATGTGTTACATTGGTTGGTTGCGGTTCTTCCGAATTTCTCTAGACAGAACCCGTCGGTCTCTATCTCCCAGTTTCGTCGGTCTGCCTACTCTGGCCACATTCTGACAATCACCATTCAGCTTCCATTTTCTAATCACATAAGCCACAGTCGTTTTGGGGGTAATTAAGCTCGCTAGATATGTCGATTAAAGATCGGCCATTTCGGTGGTACCCGATGATCACACCTTTCTCAAAATCAGACAGCTCTGTTCTTCTTGGCATCATGCATGCGATTGATGTCAGTGTTGTTTTCGACACCACATTTAACAGTGGAGAACTTGACGTATTTCAGGATCGCAGATATCGGCATTTGCATAAGAGCCATTATCAATTATGTATCAATGGGTAGATTTGACACAAATGCTTCGATTTTTTATAATTATTTTTATCCTGAAATAGGTTCGTTCTGGTAATTATCTAAGAAAAGAAGTAAATCACCAGTAAAAAACGTAAATGGAGATATGGCAATTTGCGTAAAATCTGACGTCATTCAACTGCTTTCAGAGACCAATTGAAAATCAGTTCACTCCTATCCACAATAACTTTCTGAATTTCCACGAAATTCGATCGGATTTTTTTATGGGTAGCTCCATAGAGTTGAATATTAAATTATGTAAAATGATAAATTTTATCGTTCACGCAGGGATGCAAGTTAGTCACTTTTCTCACTTTTAGTCACCTTTTTTTGAAATTTTGTCACTTTTAGTCACTATTTTTAAAAAAAAGTCACTTTTAGTAACTTTTTTGACTAAAGATAGGCTGTGAAAGCAGTATTGTATTTAGAAACGTTTCTCTGTGAAGGATTTCTTTGGCTTATAGGTAAACATTGTAGAATTCCGGAGTGGAAAATTGTACTTTTTGACGAATGACATTATTCTCCCTCCCCTTTCCTTTATGATAAGTTATCCCGTAAGTATTTACTTACATGGATTATAACGCTTAATTTTAACGCTTAATCTCTTGGGAAAATTTCTTTAAAAGATTTAGTTTGTAATAATGTATTGTCATGGTATTATGGAATTTGGAAGGGATTGCTAGAAAATACATGAAAGTATGTATTTTATGAACATTTGAATACAATTTTCTGTCGCCTGATATTTCATACCACCCTTAATATAGAATGGTCTGTCCCGACTATTCTTGAGTAGGAGACATGATGACATTTAATTTTCCATTGATGATGGTCAAATGCATCGTTCAAAACAGCTTTGTAGTTATGGATTTTTAATATTTAAATCTATGCACTTTGATACATTTCATTTGTGTTTAATTATTTTTAGCTCACAGGCTATCATATAGCCTGAGAGCTTATGTGCCCCTCCTTTCTGTATGTACGTGCGTTCGTGCGTAACGCGATAACTCATGATAAAAATATCGGATCCACTTGAAATTTTGTATATAGGTTTATCCTGATAAGGCACTTCCCTGATTAGTTTTTGGAGTTCATTCGATATGTAAAAGAGGGGGAACGGGGGGCTCATGCCCCTCCCCTTAATGGATATAAAGGGGTTTTTCATGCAGAATTAAGTTTTTGTCCAAAATTTAGATGTAGGATCATTCTGATGAGGCGATTCCGTGACTGTTATTATGTGTTCATTGTATAAGTATAAACAGGGGGAACGGGGGGCTCATCCCCCCCTTAATTGATATAAACGGGATTTTCATGCAGAATTAACAGTTTTCGTTCAAAATTTAGATATAGGATCATTCTGATGAGGCGAGTCCGTGGCTGTTATTAGGTGTTGATTGAATAAGTATAAACAGGGGGAACGGGGGTTCTAATGCCCCTCCCCTCAACTTGCATAAATGGATTTTTCAATCAGAATTGTCAGATTTCGTTCAAATCTCTGAATAGTTTTGGAAGTTTAATGCTTAAGTATAAAAGAGGGGAATAACTCCTCTTAAATTATATAAATGCTAAATGGGTTATTATTAAGAATTATCCGATTTGCTCTTAATTTTGGATATAGATTTTTTAATATGATAAATCATGTACTTGATAGTTTAGGAAGTTCAATGATTAAGTATAAAAAAGGAGAAAGGGGAGAGCTGTTTCCCTTTCTTAATTTTTTTTTTTCGAACGGAATTAACGGAAATACAAGGCTGTTATGTATAATTAGTATGCGTAACCTGCGAGCAGTGTTCTCGCTGTCGCTCGCCAATGCGCCAAATTGCGACTCAATTCTTCATTTGGCGAGTAAACAAGCGATTCAATTCGCCAAATTGCTAGTGCTCAATTTTTGCTTTCTCTTTTTTCTTTTTCATATATATGCATATATATTTATAGATATTTTTAATATATTTGTAACGGATAGTTGAAATTAGATTAATAACAATAGCTGTCACAGTTATAAAAACTTGGGTTATTTTAGAACATATTGAAAATAAGGGAATACTTTGAAGAATTAAAGTCTTTTTTTTCTGCTACATGGCAAATCTATTTGGCTAATACTTTTTTTCATTTGGCGAATGTTTTTTATTTTTAATTAGCCAAATTACTAACGTTGGTCAAATGTCAGCGAGAACACTGCCTGTGAGCTCAATGCCATCAGTTTAACTGGGCAATATTCTTTTTATTTTGAGATGAATTTAGCTTTAGAATTTTAACTTCTCTTTATTTCCACCATTTTATCTTAAACATGTTCCTTTTTTTTTTTTTTTTTTTTTTTTTTTTTTTTGTATAGTTAGTTGCAGTTAAAATATGAGTTTGTCTCAGAAAATATTCAAGGATGTTACCAATCAGCTTTTTAGCTCACAGGCTATCATAGCCTGAGAGCTTATGTGCCCGTCCGTTCTGTATGTATGTTCGTATGTACGTAACGCGATAACTTATGATAAAAATATCCGATCCACTTGAAATTTTGTATGTAGGTATATCCTGACAAGGCGCTTCCCTGATTAGTTTTTGGAGTTCATTCGATATGTATAAGAGGGGGAACGGGGGGCTCATGCCCCCCGTTAGTTGATATAGATGGGATTTTCATGCAGAATTAAGTTTTCAAAATTTAGATTAGGATCATTCTGATGAGGCGATTCCGTGACTGTTATTAGGTGTTCATTGAATAAGTATAAATAGGGGGAACAGGGGTTCTAATGTCCTCCCCCCCTTAATTTATATAAATGGGTTTTTCAAGCAGAATTTTCAGATTTCGTTCAAATCTCTGAATAGTTTTGGAAGTTTAATGGTTAAGTATAAAAGAGGGGGATAACTCTTTTTAAATTATATAAATGCTAAATGGGTTTTTATTAAGAATTATCTAATTTGCTCTGAATTTTGGATATAGATTTTTTATATGATAAAGCATGTCTTTGATAGTATAGGAGGTTCAATGATTAAGTATAAAAAAAGAGAAAAGGGGAGAGCTGTTTCCCCTTCTTAATTTTTTTTTTCGAACGGAATTAACCCTTGAAAATATAAAGCTTTAATGTGCAATCAGTATTTGTAGCCTGTGAGCTGAATGCCTTCAGTTTAACTGGGCAGTATTCTTTTTTAATATCACTATTTGCAAGCAGATTTTCCATTGCTAATGGAAAATGAAGGTTGTTCTTTAAAAATAGAGGTTATTAAAAAGTGATAGGTAGCATCCCTGATATTTTTTTGTGCCAATAGCCTACTTATTATTTTCAATTTTTAAAAAAATGTTATATTAACATTGTATTTTTTGTTTTATATGATTAAAGAAAACTGAGGTTTGATCTTATCTGGCATTTTGGTAGGGGATTTTCATTTAAAAAACAAATGTATTTCATTTAAATGATTAATTTGCAAATTTATTGAAAAAAATCTTTGTCTTGTACCATTTACGTCACTTTTTTTTTTTTTTTTTTGCTTTAGTATTTTTTTTTACATGTTTTAGTCACTTTTATGATACGCTTTAGTCACTTATTTTGACATACTTTAGTCACTTTTTTGGAATTTTAGTCACTTTTCTCACTTTTTGGAAGCATTATTACAGTTGCATGCCTGTTCACGCATACGCTGATTAAAAAATATTTCATACAAATATTCATATTTTAGAAAACTTTTAATATATTGGAATCGCCCTGTACATGAAAATGCACGATAACGACTTATCGCTTTAGAATACAAATATATGAATACAGTAGAATATGTACACTAATTTTTGTGAGAATAACATGTATATTTATGGCGATTGAGCGATTTTTTGAAAAATTCAAAAAATTCTGGTATGTTTTTTGTTTATATCATGCTGGGTTTTTGACCAAATTTAACGCAAATATCAGAAAAATTGGCAAAATGCAGTAGAAAAAATGTAGCGCAATTGGAATATAAATGTATTAAATATTTTATGAAATATGAGTAGTTGTATAAAATATTTTTTTATCTGCGCATGCGCGAACTAGAAAAACATTTTTTTTACATCATTTAATAGTCAATTCTATGGAGTGACTTATAAAAAAAATCCAATCAAATATCGTGAAAATTCAAAAAGATATCATTATTTTAGTGAGATGTTTTTACTCTGCTCTCTAAAAACGGCTGAATCTTAAGGGATTCTCCACAAATTGACATTTTTTTATAACTGACTTTAAAAAAAAACTAGAATTGAATTAATACAATATCTAATACAATATTGCTGCTAATAAGTACTTGACAATTGTGATAGAAAAGAAAAAGAGCTTTATTCGCATTCAGGGCCAAAACTAAGAGAGGGGGGGGGGGAGAAGGGCATGTGCTCCGGGCGCTAGGATGAAAGTGTTCCAAATGTATCTTTCGTTTGGCGATTTTTTTCATGGCTATGTTTAGCATAATATTGTTAAAATTATTATATCTGGGCTATGCTAAAGCATAAAAAAATCTAATGATGATGGCTTAAGGTCCCTGCCCCTACCCGCGAAGATGCTCACGAGCTAATGCTATTCCTATGGGGATGCATTTTTCTAACTCTTTTGCATTTGGACATTTTTAAATAATATGTTTTGCATTGGATAGCGGAAGTCCTTTTCAAGATCGCTCCGTGATTACTTTTTCAATTTTGGCGTAGATATTTTTATAATGTTTCTTTCACTTCCAAAAGCGGTTCTGAAAGTGAAACTAACTTTATAAAAAATATCTATGACTCAAATCGAAAAAGTAGTCAAGGAGCGATTTTGAGAGGGACTTCCGCTATCCAATGCAAGAAAAAAAAAAAAAAAAAAAAAAAAAAAATTGAAAATTTTAAAATGCGAAAGATTTATTAGAAAAATGCCTCCCCACAGGAATAGCATTAGCTCAGCAGTGTCTTCGCGGGCAGGGACAAGGGCCTTAAAGATCCTGTTGAAAGTAGAATTTTTTTGATTCGGTTTAAAGTATCAAATTGGAGTATTTTAATAAAGCAGAATACGTTATTTTATATTACATATTTTAAGTTTTAAAATAAGTCGGCTATTAATAAATTGGAGAAATTTTCTTTGTAAATATGCCTTGCGAAGGAGGGGGAAAGGGGTACCTTCAAAATCCACGTTTGCCTCGGGAAAAAAAAGACTGGTTTTGGCCCTGTTCACATTTAATAATTTGTAGATCCTCCTCGAGAGGCAATTACAGCTGCGACTCTCCTGGGCATGCTCTCAACTAGTCCTTGTATTACATTAAATGGTATTTTATTCCACTCTGTTTGCACAAGGCAGGTAAGCTCTTTTACTGATTTTGGGCGTGTGTCACCCGCCTTAATTCAACGATCCAACTCATCCCAGAGGTTCTCTATTGGGTTCAGGTCTGGGCTCTGGGCAGGCCACTCGAGTCGATGCACTTCATTATCAGCATACCAATCCATGCTGGACCTCGCTACATGGCAGCTTGCGTTGTCATCCTGGAAATAACATGGGTCCAATCCATAGTATTGCCACAACGTAGGAAGTACACTGTTGTCCAGTATATTACAGTAGGCATCGGCATTGAGCTTACCATGAATTGGGACCAAGGGTCCTAGTCCGAACCAGGAAAAACAACCCCAGAACATAATTCCCCCTCCGCCAAATTTAACTGTGGGCACAATACATTCTGGTAGGAGGCGTTCTCCAGGCAGACGCCAGACCCAGACCCTACCATCAGAACGATAAAGGGTGAACCTTGATTCATCACTCCAGAGAACCTGTTTCCATTGCTGTACAGTCCATTGCTGGCGTGTTTTGCACCAACTTAACCGAGCTGCGCGGTTGGAATTGGTGATTAAAAGCTTATGGGCGGCAGCACGGCCATAAAAATTAAGCAGATGAGCTTCCTTACGGATGGTATTCATGGAAACAACACATCCTGAAGCTTGTTGAAATTCTTGGCGTATGTGTTACATTGGTTGGTTGCGGTTCTTCCGAATTTCTCTAGACAGAACCCGTCGGTCTCTATCTCCCAGTTTCGTCGGTCTGCCTACTCTGGCCACATTCTGACAATCACCATTCAGCTTCCATTTTCTAATCACATAAGCCACAGTCGTTTTGGGGTAATTAAGCTCGCTAGATATGTCGATTAAAGATCGGCCATTTCGGTGGTACCCGATGATCACACCTTTCTCAAAATCAGACAGCTCTGTTCTTCTTGGCATCATGCATGCGATTGATGTCAGTGTTGTTTTCGACACCACATTTAACAGTGGAGAACTTGACGTATTTCAGGATCGCAGATATCGGCATTTGCATAAGAGCCATTATCAATTATGTATCAATGGGTAGATTTGACACAAATGCTTCGATTTTTTATAATTATTTTTATCCTGAAATAGGTTCGTTCTGGTAATTATCTAAGAAAAGAAGTAAATCACCAGTAAAAAACGTAAATGGAGATATGGCAATTTGCGTAAAATCTGACGTCATTCAACTGCTTTCAGAGACCAATTGAAAATCAGTTAAGGCGAATGAATGAGGCAATCAGAATCAGAAATTTTTCAATCAGAATTGTCAGATTTCGTTCAAATCTCTGAATAGTTTTGGAAGTTTAATGCTTAAGTATAAAGGAGGGGAATAACTCCTCTTAAATTATATAAATGCTAAATGGGTTATTATTAAGAATTATCCGATTTGCTCTTAATTTTGGATATAGATTTTTTAATATGATAAATCATGTACTTGACAGTTTAGGAAGTTCAATGATTAAGTATAAAAAAGGAGAAAGGGGAGAGCTGTTTCCCTTTCTTAATTTTTTTTTTTCGAACGGAATTAACGGAAATACAAGGCTGTTATGTATAATTAGTATGCGTAACCTGCGAGCAGTGTTCTCGCTGTCGCTCGCCAATGCGCCAAATTGCGACTCAATTCTTCATTTGGCGAGTAAACAAGCGATTCAATTCGCCAAATTGCTAGTGCTCAATTTTTGCTTTCTCTTTTTTCTTTTTCATATATATGCATATATATTTATAGATATTTTTAATATATTTGTAACGGATAGTTGAAATTAGATTAATAACAATAGCTGTCACAGTTATAAAAACTTGGGTTATTTTAGAACATATTGAAAATAAGGGAATACTTTGAAGAATTAAAGTCTTTTTTTTCTGCTACATGGCAAATCTATTTGGCTAATACTTTTTTTCATTTGGCGAATGTTTTTTATTTTTAATTAGCCAAATTACTAACGTTGGTCAAATGTCAGCGAGAACACTGCCTGTGAGCTCAATGCCATCAGTTTAACTGGGCAATATTCTTTTTATTTTGAGATGAATTTAGCTTTAGAATTTTAACTTCTCTTTATTTCCACCATTTTATCTTAAACATGTTCCTTTTTTTTTTTTTTTTTTTTTTTTTTTTTTTTTTTTTGTATAGTTAGTTGCAGTTAAAATATGAGTTTGTCTCAGAAAATATTCAAGGATGTTACCAATCAGCTTTTTAGCTCACAGGCTATCATAGCCTGAGAGCTTATGTGCCCGTCCGTTCTGTATGTATGTTCGTATGTACGTAACGCGATAACTTATGATAAAAATATCCGATCCACTTGAAATTTTGTATGTAGGTATATCCTGACAAGGCGCTTCCCTGATTAGTTTTTGGAGTTCATTCGATATGTATAAGAGGGGGAACGGGGGGCTCATGCCCCCCGTTAGTTGATATAGATGGGATTTTCATGCAGAATTAAGTTTTCAAAATTTAGATTAGGATCATTCTGATGAGGCGATTCCGTGACTGTTATTAGGTGTTCATTGATTAAGTATAAATAGGGGGAACAGGGGTTCTAATGCCCCCTCCCGTTAGTTGATATAAATGGGATTTTCATGCAGAATTAAGTTTTCAAAATTTAGATTAGGATCATTCTGATGAGGCGATTCCGTGACTGTTATTAGGTGTTCATTGAATAAGTATAAATAGGGGGAACAGGGGTTCTAATGCCCCCCCCCCGTTAGTTGATATAAATGGGATTTTCATGCAGAATTAAGTTTTCGTTCAAAATTTAGATTAGGATCATTCTGATGAGGCGATTCAGTGACTGTTATTAGTTGTTCATTGAATAAGTATAAATAGGGGGAACAGGGGTTCTAATGCCCCCCCCCCGTTAGTTGATATAAATGGGATTTTCATGCAGAATTAAGTTTTCGTTCAAAATTTAGATTAGGATCATTCTGATGAGGCGATTCCGTGACTGTTATTAGGTGTTCATTGAATAAGTATAAATAGGGGGAACAGGGGTTCTAATGCCCCCCCCCGTTAGTTGATATAAATGGGATTTTCATGCAGAATTAAGTTTTCGTTCAAAATTTAGATTAGGATCATTCTGATGAGGCGATTCCGTGACTGTTATTAGGTGTTCATTGAATAAGTATAAATAGGGGGAACAGGGGTTCTAATGTCCTCCCCCCCTTAATTTATATAAATGGGTTTTTCAAGCAGAATTTTCAGATTTCGTTCAAATCTCTGAATAGTTTTGGAAGTTTAATGGTTAAGTATAAAAGAGGGGGATAACTCTTTTTAAATTATATAAATGCTAAATGGGTTTTTATTAAGAATTATCTAATTTGCTCTGAATTTTGGATATAGATTTTTTATATGATAAAGCATGTCTTTGATAGTATAGGAGGTTCAATGATTAAGTATAAAAAAAGAGAAAAGTGGAGAGCTGTTTCCCCTTCTTAATTTTTTTTTTCGAACGGAATTAACCCTTGAAAATATAAATCTTTAATGTGCAATCAGTATTTGTAGCCTGTGAGCTGAATGCCTTCAGTTTAACTGGGCAGTATTCTTTTTTAATATCACTATTTGCAAGCAGATTTTCCATTGCTAATGGAAAATGAAGGTTGTTCTTTAAAAATAGAGGTTATTAAAAAGTGATAGGTAGCATCCCTGATATATTTTTGTGCCAATAGCCTACTTATTATTTTCAATTTTTAAAAAAATGTTATATTAACATTGTATTTTTTGTTTTATATGATTAAAGAAAACTGAGGTTTGATCTTATCTGGCATTTTGGTAGGGGATTTTCATTTAAAAAACAAATGTATTTCATTTAAATGATTAATTTGCAAATTTATTGAAAAAAATCTTTGTCTTGTACCATTTACGTCACTTTTTTTTTTTTTTTTTTTTTGCTTTAGTATTTTTTTTTACATGTTTTAGTCACTTTTATGATACGCTTTAGTCACTTATTTTGACATACTTTAGTCACTTTTTTGGAATTTTAGTCACTTTTCTCACTTTTTGGAAGCATTATTACAGTTGCATGCCTGTTCACGCATACGCTGATTAAAAAATATTTCATACAAATATTCATATTTTAGAAAACTTTTAATATATTGGAATCGCCCTGTACATGAAAATGCACGATAACGACTTATCGCTTTAGAATACAAATATATGAATACAGTAGAATATGTACACTAATTTTTGTGAGAATAACATGTATATTTATGGCGATTGAGCGATTTTTTGAAAAATTCAAAAAATTCTGGTATGTTTTTTGTTTATATCATGCTGGGTTTTTGACCAAATTTAACGCAAATATCAGAAAAATTGGCAAAATGCAGTAGAAAAAATGTAGCGCAATTGGAATATAAATGTATTAAATATTTTATGAAATATGAGTAGTTGTATAAAATATTTTTTTTATCTGCGCATGCGCGAACTAGAAAAACATTTTTTTTACATCATTTAATAGTCAATTCTATGGAGTGACTTATAAAAAAAATCCAATCAAATATCGTGAAAATTCAAAAAGATATCATTATTTTAGTGAGATGTTTTTACTCTGCTCTCTAAAAACGGCTGAATCTTAAGGGATTCTCCACAAATTGACATTTTTTTATAACTGACTTTAAAAAAAAACTAGAATTGAATTAATACAATATCTAATACAATATTGCTGCTAATAAGTACTTGACAATTGTGATAGAAAAGAAAAAGAGCTTTATTCGCATTCAGGGCCAAAACTAAGAGAGGGGGGGGGGGAGAAGGGCATGTGCTCCGGGCGCTAGGATGAAAGTGTTCCAAATGTATCTTTCGTTTGGCGATTTTTTTCATGGCTATGTTTAGCATAATATTGTTAAAATTATTATATCTGGGCTATGCTAAAGCATAAAAAAATCTAATGATGATGGCTTAAGGTCCCTGCCCCTACCCGCGAAGATGCTCACGAGCTAATGCTATTCCTATGGGGATGCATTTTTCTAACTCTTTTGCATTTGGACATTTTTAAATAATATGTTTTGCATTGGATAGCGGAAGTCCTTTTCAAGATCGCTCCGTGATTACTTTTTCAATTTTGGCGTAGATATTTTTATGTTTCTTTCACTTCCAAAAGCGGTTCTGAAAGTGAAACTAACTTTATAAAAAATATCTATGACTCAAATCGAAAAAGTAGTCAAGGAGCGATTTTGAGAGGGACTTCCGCTATCCAATGCAAGAAAAAAAAAAAAAAAAATTGAAAATTTTAAAATGCGAAAGAGTTATTAGAAAAATGCCTCCCCACAGGAATAGCATTAGCTCAGCAGTGTCTTCGCGGGCAGGGACAAGGGCCTTAAAGATCCTGTTGAAAGTAGAATTTTTTTGATTCGGTTTAAAGTATCAAATTGGAGTATTTTAATAAAGCAGAATACGTTATTTTATATTACATATTTTAAGTTTTAAAATAAGTCGGCTATTAATAAATTGGAGAAATTTTCTTTGTAAATATGCCTTGCGAAGGAGGGGGAAAGGGGTACCTTCAAAATCCACGTTTGCCTCGGGAAAAAAAAGACTGGTTTTGGCCCTGTTCACATTTAATAATTTGTAGATCCTCCTCGAGAGGCAATTACAGCTGCGACTCTCCTGGGCATGCTCTCAACTAGTCCTTGTATTACATTAAATGGTATTTTATTCCACTCTGTTTGCACAAGGCAGGTAAGCTCTTTTACTGATTTTGGGCGTGTGTCACCCGCCTTAATTCAACGATCCAACTCATCCCAGAGGTTCTCTATTGGGTTCAGGTCTGGGCTCTGGGCAGGCCACTCGAGTCGATGCACTTCATTATCAGCATACCAATCCATGCTGGACCTCGCTACATGGCAGCTTGCGTTGTCATCCTGGAAATAACATGGGTCCAATCCATAGTATTGCCACAACGTAGGAAGTACACTGTTGTCCAGTATATTACAGTAGGCATCGGCATTGAGCTTACCATGAATTGGGACCAAGGGTCCTAGTCCGAACCAGGAAAAACAACCCCAGAACATAATTCCCCCTCCGCCAAATTTAACTGTGGGCACAATACATTCTGGTAGGAGGCGTTCTCCAGGCAGACGCCAGACCCAGACCCTACCATCAGAACGATAAAGGGTGAACCTTGATTCATCACTCCAGAGAACCTGTTTCCATTGCTGTACAGTCCATTGCTGGCGTGTTTTGCACCAACTTAACCGAGCTGCGCGGTTGGAATTGGTGATTAAAAGCTTATGGGCGGCAGCACGGCCATAAAAATTAAGCAGATGAGCTTCCTTACGGATGGTATTCATGGAAACAACACATCCTGAAGCTTGTTGAAATTCTTGGCGTATGTGTTACATTGGTTGGTTGCGGTTCTTCCGAATTTCTCTAGACAGAACCCGTCGGTCTCTATCTCCCAGTTTCGTCGGTCTGCCTACTCTGGCCACATTCTGACAATCACCATTCAGCTTCCATTTTCTAATCACATAAGCCACAGTCGTTTTGGGGTAATTAAGCTCGCTAGATATGTCGATTAAAGATCGGCCATTTCGGTGGTACCCGATGATCACACCTTTCTCAAAATCAGACAGCTCTGTTCTTCTTGGCATCATGCATGCGATTGATGTCAGTGTTGTTTTCGACACCACATTTAACAGTGGAGAACTTGACGTATTTCAGGATCGCAGATATCGGCATTTGCATAAGAGCCATTATCAATTATGTATCAATGGGTAGATTTGACACAAATGCTTCGATTTTTTATAATTATTTTTATCCTGAAATAGGTTCGTTCTGGTAATTATCTAAGAAAAGAAGTAAATCACCAGTAAAAAACGTAAATGGAGATATGGCAATTTGCGTAAAATCTGACGTCATTCAACTGCTTTCAGAGACCAATTGAAAATCAGTTAAGGCGAATGAATGAGGCAATCAGAATCAGAAATTTTTCAATCAGAATTGTCAGATTTCGTTCAAATCTCTGAATAGTTTTGGAAGTTTAATGCTTAAGTATAAAGGAGGGGAATAACTCCTCTTAAATTATATAAATGCTAAATGGGTTATTATTAAGAATTATCCGATTTGCTCTTAATTTTGGATATAGATTTTTTAATATGATAAATCATGTACTTGACAGTTTAGGAAGTTCAATGATTAAGTATAAAAAAGGAGAAAGGGGAGAGCTGTTTCCCTTTCTTAATTTTTTTTTTTCGAACGGAATTAACGGAAATACAAGGCTGTTATGTATAATTAGTATGCGTAACCTGCGAGCAGTGTTCTCGCTGTCGCTCGCCAATGCGCCAAATTGCGACTCAATTCTTCATTTGGCGAGTAAACAAGCGATTCAATTCGCCAAATTGCTAGTGCTCAATTTTTGCTTTCTCTTTTTTCTTTTTCATATATATGCATATATATTTATAGATATTTTTAATATATTTGTAACGGATAGTTGAAATTAGATTAATAACAATAGCTGTCACAGTTATAAAAACTTGGGTTATTTTAGAACATATTGAAAATAAGGGAATACTTTGAAGAATTAAAGTCTTTTTTTTCTGCTACATGGCAAATCTATTTGGCTAATACTTTTTTCATTTGGCGAATGTTTTTTATTTTTAATTAGCCAAATTACTAACGTTGGTCAAATGTCAGCGAGAACACTGCCTGTGAGCTCAATGCCATCAGTTTAACTGGGCAATATTCTTTTTATTTTGAGATGAATTTAGCTTTAGAATTTTAACTTCTCTTTATTTCCACCATTTTATCTTAAACATGTTCCTTTTTTTTTTTTTTTTTTTTTTTTTTTTTGTATAGTTAGTTGCAGTTAAAATATGAGTTTGTCTCAGAAAATATTCAAGGATGTTACCAATCAGCTTTTTAGCTCACAGGCTATCATAGCCTGAGAGCTTATGTGCCCGTCCGTTCTGTATGTATGTTCGTATGTACGTAACGCGATAACTTATGATAAAAATATCCGATCCACTTGAAATTTTGTATGTAGGTATATCCTGACAAGGCGCTTCCCTGATTAGTTTTTGGAGTTCATTCGATATGTATAAGAGGGGGAACGGGGGGCTCATGCCCCCCGTTAGTTGATATAGATGGGATTTTCATGCAGAATTAAGTTTTCAAAATTTAGATTAGGATCATTCTGATGAGGCGATTCCGTGACTGTTATTAGGTGTTCATTGATTAAGTATAAATAGGGGGAACAGGGGTTCTAATGCCCCCTCCCGTTAGTTGATATAAATGGGATTTTCATGCAGAATTAAGTTTTCAAAATTTAGATTAGGATCATTCTGATAAGGCGATTCCGTGACTGTTATTAGGTGTTCATTGAATAAGTATAAATAGGGGGAACAGGGGTTCTAATGCCCCCCCCCCCGTTAGTTGATATAAATGGGATTTTCATGCAGAATTAAGTTTTCGTTCAAAATTTAGATTAGGATCATTCTGATGAGGCGATTCAGTGACTGTTATTAGTTGTTCATTGAATAAGTATAAATAGGGGGAACAGGGGTTCTAATGCCCCCCCCCCGTTAGTTGATATAAATGGGATTTTCATGCAGAATTAAGTTTTCGTTCAAAATTTAGATTAGGATCATTCTGATGAGGCGATTCCGTGACTGTTATTAGGTGTTCATTGAATAAGTATAAATAGGGGGAACAGGGGTTCTAATGCCCCCCCCCCCCCCGTTAGTTGATATAAATGGGATTTTCATGCAGAATTAAGTTTTCGTTCAAAATTTAGATTAGGATCATTCTGATGAGGCGATTCCGTGACTGTTATTAGGTGTTCATTGAATAAGTATAAATAGGGGGAACAGGGGTTCTAATGTCCTCCCCCCCTTAATTTATATAAATGGGTTTTTCAAGCAGAATTTTCAGATTTCGTTCAAATCTCTGAATAGTTTTGGAAGTTTAATGGTTAAGTATAAAAGAGGGGGATAACTCTTTTTAAATTATATAAATGCTAAATGGGTTTTTATTAAGAATTATCTAATTTGCTCTGAATTTTGGATATAGATTTTTTATATGATAAAGCATGTCTTTGATAGTATAGGAGGTTCAATGATTAAGTATAAAAAAAGAGAAAAGGGGAGAGCTGTTTCCCCTTCTTAATTTTTTTTTTCGAACGGAATCAACCCTTGAAAATATAAATCTTTAATGTGCAATCAGTATTTGTAGCCTGTGAGCTGAATGCCTTCAGTTTAACTGGGCAGTATTCTTTTTTAATATCACTATTTGCAAGCAGATTTTCCATTGCTAATGGAAAATGAAGGTTGTTCTTTAAAAATAGAGGTTATTAAAAAGTGATAGGTAGCATCCCTGATATTTTTTTGTGCCAATAGCCTACTTATTATTTTCAATTTTTAAAAAAATGTTATATTAACATTGTATTTTTTGTTTTATATGATTAAAGAAAACTGAGGTTTGATCTTATCTGGCATTTTGGTAGGGGATTTTCATTTAAAAAACAAATGTATTTCATTTAAATGATTAATTTGCAAATTTATTGAAAAAAATCTTTGTCTTGTACCATTTACGTCACTTTTTTTTTTTTTTTTTTTTTGCTTTAGTATTTTTTTTTACATGTTTTAGTCACTTTTATGATACGCTTTAGTCACTTATTTTGACATACTTTAGTCACTTTTTTGGAATTTTAGTCACTTTTCTCACTTTTTGGAAGCATTATTACAGTTGCATGCCTGTTCACGCATACGCTGATTAAAAAATATTTCATACAAATATTCATATTTTAGAAAACTTTTAATATATTGGAATCGCCCTGTACATGAAAATGCACGATAACGACTTATCGCTTTAGAATACAAATATATGAATACAGTAGAATATGTACACTAATTTTTGTGAGAATAACATGTATATTTATGGCGATTGAGCGATTTTTTGAAAAATTCAAAAAATTCTGGTATGTTTTTTGTTTATATCATGCTGGGTTTTTGACCAAATTTAACGCAAATATCAGAAAAATTGGCAAAATGCAGTAGAAAAAATGTAGCGCAATTGGAATATAAATGTATTAAATATTTTATGAAATATGAGTAGTTGTATAAAATATTTTTTTATCTGCGCATGCGCGAACTAGAAAAACATTTTTTTTACATCATTTAATAGTCAATTCTATGGAGTGACTTATAAAAAAAATCCAATCAAATATCGTGAAAATTCAAAAAGATATCATTATTTTAGTGAGATGTTTTTACTCTGCTCTCTAAAAACGGCTGAATCTTAAGGGATTCTCCACAAATTGACATTTTTTTATAACTGACTTTAAAAAAAAACTAGAATTGAATTAATACAATATCTAATACAATATTGCTGCTAATAAGTACTTGACAATTGTGATAGAAAAGAAAAAGAGCTTTATTCGCATTCAGGGCCAAAACTAAGAGAGGGGGGGGGGGGAGAAGGGCATGTGCTCCGGGCGCTAGGATGAAAGTGTTCCAAATGTATCTTTCGTTTGGCGATTTTTTTCATGGCTATGTTTAGCATAATATTGTTAAAATTATTATATCTGGGCTATGCTAAAGCATAAAAAAATCTAATGATGATGGCTTAAGGTCCCTGCCCCTACCCGCGAAGATGCTCACGAGCTAATGCTATTCCTATGGGGATGCATTTTTCTAACTCTTTTGCATTTGGACATTTTTAAATAATATGTTTTGCATTGGATAGCGGAAGTCCTTTTCAAGATCGCTCCGTGATTACTTTTTCAATTTTGGCGTAGATATTTTTATGTTTCTTTCACTTCCAAAAGCGGTTCTGAAAGTGAAACTAACTTTATAAAAAATATCTATGACTCAAATCGAAAAAGTAGTCAAGGAGCGATTTTGAGAGGGACTTCCGCTATCCAATGCAAGAAAAAAAAAAAAAAAAATTGAAAATTTTAAAATGCGAAAGAGTTATTAGAAAAATGCCTCCCCTCAGGAATAGCATTAGCTCAGCAGTGTCTTCGCGGGCAGGGACAAGGGCCTTAAAGATCCTGTTGAAAGTAGAATTTTTTTGATTCGGTTTAAAGTATCAAATTGGAGTATTTTAATAAAGCAGAATACGTTATTTTATATTACATATTTTAAGTTTTAAAATAAGTCGGCTATTAATAAATTGGAGAAATTTTCTTTGTAAATATGCCTTGCGAAGGAGGGGGAAAGGGGTACCTTCAAAATCCACGTTTGCCTCGGGAAAAAAAAGACTGGTTTTGGCCCTGTTCACATTTAATAATTTGTAGATCCTCCTCGAGAGGCAATTACAGCTGCGACTCTCCTGGGCATGCTCTCAACTAGTCCTTGTATTACATTAAATGGTATTTTATTCCACTCTGTTTGCACAAGGCAGGTAAGCTCTTTTACTGATTTTGGGCGTGTGTCACCCGCCTTAATTCAACGATCCAACTCATCCCAGAGGTTCTCTATTGGGTTCAGGTCTGGGCTCTGGGCAGGCCACTCGAGTCGATGCACTTCATTATCAGCATACCAATCCATGCTGGACCTCGCTACATGGCAGCTTGCGTTGTCATCCTGGAAATAACATGGGTCCAATCCATAGTATTGCCACAACGTAGGAAGTACACTGTTGTCCAGTATATTACAGTAGGCATCGGCATTGAGCTTACCATGAATTGGGACCAAGGGTCCTAGTCCGAACCAGGAAAAACAACCCCAGAACATAATTCCCCCTCCGCCAAATTTAACTGTGGGCACAATACATTCTGGTAGGAGGCGTTCTCCAGGCAGACGCCAGACCCAGACCCTACCATCAGAACGATAAAGGGTGAACCTTGATTCATCACTCCAGAGAACCTGTTTCCATTGCTGTACAGTCCATTGCTGGCGTGTTTTGCACCAACTTAACCGAGCTGCGCGGTTGGAATTGGTGATTAAAAGCTTATGGGCGGCAGCACGGCCATAAAAATTAAGCAGATGAGCTTCCTTACGGATGGTATTCATGGAAACAACACATCCTGAAGCTTGTTGAAATTCTTGGCGTATGTGTTACATTGGTTGGTTGCGGTTCTTCCGAATTTCTCTAGACAGAACCCGTCGGTCTCTATCTCCCAGTTTCGTCGGTCTGCCTACTCTGGCCACATTCTGACAATCACCATTCAGCTTCCATTTTCTAATCACATAAGCCACAGTCGTTTTGGGGTAATTAAGCTCGCTAGATATGTCGATTAAAGATCGGCCATTTCGGTGGTACCCGATGATCACACCTTTCTCAAAATCAGACAGCTCTGTTCTTCTTGGCATCATGCATGCGATTGATGTCAGTGTTGTTTTCGACACCACATTTAACAGTGGAGAACTTGACGTATTTCAGGATCGCAGATATCGGCATTTGCATAAGAGCCATTATCAATTATGTATCAATGGGTAGATTTGACACAAATGCTTCGATTTTTTATAATTATTTTTATCCTGAAATAGGTTCGTTCTGGTAATTATCTAAGAAAAGAAGTAAATCACCAGTAAAAAACGTAAATGGAGATATGGCAATTTGCGTAAAATCTGACGTCATTCAACTGCTTTCAGAGACCAATTGAAAATCAGTTAAGGCGAATGAATGAGGCAATCAGAATCAGAAATTTTTCAATCAGAATTGTCAGATTTCGTTCAAATCTCTGAATAGTTTTGGAAGTTTAATGCTTAAGTATAAAGGAGGGGAATAACTCCTCTTAAATTATATAAATGCTAAATGGGTTATTATTAAGAATTATCCGATTTGCTCTTAATTTTGGATATAGATTTTTTAATATGATAAATCATGTACTTGACAGTTTAGGAAGTTCAATGATTAAGTATAAAAAAGGAGAAAGGGGAGAGCTGTTTCCCTTTCTTAATTTTTTTTTTTCGAACGGAATTAACGAAAATACAAGGCTGTTATGTATAATTAGTATGCGTAACCTGCGAGCAGTGTTCTCGCTGTCGCTCGCCAATGCGCCAAATTGCGACTCAATTCTTCATTTGGCGAGTAAACAAGCGATTCAATTCGCCAAATTGCTAGTGCTCAATTTTTACTTTCTCTTTTTTCTTTTTCATATATATGCATATATATTTATAGATATTTTTAATATATTTGTAACGGATAGTTGAAATTAGATTAATAACAATAGCTGTCACAGTTATAAAAACTTGGGTTATTTTAGAACATATTGAAAATAAGGGAATACTTTGAAGAATTAAAGTCTTTTTTTTCTGCTACATGGCAAATCTATTTGGCTAATACTTTTTTTCATTTGGCGAATGTTTTTTATTTTTAATTAGCCAAATTACTAACGTTGGTCAAATGTCAGCGAGAACACTGCCTGTGAGCTCAATGCCATCAGTTTAACTGGGCAATATTCTTTTTATTTTGAGATGAATTTAGCTTTAGAATTTTAACTTCTCTTTATTTCCACCATTTTATCTTAAACATGTTCCTTTTTTTTTTTTTTTTTTTTTTTTTTTTTTTTTTGTATAGTTAGTTGCAGTTAAAATATAAGTTTGTCTCAGAAAATATTCAAGGATGTTACCAATCAGCTTTTTAATATCACTATTTGCAAGCAGATTTTCCATTGCTAATGGAAAATGAAGGTTGTTCTTTAAAAATAGAGGTTATTAAAAAGTGATAGGTAGCATCCCTGATATTTTTTTGTGCCAATAGCCTACTTATTATTTTCAATTTTTAAAAAAAATGTTATATTAACATTGTATTTTTTGTTTTATATGATTAAAGAAAACTGAGGTTTGATCTTATCTGGCATTTTGGTAGGGGATTTTCATTTAAAAAACAAATGTATTTCGTTTAAATGATTAATTTGCAAATTTATTGAAAAAAATCTTTGTCTTGTACCATTTACGTTACTTTTTTTTACATGTTTTAGTCACTTTTATGATACGCTTTAGTCACTTTTTTTGACATACTTTAGTCACTTTTTTTGGAATTTTAGTCACTTTTCTCACTTTTTTGGAAGCATTATTACAGTTGCATGCCTGTTCACGCATACGCTGATTAAAAAATATTTCATACAAATATTCATATTTTAGAAAACTTTTAATATATTTATATTTCAATAGCACCTTATTCTTTCTACTACATTTTGCGAATTTTTCTGAATGTGGCTTTATATTTGGTTGAAAATATTGCATGACATAGAACATATTAGAAAATATTTAATATATTTATATTTCAATGAATTTTGGTGAACTCCCCCTCCCCCCTCCCTTTTCTTCTTTGCAAAGCATCTGCAAAAGTATTTGCAAAGAAAAATTTTCTAATTTATTAATAGCCGACCTATTTTAAAACTTAAAATATGTAATATTGATTAAAGTAGTCTGCTTTGTTTAAAAAAATTGATACCTTAAAATCGTGAAACCGAATCAAAACGAAAAAAAAAAATCTGCCTTATGTGGGATCTTTATGCCATCATCATTAGATTCTTCTATGCTTTGGTATAGGAGAAATGCTTTGAATGGGACGATTTTGACAATATCATGCTAAACATAGACATGGAAAAAATCGTCAAACAAAATGTACATTTGGGACACTTTCATCCTAGCGCCCGGGGCACATGCCCTTCTCCCCCAACCCTCTCTTAGTTTTGGCCCTAAATGTGAATAAAGCTCTTTTTCTTTTCTATCACAATTGTCAAGTACTTATTAGCAGCAATATTGTATTAGATATTGTATTAATTCAATTCTAGTTTTTTTTTAAAGTCAGTTATTAAAAAATGTCAATTTGTGGAGAATCCCTTAAGATTCAGCCGTTTTTAGAGAGCAGAGTAAAAACATCTCACTAAAATAATGATATCTTTTTGAATTTTCACGATATTTGATTGGATTTTTTTTATAAGTCACTCCATAGAATTGACTATTAAATGATGTAAAAAAAATGTTTTTCTAGTTCGCGCATGCGCAGATAAAAATTATTTTATACAACTACTCATATTTCATAAAATATTTAATATATTTATATTCCAATTGCGCTACATTTTTTCTACTGCATTTTGCCAATTTTTCTGATATTTGCGTTAAATTTGGTCAAAAACCCAGCATGATATAAACAAAAAACATACCAGAATTTTTTGAATTTTTCAAAAAAATCGCTCTATCGCCATAAATATACATGCTATTCTCACAAAAATTAGTGTACATATTCTACTGTATTCATATATTTGTATTCTAAAGCGATAAGTCGTTTCGTGCATTTTCATGTACTGGGCGATCCCAAATATTTCTATTATTCTTTGTTTTTTTGCCGGCCCCCTAATTAACCGCTTAACAAATGAATGTAAATAAATATAAAGTGAAACATAATCTTTATATTTCTGAAGTTCCAGAAGAATCTGACCAGTATTTTTTTAAATATTTGACAAAATGTCAAAAACTGAAAGTGTACAAATACTTTTTGGTAGATAGTGTATTTTTTTATTCCAAAAATATTATAAAATTAAACTAAGTTTTTTTTTTAATCCAATCTTACACACACATATATATGTATATAAGTGTTACAAAGCAACAGTAGCAGGTTGTTTGTATGTTTTATTTAATACTAGCTTTGCGCCCGCGGCTTCGCCCGCGTGGAATTCGGTTATATTGCGGTATAAAGCACAACTATAAGAAAACTTCTCATTTCCATGGTAAAATGTAAGAAGCGCGATGTAATGCTGGATACGATTAGTTGTTAAACCAAAACTGAATGGTACACTATATTATATGTTTTCCCTTGTGGAGCAAAAACATGCAGATTTTGGGCACTGGAAACCCGGGAACACGCTACATAAAGCTGACCATGCTGACGTTGAGCCTGTTGCGATAAACGGACTTGAGTATGAATATCATTCTCAGAAGCCCTCAAAGAAGCTTGGCGAGCGGCTTGCTCCTCAAGTCTTTGCTGGCGCTGAGATGGTAGCTCAGCAGCTCTCGAAGCAGCCTTACGCTCTGCTTGTTCGCGTCCTCTTAATTCAGCATGGAGAGACGATTCTTGAGATCGGGCAATTTTTATTGCCCGAGCTTTAAATGAGGTGCTCGACAGATTAGATTTACGTTTGCGAGGCATTGCGAAAATATGAGTAAACTATAAACCTAAACTAAACTAAAATCCCAAACTAAACTATAACAATCTAAACGACGAACAAAGCGACGTAATTACCTATCGAAAAAACAATAACTACTTTAGATATCTACCTAGAAAAAAAGCACTAAACCAACCTAACCTAACTATTATACAGCTACTGCACATCGTTACCACGTTTTAAAAACACCCAGCGCCATCTATCGCATACCTCAAGAACTAAATAACGTAACTAATACTTATACCAATTAGTAATTCGTTGACTTATAGTTATTTCAGGATAAGTAGATATAATAAAACATTTTAGACGATAAAACAAATAGTACGTCATCCCTCGGGAATTCCTCATTTTCGGGGATTCATTATCGTATCATTTAGCTTCTAAATTTACATGTTTATACTCGTTTGCAATATTTTATCTTGTTTTAAACGACACACAGCGCCATCTCCAATCCATCCATCAAGCAAACTATATTTTTGTTTTCCCTCGGGAATATCAATTTTTTCCGGAATAAAAAGTACCCTATTATTTAATCCGGACTTCTAACTTTACGTCTGCAAAATTTCAAAGCAATCGGTTCAGTAGTTACGGCGTGAAAGCGGAACAAACAAACTCACTTTCCGATTTATAATATTAGTAAGGATTTTTCATTTCTAAATAAATCGTTTTTTGTAAAACATTTATTTTATTTACTGAAAGTGTTAAAAATTATTAAATATCAAGATGGTTAGGCTTGTTTTTCTATTATAGCAAAATGTTTCATAGGTTGATATTTAAACAGCCTGGTAAGTATTTTTATGTCATGTTATATCATTTTAAAAGCTAAAAATAGGATATTAACTATTCATTATTTACATTTAAACATTTTTTTCCAATTAAAATATCACACAATATACATCATTTTTGGAATGAATATATAAAATAACATCAAATTCCATGTATGTGAATTTCAAAAAGTTTCATGCGAAAGTTATTTTTTTATTAATTTTTAAAGAATTTTTGACAAGCGTTAGGCTTAACTGCGCGAAATCCTCCGGCCCAGAAGGTAAATCGAATTTCCCCGCTCCGTCCTCAGATGCGCACTTCAAAATGCGCGCGCCGTCGCGAACGGGTTAATAATTGATGGAAAAATAAAATATAGATTTAAGTAAATATTATGTGTATTTAATGAGCATAAACACAATTGTCATTAGTTTTAATCCATATAATCAATAGTAAATACAACAAAATGCGTAAAATTAAGATAAATAGAGCTTACTAAGATTATTATTTTAATACATGAAATATCGGAAATAACAAATAATAATAATAATACAGTTTCAGACTTTTTGGACAATGTATTTTAGATTATTTTCGTTATTGATTGCTTCACCAGAATAACTAATGGCCCATCCAGCGGCCACGTCTTGTACATTATATGAACATATTTGGTTTTTTAATTTTGATTGAGCGATGGTACATCACAGTAGTATTGTAAGACAGAAACCATAATATGAAAACAACAAGCACCCAGCACTCTACGACACTTTTGCGTACTTTACACTGACAGTATCATTATGTTATAATTTTTAGCTGTGTTTTTATCCAAATATTATAGGTTTTAGAAATTGTGCGCTGAAAAATCAAATTTTGGTTACGAGAGCTGTCCCTTAGCATCATCTGTTGAAAACTGTTGCTGCTTAATTATCAATCTTGGCATTTCATGTTCAATATCAATTTCGTGCAGAAGTTTCAAACAATCCCGCTAAAATCTATCAAAACTTTTAACATCATTTGGCTTCAGCCACTTTCTGATATTATATGAATATTTTTTCAATGTGTTTGTAAGTATGTTAGCGTAATTGTTCTTTGTTTCCGCGAAGTAAGGAACGAAGACATCCAAAACGTTATTTGAAGTAATGACGAATACCATATGCTTAACAAAATGTCTTCCTTTGTATAGCCAGAAGGAATGTCTCTGAAAGGAATAGTTCGCACATTTCTAGATATAAACGTACGTGCTATCGAAAGCAATCATCACAGTATCATTGTTGTCATCCGGAATAAATAATCTTCCTGCTGAAGACCTCGTATATTTTTCAATAACTTGTGTTCTGGTGATGTGTTCCTTCTACGCTGTTTTAGAACAACGTTCTCAATCAAAGCCTGGTTTTCATATTTTACAGAAGATATTATTATTTTTCTTATATTAAATAATGTAGACAGAACACCACGATAGAGACCAGTTCTAAGTTTTACAAGTAACATTGCAAAGTACGAGATGACCTCTTTATTGAGGAACGTATTTTGGACTTTACAAGTTTAAAGATATAGTTAAAATCAGACATAAATATATTCATGAGAATATAATAATAGATTTCGGAAAAGTCTTAAAATTTTATCCCAGTTTTCTTCCCAGTGTATCAAAATCGAGGCCTTCATTACTACATTTCTGATATTGATTTAAATATTTTCATGCATCGCATTTCTTACACCGATGTTTTCTCACTTACAGCACTTAAATCTTGCAGAGTCAATTTACCGATCAAGTAATATGAGTTTTACAGCATCGTTTTCGCGACAAAATATAGATATTAGTTTCTATAAAGGCTTGAGTTTCAATAGCTTTTGCTACAATAACCAGGCATTTCTTACCTTTACATATTATACAACAAGTGTTAGAGTTGTGAAAATGAGATACTGATAAATGTATACTAGGTTTCTTATTTGTGGTCTCACCGACAGTAATCGTTGACGCATAATCTTGTATAGTTACATCAGAAGAAGGAATGGAAGTATTTAGAGCCTGGAGAGCACGGAATACATATTATTTGTATTTAGAGCACTATTTAGAACCACTCTGTAAATCACAGTTTTTCGAACATCTAAGTATCAATGTAACTTTACTGTTAGAACAAATACGAAAAGTTTTCTGCGAGACTTTACAACAATGACATTGGTATCCAAGCATTATTTATTAGTAATTTCTATAATAAATATTTGCGAAAACAATTTTAGAAAACAACATTGACTTCGGAACAACGTTAATACTTTTTAAGTACGGTAAAAGAAGTCTGAACGCGTTCCGATAGTAGTGCATTTGATTCTCTCACATGATACATTTTTTTCTTTTACAGGTAGAAGCGCACGCTGAACCCAAATAAAATAATGCTCATATAAAAGCTTATAAAGAGCAGAATCATTGCATGTCAAAATTAATTGGTTTCATCGAGCGCCTCTTAGGAAAAAATTAATTCAAAGACTCAAAAAACGTCAAAAATGCAGAAAAAAGCCAAAACACTCTACTTTCGAGCTATAATTTCCATGACCTACTATTTCATTTATCACGTAAAACTTATATTAAACAAAAATACATATCTTTAACTATACAAAGCCACAGAACAATCATCTGAATTCGAAACTTTTTTTTCCGGGTATATCATGGGCGAAAAATAGCGCTTATTGACCCACCTCCTTTAGAAGGAAGGTACCTCTGTACATGTAGTTTTGCACCTCGAAGCCCGATTTTTGATTTTTTGATTGGAATTTTTTGATTGGAATTTTTTAATTTAATTTTTTAGGCGATTCTTAGCGCTTTTTTTGTGTTTTTAGGCGATTTTTCTATATTAGTGTAAGGCATAGCCGAATTAAGGGGGGGGGGCTAAGGGGGCTGCAGCCCCGGGCCCCAACCAGTCAGGGGCCGTCAGCCGAAGCTTAAGTTGTACCAGAGTTTCGTAAACAATTACAGAGTGTAAGAAATGCGCGAAATCGTGTTTGTTTGCAACTTAACATGAATTGAGATTTGACGTCATTGCTGTCTGTATCTCCGAAAATTTCCAGGTTTAACAAAAGAGGCGATGAAAACGAAATAAAAAAGGGCGCGTAAAAAAGCGTGAATTTCGTCAAAAAAGAACGAATTTAATCAAGATCATCGCGAAAAGCGCAATTTTCTTCAAAAGGCCGTGGAAAAAATGTTAATTTCGTCAAAAGGTCGCGGAAAAAGCGCAAATTTTGTAAAAAGGTCACGAAAATAGCGCGAATTTCGTCAAAGGATGGCAAAAAACGCGATTTTGACAAAGAATCGTAAAAAAAAACGCGAATTTCATCAAAGGGAGGCAGAAAAAACGCGATATTCTGTAAAAGATAGCGGGAAAAGCACAAATTTAGTCAAAAGATCGCGGAAAAGAACGAATTTTGTAAAAGAGACGCGGAAAAAGTGTACATTTCTATAGAAAAAGCTTTTGAAAAACGCGAATTTCGCCAAAGAATCGCTGAAAAAACACGAATTTTGGCAGAGAATCGCAGAAAAAAACGAAATCGGAGATCACAGGAAAAGCGCAAATTTTGTCAAAAGGTCGCAGAAAAAAGGCGAATTTAAGAACACCATTAAAAAAACCAAAAAAAAAAAAAAAAAAAAAAAATTGATTAACATTATACATATTCAATATCTAAGATTTGTATTTTAGGATTAAAAAAACAAAACAAAGGTGTGTGTGTGTGTATTTGAGGAGGGAGTGATATTCAGTATCGTGGTAGGAGGCTCAAGATTTCCAATAGCGTAAGGGGGGGCGGAGCCCGAAATTCCCAGTAGCCCCGGGCCCCAGCAGTGCTTAATCCGGATCTGGTGTAAGGAATACGGTTTCATTCTTTTCACTCAATATAGTAAATTTTTTCTCTTTTCAATAAAGTTTATTCGGAATTCGTGCGGTGATTTTTGAGCTTTTAACGAATTGAGGCTCTCAAAACTTTCTTGAAAGTACCCCAAAGTCTCTCCTGATGTATCTGACATTGAGATTTTCAAAATTCTAATTGTTACTTGAGTAGTTCCTCTCCCGTTTCCCATTGCTGTCCTTCTGAACATTTTTACCGCTAAATATTATTTGTTCCTTTTTTGAACCAATTTGTCACACAGTCAGTGGCCGTGTATTTTAGATAACGTATTTTCACATATTTCGAGTTAGAGATAAAATCACAAATTTCATGTTACTTTAATATTATTTTCTCGGAACCGTGCAACGTCGGGCGGGTCAGCTAGTCTATAATAATAAAAGAACAAATTGCTCTGTCTGTATGTATGTCTGTCTGTGGTATGCGATGACTATCGGAAAATACGGCATGACAATACGAGGCTCAAAATTTTTGTGTGTATTAACCCAAAGGGTTAATACACACAAAAATACAAATTTAAAAAATATGGGAAAATTTAAATTTTTATACCATTTAAACAGAGAGGAAAATGTTCTTTCAGATATAGTTGGTTTGAAAATTGTATCTCATAATACTGATTAGTTATGGAATTTTCAAGAATGAATTTGTCAAAAGAAAAAAAAATCTACTAATTGCGCGCAGTTTGATTGCAGTAAATTGCACTTGAAACAATATGAATAATTCAGTATTTGTATCTATCTAATATTCTATAACGAAATTAAAACTTTATAAATTTAACAATATTTAATCAAACTACGTGCTTACAGAAATAATCAAAATTAAAAGGCTGGTGTTAAAGATGACCCGTGTCATGCGTTGAAAAAAAGTTACTAAATATAAAAAATCTGAATTTTCAATTAAAAACTGTTTTCAACTATGTATCCGCAAAACCGGTTTGGAACTCAGATTTTTTTTTTTTTAAATTATCTCTCTATTTTTAATATAGTTAGAAAGTATTTATGGATCTGGTTTGTCTGACCGTCTGTTTGTCTTCCGCGATCTAACTCGCGTGAATATACTCTGATTTTCAAGCAATTGATATACAGTAGGCTCTCGTTACTTCGAAATCGGATAAACCGAATCTTCGCTTAATTCGAACTAAACATGAAGCCCCGAAATTTTCAGTAGCAGAGTAACGTTAAAATTTTTCATTTATTCGAACTCATTTTCTCTTGACTTCGTTTAATTAGAACTAACGAGATTCCGATATTTCATTTTTCCTTATTTTCTTCTGGACTTCAGATCCTTGAAATAACTTTGTTTCTTTCATTTTCGTTAAAATTGTTCTGAACGAGCATATATATAGTCCCAAACATTTGATATCCTCTTTTTCAGTGTCCCGTCTGTCCATCAATTTCACCTCCACGCCATCTTCGTCTGTGCTTGTTCCTAATTCCTAATCTTTTAATTTTGTATTAAGTCATATTCTAATGATAACATATGAAATATTTTAAAAAATAACCATAACATTAATTTCTTTGTAATAGTATCCCTTTAAACATGTTTTTTCTTTTACTTTTCTCTTTTCTTTTTTCTCGTTTCCTCTCGAACTCTGGTTGAATGGAACATTCCTTGTTGTCCCGACGAGTTCGAATTAAGGGGGTAGTAAGGTATTTTTTATTTTATTTTTTTGCATTTTTTATTTTTTTTATATTAATGTACAACTTCTTAAGATTATTCTGTGAAAATTTGAAAGCAATTGAAGTAAAACTGACGGAGATATACACTTGTAAGTCTCCGCCCTCCGATTTCACACTGAGGAATGTGGCCGCAACAATCAGCTACCAAGTAGCTGCTACTGCTTGACCAGGTTTCAAAGGCCTGTCCTGGCATACTGCCAAAATAATGGACCTTTCCGAAGGTACACGTACACGTGTGTACACGGTGCATTGATGATTCTGTGTAAGTATATGAAAAAAGCAGTAATTTACAAATATCTATTTCGACAAAAACGTCTGTGAAACTTTAAACGTGTTTTTCTAACACTTCGCTTTTTCGAAGCCGGTGAACTCTGTAGCTCAAAATCTACTGAACCGATCTTTTTAAAATTTTACACACTCTTTCTTTATATAAATTACGAGATAACGCTGTCGAGTTTTTTTTTTTTTTTTTTTTTTCTTTTTTTAACTTACTTTTGAAAAACAAAATATCAGATTTATTTGATGAAAAATCAGTATTTTGACTTCCGAGCCTTGTAAAAAATTGAAAAATCAATAATAAAAAAAAAAAAAACTCGACTGCGTTCCCCGAGGAAACTTATCAACTAATTAAATCAATTTGGTTTTTTAATTTCAGTTGATCCAGTCATGAGTTATGCGGTTCACCGCGAATCAACTTTTTTTGGGACGTCTTCGAAGATTCGCTGTCATCGGCTCATTTTTTAATATCTCTTAATGAAAATTTCACAGAATACTCTTTAAATGACATATAATTATACTATAACTATACAAATAAATAAATATTAATTGTATCCTTACAAAAAATGATAGAAAATATGCTTTTTTTTTCCCTCGAATTAACCTTACTACCCCCTTAACGAGAATCGTTTGTATGTTAATGATATTTACCAGCCATGGTATGTTCAGTATTCAATATGAAGTGCTTAACACTCATCTTGCACAGTTCATTTGCAAGGGCAGTTCATTTACAGGGGCACTCCAAATGATTCTGTAACATTAAGGTAAATAGGGAAAAATCATTTCAACGTATTTTAGTGGCATTATACAATTACAGATGTATTGAAATTTATATAAATCACTAAATTTCACTACAAAATAATTACTGTGGGATAGGCTATTCATAGCATTTATCGTTTATTTACAGGGACACACTAAAAAAATCTGTTACAGATGTCTTTGAGCAATGATTGCTGGAAATGCGTATACAATTTCGGTATGTACTTTTAAATTGAACATTCTCCTCCCCCTTCCTATGGTATTTTTAAAAATAAATTTTATATTCCGTATACTTGATCTGCACAAAAGAATTCACATATCATTCTTCTTGCTAGTGGAAATTTCTGAAAGGGAATTTTCAACTGTGGTATACATAACTGAACTAAATTTTTGCATGTATATAGTTTATAGATAGAAATCTATAGATCATATACAGTAGGGTGGAGCGAAAAAAAATTATTTTTTAAAAATCAAAAACGGGTAGATGCCAAAAGTTGCCTTTATACTAGTACATCAACTGTGTGAAATTTTACTGCTGAAAAAAAATGGCTTGAGTCTGCGCTTTTGCTTCAAAAATCGAAATTTTGGGTAAAATTTGTCATTTTTTGACATTTTTTCAAAAAAAATTAAAAAAATTTCTACAGAGCTGGTTATTATTTAAAAGTGTTACTTAAATCTTTATATTTATCTGCTTAACACATTTAAACTATAAAACAATATCCTTATTCCGTATAGCTGGAGCAAAACAGACAAATTTTGGTAAGAAAAGGGCATTACCACTCTATTGGGACATACAATGAATTGTTGTTTTTAATACAGGTCTTTTTTTCAAAACTATCTTGGACATACGTCGTGGAGGTGGCTTTTTTTCATATACCATCCGTCCCAACTATTCGATAATCTTAGTACAGTGTTTTATTTATATTGATTTGTGATTTTCTTTTTCAAAATTTGGCATGTTTTCGATGCATCCACCTAGTTTATCTGTTCTTTGTATCCACATGCTGCTGTGACTATCTTAATGTATATTTTTACAGCTTATATAAAAAAAAATGACAAGCAGAGTAATGTACGGGAATATTATGAGGGGATATATTCGGCCATCTCATATCTTTATCAAACTTACATCCAGTTCATGAAATTGATTGGAAGTTCTGTTACCACAACATTTTTTCAGTCAATTGTATTTTTTTACGTAATGACCTGCTTCAAAGATGATTTCAGGTATTTCACCTATAAGTATGCCATCATTTATTCTGCTTTTGCATTTTTTATATGTTCAGAAGCAAGCTGTTTAATGTGATTTCTGGTGATCGTCAGAGAGAATTGCAATGGGAATTTGTCCTGCACGTGCAGAGTAACCGTTGTTGTAAATAACTTTTTTTGCATTAGTTTTATGCAGTTTTCTAAGTGTTTTCGTAGCCAAGTAATTTCCCATTAACTTTTAGATCCTCATTTTATAAGTGAACAATATTTGATGGTGAACTGTCCTGGGCATAAACTTATAATGCATAGTACTTTTTGAGAGAATGTACAGACTCTAATCGACTATAAGTACTCATTTAAATTTAGGAGAATTTTATTTGTCGCTGTGAACCATTTTGCATTGCGTAAACTTAGAATTGTGTATAATAATGGATCATATGCTACTTCAACACCAGTGAATTTCCTCTGCGTCAATTATTAGAGAAGTCGATGTAAAACGTTATAATCTACATGGATTCACTGGATCAATAAGAAAATCTTTGTCTACGTACTATTCACTTCCTATTGCAATTTTTTATAAAATAGATAATAATTTTGAATTTTTTTTCTCAAATTAAGTAAAAGATACTCAGAACAGACTAGAAATTTCTGTCGGAGATTGCAAAGCTAATTAATAAGGAAAGTTATTTCCTTATATTCATCATATCTGTTTCAGGGGTTATAAGAAATGAGGAATAGGAATTTAGAAAACATCTCGCACAAAAAAAAACAACCCATAAAGCCCATAAACCCATTTTCCGCTTTATATAAGCACAGATTGGCAATCAGAGTCCATAGATTCACTCACAAAATATATAATCAAAGTTTATACCGCGGGATATTTTATACCAAATGTAATACACACCTAAAGAATAGGTCTAAAAACTTATTAGAAATTACTCGACTACGAAACAACACAGGAAACGACGTAAAACAAATACTAAAACTTCTTTCGAAATATTGTTGCTTTACACGCATTTTTTTTTTTTTTTTTTTTTTTTTTTTTTTTTTTTTTGCAATCCTCTGTGACGATAGTCATAATATTAAATTGCTAGCTTCTCAAAATATGTTCAATGTAATAGGTACAGTAAATGATGACATACTAGAAATTGAATTCATACAATAAATTTTTAGGCATATCATTATATATATAATGTAATTGATTGAAAAAATGTTGTGGTAACAGAACTCCCAATCATAATGTATTAATTGTGAATTGAAAATTTAATGAAGATAATAGATTGCTGAATAGGTTCAATTAAGAACATACCTAATATATTACTCAGCTTCCTCTTCTGTTATACAAGGTATAAAAATATACGTGCAGCAGGTCACACCAGTAGCATCCAATGTCAGTTGAAACAAAGAAGAGGTAAACTAGTGATGGGCGATTTCGATTTTTTAAATCGATTTAATCGATATTATGGTCAACTCGATTTAATCGATACTATAAAATTTTTAATCGATTTCTCAGAAGATATTATTTTTATTTTGCTTCAAAAGTTGAAGATAAAGCAGTCGGATGTGCCAATCTCAAAAAGTCTTCTATCTCATACATGATAAAACTTCTAAATGCACTAACACATTGTCAATGTCAAATTTAAATTATTTATACCCATCATGAAGATTTAAAAAGTATAGGTTGAAGTATGAACATTTTAAAAGAAAGCATTGCGTTTTCCAAACAAATCGCTGAATTTCGGTCCACCCCCGCTAGATGTCTGTAACCGAAATGTATGCAATTCAAAGAGCATCACAGCGACACCTGTTGTGCAGTATACACTCAAGCCTAATAAGACAAGCGTAATAAGAATCTATTTATGTGAAAGTTTAACCGAATATGAAATTTGATTAAATTCCATGCATAATTTCTAAGATATCACTAATATCGTGAAAAATGCAGTATAGCAGAGCAGTATTATATAACTTACACAAAAACCTAATCAGGAACAACGTATGATAATATCTAAGAGACTATTAAGTTTGATGAAATTCCGTTCAGGAGCTCTTGAGATATGATCAATAAAATCTTGTAGATCCTGAAAAAGCGGTTGAATTCAGGGGTCAGCCCGAAGAGGAACATCTCCGCCCCGGAACTTTGAAATGTCTCACGAAAATATTGAAGCTTCATGTACAAGAGTCCCCCCCCCTTCTCTGAAGTATAGAATGCCCCTTCAAGGAGACATAAAAATACCTCCCAGTGAAAAATATCTGAATTCAACACTGCTGATAAAAGCAGCATAGCAACGCCTCCTGCATAGTTATTTACACTGAAACCTAATAAACACCAAACTTATGAATGTGAAGCTTGATGAAATTTTCTGAATTAGTTTCTGAGATGCAATTATCGCAAAAATCAGGAAAAATGCAGCGTCACCTGCCGTTAGATTTAAATCAAAACTTAATCATCAACAATTTACGTTAATATCAAACCGAATCTGAAGTTTGGCAAAAATACGTGCATTAGTTCTTGAGGTATCTATCTTGCAGTAATCATGAAAAATACAACATAACAGCGCCACCTGTAGAGCGATTTTTACCATAAGTAATCAGCACCAATTTATATGAAAGTCTAGCTGAATCTAAAGTTTCAAGAGGTTCCAAGCATTAGATCTTGAGATAGAGCGCCCACAAAATTTTGTAAGAGACAAACAAATAGACAGACTGAAAGACAGACAATTTATAAAAACAGTAAAATGTGTTATATTTAACAATATATTCGAATTTTGTAAGCATTAGGTTATTTTTTTTAAATAACATCATACAAACAAAAAAAAAAAAGCAGTTTTTTTTTTTTTTTTTTTTTTTTTTTTAAGAAAATAAGCAACATATAATGTCTAGAATTATATATGGGTGTGTAAACATGTTTAATAATCTACATAACCCTCTCCCCCCCCCGTTTTTAAATAAGTTAATGGGAATTGTCTTTTTTTGTAATTATCTTCTTCTTTATAGTTTTTCAAAATAATAATAATAATAATATATATATAATAAAAAAAGGAAGTCTATCAAAATGCAGAAGATTCTCTCCTTTCCTCGCCCCCCCCCTTCCCCCCACGGAGGACATCTTCTGCCCTTTGTACCTATATCCCTCGTGTTGATAATCGGCTGTCATAAAATAAACCACACCTTTTCCCGTCTACCCTATTTAAATCTTCTATCTTCACAGTTTCCTTTTCCCCGCCGAAAATCTTGCCAGTCCTTTGAGTCAAAAACAGACGCAAAATCACTGACCAATCACAATACAAGGTGATAAAGCCTAGATGCAAAATCGCAAGACTATCTTGGATGCAAGTAGTAGATCGATCTTTTGTAGTAGATCGAATCAGTACAGAACCTTGTGTAGTAGATCGATGTCGATGTCGATTTCGATGTCGATTTCGATGTCAGAATCGATTTTATTTTGATTTACTAAAATTGAAATCGCATTTTGAAATCGATTTTTAGATACAAGTAGTGTTGTTACTTTTTTGATATGCTTGAAATCGATCTACGTTTCAGGTTGAATCGATCTTTCCCTTTCTATTGTTTTAATGGTAGCAGTAAAAATTTCAAACTCAAATATTAGGCGAACCGTTGATTTTAGAGGGGTAAGACTTACGTATGTCAAGATATTCTAAGGTATGGTCAATCGAATAGTGATGACCATTATACCCTAGCAGCACATAGGGGGTGGGGGGCAGGGGGGGGGCAATATTCAATACAGGTATGGGTGGGTCATGTGACATATCGTTGCAAAGGTCTTGGCCTGGGCTATCCATATCTGCATATCGCTTCATAATATAGTTCAATTTTCAGACTCCAGGGGGCATTTTTAAGCTTTTTTGGGGGGTTTTCCCTTCCCTCACTTTGTAGTGTATCATTTTACAGATCTTGATTTGTAGACCTCAAATATCTTGAATTGATTGGTAGAACTGATGTAAAATTTCGTATAAGAAAGGATTACCAATTTTTTTTTCAAACCAGATATTTCTAAAAGTAAAAATTTCAAACTCAAATATTAGGCGAACCGTTGATTTTAGAGGGTTAAGACTTACGGATGTCAAGATATTCTAAGATATGGTCAATCGAATAGTGATGACCATTATACCCTTGCAGCACATAGGGGGTGGGGGGGGCAGGGGGGGCAATATTCAATACAGGTATGGGTGGGTCATGTGACATATCGTTGCAAAGGTCTTGGCCTGGGCTATCCATATCTGCATATCGCTTCATAATATAGTTCAATTTTCAGACTCCAGGGGGCATTTTTAAGCTTTTTGGGTTTTTTTCCCTTCCCCCACTTTGTAGTGTATCATTTTACAGATCTTGACTTGTAGACCTCAAATATCTTGAATTGATTGGTAGAACTGATGTAAAATTTCGTATAAGAAAGGATTACCATTTTTTTTTCAAACCAGATATTTCTAAAAGTAAAAATTTCAAACTCAAATATTAGGCGAACCGTTGATTTTAGAGAGTTAAGACTTATGGATGTCAAGATATTCTAAGATATGGTCAATCGAATAGTGATGACCATTATACCCTAGCAGCACATAGGAGGTGGGGGGGCAGGGGGGGCAATATTCAATACAGGTATGGGTGGGTCATGTGACATATCGTTGCAAAGGTCTTGGCCTGGGCTATCCATATCTGTATATCTCTTTATAATATAGTTCAATTTTCAGACTCCAGTGGGCATTTTTAAGCCTTTTTTTTACTTTTTCCCTTACCTCAATTTGTAGTGTATCATTTTAAAGGTCTTGACTTGTAGATTTCAAATATCTTGAATTGATTGGTAGAATTGATGTAAAATTTCGTATAAGAAAGGATTAAGGTTTTCTTTTCAAACCAGATTTTCCTAAAAGTAAAAATTTCAAACTTAAATATTAGGCGTACTATTGAAGACTTACGGATGTCAAGATATTCTAAGGTATGGAATCGAATAATGTTGACCATTATACCTTAGTAACACATAGGGGTGAAGGACGGGGAGGGACAAAATTCAACACAGGCATGGGTTTACGGATTTTCTTCAAATTTTGGATATATTTTCATTCTAATAAGGTGCTTTTCTGATTTGTTCTGGGTATTCATTGGTTATGTAAAAGGATTTGGGGGCTACTCTTCTTAACCGTTTAAACTCCAATGTTCCCAAAAGGGAACATAGTATTATTTGCAATGCAAAACATATATTTTCCAATATAATTACGATGTTCTTATTTTTCCTATAAAATATAAGGTTGATTTTAATTTTTGAAAAAAAAATATGTTTAAGCATTTATCACAGGTATAAAGAGCATGCAAATTCCTTAATTTACATAAAAATATAATTTTTGTTTTTATCGTTTCTCTATATTACTCACATTTGACCACTAGGAATCTAAATGTTTTTGGAATTCGAGAAAATACTCAAGAAGAACATTTTTAAATTTGTATGCATAAATCAAAACATTTGAAGTTGTAATATGAGAAAAACAAAATTATTATTACATTGCGATATTAATTCGGCTTGTAAACAGTTAATTTATGTAAATGGTTTTTTTTTGTGCAGAATTAACCGATTTGTGGCCGATGATAGGTTATGCGCTGCCCGACCATTGAAGGTACAGTTATCCATTAATCCGAACTTAGGTCACTTCCAACTTCTTCGGATAATCGACGCTCCGCTGTATTTTTATTTCTTTGTTAACCAGAGAAAAGTATGTTGTTTCACTGTTAATTATTCTTATGAAAACAACATTTTTTTTTTTCTGTTAACTGCTGAAAATTTGGTAAACGTTAAAAAAGAATAATATTTTATAAGCTGTAAATGAGATGAGGCGATATATATTTTAAAAGAGAAAAAAAGTTTAGTCACATATTTTTTTTAACCCTTTCCGGCATACTGTGCCCAGTCTGGGATACCTAATTTTAATTTCAAACTTGCAAACGGCACCAGTAATATTTTAGTTAAATTTTGCTTTAAGAATAAAAGCTTACATTAAGGAATTCAAAATATTTAAAAAAATCGTTTGTGAATTCCGGTGTCAGTCGATAATTTCTCATTTTAGTACAGATTTTGCCTGTGCCGGAAAGGGTTAAGCAGAATTTCTGCTTTTAAATTGGTGGATAATTAATAATTAGCATGTGCTGATTGTGCAATTAAATCATCACAGCTATTTTGAAAGAAAATTTGCAATATTTGCGTTTCCCACACTCTTATAGAAGGTCTTAAAAAGACTGAAAAAAAAATTTTTTGAATAAATTTAGAGCTTTTAAAATTTTATTCATATGCGATTTTTTAAGAAGAATGACGTTTAAAGGAAGTAAGGCTCCATTTGTTTGGTTGAAGGAGTATGTAGAAAATACATGTGTTTCGGATTAAAATATATATATATACAAATCATTTCTCCCTTTTATTTTTTTTTTATCTAAGCGAGATCTTTCTAAAAAAAATAAAGTTAAATATAATATAAATTATTATTAAAATTGTATCTAAAAATAATAAAAGATAAATCCTTATTATTCGACTCTAAAAGCTGTAATAGCTTACTTCTGTGCCTCCCTAAATGGGAGTGAGGAGTATGAGGTGTTACGGCTCTACTGATTAGCCAAGTTTTAGAATTACTAATTTTGAGCTCATCTGTGTAAAATCTAAAAATATCGAAATATCGATTTTAGTATCGATTCTAGAATTTAGAAATCGATTCTTATTATAATCGATGTCACTTTATACGATGTCGATTTTAATCGATTCTCAAAATTCCCAGAATCGCCCATCACTAAGGTAAACTAACTTTGATATACATAGAAAACTTATGCCCTTCTTCGGGAAAAAAATAACAATACAAAAATAAAACACTGGGCCTAGATTGTTGGGTGGCTGAAACGGGTGGAATATGAAACGCAGCCACATCTACGAGTTATATACAGAATAGTTTCGAAAGCAGATAGGTACGAGATGCATTCAAAACAACATTTCGTTGTATACTCCAACAGAGAAATACGCTGGTTTTTACCAAAAGTTGTCAGATTTGCTCCAATTATACAGACTACAGATATTGTTTTACAGTTTAAATATGTTAAACAGATAAATATAAAGGTTTAAGTAACACTTTTAATTAATAACCAGCTCTGTAGGAATTTTTTAATTTTTTTGAAAAAATGTCAAAAAATGACAAATTTTACCCAAAATTTCGATTTTTGGAGCAAAAGCGCAGACTCAAGCCATTTTTTTTCGGCGGTAAAATTTCACGCAGTTGATGTACTAGTACAAAGGCATCTTTTGGCACCTACCCGTTTTTGATTTTTAAAAAATAATTTTTTTCGCTCCACCCTAATATACAGGATTGCTCAAAGAATTCGGATACATTTCTGACTGTAGATGGGAATAGTTGAAATTGGGTTTTCAAATGTGTTACGCGTTTCCAAATGATTCAATTATGCATCTTATTTCAAAGTATTGTACAGAAAATTTTTGTTAACATTATTCTGAATACGTTGGACTTTTTTTGTAATCTATGCTTGATAGATGATTTTTTTTTCTTTTTTCTTTTATCATTTTTTATATATTTTCATACATTTAGTATTTAAATTGTTTTATAGTTTCAAATTCACATTTAATTAGCGTAGTTTTGCGAGCGTGGTTTGGAGCTTAGTGAATTCCATTGGTACTGTAACTCGTAATGCAGTAGTTATTATACAACGATATTGAGACCTAATGGAAACTAGTCATGGGGCGCCACCATAATCCCATTCCATCATGGGTATGTATAACATAAAATATGAAAATAAAGCATGTAAACTATTTATAAAATGCATTGCAATTCCAAAATATTGCATTCTAAGTACGTACTAAATTTCAAACCTCTATGCCAATTTTTTTAGTAGATAGAGTTTAAAATAGCAGTTTGATGATGCCATAAATTTTAAATACTCTATTACTGAATTGCGTAAAAGAAACATCCGTATAATTCCCAAAATGATAATCATATCAATTAATAGTTTACTGCATCGGATTAAGCGTCTCATTAACAATTAAAATATGTCTTTTAATTGAAATTTAAAAAATATACAGTGTCATAAAAAACGAAGAGTGTGGAAAATATGATTACAAATATCTCGGCAACTAATTATCCAATCGACTTCATTCTTTATACAAAATTTATCCGTTTTTATTGTCTTTTATATTCTTTGCTTATATAAAAATTTCCGAAATTGTTTATTTTATCTTTTATCAGAACGAACATTTCGAGAGTCCGAAAAAAGTAATTCTGGGTAATCGGAGTTATATGTGGATTAGTTAGATATACATCTATTGATGAAAACTGTGGAAATCATGAAACTTTTTCTAGTTCTAACTTGTTCAGATTTAAAATGACTAAATAAGACTTTTTTCCGAATCTTGTCTAATTAATCATGAATTAATAATAACTATTTTCTGAGAATATGGGAAATACACATATGTGTCAGCAGATGTATTTTGATAATATGACAGTCGTTCAATCACATCTAACGCGTTAATTTCAAACGACACTGCTAATTATAATTGTTACGAGACTGCATTTATTAGTTGCAGTGAATTGCAAAGTTGAAACGAAACAAAGCTTTCTTTTCGCTTAAAACTTTTGGAAGTAAATGAGCTAAAAATTCCATGCTATGTTACAGGTAATATGTTAGTCTTTTTATTTAAATTTACCAACATATCTGCTTTTATTCTTAAAGAAGTTATTTGTGGAAGAAAATTCAGCATTCTAAGATATTAATCCTCGGTTTGTAAAGGATTTCCAGATAACTAAAGCAAACTTTTGAGTGTCGGCTGTGCAGACTCTGCGAAACTGCAGTACTTCTTATTTTTATTCGATGTTATCTATATAATTTAGTATAATGAATCTTTTTCTCCTCTTTCTTTAAGGTTTGTACAATATATAATCCTTATCTAGCTTAATATGAGTAACTTTTTCCTAGTTCACGTTAACGAAAAAATACAAAAATTCTCGTATGACATCGTGCGATTTACAGTTTCAGCAAAACCGTGTATGAAAATTGTGCGCACACTTGCGTATCCGAGATCACAAGTAAAATACGTTATAGGTGAAGTTAGAGAGGTGGTGCTGATAATTTGATTTTTCTGCTTTTTTTTTTCTTTTTAAGCTAGAGCAGCGGTCTACAACATGAAACGCACTTTCCACGAGGGAACAATTTGATTTTTAGGTGGGGGCGGTGGAGTTATTCGAGAATAATCATTAACCCATATTTTACTAATTTTTAACATTTTCCAACATCGTTGAAAAGTATTTATTAGGACTCCGGTTTGTACCTCTGTAGGTCTGTTCACCATCTGTCAATGCTTTAACTCGCGTAAATATTTTCCGTTGGCCATGATTTATAGATGTTATTGGGTATCACTATGGCATGTTCAGTATTGAAAATGAAGTGTATAGATTTTACGTTTCATTTACTGGGGCATTTAAATGAATTCAATTACATTACGGTCGGAGAAAAATGTTTGCAGTGTATTTTAATGATACTTTATTATTTTAAACATACTGAAATTGATATTTACCATTGTGGTGTACTTAAACAGCATTTACTGTAGTATATGGTGTATATAGAATTTATCCTTCATTTACAGGAGCACACAAAACAATTTGGCAACATAAGAAATTGAACAATAATTGATCTATTCAAGTCTATGAACAATAATTAGGATCAGGAGGGGTAGTTATGACCGCTTTTTACATTTTCAACATTGTTATTATTATTATTATTATTTTTCTTTTTTCTTTTTTTTTAGCCTCCGATGCTATTTCTTTCAGACAAGCTAAAAAGTGTCGTGTCAAAAATTGTGGCACATCAAGCATAAGTATTTTACTTACCTATCATACGTAGTATAGGTAAGTCTTGCAATCGATTTGAAAGTCGAAAAAAAATTTTTTTGACAGATTTACACGTTTTAGATACTGGAGATTCCGAAAAACATATTTTTAGAAAAAAAAAATTGCCGTCCGTCTGTCTGTCTGTAAACGCTCCATCTCACGAAAAAATGGAGATAGCGACTTAAAATTTTGTATGTATTTAGTAAGTAAGAATAGGACGAAGCCTATTTAATATCAGTAACCTCGATTATCTGGAACTATTTTTTTCGGACCCTCGAAAAATTCGTTCTGTAAAATGTATATAAAAAACCTCTATCGATTTTTTTTTTCTAATCGGAGGCGAAACTGAATTCTGCAATGGCAGAATCTACATTCAACTTGTTTTTTACTTGTTTCTATTTGGAAAAGTGGTGTTTTTAGTACATAGGAAGTAACCTTGACCCTGTAAGAACTCTTCTGAAAATTTTTAATTCTCATAACCCCCTTCTTTTAAATTAAAAGGATGGTTATAAATATCCTATCAAAAACTCATAATCAAAAAAGTATGAGGTAATTAGGATCACTTGTGGGGAAATTATGACCACTATATTTCTTCTTTATACTTGCCTGCTCACGTTTGTTCGGGGGTAATTAAGACCCATAAGGGTCATTTAGAATATCCCCTCGAATCCACATTCAATTCACATCGATTCCATCATTGTATTTCTGACCTGTTTAGAATGTGCAGATCCGGTTTCAACCTAGGGCATTTTTCACCCCTGCTATCTCCTAGGGCACTAATCCAGCATGTACCCATGATTCCTTTCGGGTGTACAAAGCAAGTGTCCGTTCAAATTTCTCCACCCATTTCTCGCGCGCTAATCTGTTTAGGAGAACTGGCAAATTTTTTCCAATGGGCTTTGTTGAAAGATAAACCTTGTATAGTATGTTGATTAAAACCAAATTTTTTAATTGTTAGGTTTTAAATTGTGCATTTTTTTGCTATTTTCTCTCTTGTGGAGTTTCTTAATGATCTTTTTTGAATTAGTTAATAAAGAACAGTTATAAACATGTAAAGATCAGTTGCTTTGTATTTTTATACAATTGATAATTAGATAATTAAACTAAATTATACTTACAATTAAATAAACAAAATTAAATTAAAAATAACATGAATAAAATGTAATAATTTTTATTGCATAAAATTTTATCTCAAATAAATTTTCAATAATTAAGATACTTTTAAAAGTTACTCAAGCTTTTAAAAAATAATTACATGAACACTTATTAAAATACAATGTATCCTAAACTTACACTAAATACAATTTTATATTACTGTTGAAAAATATTAGTAAATTTTACTAATTTCATACTTAAATTATCATTTTTTAAAAATCTTATCTTCATATATAAAAATTGCAATTAATTTACTATTCTTTTTACTAATTACCCATTCATTTGTAATTATAAAGTAGTGGAAGGTTAGCATAATTATTTTTCCCTTTCCCTATATTATTATTAGTATTTAAATATATAATTGATAAGGATTTTAAATATACATAATTAATTAATATTAATATTTAAATATACATAGATAATATTCATATTTAAATGTGAATGATCCATATTAAGTAATATTATTATTTAAATATCTATAATTAATATTAATTAATATTTTTTTAAATGTACATAATTTAAATTAATTAATATATTAAATAAATATGTATAATTTATATTAAACTAATTTATATTGTACAGTACATCCATCATACTACAATCAAAATTTTTTGTCGCTCTGTAAATGAATGATAACCATTATGCATATCATATTCTACAGTAAGCATCTTGTAATAAATCTCAATAATATATATATCTATGTCATTATGTTTGAAATAGTGTAGCATTATAAAATATGCTTCAAATCATTTTTTTTTTTCACATAGCCATTAATTGAATTTTTTTAGTAGTGATTGTGTAAATTAATGATACATGTTTTGACATCAGTATTCAGCGCTTTTTTTTTTTTTTTTTTTTAATCGAAGTCTGATGATTTGAAAGACCAAAAAATTTTGTGTCATCAGAACCTGATGATAAAAGTACATTACATAAAAGTGTTAGTAACATTTAAAAAAGTTTTTCGTTAAAATATTACTTTTAAATACAATAAAAATCATGTTTCTAACACTTTTTGAAACTTTCGGAATTTTAAAGTTTTTATTATATTTAACTGAATACTGGTGTTTTATGAATATATTATTGCTAAAATATTTCTTCTTACATAGAAATAAGTATTAATTCTAAATACTCTTTCAAGACAATGTTTCGCGATTTTCATGTCCATGAAAATTCCTTTAAAAAAATTTATAAATTTGTAATATTATACATATTAGAGGACTTGAATAAAAACTGAGCTCAGACAGAGACCATCTCATTTTTATTATACACCGTACTATGCAGAAACCATGGTTAGTGCATTTTTTAAATGGATATAAATTTCATTTTTGAAATAGTGTAACATTTAAATTTACCACAAGAGGTTTTTCTCCCATTGTCGCAATAATTCTGCACACTTCATTTTCGCTAAGAAACATGCTTTAGTTAATTTCAATAACATAAATGGAAATTTGAGTTTACATTAATTGCAGCACAGACTGACAAATTGATTTTATAAACACTCTTTTCAAATGTATTAGAAAGTATTAAATTACTTTCATTTTTCAGTAGGGTCCTGTAGGTAGACTTGCTTCTGGTGTCAATAAAAATTGTTTACTTCGCTTCAATGTTACATTAAAAGTTTTGCAGTTGCTTTGAAAAGTTTTCAGCAATATCGAAAGCTTTTTAGATATCTTATTAGAGTTTCATCTTTGTTTTAATCGAAAGCAGAATTGGTTTAGAGATGAATTTATAAATTCACGTCACCACAAACTCATTCATATAGAATAATAAGTCATACTCAAATTAACCTTGCTTGAAAATATATTTTGACCTTTTGTCCGTAAAAAAACAGCTGCAAGAAAATGAGAGATAAATTAATAATTTAAAAAAAATACCAGCAAAAAATCGCATCAATTTTGAATTAATATATTTTTTATCATTAATGAATGAACTGCAACAATATTTATGAAAGTCCAATCTTGAGGCTGCAACACAAATCATGAGATTCTATAAAAAATATATTTATTTAAAAATATATCCTTCTCTTTATTTATTTATTATTATTTTAAGATGAATAACATAATAAATGTGTATATTATTCTCTCCTTATAAATTAGCAAAAAATCACATCTAATGTAAAAAAAAATATATAACTATTAGCTATATAAAAGCTTGTAAAACTACTAATAAAAGATTACGATAATTTATGCTAATTTTATAAGAGAATGAAATAAAGCATAGTTCAATGAAAATAAAATACCACTATAATTTAAATAGAATAGCGATATGTTATTAGTAGTAAGCAAAGCTCAAAAAATACAAGTTTGTATTTTAATCAATGAAAAGAAAAAAAAAATCTTCGGGAAAAAAAAAAAAAAAAACTATTACACAAAACTAAGACAAATTAATTATTACGGAAAACTAATACAAAATTAAATATTGCAAATGAAGTACAAGTTAACATTTTCAGACATAAAGTGCATATGGTTGTAATACAAGTTAAAAAAGTATACATATCCACTCTTTTAATTATTTTAGCTATCCTTATATTTTAAAGTCAATTGCAAAAAATTTTCGAAGGTAGCATAAAAATATATAAACCTCATAGTATCGATAATCAATTTAAATGGGTTACATTTTAAAAACAGTGTTATATTTTTCATGACATAATTAGCGACATAATTATGATTGCAAAATTAATTTTAAAACTGAAGATTGTATAACTTTAAATTCGAAGAATTGTTTCGTATATTCAGATATTAAAACAAATCGCCGCATGCCAAAACAGTTTCATAATAATGTATCGTACAGGTATTAAAACAAGTGGCCGCGTACCAATTCCTGCACATTATGTATTGGTCATAGCGAAACTGCACCCTACGAGGCCAAAAGTAAACAAGCAGACGATATTCTTTAACAGAGACCTGCGCACGAAAACTTGCGCGAAAGAATTTTAATGCTGCTTTATGCTTGGGTTTGTAAATGGGTACAAAATTAAAGCAGGAATGATAGCGGAGCAGCTCCACTTCGTGTGAATCCGGTTTCATCCCTCTCGACATTCTAAATGAGGCTTTAGAGCTCCAAACTAACAAATCCGTTTATTAAACATCTTGGTAGATTTTTTTCAAATTGCTGTTTGGATCTCAAAAATGCTTTAGACTGTGATAAAGAATGTCTAAAATGAAAAATACATTATGAGGTTAATATTTAAGCGTGAAATAAAGTTTTACCACAGACAATTTTCTACATTATAGGGGTGATAATAATTACTCCTTGTCCTAATTACCCCCACCTGACCCTACTGGAAGTGTGTTTTCAGTTATGGTGCGAGTTTCTTAATTGAACTGTTTATCTAAATATTACTAGGTGTGTATAAATTATATAGATTATGTACAGGGCTGTTCAAAAGTTGTCAAGTACATTTCTGTTTATTCATGAAAATTGCTGAATGGAAATTTTCAACTGTGAGTTTCGTTTAACTGAGTATACCATGTAATGCAGTGTGCATGCAAATCTATAGATCGTATACAGGATTGTACAAAATTGTATTATTATTACTACTATTGATAGTAATAGTAGAAATTGCGTTTTCAAATGAGTTATGCTTTTTTCAAATTATTTATTTAGACATCTTCTTAAACTGTTAACTGCTAAATTTTTAAACATTATTGTGAATTTTTTAGCAAGTGTTTCACGCATGACTTTTCGTTCTTGTTTTTTATTTTGAATCGTTTAATGCTGTAGTTAGAAAAAAAGTTTCCATGCAAAATTAGAAAATGAAAGCGTTTGTTGTCAGTTTTCAAAAACTCTTCATTCAAATATCTAAAATACAACTATAACCATAAAAATCATATGATTAAAAAAAAATAACAAATTCTAAATTTTGTTTTATTTCTGCTTATTTTCACTACAAATGGCTGAGAAACTACATTTAGTATAAAAAACTTACAACGTGTACAGACTTACATTCTTTAATTTGACTTTTGTGACAGGACAGTCGGTGCTACCTGTTATGTATATTTCATTACAAATAATGCTGTCACCTGTGATTCATGTCATTATTTTTTCAAATGATCCTCGTATTTAGCCAAGATTTTCAGCCGTAGCTTTAGCTGGAAATTTTTCGGTTTTCGCAAATGAAGATTTTATGAAGGATACAAAGATACAATAGAAGGATACAATCTTGACATTTCTATAGTTGGGAAATAGAAGTCAAAGGCTCATGCTTTTGTATAATCTATAATGTGCCCAAGAAAAAGCAGTAAAAAGTAAAGTGACACAATGTTCGATATTGTTAACAAATTTTATAGATATCTTCAGATAAATTCAAACAATGAGCGAAATCAATTCAATAGGTTTTCAAACAAGGCTATCTTTTCCGAAACCAGGGTATTGCGACGGGACTAAAAAAATGGCGTTAACATTCTGCAACATCATTTATTTTTCGATGGCCCGATTTCATTAGTAATTACTCTTTTGAAGTATTCCAATGTGTTGAGGAACTCTGTAAGTCTCTCGAAAAGATCCTCAGAAAAAATCACATGGTTCAGATCAAATGATATGATCAGTGGTCTATCTCGAAGAACCTTTCAGAGTTTCCAAAGAAATGATTCGGTCTTGAAAAATGTCCCAGGTAAAAGCGAAATTAACAAATCAGAAATTTTACGTGGACATATTCCGTCTTGCAAAAAGTAGTATGTATTCACCTTCCGATGATATCATGCACGATTGATATCAATCCTATAGCTTGCTCCATTAACAGATAAATTGATAAATATTAGTCCGATTATGCATCATTTGTTGATTGCACCACATCGTCTCATATTGCGAATCCAGGGATGTTACCAGTTGACTTAAGTTTTTACTACGCTAGTTTTTCCAATTAGTAATTATTATTATTTTGACTTTTTGTAGAATGTTATATAATTTCCAGCCTCGTCCCTATACGCTGATTTGCGAAGACAGTGACATTTTGAAAATATTTTTTATTAATTTCCTTAACTGCTTTTCAAGATTTGATAATAACGACGCAGGGTCCCTTTACTTTTTATCCCCTTGTCTAGAACATGTCTGTGAAACCTGCTAAAACGAAATTTAAAGAGATCGGGGGAAAATTTTGCTTTAAACAAGTGTATCTACTGTGATCTACTGTGATTTCATTCCTTTCGCCGAGATTTTAGAATTTATTCATTTAACCCTTTATGCTCCAAAGGCACTTTAAAGTACCATTAACCAAAAAAAAAAAAAAAAAAAAAAAAAAAAAAAACTTGTTACAAAAATAATTTAATACATCCATTAGTAGTAATACAATTTAAAATGAGTTATAGATACTTTATTTTGTCTTGTTCCAAGAGCATTATTGGCTGCACAAAACAAAAATTATTTTAAAAGGATGATTTCTTTTTCATCTGCATCTTTTCTGTTTTCTTGACGTTGAAAGATTATGAGAGAAAAGTTTCAATTAGGCGATATATCTATATTTCTATTATAAGATTATTATATTTGTACATTTCCTAATTTTATAAAATACTAAAAAAATATTTTAAATAAAATATTTGAATGGAGTTATAAATATTACATAAAACCCTATAGATTCAAATTTAATTAATTAATTTTAATTGGCAAAATCCTTTGGAAATTTATTAAATGGTCGTGTAATTTTTCTAATGTAGTTTCAAAATTTCACGAAAAATGCTTTAAAAGATAAAATTTTCATGAATTCATAATTTGGGACTTAAAGGGTTAAGAAATGATTTCGTCATATATAGGTTCCATTTTTATAGGTTCGAATGAATATATATATATATTCCGAGATAAAGATAATTTCTTCGCATATTTCTTACAATTAATGGGAAAATATTACACTTCTTTGGCCGTTTTGAAACTCACAGTGAAAGATAATCGTAGAGGTCATTTTGAAGTAATAATTGGTTGTTGTTTTTTCCCTTTGTCGCTTCATTGTTAAAAGTACGATGGGTACTTCATTAGCAATGCAACTTGCGTACATCACATACACTGAAGGGCAATAAATGTCTACATTGTTCATTCTACTCCTTGAAAGATGAGTTTCAAATTTCATATAAAAAGCAAGTTTAAAGCATTTGTGAGAAACAAAATACTTTTTATTTACGTTTTGTAAAAATCTGATGCTGTACTTTTAAGCTTAGGTAGGTCCTTTTTACTTATAAAGTGCAAAACATTTAGTCTGGCCTATGTGTTTAATACAGAATCATAGTCAGTATAATATAAATGACACTGATTCTTTAAATTCTTTCTAAATATCAGAAACCCTTTCTAATTTTTTGTAAATATTTATATTCCGACATTTGCTTAATCCCTTGAGGACGAGCGACGTGCGACTTGCGTAGGTTTGTATACGTGACACTTTAGGTGCTCAGAATCCTTTATTCTTCTCACCAGTTATTTTTTATTTTATATTCACCTCATTTAATCACAGCATTTCCGCGATTCAATTTTTTGAAAAACCGGTGATAGAAATAAATAAATAAATAAATAAATAAAAATTAAGCAAAGGCTCTCGCCGCGAAAGGGTTAAGTACTGCTTTTTATTTCTAAGCGCAGAATTTTAATTCTGGATTGTGAATTTTTAAACAATTAATGTAAATGACTATTATTTGATTTGGCTTTCTAGTGCTTGGTAGTTTTAATAGACAATATATTTTTTTCTGCAAAATACTAATACGCTGAAGCAAATTCTGCAAAAAATATGTGATGATGCAATTATTTAATCATCCCATATCATTAATATCCTCTAGTTAAAATTTAGATTTCCCTGTTACAGATATAATTAATTAAAATTTATTCTCTTTTAAAAATATACCTATTTCTTCACCTTTTTCGTGATTTAAATATTATTACTTGTAAGTCGCGCCAGCGCTTTGTACTCGTTTCTAACAAACGAAAATAAAAAAAAGACTTTTCCATATTAGAAAAGGTTAACTGTAACAATGTTTAAAGTTTTATTTTAAAAACTGTTATAGTGCTTAAACTTTTGACTTGTATTTAAACTTTGTATTAGATTAAATTACAGCAGGATCTCGTAAATCTGCAACTGTAAAATCCACAAGCATTTTGCAAATGTAAACCATCGCCTTATAAATACTAAGCCTGAGGACTAATACTAAAATGGCGGCTGCTGAAGGTGGATTTTTTTCAACGCGTATACTAGAGGTCTGGACGGGCCGAAATTTCCAGGCCCGGGCCCGAACGAAAGAAATATTGGCCCGACCCGGCCCGGCCCGAAAGTTAAAATTTCGGCCCGAGCTCGGCCCGGTCCTGAAAAAAGTTTATAATTCGGCCCGAACCCGGCCTGGCTCGAGTGAATTTCTACAGAACATTGATCTTTAATCTTAAGGAAGAGTTCTGACCAAAAAAAAATGACATTAGTCTTTTTTTCCATGTTTATAATCTCCATTTATGCAGAAGTGCCGTAGGCTGCGATATTTATGCTTTTAAATGAATCTTTGTTTGTTGTATGTAAATGTTTCAGCTATCACTAGTATTATTAATCCATATTCCCTGTAATGGAGACAAAAAATCGAAAAAGCGGTATATGGTAAAATTTCCAAAGACGAAATCGCTTTGGAGTGAAAAAAAAAAATGCATTCCCTTCTTAACAGATGTAAATGTTTAATATATTTTTTTCTCCCGTATTATTGTATTCATTTTGCATGGATGAACATTTTAAAAGAAACTTTGTTTTAAAAAAAATTCCGTCATAATCATGTTTTTTTTTTTTTTTTTTTTTTTTTTTTTTTTTTTTTTTTGTGTGTATGTGTGTGTGTTTAATTCTATTTTAAAACGCTTAGTAATCAACGATTCTTTAAAAGGAATAAATTCGAATGTTTAATTGTAGAATAATGACGGCTTAAAAGTATATGCTTTTTTTGCGGAAATTTTTGGACAAAGCCAAATATTACTGATTTATAAAAAGTTGTGAAAAGGATTTTCATATGGGAAGATTCAATAGGAACTGATTATTTTGGTCCATGAAAACTAGGAAGAATGGAATCAGTCTCGGCTTCGTACGGAAAAAAAGTTAGTCATGGCCCGATACTCCAGCAAAAAAATTAAGGCCCGAGCCCAGCCCGGCCCGAAAAGATTAGTGACTAGGCCCAGCCCGGCCCGAAAGGATTAGTGACTAGGCCCGGCCCGGCCCGAGTCTTCAGAAGTAAGGCCCGAGCCCGGCCCGGCCCGAATGCCATTATTGAAAATCGGCCCGAGCCCGGCCCGTGCAGACCTCTAGCGTATACGGTCCCCTGAATTTTGGCACCAATAATTTATATATATTTTTAATTTTATTTTACTGAAATTTAAACAAGTTAAGGAAATATTTTATAAAATATTGGTGTCTAAATTTAAAGGACAGTACATACGTTTTAAAAAAAATTCCGCCTTCGTCAATCGTCATTTTTGTGTCAGTACTCAGGCCTTGTATTCAGGGCGCAGTGTGCAAATGGTGAAGTTGTAAGGTTAAAATTCAAGGTGCTGATCAGGAAAAATTGGAGTTTTTTTTTTTCTGGTTAATAGATTTAACTATAAATAAAATTTTTAATACTTAAAACTCTCATGCAAATTAGCATATCTAGAGCAAAAACTTGGCACATCATAACTTCTGCACAATATTTACAATTGTAATTACAACAGAATTGTTTGTTTAATTTTCTTGCATTCTTTTATTAGCTTTCAGTAGTTAATTATTTTTATTTTTATATGCTTCCACTATTATAATATTTATTTCTGGCAATATAATTGGACTCGAGTTTTCCCATGAAGGAACTATGAATTTACTTTGGGGGAAAAATCAAGATGGCACTGAACTGGGTCATGATCTTTTTACCAATCAAATTTTTAAATTAATCAAACTTTTTTTGGTCGTTAAAACTGACTAAACATGAAATAAAATTTCTGTGGATTTTCCGATTCTGATGTAAATTATTAGTGTCTCTTTATGAGGTGGATTTCATTAAATAATTCAAGAAAAAATTGTCTACCATCATTGTTACCGTAAAAACGTATAATCCGTTATTTCATAAAATACCTATACATATAATAACTAACGGCGTCCGTTAAAGTGTGTAAAATCATTTTTATTATTTCATTTTATTTTTTTCTCTTTATTATAAGCGTCCATTATAATATCCATGGCATTATTACATTGAAATTGCTGCTTAAAAATGTAAACAAAACAGTGATCAGAAATCCGCAAAACCTTTGGTTTCAGGCTGTGTGAATTTTACGGAGTCTATCGAACATATTTGTTACTCTTTATGCAAATTGCAGCAGTAAATTTCACAAAAATTTATGTAGGGGAATTGGCTGAGCAGAGGCGACGTTTTGTGGGATTATGTAAATGTACTACTTGTACCTATATAATTAGGTAAAAAAGATTGATTTTAGGGGGGTATGGGGGTATATAGCTCCATAAGTCACTCCCTGTGGATACGCCCCTGAAATGCAGTTATTAATATTCTGTTATAGATATGAACTTAACGCAATGCGGCTTTTTATTAACATTTTATATTTTCCAAAGCCTTGGAAGAAGCAACAATGGGTTGGGCGTCAGATATGATCGGACTCATGGGCGCATAATATGGAAATTTGACTCTGACTTATGACCTTTCTAACTTTCTAACTCGACTGCAACTGATAGATTGGTATGTGATAGTTTGAATTTTATGCAAATATACATCAATTTATCTCTTGTATGGAGATTCGTGAAGTTGTTGTAAAGGATTCCGATCCGCGTGCATTTAGATATTTAGGAGATAACCTGTGTTATCATTTTTAGTTAGCGTTCATAGCAGTTAAGATAAAAAAAATTCGTTGTGCTATTAGCTCTCTTCAAAACTAAATTACATATCATAATAATAGCATTTATCTGTGTGCCTAACGGTTAGTTAATACCTTGAAAGAGCAGGTTGGTGTAACAAATTAAAAACTCTAAAGGATTTTTAACAGGTCTTGATGGTAAGTTCGTTATTAAAATCAAGTAAAAAAACATGTTCCTTTTTGTGTAATGTCCTATTGTTAAAATGTAGTATCGTATTTGTAATGCAGAAAAGATAAATACAAATTACCAGGTTTTGCCTTTAGTGCAATTTTAATGTTTGTGTTTTGTTTTTCGGCTGCTTAGAAGGTATTGTATTGATCCTGCATTTAAAAACAAAAAAGAAATAAATAGCAATTGATTTATATGAACCTGACATTATAAGGTTGTACTATTCGACCAATGCGATTTTTAACACTAAGGAAAATTTTGAAAAGGGGAAAAATGTACAGATGAATATTTTTATGAAGATAATTTAAATAATAGCGATTATCTTTGTAAATATTTTCCAGATAACGGTGGTAATTATAATGCTTGTAATTTGTGTTCGACATAGAGTAGCATGTTAGTTTTCCTCATACAAATAACTTATTATGCATTGTATCTTTTATAAGATTCACAATGCTGAAGATTCACTTAATGATACTTAAAAGATTATTTTCTATAACTCTTTCACCGCCATTAAATTTTCTTACTAAAAGGGAATTCGACTCACTAAATATAATTTTTTTTCACAAATTGGTATAATACATAAATAAAAGCAAAATAATAATAATAATAATAATAATAATAATAATAATAATAATAATGACACTGTAAAGTTAATGTATGCCCAACGCCTTTCGAAAGAACTTTGACTTCCTTTGCCAGGTGTAAAGAAGGCGTGCTACTGCACTGAAATTAAGAGCATATATATCTTAATTTGAAGGTGTCATTAAGAAGTTTTTTGCAATTATTCACTAAATCATGTAAATAAAATTCCACCAGAAATTTTATTTAACAGAATTTAACTTATTTTTGCGCGGCTTATATTCGAAATTTTTCTTGAATAAAATTTCATGAAACTTACTTATTTAAATGAGCCGCCACTTTAAAGCAATTGGCACTCAATATGATTATACCTTACATTCAAAATTTTATAAATCAATGAAGTCTTTCATAATCAGAGAAATCATATTTAATTTTTAAAGCTTTCTGAACCGCTACTGATGATTGGATGTGATAGCTTAAAAATCCCCCCCCTCCCCCCCAAAAAACCTAATACAATAAGCACAATAATTAACACCAGCTCTGATCATGTTATAATTGTTAAAAACATGCATAGAGGTAAAATATATGTATATATTTTTATGTATTCTTTTTTAAATATGTTTAGAAAATCATATTATGTACAGGCAGTCTATGACATTTCTCTTCTCTCAAAGGAAAGTGAAACAAAAGACCAGCAAAAGTAACATTTTTATCACGATGTATCTGTTTCGTTTATTAGCACGTTTTCATAATGATGAATGGTGTGCGACAGATTTACAGTAAAGAACCATTTGTATAATCGCTACTCCTTTTTTTTACTCTTTTTTTTACACTTTTCCTTCTTTGTTTCTACTTAAAATTGTAACTGGAGTATTATGCCTCCATTAGAAAAGCTAGATACATTTGTCGTACAAATTATTGCTATTTATTTCATCCTGAAATGTGAGGCCAATCTAGTTTTGATGACCGCCGTCTATTATTTTCTATTTACAATGGTTCAAAATACAAATTTGCTATCCTGAGCTCTTTTTTAATTGCTGCAAACAGTTACTTCAGAATGTTCATGTCTGTTTTCCTATTGAAATTTCTGCTTTGATTTTAGGTAAGTATTTGCTTATTATGTTGCAGTTAACATATGCAAGCAACATTTAATCGAAATTTATACAAATACTTTTAGAATAATATGCTTTTTCTAAATCATTTCAAACTATTGGTTAAGTATATTGCTCTCAAGTCTGTAACCAAATGGGGACAGACTGGTTTGAATTAAACAAAGCTTTTGTGATTTTTATGACAGGTGTCTTGTCCTCGACTTTTTTCTATATTTATTTAATACTTGCCGCCTTCGCCCGTTACGCTGATCGGTTTCTTTAAAAGAATCTTCTATTAGACAAAATGCATCTTGTAAAGTTTAAAATCTTAATATCTAATCAAACCATAATTGTTATCTTATTCGTATAATATCACATTATCCGGTTCAAAATACATATTGACGGCATAAAAGATAAAATAGCCCGAAAATCACTATTTTTAACTATTTTTTAATAGATTTCCTATCTTGAATTTCGCGCTTTTACCTATAACTGCTGCAGAGTTGAATTGAAATGTCCTAAAAGTACGACCACCCCATTAAACACTCTTAGGTGGGAATTCCTAAAATAGATAAAATACATGTTATTTTAGTAAATACATGGAAACTAAATATGGAGGGAATTAAAAAACAACAACAACAACAACAACAACAACAACAACAACAAAATGAGACCGTAAGGAAGCCATATTAGTGGAAAAATCATGTAACGGCGTTCCCCACCTGGTTGCAAAAAGTAGAAAAGGCTCGAGTATACATAAAAAGATAAAAGAGTTTAAGTATCAAAAATTAGATTTTTTTGGCAATTAGTACCAAACTAACCAAAGAAACAAGGATTGAAAGCTCTACTTGTGGCAAAAGAAGGAACTAAAAGAATGATGAGTGGGATAAATATTTTTTTATTGATTTTTTCTACGTTATATAAGTTTAGTTCCATAGTTTTACTATTATTAGAAGACATTTTGCTTAAATGCGTTAAACGTACCTCCCTGGAGGGGAAAGGGAAGTGCATTACACGAATAAGTGGTCTCAGCGCTTGCCAACGATATATCACATGAAGGGTGTTGATTGAATTTAGAAAAATTCCCTCCGTGGGGGCAAAGTGGAGAGAGGGTCTCGGGAGGTACATAAAATAAAATATTGGTCACAGAGCTTTACAATGATATGTCATATGATTGGTGTCGGCAAAAGTTGAAAAAGTATACTCCAGGGATCCAACTATCGTGCCTACCGGAAAACATCATCCCATCTCTTTATCTGTCTTTAAAATTTTCATATATTATAAATAATATTTATCAGAGAGCTCCACAAAAAAAATCCGATTTAAAATGATAAAATACTGCAATTTAAAAAAAGTTCGAAAATTGCCCTTGCATGGCAGTCCAAATTGGAGAAAAGGAATGAAAGGTCAATAATAAGAAAGAGTGGTCTGAGTTTTTTCAGATGATATATCACATGACGGGTCCAAAAAAGTTTGAAAATTTTCGACCCCAACTTTAGCCCTCCCATAGTGGTGGAAATTTTAAAATCGTTCAAACACATGTTTAATTATTTTATAATAGATTTATTTTCTGTAATTTTACGCTCCTAATTAAAACGGCTGTTGAGATGTGTTTAATGTTCTAAATTTATGCAAGGGGGGGGTTGTAAAATTCCTGAAATACGTGCTTAATTATTTTTTTTTTAGTAGATTTATAACCTGGAATTGCATGTTACTACTTATAACCGCTTCTGAAATATAGCAAGATGTTCAATAATTCTCGACCCCTTTAACCTCCTTAAGGAGGAAATTTTCAAAAATCTCGTCCTAGTACATGTTCTGTAAACAATCAAAACTTATTTGGGTTCAAAAATCTTCTAAATATTCTTGAATTTTCTTTTTTAAAATTTTATTACATACTTAGAATTATAGAATAAAGAAATATTGAATTCAAATTATTTACATACTATGTACAAAATGTATAATATGTACAAAATATAAATGCTTTTACCTTGATAATTTTTGATCATCATACTAAAAACTGGAAAGATGATCCTTTATGCATTTCTGCGTGCCTTTTCATAAAATTAACATAATTCTTCAATAAAACTCAAGACACGCACGACAAACAAAAAATATAAACATTCTCTCTAAAAAAATTCTTTTACATTCCATCAAAAATTGATGCCAACTTTTTTATCTAAACTTTTAACTCATCTCGTAAGATAAAAAATATAAAAGCAAAGCAGACGAAAAAAGCTTCGCTTCCATAGCAACGAGTTGCGTCTTATAAATAAATTAAATATCACAATTGCAAATATGCAAACGATTTTCTGTGAATAAACTGGAATAACTTAATTTATCAATTTCTAACATACTCCCACCTTTAATTTAGGCGGAAGCCAAATTAAACTTAAGATCACTTTTGATCAAATTAAGCCCTAATTCAAAATAAAAAATATATAAATAAATAAAGATAATAACTAAACAATAATAAAATAATAATGAAACGTTTAGAGTTCTAGAAAAGTTATTTCAGAGTTCTAGAAAAAGTCATTTCACAGGTCTATTATTTACTGTTGCTTCGACATCAGATAGGACAGTCGAAAGGTTTCAAAAGTTAGAACTGAAGCACCGAGTGTTCTGATCAAGGGAATTCTTAACACATATAAACAGATGCTCCCACCATCCACCAAGCTGATGCTCGAGGGATGAACTTCCATTTAAGAGGAGCCAGTTCTTTCGAAGAAACTATCGCCTTCCAATCCTGCATATAAATCTTCGAAAGGATTGAATGAATCCTTCTGTTGAGAGACTGGATACAAGTTCCAAATGTATTGCCCTATACTATACTGCACATGTAAAAAGTACAACCCAAACTTTGGATCTTTGCTTTACGAAAAGAGGGCCAAAAAGATCAGCTCCAACAACTTAAAAAACTTTGGAATCTCTGACTCGATCTAGAGGTAGGTGGATTGGAGGTGTAGTATATGGCTTTGTAGAGTATCTTTTGCATCTGTAACACTTAGACAATTGACTTCTAATGATGCGTCTAGAAGAAATTATCCAATATTTTTCTCTCAAAATGGATCCAACTGTTTGAAGTCCAGCATGACAATTCTTTAAATGACATTCTTGAATCAGACAATTCACTACATGATGTTTCGATGGTAATAAAATTGGATATCTGAAAGAAAACTCGTCATCTCGCTCTAATATCTTTGTTTTTACTCTTAACAAACCTTCTTGATCTTTCATAACCTTCAATCCTTTTATTGCATCAGTAGTATTACCAAAACTTTCAGATTGTATTATTGACCAGAGCGACCTTTCCGCATCTTCTTTTTCTTCAATTGACAATTCTGATGGAAAACATATATTTCTGTTTCTGCACTTCATTATGAATCTCTTCACCCAACATACGACATTAATAAATCTACCAAATTTTGAAATTCTACTATATATCATAAATTCATGTGAATTAGAACATAAAAGAGTAGGTACTGAAGTTTTCTTCTTTTCCATCATTACTAATTCTTCGTTGGGGCTTGTTTCTGAATGTGGCCAATTTTCTTCTGATAACTTCAACCATTCTGGTCCCTCCCACCATCTCATCTTCAGCAGCTGTTTAGGACTACATCCGCGAGAAGGTAGATCAGCAGGGTTGAGATGACCAGGTACGAAGTTCCATTGTTGAGATTCGGAAAATTTACAAATTTCTCTAACTCTATTGCCTACAAACGTTCCCCATTGATCATTTCTTCGAATCCAAGCGAGAACAGTCGAAGAGTCGGTCCAATACTTTACTGGTATGGAAATACAATTAAAGGCTTTCAAAACAAATTTAGTCAACCTTATTCCTAAAATACAAGCAAGAAGCTCTAAACGTGGTATGGTTACATTTTTCTTTGGTGCAAGACGAGACTTAGCTCCTAAAAGTTGTACAAAGACTGCGTCTTTATCTTCACAACGTAAGAAAACTGCTGTTGCATAAGCTCTGGTACTTGCATCACAAAATGTATGAATAGACCATTTTTCTTTACAACCATATCCTACACGTCTATTTATCTTCACGTCATTTAAATACTTGAGTTCGCTATACCATTTTTGAAAATTATTCCGGATTTCTTCTGGAAGTGGAGCATCCCAATCTAATTTCGTCGACCAGGCGTCTTGAATTATCAGTTTGGCTGGCAACAATGCTGGGGCTAAAAATCCTATTGGATCGAAGATCCCTTGGGTTACAGCTAATATCTTTCTTTTCGACAGATTTTCTATCTCATCACTAAATTTATAAGCGATCTTCAAACTATCTTCCATTGTGTCCCACTTCAACCCTAAAACCGGAACTATCGTTGTTACATTTTTGCTGAGCACCTTCTTTTCGTTAAGGAAACTGCTGTCTTCACTTTTAATTGGTCCGAATTCCCACATTCTTAATTCCATTTTCGCATCAGCCATGATTTCTGTAGATTTTGAAATAAAATTTTCTAGTTCAGGCACATTGTCGACTGAAGTAACGCAGTTATCTATATAGTATGATTTCATAAGCTTCTCAGCTATCTGTTTGTTTTCTTCATCAACATTACTCAAATGATATCTTATAACTGCACCTAGCAAAAATGGGCTACAAGTTGCTCCAAAAACTACTCTATTGTGTTGATAAACTTGAAATTCGTCAGGACTCTTCCACCATAAAAATCGCAAGAAATGCCGATCTGATTCTTTGACTTCAATTTAAAGAAATGCTCTTCTTATATCGGCTACTACCCCAATAGCTTTCTCACGAAATCTTATTAACACTGCAGGAATTTGTTCGATGAGGTTTGGTCCTTTAAAGAGGCAATCATTTAAAGAAGGAGACCTCCCTACCTTACACGATGCATCAAAAACTGGTCGAACACTTGTAGTAAGACTATCTGGTTTGATGACGGGATGATGAGGTAAAAAATGTCCTGGAATCTTGAGTGCTTCATCTGGTACTTTACTTATAACGCCTTCTTCTTCCCATTCATAGAAAACTTTAGCATATTCTTCAAACATTTTCATTGATTTTAATTTCTTTGTTGAATTTATCAATCTTCGTTCAGCTATGTGTCTATTTGAGGGAATCTCACGTTTGCCGTTAATCCAAGGAAGACCTACAATATAGCGACCTTCTATATTTCTATCAACTTCTTTTATAAAATTATCATGAGCGAGTTCTTCTTCTTCTGCTTTAGACAAAGTTTGACAGGGATCTGTTATACCAATTGTCTCTAACTTCCATAATTCTGGAATCTTCATATCTTTTAAAGCTAGGTTCGTGATAAACATATTTCCATAATTTAGGCAAGACTGTGATGTACTTTCTAAACGACCACAAAGTGTCCATCCAAACTTTGTCTCTATTGCTGTAAGACCGCTCTTTAACTGTTTTACTCGACCTGTAAGAAGTTGTCCGTAGTAATCGCTTCCAATCAAAATTTCAATTTTTGGACTTCCTGCTCCTAAATCTGTGATCCATAGTTTATTTTGTTTAAGCTCTTTAATTACTGATTCTTTTGGTATCCGAGGAATATAGTTACAAATTATATCTTGATCCAAAAGTTCTAAGACTTCTTTCGTTTGTTTCTGTCTATCAGAAGAACTTAACTCAACTTGGAATTTATTGTGAGATTTAGCTTCTGTTTGCGTACCACCAAACAAAGTGTGTACAATAGCTTCAGAAGAAGTGGGATGTAAACCTAACTCTTCAGCTGTACCTTTTAAAATATAGCTCTTTTGCGACCCACAATCAAGTAACGCTCGTACTTTCTTTGTTATTCGACCTTTAATAACTATTTCTAAAGTCATAAGGGCTACTTCAGCAGAACACTGCTTACTTGCTATGGTGCTTTGAATAACTTCTGGGGTCTTAACTGTATTTTCTGGTTCTTTACACATTGAAATTTCAGGGCATAATAACTCGGTATGGGGTTTAGAACAAACGTGGCAACGAATAAAAACTTTGCAAACTTTAGCGTGGTGACCAAAACGAAGACATTTTAAACAGCAATTTTTATTCTTAATTTTGGCCTTCCGTTCATTAAAGGAAAGAGATCTAGCCCTAACACAGTCCTTGCTTTCATGAGATTTACTGCAAAATAAACAAAGGCGTTCTTTTGCGCTAAATAGCCCTGCCGCAGTAGGTATTTTACTTTCTGCTTTTCTTAACTTTTCTTTAGGTTTGTCTTTAAAGCCCAGCTCTATAAAACTCGATTTGGCTAATTTGAATCTTTCCTCGTTTGCAACTTCTTGTTTCAGAAATTCCATCAAACTTACTATATTTGCTTTTGTTGCCAATGCATTATTATTACTAACAGTGTTTGATGTGATTGAAATATTATATCGCTGCCATGCTTTTAATACATCTTCCGATAAGCTAGATTCTATCATGGGATAGAGCCACGCCGAATTGCTTTCTAAACTTAAACCCATTGATTCTAACGATCTTAAATATGCCTCGACTTTCGTGAATAAATCTGATAAGGGAAGTTTATCTTTGCCGTGCGCCTGTACATTAGCTACAATCAATTTTAGGAATTCTCTAACGTACACTTCTATTAGTAAATCTTTGTTTCCAAAACGCTCTTGAAATGCCTCGACAGCTTTGGAGTAATTAACTGCGGTCATTGGATAGCTCTCTAACAAACGCCTGGCACTGGTTCCAGGTTCTACCGATTGGATAAGATACTGAAATTTGTCACTATTATCCAAATCTATGTCTTCATGAATTTTCTGAAACTGGGACCAAAATGAAAGATAATTTATTAACTGCGAATCGAATGGCTTAATATTTAGTTTAGGTAATTTATAATGCTTTGATTTGGAATAATCGTGATCTGTGCTTTTTTCACTATTATCTTGATTACGTTTATTTTTATCCAATGCTTCACTAACTTTACGCTTAATGGTAATAAATTGATCTGAATAACTTTCATTTTCCACTACTTCATTTTCAATAGCCTCTTCGTCGCATTCATCATCATCTAACATGAGTTCAATTATAGCTTCATCGATAGATTTAATTTCATTAGTCAAACTTTCTAATTTACTAAAACCGTCTAAAATTTTGTCCTTATCTAATGACTCGCCGTTAATTTCTTCATTCAAAACATTTAAAGTTCTGGTAAATGACGAACGTAGCGGTGTACGCTTTTTCTTTAGCTTATTCATCTTAGAAAAATTAAGTAGTAATGCACAGCTTATGAAAACACTATACGCTATAAAAACAATTCAATATCTCAACAGTATTGTCCGTGCTCGGGGCGCCAGATTTGTTCTGTAAACAATCAAAACTTATTTGGGTTCAAAAATCTTCTAAATATTCTTGAATTTTCTTTTTTAAAATTTTATTACATACTTAGAATTATAGAATAAAGAAATATTGAATTCAAATTATTTACATACTATGTACAAAATGTATAATATGTACAAAATATAAATGCTTTTACCTTGATAATTTTTGATCATCATACTAAAAACTGGAAAGATGATCCTTTATGCATTTCTGCGTGCCTTTTCATAAAATTAACATAATTCTTCAATAAAACTCAAGACACGCACGACAAACAAAAAATATAAACATTCTCTCTAAAAAAATTCTTTTACATTCCATCAAAAATTGATGCCAACTTTTTTATCTAAACTTTTAACTCATCTCGTAAGATAAAAAATATAAAAGCAAAGCAGACGAAAAAAGCTTCGCTTCCATAGCAACGAGTTGCGTCTTATAAATAAATTAAATATCACAATTGCAAATATGCAAACGATTTTCTGTGAATAAACTGGAATAACTTAATTTATCAATTTCTAACAGTACATGCTTACATCATAAGAAGTATATTTTCCCCAATTTTCACGTTTCTAGGTTTAGTAGCTTGGGTTGTGCGTTGATTATCAGTCAGTCAGGACAAACTATTTTATATAAGTATAAACTAAAGTGCAGAAATAAAAAATCAAATGTGCATTCCCCCCCCCTCACAAAAAAAAACTTCAAACTTTTTTTTGATTTTGTCGTTTAGTTATGGACTTGATTCTTGATTGTATTTCAAAATGAAATGTATTGCCTAACTATATCACAGTGCGGCCACAGAGAAAACAAATGGAAAGAAACCTTATTATCTTCTACTATTTTATTACCAAATTGTCGCAGAGAGAGGCAACTTACATCTCTTAATGCGGTTACTTACATATTAAAAATAGTACGAATTTTCTTTTTTCTAAATAATAACACCCCCTTTTGTCATTTTTTTTGAGTTCTTTTTGCGAAAGCAGCTCCGAGAGAGATATAATTTATGTACATTTTCATCATAATTTAGAAGATATTAAAGTTTCAGAGAGCTAATGTTAAGTCCACGTGTCAAACTTTATTTCTTTCCCTTAAAAAATACATCCAGTTGAAATGTTCTTTTATTAATGAAGCACAATTTATAAACCCAAGCATATTACAGACATTTTTTTTCAATTAAAAAGCATATTTTCATTACAATAATATACTTTTTATCTTACATTATACTTTTAAGTACATGCATTTAAAAATATAGGCTTTATGACCTACATTAATTTTTACACAAAAAGAATGAGTGTCATACAAAACATGGGTGTACGCTTTTGAAACCGATTCCTATAATTAGTTTTCAAGGAATGGAGATATTTTAATTTTTGACTATTAAAGGGGGCCGCGTCCTGTTATCATTGGTATGAACAGAAAAATAAAATCTTAAACAGTAACCTATAAAGCGAGTTTATTTTAAATGAAATACTATATAATTTTTCTGGTAACTAATTAAATCTTCCCCGTTCTCGGCAATTTTTCATTTAAGAGCATAATTTTATTTTGCGAAATTTATTTTCTACCTAACACAATTTTCTTTCATAGCTCTATGAAGATTTAAGAAATAAATGTATAAATTATTGGTTATCCAATTAACTCAAACAAAGTTTTAGCAAGTTGAAAATTGCACGTGAAGCGTAGCAAATGAGGTGCGTTCGTACGATAAAGAAGTTTTAAAAATATCATTCTCATATATCTATCTCATAAAATTGTAAATAGTTAATTACAATTAAAATGCGCACCAAACAATGTTCTCCCTACACCATTATGTAATGGAATACTTTTCTAATGGAATACTTTTGGCCTTGTAAATCAATAAAAAATATTCTTTGCACCACAGATTATGCAAAATGTATATTATAATATGTACTTTATAGATGCATATCAATTTTATTCTGTTCAAATGAGTGTAACACCATTAAAATGCATTTGAAATATTTTTCCCCATTGACCGTAATGTAACGGAATACTTTTGATTGTCCTTATAATTCATCTATGCATCCGATTTTCATAAAATTTGAAATTACTCGACAAAATTATGTAATAATTATGTATTTTAAATTTCAAACGATTAAAATGCATTTGAAACTTTTTTTCCCCATTGACCATAATGTAAATGTAATGGAATACTTTTGATTGTCCCTGTAATTTATCTATTCATCCGATTTTCATAAAATTTGAAATGTCTGGACAAAATTATTTAATAATTATATATTTTAAATTTCAAACTATTCGGTTGGGTAGTTTTTGTGTTGTTATATGCGGACAGACGGACTGAACGATAACTATAGGTGCTACGTATTTACATAATTACGAACGCACCTATTGAAAATTGGTATAATATCTAGTATCTTAAATCAGGGATGTCCAACGCGGTTCCCGCGGGAGCCATGGCACCCTTTCGAAACCTCCTTGGCGCCTTTTGAAAGTTTCCTTGTATTAAGCGTTTCAAAAGTCAAATTCTATTATAAAGGATGCTTTCTTTAAAATCATTAATATTTGCATCAGATATATTTTCAAAACCTGTAAAAAGTTTTAAACTTTTAATCGTGCAAACTATACCATAGAGATTTTCAACTTTTTTGCAGATAAACGTTTGCCAGCACAATTTCACAATTTTGAAACATAATTTTTGCTTTATTTAACGATCAAAAGTTTCTGTTACTAAATAAGACAAAAACATTTTAATTCAAAAATAGTGATAGCTTGATAGTTAATTTAAGTATGCGCACTTATTTTTAGCTTTGCGTCAATGCAACATCAGCGGGTAATGGGTTAAAAACTGGAAACAAACTTTATTTAATCATGCACATTTTACCGATTTGCAGTTATTGTTTATAAATTGTAATTATGATGGTTAAATTTACTAATAATTGGAAATAGCTATTTTTAATACTTAAGAAGTAGCAGATAAATAAACCTTTTTCATCATCCCAAGTCACTTTAAAGACAAATGCTCATGAAAGTTCAACCATTTTTTTCTTTTTGCTATTGTGAAACTGTTCTATTGGCTGTTTAATTCAAGAATAAAGGATCTAATTTTTCTTTCTTGACTTTCGAAAATTTACGTTTTTTTAAATTTCAATTTGCTAGGAAAAATTACTAAAACAGCGCAAAGTGATTCCTATCTATCAAAACATTTCCAGACTATCTCTCTAGAACAACTTATATGGATTGATTTCTATCATGACTGTCTTTGCTTTTGTACTTTACATAAAACTAAGATTACGCGTTCAAAATAAGTCAAGGCGTATTATCACATCCTAAAGAGAACCTAGAAATATCTTTGGTTCACATGCTTATTTATTTATTTTTTGTTATTGCTGTTATTAGAGGTGCCTTATAATTAGTGGCACCTTACCTTACAAACATATTTGAGATGTGCAGGCATAGAAAAAAGAATAATTTGAAATTTTATGTATGAAACTTCAGAATAAAAGGAGTCTTTTGTTTACTTCTCTATTGTATCATTTGCATTATGTTTACACATGCAAGTACACTAATACTGCATGTATACTAATACTGCATGTATACTAACACTGCTGCATATTTTCTGTCATGCGAGTAATGGCGCCTTTCATTGCATTTCAAGACCTGAGATGCGGCTTTACTCCTACTTACTGAAAGGTTGGACCGGGCTTTCGTAAGTGATTGTAGTAAAAAATTGCGTTCACATAAAAAAGACACAATTCTTAAGTCAATTGGTATCTGACGCATCTCTTCAGGACAGTTTCGATATTTAAGTTGATGGAGTGGTGTGTATTTCTTTTCTACGACTATATATTGTGTAGTATTATTTAGGAATAAAACGAAATGAAATATTTTGGTTTTAGCTAAGTGTCTAGTGAGCTTTTTCAGTAGCTAGATTCTTGCTAATGGTTACTTTTTATTTATTAGCCATTTAATTTACTTGTAAGTGTGAATGCTTTTATTGATAATCCAAACACACGAGGGTGGACCAGTGAGTAATGCCTCATGTATTTTAGAAACTTTTTTAACACTGGAACGTCCGGATATTTTACCCATTCTTAATTAAAAAAAAAAAAAAAATTAACGCCAGAATTTTTATTTTAAATAATTTCACTTATTTATTTAGTTGAGCTTTCACTGGATACAATTTAACTAAATTGATGAAGGAAAAAAAACCTGGTTCGAATCTACATTTTGTCATTTGATCGGTGTTGAATCGACACCGACTGGACATTCCAGTGTTAATGAACATATAACAGCAAAAATTATAGATTTTAACCTGAACTGTCCTCTGCAGAAAATTATCATTCATCATAGTCACCATTGATTAACCCAAACATCAAAACCATAAAAGAAAAAAAAAAAAAAAATCTGGGTTTTGCAATTATTTTTTGAGCAGAGCCATATCAGACGTTCAATGCATCAGCAACATTCTGAACTGTAATGCGCCTGTCTCCTGGAATCAATTGATTTGCATGTTCCCGATTTACATTTGTGACTGATGTTGTCGGCTGGCCGCTTCGTTTATCTTCAATTTCCGTTTCTCCGTTTCCAAAATTCTTTACCCAATGTCGGACGTTTCTAATGTCCATTACAGCATTCTCATAAATATTCTTAAAGCGTTTATAGATTTCTTTGAGGGTTCAATATTCTTTTGCCAGAAATTCAATGGCGATTCTTTATTTTAACCTCAGCTGAAATCCGCTCAATCTGAAAAGGAAAATACTATTATAAATAGAGTAAGTTTACCTCTATAATATCATGCATAGCTAGCCCACTAGCTGCGAAAGAAATGATATTTAAAGTAATGGAGGCATTACTTTTTAATTCACCCTCGTACTTCAGGGACATTTGAAAGCTAAAAAGGCTGTACATAGAAGTTACTTAAGATTGTTTTTATTTAGATCTAACGTTGAAAAAAAAAATATTATTTGGGAAAATATTTTAAATTAAAATTATTTGGCTTTAACTTGGTAAAATATTTTGTCGTCATATTTCAACGTTTAATCATTTACTGTGGACCGGCGCGTAGTTATTTTCAATTTTAATCCCTTTGATTTTAATTTATAGCTGTATTTAAGAAAAAATATATAAACTATATCCTTTTCCACACTGCTTTAATCTAAGGAATTCAAATAGGTTCTCAAAAGTGAGTATTCCCATTTTAAAATGCAAATTTGGTACAGTTTTCAATTTGTAATTTAAAAGCACGGCTCTTATTATAAGAAGTCGGAAATTGCTCGTTATACATAGCAAACGGGGTGCATTCGTACTATAACGAGGTTTAAGAAATATTTACATCTTAGTGTAATAGTATATAGTACTTCAGATATTGTATAGTATCCGATATCTTTTGTATGTCATTGCAAATACTATCTGCTTTTTATTATACAGTAAGAAACTTGTAGTAAACTTCAGAAATGTATACCATTTTCACGAAATGAAAAATAGTTTAACATAATTAAAACGGGCCCCAAACAATATTCTCCCCTATACCATTATGTGATAGAATATTTTTGTTCTGGCCCTGTAAATTAATAAAAAATATTCTTTGCACCACAGATTATGCAAAATGTATATTTTAGAATATGCTTCATAGATGCCTATCAATTTCGAAATTGTATTCGAAAGAGTGTGGCATAACATGATTAAAATGCACCTAAAACTATTTTTTCCGATTGGCCTTAATGTAACAGAATACTTTTGATTGTACCTGTAACTGAACTATGCATCCGATTTTCATAAAACTTGAAATGACTCGACACAATTATATATTTTAAATTTCAAACGATTGGGTAATTTTTGCGTTGTTATATGCGGACAGACAGACGGACATACTGAACGACGACTATGGGTGCTACGTATTTATATTATTAAGAACGTACATAAAAATTGCATTCATATTTTGAAAGAAGACAGTTTTTTTGCATAAAAATGTCTTGCTTTTGTTTTCATTGTAAACGATCTGTGCAGGTGTTCCTTTTATTATATGGACTGTACAAAAGGCATTAATTAAGATCCGGAAACTAATGCATGCAAATTATTTAAGATAACGATTTCAAAAAGTGTGGAAACGCTATAGCTCAGGCACAATGACACGACTTTTATATCCGTTCCAAAAGACAGACATTGTTAAGCCACCGATGCTTCAGGATTCGGAATTTATAGTATCATCTTTTGTTGTAGAATGGAAGACTAAATTTCCATCACGAATTGTGACGTAATAGTTCATTTGAAGAGGCTTTGATTTTATATAAATTCAATGAGAAATAACTATTTTTCTCTCTTTGATAACTAAAAACTGTGTGCTGCCCACAAAATATATTATTAGTATAATAGATTTGGAAAAAGTTTTCTGTGGAAATTTATTTTAAAACACAAGTGGTAAATATTTAAAGCTTTTTTCTTAAGGTCAGTTTTGTTAGCTTATTCGTCATAATGTTCCATTTATGATTAGGTGCTACGGCAGTTTAAAAATGACCATATATATTTTTTTATTACTTATGTTTAACTATTATTTATTTTACTTGAAAAAGAGTGTTTGTATATACTTGTCTTTTAAAATTTAAAATTTCCATGAAAAATAAAATTTAATATTTAGAAATTAAGAAATATCAATTTAGAATCGTTTTTATCATATATATTGATTATTGTTTAATATACTTATAAATAAAAATAAATTTAAAAGTTATTCAAAACTATGAAATTTAAGCCGTATTTAAAATTGACTCATTTTCAAATAATCTCTTCATAAATATTTTTTCTATCTTTACATACAAAAATGATTAATATTTATTTGTATTCAGTATTTATAAATGTATTTAATTTTTTTAAAGTAATAAAAAAATAGGTTTTTTTATGCAGTACTTTTTTTACAAACGTCATATTTTTAGGTAGATGTCGTATGAAATACTACCTATTGCGATCGCTCCCATGTTGGAATTTCTGAAAAATTTTGCAGATCTACGCCGATCATGACCTCAAAACTCCAAAACTACCACCAGTAAAAATGTTTATCTATCTATCTATCTATCTATCGGTGAATGTCACTTTTTTATGGACACGATAACTTTTATAATTCCACTCAGATCTTCTTCAAACTTTTACATAAAATCAAGGGGCATAAAATCTTGGTCAAGTTCGTTAATGGGCAAAATCGGACCAAGGGGGTGGAAATAGAAAGAGGTTTTGTGAAAACAGAAAAAACGCCATAACTTCTTAATTAAAATAGATATACAATCGGTTTGAAGTTTATATTACTTCTAAAAATGGGCCAAAAGTTTATGCATGGCAGATTTTTGATAAATTTAAAAATGGGATCAAGGGACGAAAAAAACACTTCTTTTGGGAGAAAAAATTCATAACTTCGTCAATTCTTAAGATATCAAATCCAAATAATTTTTTTTTATAAATGTTCTTAAAATTATTTAAAACTTTTGTATTTACAAGCTTTTGATAGGACTATTTCTTACCAATGAAAAAAATTAAAAATGAAAACAAAAAAAGGGGGTGGGGTGAAAAAAAAAACAAAAATCCACAACTTTGTCAATTCTTAAACTATCAAATCTAATTAAATTTATTTTACATCTTCTCAATATTATCTGCAACTTTTTTATTGACAAATTTTTCATTGGACTAATTCTTATAGCAAAAATGAATTAAACAACAGTAGGAGTTGGAGAAAAAACCCCAAATCGAAACTGCTTATATTCTGATTATTTTTAAATTCATTTTTGATTTTAAACGCATTCAAATGGCAGATCCTCTTATTTAGGAGCTATATAATGTGACGCATTGGCCAGTTTTTTGATAAATACAGAATATATTTCAAAAAAGACTGCCAAAAAGGGTATTTTGAACAGAATTTCCCGAAGTGATTGTGATTGAATATTTGAGGAAGTATTCAAATAACAAATTGCATTTTTTCTGACTTATTATTAAATTCAGTTTTGCTCTCAAACGCATCCAGTTGACAGGTTCTCTTATTTTGAAATTTTTAATGTCCCTTATTGGTCATTTTTTTTTTTTTTTTTTTTTTTTTTTTTTTTTTTTAAATAAAAGCTGAATATATTTTTTAAAATGCCGTCAAAGTGGGCACTTCGCACAAAATTTCTGGAAGCGATCATGATGAAAGAATTGTATGCAAATAACAAATCGGTTATTTTATGATTCATTTTTAAATTCAATTTTGCTTTCAAACGCATTCAGTTGACAGTTTTTTGTTATTTAGAAACTATATAATGTACTATATTGGTCGATTTTTTAATAAAGTCAGACTATATTTCAATATATGTTGTCAAAATGGGCATTTGAGCCGAATTTCGCTTAAGATGTTTCTGATAAAATCAATTCTTGCAGAAAATTGAAATTAAAATTTTTTCGACAGCGGCCAAATAAAGTTGTTAAACTGGTTTATCTCTAATAATATTTTATTTTTTGTTGTTGAAATGAGCACTCTTCGAAATCTACCTTCGCCTACAGGCCAAGCTGATAGGGATTTTTTAAAAGTAAAATAATATAAATTAATAATAATAATAAAAAACCCCTCCTAAATATAAAATTCTTCAGAATTTTATAATGTTGTCTTTTATAGACATTTAGGCATTTCTATTTTAACAAGAAAACTCTTCAAAAATCACATTTTGAGATACAGATGGATTCAAGTCCTGGATCGAAGAAAGAGGGGAAAGAAACTCACAGAAGTAACATCACCAGGGTTGGGTTTCTGACGTCAGAAACTGGTTTTTGACATGACAAGTGTCAAAAACTGGTTTAAACCGTCAAAAACTGGCTTAAACCGTCAAAAACATGCAATCCGCTTTAAAACATTTTAAGAACAAGAGGGAAACATTGAATAAGTCTTAATGATTTAAGTAATTTTTTATTTAAAATTAATTACTGTAATTTAATAATTACAAAAAATTAAATTACTTTAATTGCAATAAAACATTTTTGTTTTTTTAGAATGTTCAAGCAGAAGAAAATGATTTTGTACAGTTAATAATCTGGATCAATTAAATCTGGACCCCGCAGCATCCTATAGCACATAACCAATTTAGCACATTTATTTACACCCAAATGATTTCTGAGTTTAGAGTGTATGAAGCCAAAGTTAGAAAATACTCTCTTAATTGATTCTGAGCTGGCAGAGCTTGATAGCAGAAGCATTGCTAGTTAAGCAAGTTTGGCGGCAGGCGAAATTTTTGGATTTATGACAGATTTTTTTTCTTTTTTTTCCGGAAATGATAATATACAATACAGTAATAATGAAATTTTAATATTACATCTAATGTTGTATGTGTGTGACAGATATTTAATGTGAAATTTTACAGATCAGTGTAGTATTTGAGGTTTCTGACGAGGTTTTTGACAAGAGGTTTTTGACAAGACCGTTTTAACCGGATAAAACCGCACACTGTCAAAAACTTGCCAACCCTGAACATCCCTTAAATTATTGTATCTAAATATAATAATCTCTATATATTCTAAATATCGTATTTACATACGATTTATTCATCAAGTTCTGAAGCATTTTTAAACTCAAATAGAATTAAAGTAGTTGGAATCGAAGATTTTTATGCCCCTAAATGCTTAAAAAATTAAAAAAATTAATTTTCCATTTTTAACATATTCAAAATCTTTATTAATTATTTTAGATACTGTATGAGGAATCTAAAAATTGCAAATTTAAGATCCGAATAAATAATATATACAAAATAATTAAGATTACAATTTCAAAAAACGTGGAAACGCTATAAACTCAGACACAATGACATGACTTTTATGCATCCGTTTCAAAAGACAAGACATTGTTAAACCACAGATGTTTCAGGATTCTGAACTTATAGTATCATCTTTTGTTGTAGTATGGAAAGGTAAATTTGCATCACGAATTGTGACGTAATAGCTCATTTCAAGAGGCTTTGATTTTATATAAATTCAATGAGAAATAAACCACTGTTCTCTCTTAGATAATGAAACACTGTGTGCTTTACACAAAAAATATTATTAGTGTAATTGATTTTTTAAAAAAAAGGTTTCTGTAACTGGTAAATATTTAAAGCTTTTTTCCTAAAGTCAGTTTTGTTTGTTTATTCACCATTAGGTTTTATTTTTGATTAGGTGCTACGACACCTTAAAAATGACCATATATGTTTTTTTATTATTTATGTTTAACTATTATTCATTTTACTTGAAAAAGAGTGTTTGTATATACTTGTCTTTTAAAATTTAAAATTTCCATGAAAAGTAAAATTTAATATTTAGAAATTAAGAAATATCAATTTAGAATTCGTTTTCATTATATATATTGATTATTGTTTAATATACTTATAAATAAAAATAAATTTAAAAGTAATTCGAAACTATGAAATTTAATCCGTATTTAAAAATGATATATTTTCAAATAATCGCTTCATAAATATTTTTTTCCATTTTTAAGTGCAAAAACGATTAATATTTATTTGTATTCAGTTCTTATAAAAATATTTAATTTTTAAAGTAATAAAAAAATGGGGTTTTTAGGTAGTACTTTTTCTACAAACGTCTTATTTTTTTAAAGTAAAATAATATAAATTAATAAAAAATTAACAACCTTCTAAATATAAAATTTTACAAAATTTTATAACCTTGTCTTTCATAGTTATTTAGGCATTTCTATTTTAACATGAAAATTCTTTAAAAATCTCATTTTGAGATATAGATGGATTCAAATCCTGAAGGGAAGAAAGAGGGAAAAGAAACACACAGGAGTAACAGCACTTAAATTATTATATCTAAGTATAATAATCTCTATATATTCCAAATACCGTATTTACATACGATTTATTAATCAAATTCTGAAGCATTTTTAAACTAAAATAGAATAAAAATCGTTGGAATCGATGTTTTACTGGATTTTTATGCTTTTAATGTTCATTGGTTTCTCTACGAAATCACAAAATTTTAATTCAGATATGCAACAACGACATCGGAATTTTAATTTTAAAAAATCCATTTTATTATGTATGTGAAAAATCACTTTTTCTTATTCACAAATATATTTATTAGCAATTATCAGTGTCATTCATTTACTTCAACATCTTAGCAATGAAAATGCTCTTTTCCTTTAAAGGGTTAAAAAATTTTAAAAAATGGTTTTCTATTTTTAACATATTTTCATTCTTTAATTATTTCTAGATATTGTACAAGGCATCTAAAAATTGCATACTTCAAGACACTACACTACTGGCTGAAAACGACCCGGATGATAATGGAAAGTCTATGGGGGTGTTCTTTTTAAATATCTCGCTCAAATTTTAATATTTTGACATGATTTTTTTTGCATAGGATAGCGTTGGATGAACTACAACCGGTCTACTTTTTGCATATTCGATTTTGGTGTCAGTTTTTTTTTAAATACTTTAACTTTTAGAACCGGTTTGTACCGGTTATGAAACTGAAACTATCCTAATATAAAAATAATATAACAAAAAAAAAAAAAAAAAAAAAAAAAAAAAAAAACTAGACCGATTGTGGATCGTCCTCAGCTATCCCATGTAAAAAGAAAAAAAAATCATGTCAAAATATTAAAATTTGAGCAAGATATTTGAAAAGAATGCCCCCATAGACTTTACATTATCATCTGGGTCGTTTTCAGCCAGTAGTGTGGGCTCTTAAGATCCGGATAAGTAATGTATAAAAATTATTTAAGATTACAATTTCAAAAAGTGGGGAAACGCTGTAACTCAGACACAATGACATGATTTTTATGTATCCGTTTCAAAAGAGAATACATTGTTAAACCACAGATGGTTCAGGATTCTGAATTTATTGTATCATCTTTTATTGTAGCATGGAAGACTAAATTTCCATCACGAATTGTGACATAATAGCTCATTTGAAGGTTCTTTGATTTTATATAAATTCAATGAGAAATAACCACTGTTCTCTCTTAAATAAAGAAAAACTGCGTGCTTTACAGAAAAAACATTATTAGTGTAGTAGATTTGCAAAAAAGGTTACTGTGGAAATTTATTTTAAAACTGAACTGGTAAATATTTAAAGTTTTTTTTCCCTAAGATCAATTTTGTTTGTTAATAATAATTCTTTATTTTTTATTAGGTACTATGATACCTTAAAAATAGTTATACTTTTTAAATCTATATTTATCTATTAATTATTCTTTTTACTTGAAAAGTGTGTTTATACATGCCTTTTTTTTTCATATTTAAAATATCTAAAGAAGAATAAAATTTCTTTTTGGAAAAAAAAATGTGTATTAATTTAGATTTATTTTTATTATACATTATTTTTTATGTAGATATTAGTTATTTTTTAACATTGTTATAAATAAAAAAACTTAAAATTAATTTTGAAATTATCAAATTTTAGCTTGTTTTAAAAATGACACATTATTTTCAAATAATCTCTTCATGAATACTTTTTTCATTTTTAATCACAGAAACGAATACTATTAATTTGTCTTCATTATTTACAAATAATTTTATTTAAAAATGTAGTTAAAAATGGATTTTTATGTAGCATTTTTTTTTAAATATAAATATCATATTTTCAAAATTTTCTCAAAAGATCTTACAATAATGCAAATTAATCAAGACAGTTGGGAAAAACTTATAATGCAACTGTAACTTATATAACTGTAAAATGCTACAAAGTTTTATAACTTTATTTTTCATAGATATTTGTTTTCACTTGAAAACTTTTGAAAACTCATATTTCGAGATGGATTTAAATCTTGGAAAAGAGGGGAGAGGAAAAAAAAATGAAGTAGCAGCACATAAATTGTTGTATCTAAGTGTAACAATCTGTATATAATCTAACTATCGTATTTACGTGAGATTTGTTCTTCAAATTCTGGAGTATTTTTAAAACTTAAAAAAAAAAAAATAAAAAAAAAATAAAATGCTAGTTTTTCTAGATTTTTATGCATTTTAGCACCTAAAAGATTAGAAAAATTTATTTTCTGTTTTAACTTCTCATTCATACGGGTCTCATATGAGAATGATAAGTATTGCCTTATAAATATTAGAATTACAAAATGTTTTCAGCATTCATTGTGGACATCTGATTTGTAAACAAATAATAGCATGCGGTACAACAATAAAATTATTTTATAACGGGTTCACATTTATCAAAAAAAAAAAAAAAAAAAAAAAAAAACGATGGTTTGATTTTTTTTTCTTTAACCATTTGGAAAATGATTGTTGTTTTCGGAAGAGAATAGATGTATTTGATACATATCTGAATTCTTGTGGTATCCGCATTTTATTTATTTTCTGATTAGTCCTGGAATATCAATGTTTAATCCATGGCGTACGTAATACATAACTGTGTTATTATGTAAGCCACATTTGATCGTCATAAAAATAATGTTTTTATTATTGATTTTTTTTTTAAAGAAACGGAATATTTTTGTTGACACCATAAAAACTACAAAATAATAATAATAATAATAACCCAAAAATAAATTGAAATATAGCTTTAAAACAAATTGCATTCAAAACTACATTTTTCACGCTATACGAAGTTGTAAAAATTGAAAATGTGCGATGTTTAGAAGTTTAAAAATTTGCAGTACCGAAAATTGTAAAACTAGATTTTCTTTTAAAATATCAAAGTGTTGCCATTCACGAAAGGATGTCAGCATTAAGCACCGATACATTTGTCCTTTATAATATAGATAGATAAGGTAGATACAACTATATAAGAAATTGAATGAATTCAGAAAGGAAGAAATGCTATCACCTTTTTTATTTTGTCTGTAAAAAATTAATAAATCCTTTAGGAGAAAAAGGACTGTATAAATCATAATCTCTTCGAGATGTTTCATCTTTATTTAACTTAAACTATAAAATAAATATGTTTTGTTTACAAAAAATAAGGAAAAATATTTTTTTTAAATATGGAATTTATTTGTAAGTCTTAAATTTTAACCTTAAAAAAAAATCATTTATCAAATGGTTGTTGTAATTTATTAAATTATTATTTTTATTATTTTTTTATTATTTTTTTAATTTTTTTTTTTACTTTGTAAGAAAGTCATAACTGCAACCATATTTTCCCTTTAGTTGAATATCACCGCCATCGTTCATCCACGAGAAGGAACCAGCTATAATTTTACACTATAGACAAATTTAAAAGCTCTGAAACGTCAAAAGAAAATAATATTTATCTATTTTATGTGAAAAGTTAAAGCTGTCTCGTTCTAAAGTATGGGTATTAAGTATTCATATATATATATATATATATATATATATATATATATATATATATATATATATATATATATATATATATATATATATATATATATATATACTTTTATAAATACATCCAAAGTTATTATACATAAAGTTATATCTATATATATATGTTATATATATATATATACTTTTATAAATACATCCAAAGTTATTCAGACAATACCAATAAAAGAACCAATGAAACCAGTATTTTTGCAATCATATTATTAAAACAGTTGAAGTTTGTAGAGAAATAGAAGGCAGATTACCAAATTACTAAGAAATATATGGATAAATGGACATTATATAACCAGAGTAATTCATATATTACCATACAATAAACCAATGAAACCAGTATTTTTACAATCATCTTATTGAAAACAGTCGAAGTTTGAAGTGAAAAAGAAGGCAGATTACCAAAATAATGAAAAATAAACGGATAAAAAGGCAGTAGAAAGCTTTTCTATTAAACTACATCTTCAGGGGTGTATAGTTTAACAAAAAAGCAAAAAAAATCCAACCAGTTTCTGTTATGAGTCGTGCTGAAAGCTAAGAATTCGACTCACAATACACCCGACTGGCTGGAAGCTATTCAGATGACAAATTAGTACAAAGATACACATAGAAGAAAATAAAATCAATATGACAAAATAACAATAATACAATATTCCATTAAAATATATATATATATATATATACTAAAATATTTACCATTACCCAAATCCTAGCAAGATTTGTAGTGCAATCAGATACAAACTACATGTGACTTACTAACAGTCAGGGTTATGGTCATAGTATAAATCACATAGATAATAAAATAAAGTTCTACCAATAATTATAAAAATTAGTAAAACATATATTATACTATATAATTCATAATATATTTAGAAAAAAATAGATGCTACTATTAGAAATATTATATTTTTATTTTTATTTTTATTTTTATTTATATATATATATATATATATATATATATATATTTTAAAGGCCAAACGTATCTGTGCGTAACGCATACGTCATTTTGCGAATGGCAACACTTTCCCCTGTAATTTCGGTTTTGCAATTTTCACTTGCAAATTTTTTCTTTGCAAATTTTACGCTTATAAACATCGCACATTTTTAATTTTTACACCGTCGTACAGAGAAAAAAATGTACTTTTAAATGCAATTTGTTTAAAAACTGTATCTCAATTTATTTTTGAGATATTCATTTTTTTTATAGTTTTTAGTATCAATTTTGTAATTGTGGCAACACAATCACTCCATTTTCTCTTAAAATTGCAAAAAAAGAAAAGAAAAGAAAAGAAAAAGAAATTAAAATGTGCAACACTTTACCATGCAATTTCAGTTTTGCAATTTTCGCTACTGCAAAATTTTCACTTCTGAACATCGTAAAATTTTTATTTTTATACCGTCGTATAAAGAAAAAAATGTACTTTTAAATGTAATTTGTTTCAAAGCTGTATTTCAACTAAATCTTGTGATATTAATTTTTTCATAATTTTTAGTACCAATTTTGAAAATTTGGCAACAGAAACACTCAATTTTCTCTTAAAATTGAAAAAAAGAAAATAGTAATTAAAATGCGAATACTATTTTTAAAATTTCGTCTATTATAAAATCCGGCGAATTTCGGTTTTATTTTGTTTAATAATTTGGATAACTGGATTTTACAGTATTTTGTAAATTTCAACTTAAAATAATATTTGTTTGAGAATTAGACTGACCAATATAAGAAGCATTTTTTACTTTAACTAATTTCTAGATATATTATAAATCAATGGAACAGTTCTTTCTTTAAGATTTTCTTTCGTCGAATTTTGACGGGTTCCACTTCTTTCATGTTAATGGACCGAAATCAGATTGCAAAGAAAACGGCTTCGTTCGAGAGCAACAACAATGCTGCATTGAAAATTTTAAATTGTGTAATTTGTAATTTAACTATTGGACTCGGAAGAATATGAATAATTTAAAAAATGTTTTGAATCGAGTGCTACGCAAAGAAGATAGTTTAAGTGAATAATATGCTATCAAACTTGACAAAGATCAAATATTAAGGAGAAAAATGATTTAGATTTCTAGTTATTAAGAGATTTTTTTTTAAATCAAAATAAGAGATACGAGTTTATAAGAAGTTCATTCAACAATAATTGCAGAATAAATCACTATCTTAAGTTTTATTACAACGCTATACAATAAATGATTCGGACGATATGTTAATATAAAAAATATAATTAATGCATAAAAAATCTAGATTTAAAAAAATAATAATAATACGATTTTACCTTGAATTGAAACTATAAAAGCGCTGGGAATCATATGGCTAAGGGATCCAACTATCCACGTTTTCACTGGCAGTATGTTTTTCCTAGTTTCTCATTCCCGAATGTATATAAACTATTTATTTGTTTTAAACAACAAAAACTTATTAAATTACATCAGCAGTTCCTCTGCGCACGCATTTAAGACATTTATCTTTTAATTAATTCTTATCCTGCTTTGAGTTTTATAATTTTTCCAGAACAATTTCAAGAAAGTATATAATAATTTAAATTGAAGTATAAGTAAATTTGTAACTTAGGTGTAGTGCTATTTAAATAATGTGTTATTTTATCAATGTTTTCTAATTAAAACTGGTATTATTTATCAAGTTATGTTAAATGACGCCCATCTCTATTAAATGCATATCGGTGTTTGCAAATAAGTATATTTGCCCATTTCTCTCTAACAAGGAACCTTTTTTGGTGTTGTTAGCATTTAAAATCGAGACCTGGTGCAATTTATAACCTTATATATAAAAGTTAGGTAACGGATAAAAATTCTCTGTTAAAATCATATTTTATGTATATATATATTTTATAATACTATATTTTTTTTATTATTGAATTTTTATTTATTTATTTCATGCCAAAAGTGAGTTAAGTCGCTAAATATGGCTTTGCGAATTTTTCGCTTGCCTTATTTCGGAGCTATGACATTCGGCTAGGGTTGCCGGAAAACTCTACTTTTGAAAATACGCCAACTTTTTGCCGGCCAAAAATGGGAACATAATGTCTAATTTATCGAAACCAAGTTCGTAAGTTTTTGAAGGATTTTTTTTTTAACTTTTTCAATATATTAATTTATTATTAGCTAATTTATACTTTTAAATGCTTTTCTTAAAGAAAAAAAATAATAGTCCGAAAGTGGCCTTGAAAATAGTATTTTCAGAAAGCTATGCTGCTGCAAAATAAAAACTATGACTTTAATAGAATTATTTTTTTGATTTTTGAAACTTTCTAATATAGGGTTTTAAAATGCACTGAATCTCAATGCTACATGCGAGCAACACTAAAAAAAGGTTCCCATTAAGATACTTGCAAAGAACGTGCAACGTTTTTAATACCCTTGACATCTACTCAAGAATTTCGTTAAAGTTCGCTAATACCTTCCACTGTTTTAAACGAAAAGAGAGAGAAAAGCCCTTGCATTTACCTTTCCTTATTTTCATATTCGAAGAGAAAACTCTTGTATTTCTTTCCCTGCTTTCCTATTTGGAGCTCATGCTACTGCAGGTTATTCCAAGATCAATGGAGGTGTTATGATAGCAAGATAGCTTGGTGCAACCAACTGATTGTGTGTTTCTTTTCTTTCTTTCTTTCTTTTTTTTTTAATATTTACTTCAGTCGACTATGTCTGTCATTTTATGATTCATACCAATGGGATTTTTTACCTAGGGTTAATAAGTAGTTTACCATATTTTACTAACATTGTATGACACATAAGTCACTTGTGCCAGCCTTTGACTCCTTACTTAGTGTACGTCACTGTGATTCAAATTACTGTGAATCCCCAAGAAAAACCTGTAAGTTCTTTGTGACTTCTATAGTACACATGAGCTCCGGGAATTTGATTGGTCTACGTTTAACTGATCTATGACCTAATTAGACTACATCGCCTAATCGATTCTTGCAATGATCGCTATGACAAAAATGTAGTAGTAGATTGATTGTCGGAAGTGATTGTTTTTAACGATGTCTTTTGCTTAGATGTTATACAAAACATCCGCTCATGATTTTTTTTTATCTTACAGTTTACTACAAAATGGATTTGATATTTTTCGCTATTATTTCTCTCTTCATCTTCCAATATTCCATGTGCCAACAGTGTCCGGCCATTTACTTACGTTACAGCAAAGAGCATTCTTACTGCAAACCAAGAAACCCCAACTGCCCAATATACCATGCAGGAGTAACAACTGGTGAACAAAGACAAATTGTAAACCTCCACAATAAATACAGGAATTTTGTTGCTACCGGAAAAGAAAAACTGGCTGGAGGTATGCCTGCAGCAGCAGACATGATCCAAATGGTAAGGAAACCTTAATACTTTTCTTCAATCTTTGAGAGATTTTAATTAAGATTTTTCTTGTAGGAAAGTGAACAGCAATCGCCTTCTTTATCACTTGCACTGCAGGGTTAAGAGGAAAAAGGGGATTTAGCCCTTTTAGGGGTAAATCATTTCCACTGCTAAAATGTTGAAATAAATGAAGGACACCGGAATTTATGAACAAATTTATATGAAAATAAGATAAAAACTATTTTTCACGTATATGATAAACGGTTAAAGAATTTAATAAAATTCTGGTACCACTGTGATATTTGGGATATAAAATTAAGTGGTTTCATAAATATGCCACCTCTTTTGGAAGGGTTAACTCTTTGTATTCCCACATTACATATCTATTAATTTGTTCCAAACGTTTCTTCCGTTTTCGTAACCCAAGCGAATTTCGAAAACGGCGAGATACAATGAGCCAATCCAAATAAACTTCACGCATTTATAAAACATTTTAATTATGAAAATTATTAATAAATTCATATTTAAAAAAACACGAATTAAGATCTATATTACTTTTTACATAAAGCGAAACACATTCGTTGAAGCATGGGTAGGTGCTTTTGCTTATCATTAGTTTCCAAGTTATGAAATTAGAAAATGATCAGAAAAATTCTGCAGAATTTGCTTTTATGTACAAGAGAGTTCAGGAAATCTTCCGTCACTTTTTATAAACGAATATTTTTATTGGGCTAGGAATAACTCAGAAAGATAAAACAAAATATAGGAAGGAATGAATCCGAAATATTCTACTGGTCGTAGTTGACATGGGCATAAGCAAAAACTTTCTTTGTAGGTCGTGACGTTTAATTCAACTCTGTTGGCATACAACATACTTAATCAGCTTTATTGATTTATAAAATTTTGAATTGAAACCACATCAACGGCAAACTCTCTGCTGAAGCTCTAGCTCACCGCTATTATCTCGACGAAAGTTTTTGTCTCTCTGATGGAGTGCGATTCTTCTCTGCCTACAAATTTTAGTGCAAGAGCCGACCGCACAAAACCCTAAGTCATCGAGCACAAGAAAAATTCCTTTAATTTATGGAAGAGTAGTAATAGGGGAATCTAATCATCCATGTATACCGGAAGCGAAGTGGTGCTTAAGCCAAAAATGAATACCACTAGTGGTTGACTCGTAGACTTAGCATTATGTTTTCCTGCACCCTTTTTTCATGTTTTCATACTCTTAATTGTACGGCAAATACAATGTTAAACGTAGCGTTGATGATTACCATTATATGTATGATGTATTTTTGTAAAAGCACAGCATTTGTTTTTTAAATACACTTTCGTAATATCTTTCTCGTTTGTAGGTATGGGATCAAGAATTGGCTGCTGTTGCGCAAAAGAGAGCTGAACAATGCATATATGCACACGATTGCGCTGATTGTAGAAAAGTTGGTGAGTCATAAACTCGAGATTATATCATCTATATCTTTTTTTTTTTTAATTTTTTAGAGAGTATCGCTTTTTTTGATAGATGCTGAAATTTAGTTAAATTTCATGATTTCAATCATTTTTATGCTGAGTTTTAATTTAGTTAAATTTCTCTCTTACATTTTTATGGATTTTAAAAGGTAGTAAATCTCGCATTATGCACACATAATATACCCATATTCTTTTCTATTTCAGTCTAAATCCATTTACGTAGCAAATCGTTTAGATATTGATATATTGTGAACGCTGTATGCATATACAGTTAATATTTAAGCAGATGTAATCTTAGGCGTGAAACGCATCCATATATGACAAGAAAGAAAAATATCATGCGTCAAGCATGGATTATGTACACACTCTCCAACACATTCAGAATAATGTTATAAAACTGCCCTGTTTAATAAATTAAAATATTATATGTAATTCAGCAATATGGAAACACATTTTCTATTACACAGGAAGTAGTAAACCTGAGCAACGTGTACAATTTTTTTTTATTTGAAATAGTTTAACATAGTTAAAATATGCCGCAAATAATCCCCCCCCCCCTTTTTACCATCATGTAACGGAAATCTTTTGCGGTGCCCTTTTCATGAATCATAAGTATTCTTTGTATAGCATATTCTACAAAATGTATATTTTAGTGCCCTTCATAAATGCATATAAATTTCATTATGTTTCGGCAAGTGTAACACCATTAAAAAGCACTTGAAACTATTTTATCCCACTGACCGTACATTGTTAAAAATTTCAAACTTTTGCTACATCGTCACTCTACCGCTTTTATAGAAGCTGATTACTTCACTCTGTTATCGAACATTCTCATTGGTCAAAATAGAAACATTCCATAAAAGTGATGGAGTGATAATGCAGCAAGAGTTCAAATTTTTAGCAGTTTAATGTAACGGAATATTTTTGACTGTCCTTGTATTTGAACTATGTATCCAATTTTACTAAAATTTGAAATGACAACAAAATTCTGCAACAAATATATATTTAAAATTTCAAATGATTTGGTTGAATAGTTTTTTGCGCTGTTATATGCGGATAGATAAACAGACGGACTAATCAGATGACGACTATAGGTGCTACGTATTTATATAACTGCGAACGCATGCAAAAGACGGTTATATTTAAAAGTGCATGAAGAAACTGAGGTCGCAGTTCGAGCAATTATTACTCAACTACAGTATCGATTTCTTTTGTGTGTCCCTGTCAGTGGAATAAAAATTCTATGAATATCCTGTTCTAACGTAATCGTAGTGAAATTCAGCAATTTCTATCAATTTCAACACGTTTGCAATAGCATAATAGCATTAAAATACTCTGAAAACAATTTTTCCCCACAGATTATAATGTAATGGAATTTTTTTAGATGCCTCTGTAAATGAACTATTAATCCCACATACTTCATTTATAATACCAAACATGCCTAGAAGATCATAAATAAAGTTTTTCAGTTTCATGAAAATTGAGTATATTTATGGGAGTTAGAGTGTGGACAGACGGACAGCGAAATCGAATGCATAAAAAGTGCTAAAAATAGCCTTCTGAATGATTATAAATTTAGAATGTAAAATTATTGTGACATTTAAGGAATGGGAGATTTTAGAAGACACCAAAAATCTAATCTATATTCCTGTATTAAATTCTCACTTCTCTCTATTATTTAAGGGGTTATATACATTTTCAACTTTTAAAAAATGGATATTTTATTTTGATGGAACTTAAATCTTTATATTGTATGTAATGCTGGTTGAAAATAAAATAATACCTTAATTATAAAAAAAAAAAAAAAAAAAAAAAAAAAAGGATAAAAATTGTGAGCTCACGAACGATTAAAATATTAACTTATAATTAAAGTTGAATTTTCCAAAAGCTGTAATAAAAGAATCACTGATGAGGAAGAACTTATTTTTCATCTGAGTATACGTGAAACAATGAGAATGTTTTACGAAAAATAATAGTTCAAAAGTTAACCGATAAATGGCGCTGTACTCGTCATAAGAGGCTATTTAAAAGGCATGATACGATATTGTGACACTCTTTGTTTAAAGTTATCCGCCATGACATAGTGAAGCCACAATAGATAGGAAAAAATCTGTTTTTAATTGTCCTTAAGCAACAATCATGGAAAAAAGTAAAAACGAAATTGGGTTTTAACTGTCCCTTAGATCAAAATCGTAGAAAAAGCAAAATCTGATGAAACTATCAAGAAAAGAAAGTAGGCTACGACTTGCTTAAAAAAAATGTTCAACATGCTGTCCACCGTATTCTCCTGTGTGCTGAAAGTGCAAAATAGCATGTTCCATAACAGATCGGAGTGTTTCTTGTATGATATTGTGAATGTTGCGCAATAGGTGTATTAAATTCTCTTAATTTCGCAATTGGACACCTGGACACAATGTGTTTTACATAACCACACTACCAGAAAACACAAGGATTCAAGTCAGGTGATCGGGGCTGTCAGACTGTTGAGAAAATATGATTGATAATTTTGTCATTTCCAAAATGCAATTTTAACAGCTGCTCCACTACCCAGATCGAAATTTATGATAGTACCAGCATTAAAAAAAATTAAGTTATTGTTATGCATTACTTTTAGATCAATTTATAACAGGATTGTGATCGTTAAGATTAGCTGGGTGAATTAGTCCGCCTGTATTCGTTCGATATGGTTCAGTTGGAAGAGCATTGGCGGCTTCAGCCAATACAACCCCGGTTCGAGTCCTGGCTTGGACTTTTTTCATCCACTTGGAAAATTTACATCTGTTATATTTTGCTTTGTCTGCTAGATATTTATGCTATTGTATGCTTCAATGCTAGACAGCATTAAATGCTATATAGCTAGTTTATACAGCAATAGCATGACAAGCTATATACAAGCATTTTATGCTTAAATGGATTAATGCATACCATGACAAGCTGGTAATTCTAATAAAACCAGCATGGAATACAGTATTTAATACTGTTCTATCAAACGAATACCAGCAAGAATTTCGATTTGGGTAATGTTGAAATGTGCGCAGGGGCACCGTCGTGCATAAAATTTGCGCTATTCACACAACTGCGCTGTTACAGTGCTGGAATGAACTGGTTGCGCACAGCAGATTCATAACGGGTCCCCTTGTCTATACAGACGACAGGACCTCAATGACCAATCTTATCGAAAAAGAAAAGGTCAACGATAAATGCTACTTTAAAATGTACCACGCAGTAATCTTTACAGAATGAAGAGAGAACAATTGCATTTGGAATGGACTCTCACTTGCCCATATTATGCAATTTTGAGTATTGACAGAACTTTGGGGATGGAAATGAGCTTCATTTGTCCACAAAATGCTCCATGGCCATGCATTGTCCAATTCCATTCGAGCAAGAAATTATAGGGCGAAAGCTTCCCGTTTTGGCAGGTCAGTAGGAAGCAACTCCTGAACATACGTAAATTTTGTATGGATAGCATTGCAGTATGTTTCATAAAATTTTACGAACCGTGCTGACAGGCATGTTTAAAATTCGGGAAATTCCTCGTTCACTACTCGTTGACAAAGTATTGTTATTGATACTTCCTGCAATGTCGTAGTCGCATACTCCACTGATGTCGAATCAATTGTTTTTCTCCCTCTGCAACATTTCACTTCAAATGAACCGTTTCTTCTAATTTATCAATCATCTCCTTCTGACCGAATGCAGTCATCGAGCTAGAGTCACTTTTTTAACCCATTGAGGGGCGGTGATCGCAAACGCAACCACCATTTTTAAAAATTAAAAAAAAAAAAAAAAAAAAAAAAAAAAAAAAAAAAAAAAAAAAAAACTACTGCAAGTAATCTAAATCTAAATATTCCAATTAAAACTTTAGCTTCTTCTTTTCGAAAATAGATGGCAGCACTAGAATAAATCCTATATTTTTGTCTGTTCAAGTTTAAGAAGAAATCCTTTTTTTTTTCATTGCGAAATTTCATGGCTTCATACCAGTACCTAAACCATACGATTTCCACAAACCAATTATTTTTCATCTCTTAGACCCTTTATAAACGAAGGGATGAATTTATATGGAATTAAAACTCAAAAGGAACCTTTATATTTACGAAACACTAAAGGTGTTCACATTTGTGATCACCTCCCCGCTAGAACAATGACATCTTGTCAGTGCAAGCGCACTGAATAAGATCTTCAGCAGATGTAATCTGATATCGGGAAACGAGGGGGAATTTGTTTATTTAGACATTGGGTAGACAGATACGAAACATAGCCAGACATATCCCTGCGTGTAAAAAAAAAAAAAAAAAGAAAGAGAAAAAAATAGGAATTCTAACACATTCAAAACACTTGAAACTGGAAAAGAGATGTCATATGAGAGTTGATTTTTGCAGCTTGTGGACGCATTTTTATAATTCATTTCAAACTGGTTTTACTGTAAATTGTTATATAGGTGTATATTTTTAATTTCTATTGTGATTTGTACATTGTGTAAAGGACTTCAAAAATGTCTAAGAGATATCTTACGGCAGATGAGGCTCTTGTTCTATTTGAAGAGCTTTCTTCAGATGATGACTCCATAGTGTCCTTTGAGAGCTCTACAGATGAAGATTATGTTTCTCAATCTGATTTAGGTAATGATGATCTTCTAAGTGACTCAGATAGAGAGGATGAAGTATTAGATGTTAATGTTCCTGGGCCTTCAACACCACAAAGTGTGAAGTGGGTGAAAGATGAAAAAGGGAGAACCGCACTTCCTCCATTTACAGAAATTTCAGGGCCGTCAAAGGAGATTCTGGAACTTGAAGATCATTCTCCTCTGTCACTATTTTTGGCATTATTTTTTATTTCACTAATGGAAGGTATAGTTTTCCAAACTAATTTATATGCCAACCAACTGGGGAAGCAGTTTGTTGATTTGAAAGTAAATGAATTTTATTAGTTTCTTGCTATAAACTTGCTAATGGGAATCAAGAAACTTCCTAGTTATAGAGACTATTGGTCTTCTTCTGAGTTGCTTCATGATAACTACATCTCAAAGCAAATGAATGTGAAAAGATTCTTGTGGATTTTGAGCCATCTGCACCTCATTGGCAATGCCTTACAACCCAAGAGGGGTGACTCAAATTTTTATAAGCTGTATAAATTACGCCCCTTACTCTCTCAATTGTCAGAGAGATTCTTATCCGTTTTTCATCCATCAGAATGCCAGGCAATCGATGAATCAATGGTAAAATTCAAGGGACGTAGTTCCTTGAAGCAATACATGCCAAAAAAACCCATAAAACACGGGTACAAAATTTGGATGAGGTGTGATGAGAGTGGTTTCACCTCCCAGTTTCAAATTTATACAGGCCAGGTGGATCATATTGTTGAAAAAGAACTGGGACAGAGATTAGTAAAATCCCTTTGTGAACCAATATATGAGAAAAATCATCGAATTTTTATGGAGAATTATTTCTCTTCTTATAATTTGTTAAAATTTTTGGAAACCAAAGCAATTTTTGCCTACGGAACTGTAAATTTAACAAGAAAAAAATCTTCCGAAGTTTTTCAGAGCTGATAAGGCATTGAAAAGAAGGGAATTTGAATGTGCAGAAAGTAATGACAATATTGTTTGCATCAAGTGGAAGGACAGGCGATATGTTAGTGTGCTCTCTATTTTAGAAAATTCAACAGCTGTGTGTCATGTTGAAAGGAAGGAGAAGGATGGGTCGAAAAAGCAAATTACTTGCCCAAAAGCTGTTGTGGATTATAAGAAAAAAATGGGTTTTGTGGATCACTTTGATATTATGAAAAATTTGTACGAAATAGACCGTAAAAGCAGAAAATGGTGGCACAGTCTGTTCTTCCACTTTGTTGATGTATGTGTCACCAATGCTTACATTTTGCATACACTGCTTCCTGACATTTATAAAGACAGTCAAGTGAAAACAATAAAAGATTTTAGGCTAGAGTTGATCTCGAAGCTGATGCTATTAGGAATGGAAAGAGAAGTGCCTAGAAAGAAATCCTTAGCCACAGTAGTTCCAGTGACCATAAAGAAAAATAAGCCATTTATACCAACAGAAACAAGGTTTAAAAATGCTGAACACATGCCTGTAAAGAGTACACTCAGACGATGTGCATTATGTAGTACAAAAAAAGAAGTGCAGAGATCAAGGACAATGTGTAAGACTTGCAATGTCGCGCTATGTGTAACAAAGAGAGACGATGCTACTTGCTTCGAAAAATTCCATTCTAAATGAAAAGAAAATTCTAATTGTCACATATTTTATTTTAAATTTTAAATTTTTATTATTTCAATATTAAATTACATTAACTTTAGAAATTGATATTTTTCATTTACATTTAAAATTAAATTTAGGTTCAGTTCTACCTGAAATTTTTGTGTTCATTTTTCATGATTTTTTAAATATAATCCTTTATATAATGTATGTAAAATTTGTGTATATATCATAAATATATCTATATAAATATGTACGATATAAGTCTGAATGAAAATAGTTGCAATTAGTGTTTTCAGTAAGAAACTTTCGTGGTCACTTTTGACGCTTTCATCGACTATTGACTGCTCTAGTGGGGCGATGATCACATTTGTGATCACCACCCACCGCCTAAAGGGGTACTCAATTTTTTTAAAAACTCAATATTGCATGTTTAGAATGTTAATTAATCTCTTTTAACATGATTTTTTAATGCATTTTATGGTTATTAATAACCCGCCCCTGAAAGGGTTAAAAGATTTTAATTCCGAAATTTCTTCAATGCAATTACTGCTCAGTCACCGCTCTTGTAAAAATGCTTCACGAGCAGAATTCGATCCTTGATTTAGTCATAACTACTTTCGCAGAAGCAGAATAATAGCAACGGCATGTTACCCACCTTTTAATTATAAGTGTAATGAGCGGTGTGTATCTCACATCTTTTAATTAACCTGTTATGAAAACTATAGCGCCATCTGTCGATCAACTTTTGAACTTCTTTTCTTCAAACAAATCCCCATTGCTTCAGGTATACTCAGATGAAATATCAGATCATTCTGACCAGTGTTTATTTTTTATATATAGCCTTTTGAAAGTGCAACTTGAATTAAAATCATCCTGCATATTTAAACCTTAAACTTTATACTCGATTTTCTGGAAATTGCGTTTTTCAACATGGGCAGTATGATAACTAGAACAATGTTTAACATTTTTGGATAAAATTTGAAAAAATAAATAAATAGTGGCTTGGCAAATCGCTTTCCTTTCCTCGATTTGAAAAACAAACAGAAGCGCCATTGAAAAACAAACGTGTCCGTCTTCATATTTCGTTTAAAAGCTGTTCTAGACGATAAAAAATTAAGAGCAAAACGCTTACGCGATTCTAGTCCCATCGTTATCTTCGTTAGTGTACGTGACATGTATGAGTTTAAGATCTGAAAGACAGGAAAACAAAAAGTGTGTGCTATCACTAAGACAGCAGAAATAGTTTTACTTCCATTGTCTTTATAGCAGTACATACATATTGCCTGAGAAAGGTAGATTCATACCTTCAAAACGAGTCGCTAATATTTACTTTAAGGTATTCTTGATAATTATTAAAATTATTACTTGTGTTTGCTAATCCTTTTTTTCATTTTAAATGCGATATTTTGGATAATTTATAAATATTTAATTTGTATAAAACTATCTTAAATTCTTGTTTTGAATTTATTTTTGAACAGAAAATATTGAAAAAGGTTTGTAAATTAATTAATAAATGACTCTATAGCTTTTGTAAAAGTATTAATTTTTACTACTTTAAGTCGACAAAAGAAGTTAGGATCTGCTTTTTTTGTTCAAAATAAATTTTATTTTTTGCCAACTTTGGAGGCTTCCTGCCCCACTGTGCGTTGCGAAATTATATAACTTCTTAAGATAGACACCTTGTAATTTAGATTCATGTTTAAAAACCCTAAAAAGAAGAGAAAGCCTACATAATACTGCCACATTAATTTAAACTAATAAAAAGAAACTATTGTTCTTCATTTTTATTTTCTAAATACCGCCAGCTGCCATTGTTTTCAAAATATGTTAAAGTAATGTATTTTTTTTACTTGATTAGCTGGATGATATACTTTCTTCTGTTTTTATTACCAGATGCCTCTTTTGTTAAATCAAGTTTTACACACTTGGCTGTATTTTATTTTCTATTGTACTTTAAAGTAAAATACAAAGTCGGTATTCAAAATATTTTATTTATTCCTGGCTATTAAAAATCTGAGACGATTGTTTAGAGCTGGTGTGTGTCGCACCACAAGTGTGCGGCAAGTTTGTATTATACGTGTCTTGAAACTATCAAATATAAAATTGTTTGGTAAAGGAATGATTTATCATGAGTAATGAAACTATACATGACAATAAGATAATGAAACACCCAAAATTTATCTTTTTAACACTTTCCAACACAGTGTAAAAGTACTGATAACTTCAAATTGTCTGTCTGCTAAACCACCTGTCGGTGATTTAACTCTTTTAAATATACACGAAACGCCGTGCCTTGATATATGTCAAGGTTTACGGGAAGGCATGCAGTCTATTGAAAATTGACTGTACAGCAAATATAGAGCTTATTTACAAGGATATTAAAAAGAATCCCGTTACATTTTAGTCTATAGGGGAAAATTGTTTGTAGCGTATTTTAACGATGTTACACTGCTTCAAACATAACTAAATTGATTTGTATTAATGAGGTGCGCTAAAATTGCTTGGAGAACAAAGCGTACATCATCCATTTACAGCAAGCAAAATAGTTCCGTTATATAATGATTTAAGGGTGTTCTTAGCGTATTTTAATGATTTTACATTACGTGAACTAGAATAAAATTTATATATACAGTCGAACCTCGTTAGCATGAACCTCAAGGGGGATCAAAATTTTGTTCATGTTAACAGTAATTCATGTCATCAGTATCAAATCTTTGTATTCGTTTTAATATGGAGCTGTGAAAACAGTTCATGTTAAAAGTAATTCATGTTAAGCGTGTTCATGTTAACGAGGTTTGACTGTATTATTGAAGTGCATGTAAGATGCTTAGTGTAGAATATGACGTGCATAACAATTATCGTTCATTTACATTGTTACACAGAATTTAGGTTACAGTACTGTCTATGAGCGATGATTCCTAGAAGTGGATTATCAGTTGTTATATGCATTTTTAAATTAAAAAAAAATGTTGCATACTACGTGCTGTGTACAAGTTCTGTACATAATATACAAGGCTACACAAAATAATTCGTTAGAATTACCGTGTAACGTGAATTGCCTAATGACGTTTTTAATTGACTTTCCCACCGAAGTATATTTATTTAGCATACTAAGAACTGTTTGTAGAAGACAAATAAATTCATATACAGAGTTACACAAATAACTGGATGCTTTGCTATCTATGAATGTTAATTTCTGAAAGTACGATTTTAGTTGTATTATGTGTGTTTTTTTTTTTTAACCTTGAATTAAATTTTTAGTTTAATATGAAATTTGTTTAAAATTCTATAGGTAATATACAGGGTTATACAAAATTATTCGAGTATATTTCTGTCTATTGACAAAAATTCCGAAGGTGAATTTTCGACTATGTTATGCGGTTTGAGCTAAGCTACAGTTTACACACTGTGTTGTGTAGGTATATAATACTGATTTATAGATCATTTACAGGGATACGCAAAAGAATATGAGTACCTTTCCAGTTATGCACGATAACTGCTGAAATCATATGTGTTATGCATTTTCTAATTAGATATCTTATTTCAGCTTTTAAAACGATGAACTTCTGTTAGAATATTCTGGTTTAAAATGTTTTAGAATGTATGCTTGATGCATGATTTCACTTTCTTGTTTTTTACAATTTTTTAAAAAATGAATTTGCCTCTTTGTTAGTCTGCTAATGCCCCACCTGTAAATCATTTTTTCTCATGTGTTAAGGAATATGTTCAACCAAGACAAAAGCAGTTCTGATTCCTGATGTCAAGTCAACCCAGGATCACTATCAGACGCAGCGTATTCTGTAAACCTGGTCTTTTAACAAAACACAATACATTGAAATTTGCGGATAAGGATCTGATGATTGTGGTGATTAGCGAATGACACCTCCGCGATCAATTGAAACCATAGAACTATGCATAAAGAGGAAATGACATACATATACTCAATATAAGGAAAGGGCATGTTTATAAACAAACACTTATTTCAATCAATCTTGCATGTTTGTTTTCTAGCGATCATTTCAGAAATCATGACATTGAGCAATCGGACCACAGTGTTCATAACTGTAGACCAATCAGATCACACGAATTTTTGCTTATAGTAGGAGTAGTAAATACGAACAGTATATACTGTGGATTCACAGTAATTTTCCTCACAGTGAAGTCAACTGCTTTTATTTTATAGTGTAGTTTCAACTGTAACCGGTTTCGAAATGGATCATTGCAGCAGGGTCAAAATTCCAATAATAAATTTAAATAAAAAATTTATTTTTGTTTAAACGTCTTATTAACGTAGAATTTAAACCGTGATGATGGCCCCAAAAAATAATGACTTTTACTGGCGGAAGTTTACTTCTGTGTATGCAGGCTCTCCAGTATTCTGACAATCTAAACAACCTCCTGTTAGTGTCAATGAAAGATAGTATAATATGTGGAATAACTAATAAAAATAAAAACTAATAGAATTTTTTACCACATTTCTGAGAGAAATTTTGCAGGCTGTTAAAATAAGGCAAAATTATCTATTCAAAATTTACTGGTGGAACGGGTTTTGACGGTTATCAGAAACAGTTTATCCGATGTAAAAACTGTTAGCCGCTATTTTGTGACAATCTACTCAGTCATTTCACTTGCAGCTGATAAAATCAACAGTATATGTCTCCTTTTCTTTATTCATAATAGTCCAAGAGCCGATAGCACAAAATACTAAAATATCAAGCACAAGAATAAAATCTTTATTTTATGGAAATATATAGAAATAGAGGAATCTGATTCTATATTCTATATTCCGGATCACATGTCTGCCGGAAGTGAAATGGTGCATAAGCCAAAAATTAATACCACCAGGGGTCGACTTGTAGATCATTGTTATCATTGTGTTTTTTTTCCTCCCAGTCCTCCATGTTTTCACGTCTTTGGACATAGAACAAACACGATGATAAGCCTACCAGTGAACTACTGGTGGTATTAATTATTGGCTTATGCACTATGTCAATTCTGGCAGTCATGGATCATTCGATTCCCCCGCTTCTACTCTTCCATAAAATAAAGGGTTTTTTTCTTTCTTGTGCTCAATATTTTAGGTTTTTGGGATATCGGCTCTTGGACTGTAACTCCATTTTCGAAACTAAGCTTTCTGCTCCAAGTTCGATATACGATTCCCGTTCATATTTCAAAAACTCATAAAATATTTTAGATTGTCATATCAGAGTACGGTTTGCACCATAAAGCTTGGCAAATAGTCACCATTTTTTTTGGCCAAGAATGGTTTAAAATATAGTATCATTTCTTATTGGCTGAAAAAATCTAGCATATTGAAAAGCATTATGATGCAAACCGCAGTTCCATATGCCAAAATGATTTTTTGAAATATGCACGGATTTATGAAACAAACGTTCTGTACAACTGCAAAACTGAAGTTAAATCATCATGCTACATTCATTTATTTATAATCAATTTTCGTCTCCATGCTATAGCAAAATCTGGTATAGGTTCTGTTATAGATATCTTGAGGTTTAGGAAACCTCCACACATCCTGCGGTTTTTAACACTTTCCAACATAGTTGAAAGGAGTTTATAAATGCTGTTTGTCTGTCTGTCCAATGTCTGCGATCTAACTCCGATAAATATACTCATATCCACATGTAATTTTAATGTGTTAATGAAGTTCACTATAGAAACGTCGGTATTGAAAATGAATTGTATATAATTTATAGTTGTTTTTTTAATATAGGAACACACAAAATATATTTTTTTAATACATGTTTCCTTTTTTATTCCAGAAAATTTTGATGTGGGTCAAAATATAGCATACTTAGACAAGAGTTGCATTGGACCTGGTCAATGCAACCTACAATTAAACAGTGTTCCTGACTGGCCCTATGTCCTTAAAATGTTTTTCGATGAAGTTGCGGTTTTCGATAAAAAGTATTTAAATTCTGTCGTGTTTGTTCCTGGGAAAGATTATGGTCACTTTACTCAGGTAATTATACACGCTCATAAATGTATAAATGAAAGGTGTTCTAGTACCGAAATTACAATAAAACTTGACACTATACCAAAAACAGTATTTTTATGGGTAAACCAGAATCCCAATACACAATCCAAATAATTAATTTAAAAAGTAATAGTCCATGAGCCGACAGCCCAAAACTATAAGGTATCAAGCACAAGAAAAAAAAAACTTTTATTTTATGGAAATGTAGAAATAGGGGAACCTAATTATACATGTCTGCCGGAATTGAAGTTGTGCATAAGCCAAAAAATAATATCACCAGTGATTGACTCGTACACTGTAAAAAAATCTGTAAAGTTACTGAAAGTTTTCTAGAAAATTGGGATTCCTACAACTTTTTATGTAATGGCAACAGCAAAAATTCGTGTAACAAATACAGATTCACACTGAAAATCAAAAAATCTAAAGTTACTGAAATTTTTTTAGGAAGCATGGGATGGGTTGAGTATATTTATGCAATTGCAACTCAGGTTACAGATTTTAGTAAGATAGCTATAATTTTAGTGGATTCGTTTGTAAAGTTACAGATTTTTGTAGCTTTACAAAAATTAGTTTTAGAGACTTACATATTTTCTTGTACACTATACAGATAAAATATTAGTAAACATACTGATTTCGACAGCTTCACATTTGTAGGTTTACAGGTCTTTTTTCTTACAGTCTAGGTTTATCATTGTTTTTTCCTGCTTTCAGTCCTTCATGTTTTCATACCTTTTATTGTAAAACTAACACAATGATAAACTTACGAGTCAACCACTGGTGTTATTAATTTTAGGCTTATGCACCATTTCACATCCGGCAGATATGGATCATTAGATTTCTTTATTTTTACTTTTCCGTAAAATAAAGGTAACCACAATTAAGGTATCAAAATATTCACAACTAAGCAGGCTTTTATTTAGTACTAAAAATCGATTATCTTTCGTGACTACATCAAACAAGAGGGCGGAATTAAAGAAAACAAATTTTAAAAAGATTATGAACGGGGAATGAAATAAATTTTGAATTTTCAACAATTCGGATATGGGAATGTCTACTGAATTATTAAAACTTAAAATACTGCTAGCAGGAGAAGTAGCAAAAATTGAAAAACACTGAACTCCTAAAACGATAACTCATAATTAAACTGACACTTTAGGAAATTATACATCATAAATCATACTGATACTTTTATTAACTTATAACTCATCAGTCAAAGTGACACTGCCTCTAAACACTAATCATATTGATATTTAAAAAAAAAAAATAAGTTTATATAAAATTAAAAATTTGATTATTGTAATGCACTTTTTTCCAGATTAATTAAATGATCCTTGTGTGTGAATAAGTGTCATAAACGCATACATATATCTGTTTACTTTTTACGAATTTACATTTAGTTTGCAATAATTAATTTCTTTTTCAGATGATATGGGCAAAAACATGGAGAATAGGTTGTGGATTTGTTGCTTTCAGGAAAGATAGGGGTTACAGGCAATTATATGTTTGCAATTATGGACCAAGGTAATAATGATCGAATTAAACTCATAAAAATGACAAATAATTAATAATATTTCTTGAATTCGTATGTGTTTACGTAACGATTTTTTTTAAAAAGCTTCAATTGAGAAAATCATAAGTAGGATTTCATTAAAATATATTTTTAAATATTAATTTCTATAAACACTTCATTTTTAAAACAAGTACTATAGAGCCCTGCTAATCTGAACTAAATGGAAATTTTACTTACACGGATAAATAGAATTTTGGATTATACAAAAAATTCCGATATAAATAGAATAAGAAAGGGAGAATGCAAAATTGGTTGAAAATTATGAGTAGATAGTCAACAAGGCGATCAATTATTTTATAGCCTGTATAAAGAGAACAATTTTCGTGTTTCATATCTCAAGATAAATTCTGATTTTGACAAAAAATAAATGACGCAGCTAATGTTTGTGCATTATTTTCTGGTTGGGCAAGAAATCAAATAGAATTAATACTTTGCCGTGCTGCGCATTTAGACGCAGTGCAAATATGTCAGCGTGCATATTTATGCGACATTTGCATACTATTGGTTCATTAACTACAGAGTACATATGTATGAGAGAGGTGACATACGCACAGGGCGCATGTTTTAGGCTGTGCTTAGGGATACTTTTTTAACCATATTGAAGCAAACGTATATTCCAGAACTGGCGATACTCACGCAAACTTTTGGTGATAGTGGAAAGCTCGCCAAGATACTTGGTGATTCGTTTTTGTTTAGAATCACCCCCAAGCAGTCAAATTTTACATTCCGAATGTTGCCATTACCTGTATAGGCACTCTATTATTTAGATTCGCGTCCATTTTCAGGCAAATTTAACTATTTTGTCTGAATCATTAATTATGTATATTATTAATTAGTTTATTAAAATAATTCAATGAGTGAACACTATTTTCTTCTTTCAGAATATTATATTACTGTACACTAAAAAAAAAAAAAAAAAAAAAAAAAAAAAAAAAAAAAAAAAAAAAAAAATTTTTTTTTTTTTTTCTTCAGCAAGTCTTATCTCATTTCTAACACTTTCCAATATAGTTGAAAAATAGAAAGGTAGTGAATTCGGTTGTCTGTTTGCATTAAGTCCGAACTCTAACGCGTATTGATATTAGAGATGAGTTCGGGCTCACTTTTTGGAGTCCCGGCCCGCCCAAGCTCGACAATTTTGAATCCGAGTTCGCTCGAGGTCGAAACATTTTGTGCCACCAGAGCCCAAGTCCGATACTAAACATAAAAAAAAAAAAAAAAAAAAAAAAAAAAAAAAAAAAAATCATAATACTTAAATATAATAGTTTCGCCAAATGAAAATTCTTTTTTAAACAACATATTAAATGGAAATAACTGTTAATGTGTTTCTCTAATGTTCTTTAAACTATAAAATATGTACATCTTAAATTATAATTGATTCCTTCTTCAAAACAATCTTTTGTAATTCTCGTGTTCCTAAAAATCACCTTAAATAAAATAATAATACCGTCGTCTGAAAGATCCGACACTTTTAATATTATTTTCATATATAATTAATGTTATTTTCATATATAATTAATGTTATTTTCATATAAAAAAAATTATCATGACTCGCCCACGATACAAGGTTAAAAATCTGTAAGCCTTAAGCTAATGCTTGTTGACTAAAAATAAAAGAAAATATCTATTTCTCGTTAGGTCTTAAAAAAAATTATAAATGGTCAATTTTTTCTAACAATATAGCACACAATGGGTGTCATCAATATTTAAAAAAATTCACATCAGGCAAAATTTTGAAAGATTTGCCGGCAGGGGGAGGGGGCGCATTCACATGAATAGTCACAGGGCTTTAGAACGATGTATCACACGAGTCCCCCCCCCCCCTCCCGAAGAGGGGAAGGCAGTAACCTTCCCCAAAATATACACCGAACACGTTTCAAATTTTATAAATAGTATTTATCGAAGTTCCGTGTAAAAAAAAAAATACCGCGTCAATGTATGCCGAAGTCTACCGAAGGATACCGTGCCGAAGTCTGCCGAACTGAAACGTCGTTAGCCGGAGTGTTAGGTTTTTTTCTCGTTACGGAATTTCTAGATTCGGTCACCGCGTCAAAGCCCGCGATAAAAGCTATGCAATAGCTTAAAAATAATAATAAATAAACCTATAAATAGAGACCTCCTACTTCTTGGTCTACCAACTGGATTCAACAACATGCTGGAATTATCGAGAGATTGATTCTTTAAGAACTGTATCTCCAAGAAAAAGAACAGCTAACTTTTTAAAATACGAAGTCGGATCCAGCTTTTAAATTGTGTTTTTCTACGAACCTAATATTATATAACTAAGAATAAATTTAGTTACTATATCAAATTGAGAATTTCTTATGTGCAAAGCTATAAGTCTTTCTTAATTCGGACATGAAATTCTTACAACATTATCAAAACTACAATGTCATGAGATGAAAAAATATGCTGTCAACTGACTGCCCATGTCATCATAGAATAACCCTTAGAATATAATAAATATTGCCTTTTTCAAGCCCACTTCTATTATGTTAGGAATCAAAAGCCAATTCATTTAATTTTTTGTGCCAACATAAGAGCTAAAACTGAAATTTTGTAATTTTTAAAAATTTCCTAATCTGTTTTGAAGATGAATGAAATAGATGGCAATTTTAAAACCTGAGCAATGCTTTGTATAATGCTTTAAATTTCTCAAAATTGGCAAATTTTCAATTCTTATAACAAATTTAAGTTTAAAAAGGTGTTACCTAATTATTATTATTAAATAAATATTTAAATAATATTCCAGAGATTATAAATATCATAAGTATATTTAATTTTTGTTAAATAGTTTTCAAGTCTCCAAGGAACTCTAAGTTTGCATTTTTAAACGATTGAACACATGTCATTTTATGTCAGAAGTTTTTTAAATGTCCAGAACGGCCAAAATATTTTATTTTTTGTCAAAATAGTTACATAAGTCTATTTAAATATGAATTGAATTAGTGTATCAAATTTTACTAATATCTGTTACTATGTGGCCCCGACTTTTTAAAACTTTTCGCTCATTTTGTCTGGAATGGCCCGCATAATATTATACAGATTGAAAAGAGAAAACAATTAATAGAATAAGTAAAGGCTAAAAAGTAAAGAAATAAAGCCAATTTCGCCTTCTGATTTAATTTTCGTACAAGATTAATATAGCACATTCCAGAAGCTTTATTTTCTTATACTGTAAATTTAATTTCATATAAATATACTGATTTATTTTCCTTCATGTTTTCAGTGGTAATATATTAAACACCCCTGTTTATAAAGTTGGAATCCCATGTAGTTCATGTCCTATAAATTCTTGCTGTGGAAATTCATGTAAAATGCCAAGTTATGACGGACTTTGCCGTACGTATTTTCTTTTCTTTTCTCTCTTTCACATATATCTATACCTTTCGGTGTTACTTTTTAACTCTTTCCTCAAATGAAAAGTATATCTGACTTCAGTTTGGTTATCTGTCTGTCAATCCATTCGGGCTCCAACTTAAGAAAAAGGATCGGGTGATCGCCAAATTAGAGAGGATGGAAGAGATTTTCTGCTTAAAAAATAATATTATTTTTATCTCGTTAAGAACGGAAGATTTTTGGTAGAAATGGAAAGTTTTGATATTTTATTCTAATTAATAAGATCATATTTGATTAAAAAATATTTTTAAAAATACTGTATGTCAGGTTATGCCAAGGGAGGATCCTTGAAATTCTATGGATACAGGCTCGACTCTAAATCATACAAAAGGAGGAAAAATTGTTTTCTTTTTCTTTAGGATCATCTAAAAAATTGTGTAGGTCAGGTTATAAAGGATTATAAAGTTTTAACATTTAGTAACGAGATAGAACTGCATATGCCTTCGCATACAAAAATATATTTTAACATTTCAGAAAATTAAATTTTGTTACTTTGTATTGAAAAAAGCTCCTTTTGGACTCATTCTTCTCTTATCTTGTTGTGGGACCTCAGGAATGCCCAAGGATTAGTGTGCTCAAGATTTATCTAAGTGGTGTCATCTGAAACTCAAGCCACAAGAATAGACATTTTTGAGACAAATTTATTTTAAAATGCATTTTTTGTTCTATTCTGTTCAGCACAGAGCGAAATTATGTGATATTTTGAAATGACAACATGAAAGGTGAAAACAAAATACCTGTTGCAAAAATCCATTAAAAAGTCTTTAATATTTAATTTGAAAAAAATATGTATAGAATTTTGAAACATTTTCTTCGAAGAAAATTTTTTCGTACATCTTGATGCATATCAAATACCTTATGCTTCAGAGTGAGAGAGCGTTAGACAGACTCATTAACTCTTTGTTTTATTAATAGAGATATGGTACATGTACTTGCACATCTGTAATTATTTTCATAAAGCCATTCAAAAGAACTCACAAGTGATTTTATTATGTACTTAAAAACCCTGAGGCAATTTTTTTTAAAGCTTTCTGCGTCAAGCCCAATTAACAACGAAATTTTCTGCAACATGATATTTTTCTTAATTCTAGAAATGAATGCAAATTTATACATAACGAACATTGAAGAATTAATGTATCATAAACTAAGTATTATAAGTTGTCTATGTACATGGTCTTATCTATTTTTAAAGAGGCCAAAAACATAAAATTAATGAATCAGTAAAGGAATTCTTTAGTTAATTTTCATTAATTTGTAATAAATAGATTATCCCATTTTTTCTTTTTAGATTTTTTGACTGAGTGCGAGGTTAAATTTCTGCAATTTGCAGAAATGCACCACAGATTAAAAAATTATAATTAGATGAATTTATTGGATTGGTTTGGGTGGGGCAGAAAGGCATTATACTCATATGCTTAATTATTACAAATAATTGAAATATTAACTAATATGTATACACATACTGAAGAGCCAAAACTTTGATCACCTACCTAATAACGTGTTGGCTAAGCTTTGACCCCCCAAAACAGCTACAAACCGCCTTGGCTTGGATGCCACAAGTTCTTGGCAGGTGACAGAAGATAAATTGTATTAATGTTTTCAAGCAGCGGTCATGCATATGCGGGTTATTCCAAAATGGTTGTTTTTTAGCTCTGTGCTGCCGTTGAATGATATCTGAAATGCACTCTGTTGGATTAAGATCCATCGAATTAGACTACCAGGCCATTAGTGGAATTCAGTATTATGTTCCTAGAACCAACCGAGAGCAATTTGAGTCATATGACATGGAGCACTGCCTTTCTCGAAGACTCCGTTTCCATTTCGGAAGACAGATACCATGTAATGATGCAAATGATCCTCAATATTGTTCAGATAGTCCGTCATTGTCTGTTCTAAAACACCTCTAAGTCCCAGGGACGCTCATTAAAACGTTCTTCAAAGCTTAATATCACCACAACTGGCCTGTGTATGACCTACAGTCAAAGTTCTATAATCCGCACACCCATAATACACTGTTTTCTATAATTTACGTTATTTTATGAATGTAAACAATGAAATAAACAGTTAAAAAATTTACAAATTAATGATCCAAAAACCATTTTCTTTAAATAAAAAAAAATGAGAAAACAGTGGATTAGGGGTGTGCGGATTATAAAACTTTGACTGTATTTCATAAGCGGGAGTATCAGGAACACAGACTTCTCATAAGTAGACTCCATATCGGCAACCTTTTCTTACGCCGGAATCTTTGCCTTCCGTCACGTGACGAAGGGCAGATTTAGCGCTCCAAACCGGTTTTTCTCCCGCCGAAACTCACATTCCTATGTTTGTCTTGACTTAACCGCACTTCTGCTTTTCTCTTTGTGAAATCTGAAAGTTGCCAATAAAGCGATCACCGACAAAAAACGGCATCTTTTCACCAAAGATGTTGGATTCGAAACCTTGCCGAAAGAACAATGGAATGTGGCGTCTAAGTGTATGAGAAGTCTGTGATCAGGACGGAGTACTCAAGTATGACCATCGACTATGAACCGTGTTTTATCCGACGAAGCAACTCTCTCCCTATGTTCCATAGTCCAGTGATGGTATTTCCGGGCCTAGTGTAAGAGTATTTGGTGATGATGCTCGGTCAACAGGAGCATAATAGTGGGATGTTAGCCCGCAGTCTCACATTCAACAGTGTCATCTGAACAGTATGCTCCGAAAGAATTCCACTTGGATCTATATTGTCTTGGGATGTAAATTGAGCCAGTGCTAGTACCAATTTTTCTTTACCAAAAAGGGGGGGGGGAGGCTCCGTCGTCCTTTTTATTTGATAACGCCTGTGTGCCCAACACGATGTCTTTTATTGAATGTTTCACCGTCATTCATTCACTTTGTACAAGTACTAACAACGATATGTCCCGACCAACCCATGAGATGTGCAGTCTTGAAGTTACTTGTTCTCACTCGTCGGGCAACTGAATTCTGTCCTCTATTAACGTAGCTTAGATGAGCAGTCTTTACTCTCACAAGAATATATGAGTGTGAAAATGATTCCTGAGACTCCCTAGGAGCATTTAAACACCATTCCCACTGGATTATGTGCCTTCCACGTCATCCAGGTGAGTTCATTGGAAGATGTGACGGTGGTCATAACGTTTTGGCTCTTGAGTGTACCTATCTATCATTTCCTCTTGCTGAAAGTTGAAGATAAGTTTATTCTTATTCTTGGTATAAACAAAAATAATAAATTTACCTCTTTCAATGGGGAAAGTAACATATTTTTAAATAATTTTTATTTATTGAGCTAAAATTTTGAATTTTTTGTGGTGGTTAACCATATTATTGGCAAACAGAATCACATGATAAAGCTTCTCATAATTAAAATATATATACAGTAAAACCCCGATAATTTGGATTAATTGGGACCAGACCCAATCCGGATTATCGAAAATCCGGATTATCCGGAGAATAAGAAAAAAAATGAAATAAAATAAAACATACGTACAGAAAATCACCTTTATGTTTAACTTATTGATTATTTAGAGACACTAAAAATGTTTATTTTGTAATAAAAAAGTTTGCAATTTTTTGCTGTGCCAGTTTTCTATACCTTTTGTGAGCCGTACGGTCACGCATCCGCTTGAGCATAAGTAGTTCGTTGGGTGTAGTTTAAATAAGAGTTTAAATAAGAAAGCATAAGGTATTCTTCCGAAAAGATTTCAGAAAAAAGTTTTTTTTTATTCAGAATACGACGATGAAACAAGTTTATGCTATGGAAATTAACCAAATCGTTTCTCAATCGTTTCACCAAACCGATCCGAATTATCCGGAGATCCGGATTTACGGGGTCCGGATTTGCGGGGTTCTACTGTATATATAATTTATTAAAAAAGTGGTGTAATTTAAAAATGTTATAACTAAAAATATTATTTGCAGAATTTCATTTTATTTTTTACATTTAAATAAACAGAAATATTTATATTTTAATTTTGATTCAGCATTTTTAAAAACATTAATTTAAAAAAAAATTAAAAATATTTAAAGTAAAAATTAAAAAAAAATTGCAATTTTTATTCAAAAAATCCTATTTTCAAAAATCATTACTTTTGTCAAATTTGCTGTCAAATAAAAATTAAAGCAAAACAATAAAAAAAGACCTGATCCAAGTTTGAAACATTTATCTTTAATTGTTCTTGCGTTCTAATGATTTAAATTTGAGAAATTGCGAAAAAGCCCATCATGAAGAAAAACGCATTTTCACAAGAAGTCATTTTTATGGCAACTATTGCTTAAAAGCTAGATTTTGAAAGCAACCCAAAATAAAAATAATAATATTTCCTCTTCTAATTAAGATGTGAAACATGATTTAAATGTCATTTTAAGCACAAGAAAAATAGAGATTTTTTAATGCAATAGTTTTCAGAAAATTCCCGGACACCTTAACCCAGTTAAATTAAGGTCAATTTTTGAAAAACTTGCATTATGTTTTCTACATAAGTAAAATAAAGAGTTGTTTCGTTGCATTAAAAAAATTAGTCTTCCAGAAATTACTCTTACATGCTTTGCTATCTCTTATGCCAAGCTAGCTTTTTATATATGATTCTATATTTATATTATATTTGCACCACTATATTTTAAAAGTAAATTTTTGAAACTCTGAATAAGAATATGTATGAGATTCACAACTAAAAGTTAATATTGAAGTTTTTGGTTAGAATAAAGCTACACGTTAATAATGATGATGATACTATTCACTACATGACATAACATATGCAGGACAACCACAGGCGGCTATTTTTTTCTTTTTTAATTTGCACCGTTGTTTTAAAAGCAAAAACATTTTACATACTCTTAAACAACATTTGCTAGAGAAATATACCACAGAATGTATTTTCTTAATGCAGTGGTGTGAACTGAGTGTAAAAATAAACGCTTATGACAGCACTGCATATGCAGCAATACATTCAGTCAATATATTTTTTGATAATATTGCTTTTCTCACATTTTTAGGTATGAACAATATCAATGAAGCACCAATTTATCGAAAAGAAGCCAATTACCTTTTCTTCTGCGATTTTAGCAATAAAAAGGGAGACTGTATTGCTTCAGTAAATGGGCCAAACAGATGGAAATACGTACCAGCTCTTGGAGGTGAAACTCTTATAATCTTTATAAATTTTATGCACTGATATTTTTGTAATTGTATTCTATAATGGATTACTTATCATTAAATTTCATCGTTTTTAAACTAGAAATTAAACATAATGATTTTAGTTTGACTTACTTACTGTAATTTATAGGGACCTATATATATACAGGGTTGTTATAATTAAAGTTCCCCTGTTCAGAAGGCTCTAAAGTTGGTTCTATGACTCCATACGAAACAAAATTTTACTAGTACATAGTGAGTAGAGATGCGGTCTGCAAAAATCGAAAAAAAAAAAAAAAAAAAAAAAAAAAAAAAAAAAGTTGTCAAAATTTTTTTAATAGGTGGCGCTGCGGCGATATTTAAGGCAATGTCTGCAGATTCATTATATCAATTTCAATCAATCCAGACGAAGCACACAAATTTAAAAGTTTCAATAAACTTCGACGAACTGCGAATTGTTATAATTAAAGTTCACCTAATGAGACAGCTCTAGAGCCTGACCTATGACTCTAAACAATACAAAAAAATGAATAATATTTCATGTAATGTAATCTGCATCAACAAAAATAACACATGTCGCTTGGCAGCGGAGAAATAACGAAGAATAACATCACGCATGATAAATAAATCCTCTACCATTTTCAATAAAGCATTCCATTCTCAGAATTGTGCTTTCTACAGCATCGCGCAAACTATCCTGTGAGATTGAGCAAATGTGAAGTCTAATACTGTCTTTCAGATCAGAGATTGTCTGACATCTGTCTTCAGATACAGAATCTTTTGAAAATCCCCACAACCAAAAATCGCGTGGTGTTAGATCAGGCGATCGTGGTGTCCAGACTGTTTGCAAATAACGACTTATGATGCGGTCTTCTGTAAAATAGCTTGTTAAGAAAGTCCGAACTGCTTTAGTAATGTGCAGTGGTATACCGTCTTGCATAAATACGATATTTTGAAGGCAGCCTCGCTGTTGCAGCTTGGGAATCAGAAAATTTGACAACATATTGAGATACCTTCTCCCATTTACGGAACATGTAATGGGTCCTGTGGATGTTAGTTCCTCAAAATAAATATGGCCCTATCATAAACGTAGCAATAAAAGAGCACCACACCATCATTTTACTGCATGCAATGGAACTTCTTGGAGAACATTAGGATTCTCTTTCGTCCAAATTCGACAGTTGTGTGTCTTCACTTGTCCGTTTAAGTAAAAATGCTCTAGCCGACTTTCGGTATCACCCATCATTAGTTGTTGCACCCTCTGAATCTTGTATGGATAGTAGAGCAAAGTTTGACGCATCACTTTTCTCACAGTGGAAATCGGCATATCGACTACATTCGCAATAGCTGGCACACTTGCATTACCGAATGATGATGGGCTTGCTTAATCCCCGGCAGCAGTAACAATATCTTCAATGCTAGAAATGTCTACCTTTTTTCGTCCTTTTCCAGGAAGAATGTCGAGTTTTCCTGTTTCCTCGAACTTTTTAATGAATTTGTCAACTCCACGATCCGGCATTGGTCTACGTCTAATATCTTTTAGTTTCTGGAATTCTCGAAGAGCTACAGCTGCGTTGCTGTTATCTTGATAAAATAACTTTACAAGAAGTGCTTTTTCTTTCCAAGTTACTGTTCTCCACAAAGCATAGATTCAAATGCTTTTCAGAAACAATCAACTGTTTAAGTGTCAAAGAAATCACAGAACACTTTATCAGCAAGTTTTAAATCGTCAGTTGGTTAGTAGGATATTTCAGGTTTTCGCAGTTGTGACGTCAACTTGACGTCGTTCGTCGAAAATTTGAATAAAATGTGATCTTTTTCAAGCGTGGGTGAAATTTTGTAATTTTGTGTGTTCCATCTGGATTGATCGAAAATGATATAACGAATCTGAAAGATCTTACTTTTACCAACTGTGAAATAAAATTTCCTGCATTTTGTTTTTTACAAAATAAAGGAATCTGCAAATATCGACTTAAATATTGGCGCAATGCCACCTATTGACAAAAATTTAAACTATTTTTTTTCGCAGAGCGCATTTTTTCAAATACGTATTAGTGAAATTTTGCTTCGTTTGGAGCTGTAGAACCATGTCAGATGAGCCATTGAGCATGTCAGATGTAGAAAGTACTTAGTTTTAGATGCATGTAATGAATAAAACACCTTTAAATAATTCAAAATGGTATTTTGTTTTTTGGAAATTATTTATAGGATTAATTTTTTTCCATTCAACAGTGTACAGAGGCTAGCAGTTTAGCTTATGCCATAAATCTGTCCTTAGTTAAAACTCGCTATTAACAAGTTGTTTTGAGCAATCAAAGAAGTTTATAAATTACGTCGAAATTTTCTGTTTATTTACGGTTGTTATGTTAGACTTATCTATCAATGAAAATGGAATAACATGTAACATGATGCTGATCGTAACACAAAATTTTTAATACCACGTTGCTTTTCTTCTATATAATTATTACCTCTATCAAAACATGTCTATTCCATTAATTTGACACATTGACATTTTCTTGCTGTCCATATTTGATGCATATTATTTTTTCTTATCAATTTTAGGTTCCTTTGCAGAGATAGTTTTAAATGGTGGAGAGACCAGCACTATTACATTCAGAAATATAATCCGACCAAAACAGTATTTTTGTGTAGTTTTAATGTACAGATCTGGTTCTACAATAGACGGTTACAAAGTTTCCAATAAAGCAACTGTAACTTTTGAGATGCCCAATGCCCGTCCTGTGATAATGAATTTGCCAAGTGCTTCGAGCAAGCAATTTTTCCAGTACAGCATTGACCTTAGTTGGACTTACGACACAAAAGTATTTTTTTTCCCTTTATACATTACTTTGAATCAAGAAATATACAGGACGAGTCTAAATTGTTTTTACAAAACAAGAAAGGTAATAGTAGCCATCCAGACGAGCAATAGTTATTCTATGTATGAAGACGTAAGCCTATTTAGTCACAAATGCAGTGTGTTTTAGCCTTACCCAACTTTGGTTGGCGGTAATAAATTCCAGAAAACTGAATTTTGATGAGACTTTTAACTGATATGCTCATCTTTGTTGGAAATATGATAACATTAAAAAAAAAAAAAAAAAATTGTAGGCATTTCCATTATGCGCATCAGCAATTTACATTTGGCACTTCATATTTTGGAGTATAATTATGAGTTCACATAGTATCATCGATTTTGTGAACACCCTATTTTTTCGGAATTTCTGGTGATGTTATCACACAACATACAAAACAAGGTACATTTCGTTACATTTTATTGCAATATTTTTATTTTTTGCAAAAATACTACTTCAGTTAGAGTAAAACACCCTGTATTTGTGACTAAGTCGGTAGTTTGTGACCCCATGTTCTTAGATAATTATTGCTCATCTGGATGAATACTAATACACATCTTTTTTGTAAAAGCAATTTAAACTCACCTTCTATATCATGTATGAAAAAAATCATTGAAATACCTTATCATCGTCGAGAAAAATAAAAATGAATGGTCGTTTCAGCGTGTTCATGCATAAATTTTTATTATCAATCGTTCAATATATTTGATAATACAGTTAAATATTGACTTTAAGCACATACGTACCCGTATCATTACAAATATTAAGCTCGAACCCACTGCGGTCATCCGATAACTTCAGAGATTTGAGCTCAACTACAGTGTTGCCAGATGGGCTACTCTTTTTAAATTAAAATTCTTGATTCGCACCACTTTTTTGAAACAGTAAAATGCGCCTTATTTGATGACTTAGTAATCACATAATAAACAAGGGGAATTTTACCATTTCAAAAAAGCGGTGCCAATCACGAAATCTGAATTGAAAAAAAGTAGCCCACTGGCAACACTGCTCAACTACATTCGGATTTTTGATGTCTTTCATTTCACGAATTTTCTTTTAAATTCGTCCGGATTCAATTTTTCTTTTTTTTTTCTTTTCAACCAGTTTCCAGCTAGATTCTCGGCCCATGGGACGTAGATAGGGACGCTCGGTACGCCGCGATCCGAGAATTCCGCGACAGTATTGTGTTAACACCTTGGGGACGAGCGACCGGTATATGTGCCATTTAAGGTGTTCAGAACCCTTCTTAATTCTTACCAATTATTACTTTCTTCTATCTTTACAAGAAGAAATTATTGGATTCATGAAAATTTTCGAAATCCAGTTTTCGGCAAAATTACACGTTTTAGGGGTCATTAAAACCCGAAAAACATGTTTTTACAAAATGTCTGTCTGTCTGTATATGTGACAAACATATTGTGGGCGCTCTATTTCAAGAACTAATGCACGGAATTCCACAAAACTTGAGACTCTCTGAGACCTTGATATAAATTAGATTGGATTAGTTTTTGGTGTATGTGGCACAATAGGTGGCGCTGCTATGCTGCATTATTTACAATTTCCACAATAGCCATATCTCACGAACTACTGCATTTATTTTCATAAAACTTTAGATTTAGTTAGTACTTAATATAACATGGTGCTGATTACATCTTGGTGCAAATCGCTCAACAGGTGGCGCTGCTATGGTGCAGTATTCTTGGTTATTGTTATGTCTCTATTTCAAGAACTAATGCACGAATTATCACAAAACTTTAGATTCTATGAGACCTTGCTATAAACTAGATTTGATTAGTTTTTGGTGTAAATTGCCGAACAGGTGGCACTGCTATGCGCATTATTTGCAATTTCCACAATAACTATATCTCATGAACTAGTACATGGATTTTCTTAAAACTTTATATTTAGTTGGTACTTGACATAACATGATGCTGATTACACTTTGGTGCAACTCACTCTGCAGATGGCGCTGCGATGGCGCATTATTCATAATTACCGCAATAGCTGTATATCAACAACTAATAAACGAAATTTTATAAAACTTCAGATTCAGTTAGTTCTTGATATAGATTAACGTTGTTTAGTTTTTGTTGTAAATCACCCTACAGATGGCGCTGATATGCTTCATTTTTCATGATTTTGGAATAAATGTATCTCAAGAACTAATGCATGAATTTTCATCAAACTTCAGATTTAGTTAATACCTGACGAAAAATGGATCCTGATTAGTTTTTGGTGTACATCACTCAACATGTGACGTTTTTGTGCAGATTTTTTAAAGATATTTTGCAATAGCTCTAGCTCAAAAACTAATGAACGGATTTTCATCGAACTTTAGATTCAGTTATAAGTTGACTAGATTGTAGTTTATACCATCTAACCAATGGCGCTGCTATGTTATATTTTTCAGGACATACTTAAGATAGAAGAAAGTTTTAGGATTGCCACATCTGACTAGTTTTTAGGTGCGTTCGTAATTATGTAAATACGTAGCACCTATAGTTGTCGTTCCGTCCGTCCGTCTGTCTGTCTGCATATATAAACGCAAAAACTACCCAAACGAATAGTTTGAAATTTAAAATACATAATTATTGTATAATTTTGTCCCGTCATTTCAAATTTTATGAAAATCGGATGCATAGACCAATTACAGGGACAATCAAAAGGATTCCGTTACATTACGGTCAATGGGGAAAAAAGTTTCAAGTACATTTTAATGATTTTAAACTCTTTCGAATATAATAGAATTGACATGAACTTATGAAGTATATATATACTAAAATATACATTCTGTACAATTTGCGATGCAAAGAATATTTATTACTAAATTACAGGGCCACACAAAAGTATTCCACTACATAATGCTATACGGGGAATCATTGTTTGGGGCGTCTTTTAATTATATTAAAAATATTTCACATATGATATACGTTGCTGAGGTGTAATAAAAATTACTTCCTTTATGTTTAGGGGAACACAAAAAAGATTTCGATCACTATACTGTATCCGAAGTACTGTCTACTATAACAGCAAGGTCTGAATATTTTTTAAACTTTGTAATCGTACAAACGCACCTCATTTGCCACGCTTCACATGAAATTTTCAACTTGTTTATTATGAACTTTGCCTCATTTAATTAGAGCATTTTTGAGATTCAACTACAGAAAATTTTCTACTTGGAAAAACCGGCGATAAACGATTAAAAAATAAGTAAAGTACTCCGGTTCCGAATGGGGTAAATCTTCATCATGTGCGTGTATTTTTTACACTCGGTACACCTAATTCTAATTTTATTCAAGTATTGGCTTTAAGATTTACGGACATAAATTACTTACAACTAACTATCTTTCAACTGTAATCTTCGAACCATTTAATCGTAGAAATCTGCAATTACGTAAAGCAAAGCTCGCTATTAAAAAACAATAGTAGTCTATGTCCTTAAATCTTCAAAGCTATGATCGTGTAAAAGGAGAATTAGGTGTAGTTACTTTATTACAAATGCAAGATATTTCCTTACAGTAATGAGAGACATGTTGAAAAAACAATTAATTGCTGATTAATTATCAGTAGTAAAAATTAAATTTTAATTTCCGCTCCATATTTACTCACAAAGTGTAAGTAATCTAATCAAATCTAGGATTAGTTAAATCTCGACTCGCATATTAAAATAGAATTGGTCTGCCAAATCATATCTTCATGGAAAACACTAAAAATCCGATCTTAGAGGTTGACTCATAGGTTAACCATTATGTTTTCCTGCTCCCGCTCCCAGTCCTCCATGTTTTCATACTTTGTAATGCAGGAAAGCACAATATTAAACATATGACCTAACCGCTAAAATTGGATTTTTTGGTGTTTCCAATCATGATATGATTTGGCATACTGATTGCGTTTTAATATGTGAATCGAAATTTAATTAATCCCAGATTTTCATACGTGAACTCGATGAGGTGATTGGTTTTTTGCCGCCTCCCGGTTTAAATACAACATTTTAATATATTTAGAACTTAATTGGGAATTAATAATTTCACTGTAAGGCATTTTTTTACATTAGTCCGCCACAGGTGATAAATCTCTAAATATTCTTCATAGTTACAATTGTATACGAGTTATAGCAGCGGTAGATTTAATTATGCGTCAAACCACTTCGCCAATAAAAAACAAATGGCTGTGAAGTTGCAACAACGAGACATTTTAAACACTATAAAGCAGAAAATATAAATAAAAAAATAAAGAGTATAACATATATTTTTAAAAAATGGCTTTGATCAATTAGTAAAGTTACATGTATATTTATTAAATTATGATTATACATTGAGAAGTCAGTTTGGAAATCCTAAAAAAGATAGTTTAAATATATACTTTTTCTTTCCTGTTGCTACATCACAAGAAAGAATAAAACTTACACACTCAACACATATATACAGGGTGTTTATAAAGTCCCGGACCCCCTTTGATGTTTATAACTCATACAATAATAAACATAGATTAAAATTAATAACATAAATGGTTAGATAGACTCAAAGTTTCATGACCCTTGTCAATGAACTTCCACGAGTGCCTTTTCGTCGCAAGATCGGTTTCGTAAAAATTGCGAATTCTGTGAATTAGGCTCGGAAAAATCGCGAATTTCTACGATCAATTACGAAAAATCGCAAATTTTGTCGTTTATGTCAAGAAAAATCGTGAATTTCATTGATCATGCGAAGAAAATCGCAAATTTCATCGATCGGCTCCGTAAAAATAACGAATTTTTTTTTTATCAGGTTAGTCAGAATCGCGAATTTTGTTGATCAGGTGCGGAAAAATTGAAAATTTCGTCGATAATGTGCAGTAAGATCGCGAATTTCATCGATCATGCAAAGAAAATACCGAATTACATCCATCGGCTTCTTAGAAAAAGCAAATTTCGTCAGGCATTGAAAAATCGAAAGTAAAGTCGGTTAGGTGCCGAAAAATCGAAAATTTCGTCAATCAGATGTGGAAAGAAAATCGGAAATTTCGTCGATAAGCTTTTTAAAAATCACAAATTTCGTCGGTCAGCTTCGTAAAAACAGCGAATTTTGCTGATCAGGTGCGGAAAAATCAATTAATCAGCAGACGATATTTAGAAAAAGACTGGAAAATGAAATTATCTGATATTAATCACACGCGTAGACGACATTTACAAAAGTAAATACACTCCTGGTCAAAATTATAAACTCAGAATTTTTTTAGTTTGTTTACATCATAATATAAATAAGCTTAGCTTTATATTAATAAATTAATGATTAATATTTATAATAAGACATCTAAATTTAATATAACTTATAAATAAAATGGAGTAAGTAATTTAAATAAGAAAATACATAACTTTTAAAAAATAACATTATGTGAGTCCTGGACAAAAATATAAACTCAAAGTTACGAATTTCAATATTCTGGCACATTTCATATAAATAACTGCATTTTATGATAAAAAACAAATAAATGGAGTCATTATGGATGAATACATTTCAATATATCAATACATGTTTTAATTTTTCCCATAAAATAACATTATGTGAGACCTGGACAAAATTATAAACTCAAGGCATGAATTTCTATACTCTGGTATTTAATATCTAAATAATAAATGTGTTCTGTGATAAGAAACTAATTCAATGAAAGTATTTTTCACATTTGTATTAAGGCAAACGACATTTATTCATATTTTCAATTTTCTCCATGATTTTATTAAAGGTCTGTAATGGTGTGATCTGATTCTTTTCAGAATGGTAAAACTGCTTTGGCTTTTCTTAATGGAAAACAAACAGCAGAAGACTGCTAGTTAATGCTGGCAGATAATCTTTTGCAATATGGACCATTGATCGCTGGAGTAAATTGGGTATTTCAGCAAGATAATGTAGAAATACACACAGCAAAAAATACAAAAGAGTGGCTGCAGCGCTGGCATGTAAATGTCTTGAATTGGCCAGCCCGCAACCCTGATCTAAACTTCATTGAAAATTATTGGGATGCAATGGATCGAAGAGTCTAACGCGACGGACGTCAATATCAAAACACAAATGATTTAAAAGTGGCTATGTTTTCAGCCCGGAACCAGTACTCTATGGAGTAGTTGGAAAATTGCATATTCGAAGTCATTCGGAAAAATGGCGATTAAACACATTTTTCAAAGTATGTGTTAATACTTTGCACCAGGATTCAAAAGTACGTTCACTTCTTAAACTCTATAATTTTATGTTTTCAGTTTACACATGTACTATACTCAGACTGTACTATATTACTCATCTTTTTTTAAAGAAAATCTTAAAAATGCATTCATGTATTGAAATATATTCATCCCTAATAACTCTATTTATAAGTTTATTATCACAAAATGCATTTATTTATAATAGAAATTCACAGCTTTGAGTTTATAATTTTGTCCAGGTTTGACATAATGTTATTTTATGAGAAAAATTAAAATATGTATTGATGTATTGACATGTATTGATCCATAATGACTGCATTTAATAGTTTCTTATCATAAAGTGCATATATTTATATCAAATATGCCAGAATAGAGAAATTCATAACTTTGAGTTTATAATTTTGTCCAGGTTTCGTCTAATGTTATTTTTTTAAGTAATGTATTTTCTTATTTAAATTATTCGCTTCATTTTATTTATCAGTTATATTGAATTTAGATGTCTTATTAAAAATATTCATCTTTATTTTATTAATTTAAAGTTAAGTTTATTTATATTATGATCTAAACAAATTACAAATTTTCTGAGTTTATACTTTTGTCCAGGAGTGTATATTCAAACCTGAAAAGGAAAATATGTGAGTTATTCCATCCATAAATGCCATAAGTTTGTTTATATCTTCATTATTTTATGAGTTATTAAACATCAAAATGTGTCCGGGACTTTATAAACACCCTGTATAATAAATTCACTAGCTCGCACTTTTTCTCAAAGCGTAAATTGAAGCGGTGGATTTTCTATAACTGGAATCCCAATTAATGTATTTTAACGGAATTCTTCTAGAGAAAAATCATTAATTTCGGTTTTGAAATTTGTCAATAAAATTGAACATAACATTTTCAAAATAAACATTGAATGCTTATAAAAGAGTATTTTAGAAAGACACGCACATACGCACATACAATTACACATATTTATTAACTATTTGGAAAAAATAGTTGTTGTTCTCGGTGGAAAATTGGGAAATCTAAAGTATATCTGAATCTTTTTATTAGTTGAATTCCACAGCTTATTTAATTTTATTCGTTTCCTGATTGGTCCAAGTTTACTGTCCAAAAACGGAATACTTCTGTTGCCACAATGACAAAAAGAGTAATAAAAACTTAAAAAAAATTAATAATTTAAAAACAAATTGTGAAAGAGATTTAAAACAAATTTCATTTAAAAGTGCATTTTTTCTCTACGCAACGGTGTAAAAATTAAAACTGGGCGATATTCGGAAGTTTAAAAATTTGCAGTTCCGAAAATTGTAAAACTGAAATTTCATTTAAAATTTGTTTGCGATGGGCCTAGGAATATTAATGTTTAATCCATGTCGTGCGTAATATGAGGCGTTCAGAAATCAGTCTGATTAACTCCATCAAATAAAAATGCACATTTTAAACAGTTAAAGTTGTCTATCTTTAATCTACTGCTTTTTTTTTTATCATCGGTCTAGGAATATTAGTGTTTAATGCACGGCGTACTTATATGACTCGTTATCAACATTCTAAAAATGATGTTTATTATTAATTATAAATTTATAATAGAATTTATTTGTAAGTCTTTAAAATTTGAGTCTTTTGAAGTATCATTTTCCAAATAGTCGTTGTAATTTATTAAATTATAATTTTGTTAGCCTCCGATGCTATTTCTTTCAGACAAGCTAAAAAATGTCGTGTCATCAGTCCTGAATTTTCTACTCAACCGATTTTGATAATTATTTTTTAAATGAAAGCTATTTATTTATAGTTGTGCCCAATTTAGCTATTTTTTAATTTATTTCCATTTTTATATTTTATTTTTAATTTTAAATGCTTTTTAAGATATTTCTTCAAAATGGTGGCAACACAGCTTAGCTTTTCTCTCGATAATAAAAATTTATTTTCCAAAATGATTGCGTATAATTGCACTTGAAAGAGTATTGAAGTAAAAAAAAATATATAATTACTGAGAAATAATATTAATAATGTAAATAAAATAATAGAAAATAATGTATGATAAAAATTTAAAAAAAGCAAAATAAGAAAAATTTCAAATGAGGAAAATGATGTCATTCAGCAACCCGATAAATGGGAATTACAATATTATTACAGATGAATTTTTCATATTACTAATAACAGCAACTTTAAAAAAAAAACATTTGAAGAGAAAATGACGTCACTATGTAAAACATTGCATTTTCACTCATAACGATATTAGGTGCTACTCTGTTATCCCGTCGACCAATTTCGCCAAATCATACAAATCGCCAAACTAATAGCCAAATTATACATATTGACATAATTTTTATTTTAAATAACGAAAAAACAAATAATTAGTAGAATATTAATAAAAATATTAATAAAAAGTCAAAATAAGAATCACTTAATGACATTTTAAACACATGAATCGTATTTAATGTCATTGAATGTGACATTCACGATCATCCATTATTGGCATTTAATCTTATAGTTTGGCGATAATTTTTTGGTCGACGGGATAACCTGGTAGTACCCGATATTACATTTCAATATTTCTTTTCATTATGGACACTGAGATTGAGATTTTACTTTCAGATGACTTCAGTTAGTGAAAATAATGTCACAGTAAAAATAAAATTAGTTTTTTTTTTTTCAATTTTTTTTTTCTAATCGGAGGCGAAACTGAATTCTGCAATGGCAGAATCTACATTCAACTTGTTATTATTTTCTTTCTTTCTTTCTTCATTTAATTTTATTCTTTTCATTATACCTTTTTTTTTCATATTTTTATGTAACATACTTCTTTATCTAATTTGAATGATGAAAATTTATTTTCCAGGTATCTGTCACATTTTCTGTTCCGAGCGGGGCGCCTGAACAATTTTTAAATATCCAATCTGTATCTGCCATGATGGGTAAATGCCAGTGAAAACCACTTTTGATTCGCATATTCAAAACGTCTGTGATCATCATCAATCAAAGAAGAGGATAATTGGAATTCACAATTCAATGAAAGATAACAACCTTTTTTTTTTTTTTTTTTGAATAAGGAAGAAAATATCGGGGAATGTGATTCGAATACTTCATAAGAAGTGTTACAGTCGAACTCGGTTAATATGAGTTTGGCTAATATGAATACACGGTTAAAAAGAGCAAATTGCAAACTAATAAAGGTCCGTCAGTAAAACTTTATTAAGATTTTATCGTTTATTACGTATTACAAACGTAGGATCATGGCTAATAAGAGCAAAACATCGTTCACTTCAACTTGAATTTCGGCGAAAACTAGGATAGAATTAATGTAGAAATCCCATCACGTGATTGTAAAATCCACAGCACGCAACACTGTTCGTTGAATTTCTGTTTCACAATACTATCTCTATTGTCTTTTATCCCAAGAATAAAATAGAAAGTTCTCCTAAAAGCAATCACTGCCAAAGAAGACATTCTTTTGCATATTGACATTGATGCGACAATTTTTAATGTCATTTTATTCCTGAGTGAACAATGGGATCTGCCTACACTTATTTCTTCTTTATGATTGGACTAGCTTTCCGCCCGCGGCTTCGCCCGCGTGGAATTCGGTTATATTGCGGTATAAAGCACAACTATAAGAAAACTTCTCATTTCCACGGAAAAATGTAAGAAGCACGATGTAACGTTGGATACGATTAGTTGTTAAACCAAAACTGAATGGTACACTATATTATATGTTTTCCCTTGTGGAGCAAAAACATGCAGATTTTGGGCACTGGAAACCCGGGAACACGCTACATAGAGCTGACCATGCTGACGTTGAGCCTGTTGCGATAAACGGACTTGAGTACGAATATCATTCTCAGAAGCCCTCAAAGAAGCTTGGCGAGCGGCTTGCTCCTCAAGTCTTTGCTGGCGCTGAGATGGTAGCTCAGCAGCTCTCGAAGCAGCCTGACGCTCTGCTTGTTCGCGCCTTCTTAATTCAGCATGGAGAGACGATTCTTGAGATCGGGCAATTTTCATTGCCCGAGCTTTAGATGAGGTGCTCGACAAATTAGATTTACGTTTGCGAGGCATTGTGAAAATATGAGTAAACTATAAACCTAAACTAAACTAAAATCCCAAACTAAACTATAACAATCTAAACGACGAACAAAGCGACGCAATTACCTATCGAAAAAACAATAACTACTTTAGATATCTACCTAGAAAAAAAGCACTGAACTAACCTAACCTAACTATTATACAGCTACTGCACATCGTTACCACGTTTTAAAAACACCCAGCGCCATCTATCGCATACCTTAAGAACTAAATAACGTAACTAATACTTATACGAATTAGTAATTCGTTGACTTATAGTTATTTCAGGATAAGTAGATGTAAAAAAACATTTTAGACGATAAAACAAATAGTACGCCATCCCTCGGGAATTCCTCATTTTCGAGGATTCATTATCGTATCATTTAGCTTCTAAATTTACATGTTCATATTCGTTTGCAATATATAAGTAGATGTAAAAAAACAGTTTAGACGATAAAACAAATTGTACGTCATCCCTCGGGAATTCCTCATTTTCGGGGATTCATTATCGTATCATTTAGCTTCTAAATTTACATGTTTATATTCGTTTGCAATATTTTATCTTGTTTTAAACGACACACAGCGCCATCTCCAATCCATCCATCAAGCAAACTATATTTTTGTTTTCCCTCGGGAATATCAATTTTTTCCGGGATATAAAGTACCCTATTATTTAATCCGGACTTCTAACTTTACGTCTGCAAAATTTCAAAACAATCGGTTCAGTAGTTACGGCGTTAAAGCGGAACAAACAAGCAAACAAACTCACTTTTCGATTTATAATATTAGTAAGGATAAGTGTTTCTGCTGATGTCCTACTAGACGTTGTAGCTGGGAAACTCGGCTTGCAAGCAACCAATCGGAGACCTTCAACGATGTGTGTTTTTAAGATTTTTACTACCTTCCCGGGTATTACGAGTAACGGTTAATACGAAGAATTTTATTTCTTTCCTTTTCTTCTCGTATTTACCGAGTTCGATTGTATACACTTACCATGTCGAATCTCAATAAAGTATGTCAATCACATTTCAATCCAAGCATGCGTGAATGAATAAAAAATCACTTTTATATGGATTGTCCAAAAGTTTTAAATTATATATGTATTTATTTTAAAAAGAAAATAAAAATAGATAATATTTTATATGTAAATATATTTCATAAAACACGATCTGCATAAATTTTTGACCATTTTAATTACAGTCGTGTCTTTATATGAAGAAAACCATTGTATCACTCAAAATATTCGTTATATAGAAAAATTCATCAGATAGAGACTGCCCTAAAAAACACATTTAATGTATAAATTTTGAAAAAAAAAATATTAGGAACGCGTTTAATTAAGATTTAAAATATTTTATTCTAAATATTGATTTTGTATTGTATTTTTTAATTATTTAAATCTTTCAAATCCTTAGAGGAATACAAAAAACTGGTGGAATTTTAGAGAAAAGTAGAGCTCGATCAAAAAAAATGTTACAGTAAAAATTGAGAAATATTTTCAATCTAAAATATGCGTAGAAAAGAAATGGAATCAGATGATCTGTAAAGATCATGAAATAACCTAAATTTTTGTTAACTGAAAATATGGACTGAGCTTTACTGGGGCCTTATACACTATCTACCAATAAGTATTTGCACACTTTCAATTTTTGACATTTTGTCAAATATTTAAAAATGTACTTGTCGGATTCTTCTGGAACTTCAGGATTATAAAAATGATATTTGACCTCATATTTATCAACATCCAGATAACCAGGGCAATTAGGGGGCCGACAAAAAATCAAAGAATAATAGAAATATTTAGTATCACCCTGTAAATGAAAATGTAAGAAACGATTTATCGCTGCAGAATACAAAAATGTGGATACTGTACAACACGTACACTGATTTTTGTAAGAATAGCATGTATATTCATTAAGAAAGAGAGATTTTTTTTTAATTCAAAAAATTCTGGTATATCTTTTGTTTATATCATGCAGGATTTTTGACCAAATTTAACGCGAATTTCAGAAAAATTGGCAAAATGTAGTAGAAAAAATATAGCGCAATTGGAATATAGATATATTAAATATTTTATGAAATATGAGTAGTTGTATGAAATAATTTTTATCTGCGCATGCGCGAACGACAAAAACGATTTTTTTACAGCATTTAATAGTCAATTCTATGGAGTAAATCATAAAAAATCCAATCAAATATCGTGAAAATTAAAAAAGATATCATTATTAAAGTAAGCTGTTTTTACTTTGCTCTCTAAAAACAGCTGAATGATAAGGGATTCTCCACAAATTGACATTTTTTATTAAGTGACTTTTAGGAAAAATTTAGTATTTAGTGAAAACAATATCTAATACAATATTGCTGCTAATAAGTTTCTTGACACCTGTGATAGAAAAGAAAAAGAGCTTTTATTCACATTCAGGGCCAAAACTAAGAGAGGGAGGGGGGGGGGGGCATGTGCCCCGGGCGCCAGGGCGAAAGGTTGCCAAATGTGGATTTTTTGGTGATTTTTTTTATGCCTATGTTTAGCATGATATTCTTAAAATCATCCTATCGGGAGTATGTCAAGGCATAGAAGAATTTAATGCTGATGGCATCTGCAGCAGATTTTTTTTTTTTTTTTTTTTTTCCGATTCGGCTTCGCGATTTTAAGATATCAATTTTTAACAAAGCGAATTACATTGTTTAGTGTTACATATTTTAAGTTTTAAAATAAGTCGGCTATTAATAAATTAGTGAAATTTTCTTTGTAAATGTACTTTGCGAAGGAGGGGGGCGGAGTCGCCAAAATCCACGTTTTGCCTCGGGAAAAAAAAAAAAAAAAAAAAAAAAAAACGCTGATTTCGGTTCAATTTACATTCAATAGTTTGTAAACTTTCCACGAGAGTCAATTACAGCTGCGAACCCCCCCCCCCCCCCTTGCATGCTTTCTACGAATCCTTGTAATACATGTAATGGTATTTTATTCCACTCGGTTTGTACACGACAGGTAAGTTTCTTCACTGATTTTAGACGATGTCGCACACCTTAATTCGACGATCACACTCGTCCCAGAGATTCTCCATTGGGTTCAGGACAGTCGAGTGAGAAGAATACGGCAAAAATATTTTTAAATATTCGACAAAATGTCTAAAGTTGAAAATGTCCAAATACTCAATAGTAAATAGTGCAATATTAATCTACGTAATCTGCTTTGTCACATATTGATTCATTAAAGTCTTGAAGCCGAATAGAAAAAAAATCCTCTTTAAGGATCCTTATGTCATTATTAACCATTGAAAAACCATTACGCGTACTTAAACAATCATAAAGTGATTTTTATTTCGACTTTTTATTAATGTTTCATTAATTTATTTGTTCTTTTGTTATTTAAAATAAAAATTTAGTCAACATGTATAAGTTGCTTATTAGTTTGGCGATTCGTATCATTTGGCGAAATTGGTTGACGGGATAACTAAGTAGTACTGTATTTGGTTTGGCGCAAAAACGTCTTTCAATGCAGAAAACGAGAAAATTAAAAGATTATCGAGGCGCTGAAAACAAATTACGTGTTGAAAGGCGATCACGAAAAAGGAAGCAATTTAATGCCGAACCGATTAATTGTAAAACATCATGTCTCGAGGGCGACCAATCCACTAGCCATGGCGTTTTACAATCGGTCGGTTCTAACCAGGAAAATTTGAGTACCACTAGTGATTTTAACAAGCCAGAAAATGTTATAGCTATTACTCTTGATTTTCCACCACCTAAAAAGAAAACTAAAAAGCAATCGGCTTGGGAAAAACTGGAAAAAACTTTTTTGATTCAATGTCTGATGGACCCATTCACAGATGCATGTGCTGCGATCGACTTTGGTTTAAAACCTCCATCACCAAAATTCTGCTCTGTAAGATCAAACAGTATATGCCAAAGTCTTACAAGTATAACAGTATGTGCCAAAGCTGTATCTATATTATAAAGGCCAAACGTATCTGTGCGTAACGCATACGTCATTTTGTGAATGGCAACACTTTCGCATGCAATTCGGTTTTACAATTTTCGATACTACAAATTTTATACTTTTAAGTATAGCACATTTTCAATTTTTACATCGTTGTATTGAGAAAAAAATGTACTTTTAAATGCAATTTGTTTGAAAGCTGTATCTCAATTTATTTATGAGTTATTAATTTCTTTATAGTTTTTAGTACGAATTTTATAATTGTGGCAACAGAAATACGCCATTTTTTCTTTAAATTGATAAAAACTGGAATAAAAATATCATGACAAAAGAAATCGTCTGATATAAAATCCGTTGAATTTTGGTTTTATTGCGTTTTTATTTATCAATTAAATGCTTTTTTAGTTTATTGCAAACTTAATTTACAAAGGATACAACACATTCTCTTTACAAAAATGTATTTTAAATAATATTCGAGTGACTTCGCCGCATTTACTCAGTTCGTATCGGAAAGCTAAACGAGAGCAATTTTATTCATCCGTGTGTATGTTATGATATTTTTCGAATTTTGAAAAAAAAAAAACAAATGAATGATTTTTGATAAAACATGGAGCTATTATAAATAAAGAAGTAAAGATTTACGAATCATCAGATATCCGATTTGTTTTGCCGATTGTCTTGAATATTGTTTTTGCTGCATTTGTGCAATATTCCTTACTAATGACGTCATATGCATACTTTTCTATAAATGTTGTTTAAGACTGGATCCGTAAAAATGGAATACTTTTATCGCATGCAAATAACGTTTATATATATATATATGTAATAAAATATAATAAAAAAAAAAAAAAAAATTTGCGCCATTTTTTTTTATTCTCTCTTAGCTTCAATTCTAAATTTGTGGAACATATTTCAATCTTAGTTTCGTCTTGTAACAGCTAAAATTCTTTTTCTTACTTTAGTTATTAATAAATTATTTCTTGCTTCTCAAAAAGGCGGGAAGTATTTCGTAAGCTTTTTACTTTCTGGCATATTCCTGCGATTTTAATTTTATTTTTTATTTTTTAACATCGCGTGACAAGTGTTACTACGCGTTGCTAAAGGGCTTAGTGTTCCGAGAAAAAAATATAGTTCTTGCCAGTAGACCGCCTATTACGGCCAATTAGAATTGATCATTTTGTCCGTTAGAGGCTCGAGTCCATCCTGATTGGATTTTTAAAATGATTGACGCGGAGTAGGAGGGCGCTAGTTTTGTCGTGAAAATGATTTTTTCATTTGGCTTTTCAGGAGTTAGAATGCACCTTTTCTTTAAACTATCAAGACGCGCGTTTTATTTCTCCGCTGAATTAGAAATGTCATTTTTTCCGAGATTGTAGAACGCCGGAATGTTGCAGCTTAGTGAGCGAAGGCCGTAGTGATAGATGTGTGGAACGGTGATCTGTGGAGTAACTTAAGTTCGTGCTCTAAATAATAAAGAACTAAAACACTGATTTTCTTGCATTGTTATTGGAGAAACTCCTACGAGAACAAATCCATGGCTTATCCACTTACCAGAACGACTGCTCATCCCACTATTGAATCTTAGTGAATAGTAGTATTCTACAACCAACATGGTATTCTATTAGTGATTATACACTATTATAGAACATCGTCCTCGTTTTATTACATTTTAGCCGGTAGGATGAAAAATGAACCGGCGTAAAACTTTTGAGAATAAGCTGCATGCTCTTCATACACTTACAGTTGTTCCTACATTTTTCCTGGTATTGTTTTCATCTTAACATTTAATACAGAAAAAAAAAAATAACTATGATATCTTCCATCTAAATGGTATGTCCAAGACTGAAGATGGATGGGATCAGCTGCTGTGTGTTAATACTAATATTGTAATTTTGTTTCCTGCAATAAGATTCAATGTGTGTTACTAACAGTCAGAGTTTTTGAGATGTTAGCTGCACGCATCTTTAACCTCATCTGCGTCTACTTCCACCCATGTTACGACGAGATGGCCTGCATGGAAAAACATCTTCATGTGCATAAATGATAAACCTTTCAGCTGAAAAAAGATCGTCTTATAAAGTTTTGTTTGTAATTATGTGTGGTATCTACATCTACAAATATTTTAAATGTGAAATATACCTCGCATTCTAGTGAGAAACTTTTCAACTGAGAGATATGCAACCAAACTGTGAGATATGCAAAATAAAAATTACAAAAGATCACCTGCATGAAATCAATTCAACATCATTTTCTTTTATTTATTTATTTACTGTATTTTCTAGGTAAAAGTGCATAAATATTTTGATAAATTTTCATTTCATAATAAATGAACACCTGCTGTGTGGTTGCGAAACTACGGTATATTCCATCAGTAATACAAGATAATTGAAATTTGCACCTGTGAGTCGTATCTACGAAGTGCTTTATTTTTTGTTTAGTTTAATAAAAAATTAGGTATTTGAACAAGGCCACATCGAACATGTCTGTAAGTTATTATTTATTAACCATTTGAAAAATGGTTGTTGTTTTCGGGAGAATGGACCCGATGATGTTACCACTTTTGAATGATGTTACCACTTTTGAATGATGTGGTCACTTTTGAATTTAAATTAATTTCTTTACTTTTAGAAGAGTTTTTATTTGAATTTAAATTAAATTCTTTACTTTTAGAAGAATTTTTATTTGAATAGTAAATTAAAATGGTTAAAATCATTGTAATAAAGGAGAAAACTAACAAATTTAAAAATGGGTAGACGGAAATTAACAGATACGGAAAAAGCCGAAGCCAAAGAAATGAATGAACGTGAATATCGCATTCAATGATATTAAACACAATACGCGTACTTAAACAATCATAAAGTGATTTTTATTTCTTCTTTTGCTATTTAAAATAAAAATTTAGTCAACATGTATAAGTTGCTTATTAGTTTGGCGATTCGTATCATTTGGCGAAATTGGTCGACGGGATAACTGAGTAATACTGTATTTGGTTTGGCGCAAAAACGTCTTTCAATGCAGAAAATGATAAAATCAAAAGATTATTGAGCCGCTGAAAACCAATTACGTGTTGAAAGGCGATCACGAAAAAGGAAGCAATTTAATGCCGAACCGATTAATTGTAAAACATCATGTCGCCAGGGCGACCAATCCACTAGCCTTGGCGTTTTACTATCGGTCGGTTCTAACCAGGAAAATTTGAGTGCCAATAGTGATTCTAACAAGCCGGAAAATGTTATAGCTATTACTCTTGATTTTCCACCACCTAAAAAGGAAACTAAAAAGCAATCGGCTTGGGAAAAACTGGGAAAAAACTTTTTTGATTCGATGTCTGATGGACCCATTCACAGATGCATGTGCTGCGATCGATTTTGGTTTAAAACCTCCATCACCAAAATTCTGCTCTGTAAAATCAAACAATATATGCCAAAGTCTTACAAGTATAACAGTATATGCCAAAGCTGTATTTTAATAATGATTACTTTTGCACCAACAATGTTAAATAGTTTGAAATGTTTCTTTCGTCGCCAACTTTTATGCTTGGCGACAATAGAGTGATATAACTTAAACGAACCGTACCTTCAAATTGCAGCATGTATAAAGTCATTTATAGCAGTGGCACGGATAATACACAATAAAACAACTGGTATTTAGCTTAAAATGATAGATGAATGTATCGAGTGAAACATTTTTCAAATGGTTGGGGTAATTTCTTAAATTACAATTTTTTTTTTATTTTATTGTTTTATTGATTAAGAAATTTAATGATAATTTCTTTGTTTAAATTCTTGATTTTTTTTTCTCTCTCTTTTATTACAAATATTAAAAAATAAATTTGATCTTAATTTATAATTAGTTAAAATTTTCTGCTCATAGAAATTTTATTTAGTTTTAAAGGTGTTATTTTTTTTTTAAACCGAAAGATGGATTAATTTGTTGTTAAAAAAATACTCTGTTGCAAAATTTATTTTCCATACGTAAAGAAAAGTATTTTTGTTTTTAAAATTATTTGTTATTTCCCATGTATGGAAAACCGATATTTATTATTTTATTACTTATTTATTTATTATTTATTTATTTTTATTATTATTTATTGAGGTATTTGAAGTATAGTAATTGAATTTTAATAATTGAAGTATAGCATTTAAATATTTTCCATATGAATTATCCTTCTTATATGCTACTAAGGTCAGGATTAGTAAAAGAAGAAAAAATGTCAGAAAATAAACTTGATATTGTCCCTTTTGAATTTGGGTCGGGCATGGATATATTTAAATGGTTTAAACATTTTGATCGAGAATGTTCGGTAGAAAAGAAAGATAATGAGTGGAAACACCAAAATATTTCAAAATATTTAAAGGGGGAAGCGCTAAAAACTTATATAAATGATTGTTTGGATTGTGCTACTTATGAAGAAATTGTCGAGATTTTAAGTGAAAAATTCATTCAAGTTAGAGTTCCAAAATTTTCTGAATTTACTTCCTTAAAGTTAAATGATCTAAGTGATTTGGATTCTTATTTTAGAAAGAAAGTTGAGATTGGAAGGCAACTTCAGCTTGAGGAAAATTTAATTATACAGGGATTAATTGATGGCCTTCAGCCGGAGTATCAAAATTGTTTGATGGTTAACCCTCCTTCCAATACTCGTGAATGGTTTCGCATTGCTAAACAATTAGCAGCGATTCCAAATCATACCTCTAATAACGGCAATAGAAATTTTCAACAAACTAGACCAATGCACAATCCCAATCCTCAGCCCAGACATTGGACTCGACCTACTCCAAACAATCCATCCCCAAATTTTAATCCTAGGTTTTTCACTCCTAGAATGCCTGCAACTCATTATCAAAACAATTACCCAAGTCGTCCGTGCCGTATATGTTTAAACAGAGGCATAGAAAATGCATATCATTGGGAGAGGAGTTGTATATTTAACACAAATTCCTTTCAAACTCAAACTCCTGCTCATATTCAACCATCTCCTACTAATAATATTTGACAATTAATCATCCCTGGATATGTGGGTAATAACAAAGTGTATTGTGTGGTGGATAGTGGATCAACTGTCTCAATTTTACCCCTCAAATTTGTTCGATATTTAAATGGTAATTTACATAATGTTACCCCTATTACTATCAGACAGGCACAAGGAACTCTTACAATTAATAAATCTTGTCGATTATGTATTAAATTTGGTAATATAAAGAGATATGTTAATTTTTTAGTAAGTCAACTTGATTTGGACTATGCTATTTTAGGTTTACCTGATTGTGCCAAATTTAAATTAAAAATTGATTGTGCAAAAAGCCAGGTGTTACAAGACAATATTTCGTTAAACCCATATGTCAACATATCCAGTGATAACTTAGAATTGCTTCATTTTGATATTATAAAAAATGATACTACTGTGCAACCCGATTATGGAAATACCATAACTCCTCAATCCTTGTCGCGAACTAATAATGATGATTATAATCTATTGGGGGATCTGAATGCTATTCAAAATAAAAATGTAAGGGAACTTTTAAGGGATTATTTAGATATTTTTGCAAAAAATAAATATGATGTAGGGAGAATTAATATTGAACCTCAGCGTATTTATCTTAAATCTGACCTACCAATATCTTTGAGGCCTTATCGTACATCCACTGCTGATGAAAAAGAAATATCTCAGCAAATCCAATCATTATTAGCTGCTGGGTTAATTAAGGAAAGTTATAGCCCATACTCTTCTCCAGTTACGTTAGTAAATAAACGAGATGAAGGTAAAAAAAACCCGAATGTGTGTTGACTACCGAAAATTAAATTCTATCATGAAAAATGACGCTGAACCTTTACCCCGAATAGATGAAATTTTAGACAAATTAAGTGGTGCCCAATATTTCTCTACACTAGATTTAGCCTCAGGCTATTGGCACATACCTATTCACCCAGCCGATTCCGAAAAGTTAGCCTTGACTACTAATTGTGGGCTCTGGGAATGGAATGTTCTCCCCTTTGGTGTAAAGGTAGGCCCCCCAATTTTCAACAGGACAATTAGAAGAATTCTTACAAAATATAAAATAGACTTTGCTTGTTATTATTTTGATGATATAATTATTTTTTCTAAATCAATAGATGAACATATACAGCATCTCATCCAAATTTTTGATTTATGCCGAATAGAAAATATTAAATTAAAATTATCTAAATGTACTTTTGCTCAAAAACAAATCAATTTTCTAGGGTATAAAATCCAAAATGGAACTTTAACTCCAGCTAATACTAATATAGAAACGATTAAAAAATTAAAACCTCCTACTAACACTAAAGAATTACAAAGGTTTCTTGGTTCTATAAATGTGTATCATAAATTTATTGACAAATATGCTGAAATTAGACACCCCCTAAATAAATTACTTAAGAAAGATACTATTTGGGAATGGAATACTTAATGTCAAAACTCTTTTCAAAAATTAAAAGATGCCCTCATTGCTAAACCAATTTTAAAGATTTATGACCCAAAATTACCCCTACACATGTTTGTTGACGCTTCTCAGGTAGCGGTAGGTGCAGTTCTTAAACAACCCGACCATAATAACTTTTTACATCCAATTGCTTATTTTTCTAGAGGATTGAGAAGTTATGAGAAAAATTATTTCATTACCGAACTAGAGTGTCTTGCTATCATTGATACTTTAGATAAATTTTATCATTACTTTCACGGTGTACAATTTACCATCCATACTGATCATGCATCTCTTGTTTGGTTAAAAAATGTCAAACATTTAAGAGGTCGATTATTTAGGTGGTCATTGAAGTTAAGTATGTTCGATTACAAAATAGAGTACTTAAAGGGATCTACAAATGTCGAAGCCGACATGTTGTCCCGAAACCCTATTTCTCATTTTTGTAAGCCCCTTACTTTTCTTCTTGACGTTAAAGAGATTATTGAGATGCAAGAAAAAGAAAATGTGTGTGGATCAAATTATATTAATGACAATGGACTGATTATAGTTAAAAGAAAAGGTTTTCGTAAAGTGGTAGTTCCCATGTCCCTAAGAAAAAAATTGCTTAATGTTGCTCATGAACAGTTTGGTCACCCTGGTGTTCAAAAAATGCAAAATTTAATTTCTCCTAACTATTATTGGCCAGATATGACCCAAGACATTACTAACTTTGTTAAATACTGTGATATTTGCCAGAAAAATAAAAAACCTAGACAGAAAAAATTTGGCTTATTACAAGCTATGCCCACTACAGATCAACCTTTTGACTGTCTGTCTGTTGATACTGTAGGAGGGTTCAATTATTATAATTCTACAAAAAAATATCTCCATATTATAATAGACCATGCCACAAGATATGTTTGGGCATTTCCTTCCAAAAGTGTCACTACAGAAACTTATACAAATTGTCTGAAACAAATTTTCAATATCAAAATCCCTCAACAATTATTCTGTTTTAGTAAGATTTCAAGTGTACAGTCCCCTCAAAAAATACTTAGTGACAGGAATGCTGCTTTTACTTCTTCAAGATTCAAAAAATTCCTGCGAAATCATAATATTAAACAACGTTTGACCACTGCCCATCATCCACAAACGAATGGGAAATGTGAAAGAGTAAATCAGACAATAGTAACTAGATTAAAATGTAAAGTAAACTCCACTACCTCTAAAATTCCCTGGACTAAGCTTTTAACTGAGGTAATTAATGAATATAATAATACACCCCATTCTATTACTAAATTTCCACCTGCGTACTTGCTTTTTGGCCAATTACCCTATGACTCCCCCTTACAACAAAATTATTATCCCCCTGTTCATGAAGCACTTAAAATTGCTAAAACAAGAACTGATGAATTTCATTTAAAAAATAAAAGATATTATGATAAAGATTATATCGAACCAAAATTTAAAATAGGAGATCTAGTTATCTATGAAGAATTTCAGTACCCTAATACTAGAAAGTTGTCACAAGTATTTAGTGGCCCTTATAAAATTCTTAACAAATTATCCGAAGTAAATTTTGAAATTGATAGGCAAAACCAGTTCAAAAGTTCAGAAATAGTACATGTATCTAAATTAAGGCCTTATTATTCCCCTGATAAATTTAAATTAAGTCATGAGCAACAACCCCCTAATCAACAACAACAAACTCAGGTAAAAACTGTAGCTTAAACTATATCTCTAGTTTATCATTTTATAATTTTTTCTCTTAAACAGTAAATTTCTTTTCATATTTTAATTCAGATAATATCCTGTAATTCTCACAGAATGGCAATGATATCTCTTGACTGCAGCGAGAGTGTCACTTGTCTGGAAATTTTTATATTTGTTTATTTATGCCGGCGTAGACGAACAAAGTGGAAATTTCTTATTCTGTACTGAATTACTCTACTTAGAATATTTTTTTTTTTCTTTTTTTCAACTGAACCTATTTGTAATATTAAGTTTAATCTATCAATTATTAAATTAATTATTTGCCAAGTAACAAAATTTTTATCACTTTATTTTAATATATTTTTTTTTCTTTCTCTCTTTCTTTGCTTCTGCATTCCAGTCCAATTACATGTCAATTATAATATAATTTTGTTTCTTTTTCTCTTTCCTACTTGCATCTTGCAATGTTTTATCACACCGAGAGAATATTTATTGCGTAATTATTTGACATGAATAGATCTTGTTTTTTATTTTTATCATTTATTAATATTTCTTTTTAAGAACCTTAGTAGTTTAAAGGTCACGTGCATTCTCAAACATGAATAAAATTTTTATTTATCTTTATTTTATTTTAATTTATCATATTATATTTTAATTTTTTTTTTTTTTATACATATTCCTACTTAATCCTGTACTCGGATTACCAGATTAAGTAAATGATTTCATAGTTGATTGCATTTTTTATTTTATTCCACTTCTCTCTATATTTCATCCCAAAAATATGAGATGAGATAAACGAGATTAAGTATTTAAAGAATGTCTTTTGTGATATTTATTATTACTTATTAAGAGATTTACTTATACCCATTATGAGATTTACTTACACTTATGATATTTATTATTATTGATATTTTTCCTTATTATGTTTCTTAATTATATTGTTTATTATTTACATTGTTAAATTTTATTATTACTATATTATAAAATGTGTTATTAATTAAAAATACAATTATAAAAGTATTTTCACAAAGATTCCAAAATGGAACTGTTATGAATGTTCAAGGACTTACTCACACAAAAACTGAACTAATATTATAATGTTAGCTGATGAAATTGGACAGTTAAATGAATTAGACATCCTTAAAATGAGGTAATGAACTATGCCATTCCAAATATGACTTTAAGAAGATTTTTGAAATAAACTTTTAAAAATTGATTTCTAGATTTGACATTGTTAAAAAAGAATTTAACGTTATTGTTTTTCAATTTTATGTTTCATTTTTATGTTATTACTATGGGTAATTGCTTATATTTTCAAATTACTTTATGATGTGTACTTTAAACAAGATTACATCTTGTATTTGTACTGATGCCTATTTTATTGTATTTAAATTTAAAGTTATTCCACGCATCACCTTGGTGTTTTTAAATTTGAATTCTATATTTATATAAAAAAAGAGAAATTAATTTAAATTTTTTTTTTATTCAGTATCTAATTATTATTACTTATATCAACAACTTCGTGAGCTAAGTCTGCATCATCTCCCTTTCTGTGAAATTGCAGGTCTCAGACCTACTTTTTCACCCGTCTTTCTGGGAGGGGGGATTTGTAATAAAAAAAAAAAAATAAAAAAATAAAAAAAAAAATTTTGCGCCATTTTTTTTTTATTCTCTCTTAGCTTCAATTCTAAATTTGTGGAACATATTTCAATCTTAGTTTCGTCTTGTAACAGCTAAAATTCTTTTTCTTACTTTAGTTATTAATAAATTATTTCTTGCTTCTCAAAAAGGCGGGAAGTATTTCGTAAGCTTTTTACTTTCTGGCATATTCCTGCGATTTTAATTTTATTTTTTATTTTTTAACATCGCGTGACAAGTGTTACTACGCGTTGCTAAAGGGCTTAGTGTTCCGAGAAAAAAATATAGTTCTTGCCAGTAGACCGCCTATTACGGCCAATTAGAATTGATCATTTTGTCCGTTAGAGGCTCGAGTCCATCCTGATTGGATTTTTAAAATGATTGACGCGGAGTAGGAGGGCGCTAGTTTTGTCGTGAAAATGATTTTTTCATTTGGCTTTTCAGGAGTTAGAATGCACCTTTTCTTTAAACTATCAAGACGCGCGTTTTATTTCTCCGCTGAATTAGAAATGTCATTTTTTCCGAGATTGTAGAACGCCGGAATGTTGCAGCTTAGTGAGCGAAGGCCGTAGTGATAGATGTGTGGAACGGTGATCTGTGGAGTAACTTAAGTTCGTGCTCTAAATAATAAAGAACTAAAACACTGATTTTCTTGCATTGTTATTGGAGAAACTCCTACGAGAACAAATCCATGGCTTATCCACTTACCAGAACGACTGCTCATCCCACTATTGAATCTTAGTGAATAGTAGTATTCTACAACCAACATGGTATTCTATTAGTGATTATACACTATTATAGAACATCGTCCTCGTTTTATTACATATATATATAAAAAGAAAGTGATTTTAAAATGATCAAATTAAAAATGAGAAGTGCGTAAGTAAATTTTGAGACGATGTAAATAATGACGGGTTTAGATTTCACATGGGAATTCTATGATCATGTCCATTAGGAATATTTTTTTTTCATTCACTTTATACCAGACATAAGAGCCTCAACTGATAATTTCATCATAATAACTGACCTTTGTTGTTATGCTCTACTGATTACATATGCGATTAAATTTTAATTTTAATAATTTGGAAAACTGAGTTTTATAGAAAGTTTTTTTTTTGTTTGTTTGTTTAGCTTAAAATAATATTTGTTTGAGAGTTAAACTGACCAATCTAAAATGCATGTTTTACTGTAGCTAATTTTGTGGTTTCATTGATTTATTATAAATCAATGAAACAGTTCCTTTCTAAACATTTTCTTTCGTCGAAATTCGTTGGGTTCCACCTCGTTTTAATAATGATTACTTTCGCACCAACAATGTTACATAGTTTGAAATGTTTCTTTCGTCGTAAACTTTTATGCTTGGCGACAATGTTGTGATGTAACTTAAACGAACCGTACCTTCAAATTGCAGCATATATAAAGTCATTTATAGCAGTGGCACGGATAATCTATAATAATAAAGAGAGAAGGATGTTTGTCTGTCAGCGCTGTTCTGAAGAGACTGCTGCACGTAGAGTTACAAAATTTGGAGGGAAGGTACTTTTTTACATGTAGTTTTGCACCTCGAAGCCCGATTTTCGATTTTTTGATTAGATTTTTTTTAATAATTTTTTTAGGCAATTTTTAGCGTTATTTTTTGGTTTTATCCTATTAGTGAAAGGAATACGGTTTCATTCTTTTAACCCAAAATAGCAATTTTTCTTTTCTTTTCAACAAAGTTTATTCGGAATTTGTACAGCGACTTTTGAATTTTTAACGAATTTTTAATGCGATTTTTAGTGCTTTTTCTCATTTTGCGGCTATTTTTTGAGATTGATAAAAAGAAAATCGTTTCAAACTTTTAGCCTAATGCCCTAAATTTTGTGTTTGTTACGATTTTTAGATTTTAACGATTTTTAATGCGATTTTCAATGCGATTTTTAATGGGTTTTTTAAAAGATTTTTGCGTTTAGCATCTATTTTTTTCATAGTTGTTCTATCAAAAACTTGAGCTGTTGAGAATGCAATAAGTAGTATTTTTTGCGAAATTTACCTAAAATGTTAAAAATTTAGGCACCACTATTTTCGAATAGCAATTTCATCAAATATCTTAAATTCTTGCTTAAGACCGCTACCCCCTCGATTAATATATCACCTGACAGGTTATTTAACAGAGTATCGTTTTAATAAAGTTTTTGAAGACTAGAGTGCGCTACCTGGTGGTGGAAAATGGAACTAACAGAACGCGATTTTTTTAAATCTATAATAATAAAGAGAGAAGGATGTTTGTCTGTCAGCGCTGTCCTGAAGAGACTGCTGCACGTAGAGTTACAAAATGCGGCGGGAGGGTACTTTTATACATGTAGTTTTGCACTTCGAAGCCCGATTTCCAATTTTTTGATTAGATATTTTTTGATAATTTTTTTAGGCGATTTTTAGCGTTCTTTTTGCAGTTTTATCCCATTAGTGAAAGAAATACGGTTTCATTCTTTTAACCCAATATAGCAATTTTTTTTCTCTTTTCAGCAAAGTTTATTTGGAATTTGCACAGCGATTTTTTGAGATTGATAAAAAGAAAACCGTTTCAAGCTTTTAGCCTAATGCCCTAAATTTTGTGTTTGTTACGAATTTTAGATTTTAACGATTTTTAATGCGATTTTCAATGTGATTTTTAATGCTTTTTCAAGATTTTTTGCGTTAGCATCTATATTTTTCATAGTTGTTCTATGAAAATCTTGAGCTGTTGAGAATGCAATAAGTAGTATTTTTTTGCGAAATTTACCTAAAATGTCAAAAATTTAGTTACCACTGTTTTCGAATAGCAATTTCATAAAATATCTTAAATTCTTGCTTAAGACCGCTACCACCTCGAGTAATATATTACCTGATAGGTTGTTTAACAGAGTATCGTTTTGATAAAGTTTTTGAAGAATAGACTGAGCTAGCTGGTGGTGAAAAACGGAAACAGAACGCGATTTTGTTAAAATTTGGAAATATAACAATGTGATTTATTTTAAATTTTAAACTGGTTAAAATACATGGTAAAAAATGTAAACAAAGAATGGTGTGACATATTTCAAGGTGCGTGAAAGGAGGGACGCGAACAAAATTAGGAAATTTAATAAGGAGATCGGTTTTACACTTTAAGGTAGTTTATAACGCATGTTAAAATTTTTAAAGTACTGGCGATGCTCTGGAGAGACCGCTGCACGAAGTTATGTATGAAGTTTTACACCTTGAAGGCCGATTTTCAGTTTTTTAATTTAATTGATATGCGAATTTTAGTGGGTTTCGAGGCGATTTTTCCACATTAGCGAAAAAGAAAGCGGTTTCATTCTTTCGACCTAACTTATTGAATTTTGTTCTCTTTTCAATATAATTTATTTGGATTTCGTGCAACGATGTTTGGATTTTTATTGAATTATTTAATGTAAATTTTGCCGCTATTATTCGACATTAGTAAAAGGAATTTTGCTTAAAACTTTCAGGCTGATGTATTAAATTTTAGCTGTTAAGATTTATGAATTTCAGCTAATTTTAATGCGATTTTTCGAGATTTTTTGTGTTTGATGTAGAATTTTTGTCATTCATGAGATATTTCCAATTACAAAGTTTTACCCTATTAGAGTAAATTTTGACCCCTGTGATTTTTTAATATTAGTGATTTTTAATGCACTTTTCAATGCAATTTTTAGAAATTTTTCGAGTTTTATGGTGATTTTTTGATATTCGGAAGTAAAAATTGATTTCAAACTTTTAATCTAATATAATTTTAGGGATTTTTAACGCGATTTTTCAAGAATTTTTGTGTTCCGTGTCAATTTTTTATTATCTATAAAGGATTTCCATTTACTACGTGATTATCCTGTCGACCAATTTCACCAAATTATATCAATCGTGAAACAAGCCAAATTATGCAAATAGATGTAATTTTTATGTTAAATAATGAAAGAAAAGATAATTTAGAAAAACATTAATACAAATACATATAAAAATAAGAAGTAAAAACCACTTGATGACGGAACAAACATATGTAACATGTTTAAGGTCAAGTGAATATGGAATTTACGATCCGCAATTATTTTCATTTAATCTTATGGTTTGACCCAGATAGTTTCTTGGTCAACCGGATAATCAAATAGTACAGATTTCCGTTTAGAATGTTTTATCCGTTTGATGAAATTCTGATTACTGCGATTTAAAAAATAACTAGCGATATTTAGTGCATTTTTCAATGCATTTTTAATGAACTTTTTAATGCGATTTAGTACTATTTTTTTCCATCCCCACCACAGTGGTGTTTTAACAATTAAAAAATTATTTTGGTTTCAAACTTTTAGCCTAATATAGTAAATTTCACCATTTACCTTTTTTTAATTTTGTCGATTTTCAATGTGATTTTTGATGTATTTTGTGTTTTGCGTGGATTTTTTTGTAATTCATGTAAAAAAGAATGATTGGCTATGTTTTACACGACTAGAATATTTTTTTATTCACGGGATGTATTTACATTTAGCGATTTTTAATGAATTTTTCAATGGTTTTGTATTGGTTTTTTGAATCTCACGGCTATTTTTTGAAATTTCGAAAAGGAAATTAATTTCAAACATTTACACTTCATTTACGAATTTTGAAATTTAGTGATTTTTTAATGCAATTTTTACAATCTTTTCATTATTTCTCACGCTTTGCGCCGATTTTTTCCATTCGTATTTAAGAAAGAATTCAGGTTACACTATTTTACTATATTAATGTAAATGTTGTCCCCCGCTATTTTTAAATTTGAAACGATTTGTAATGCATTTTTGAATACATTTTTTAGATGTTTTCGAGTCCACGGTTTCATTAAATGTTTAGCAAGTTTTGTGTCGATATTTTTTAACTAATGAAAGAGTTCAGATTTCAATGTTTTGTCCCATTATGGTAAATTATGTCCGCAGGAATTTAATACAGTGAAACCTCCAAATAAGGGACACCTCTATTTAAGAGACAAAAGTTCCAGTCCCGGTCCCTTGGTATAGGACACGTAATGTATTTACCTCTAAATAAGGGACATTCTATTTAAGGGACACTTTAATATGAGATTAAAAGAGCTGATTAATGCATTTCAGATAATGATCGCATTTCAGATAATGAAGTAGTCTGAGACGAAAATGAAAATACAGATTTTTCTGAATTTATCAAACAGACAGGCAGTCATGTTTATAGAGAGGCATATGACACAATTGTTTACCCACAATCAGTGCGTTTATCTCCATAGAAAATAATGCTAGAAATTGTAAGGATGACTATGTAAGTGAAGAAGAAATGAAAATTGTGAAATAAGGAACTTTACAGATTCTTTAAAATATGTAAAGTTGATTACTTTTTTGTAAATACTGCTGATAATGAAGGACTAAAATTTATAAGTATGGTAAATAAGCACTTGGAAGGTTTTGTAGTAAAATGTTAAAATCTGCAAAAGAATCACTTTTTATTACTTCATGCAAGATTCTTTTAAAGATTACGGCACTTTTTGCATGTATCAATTTTTTCGTAAAAAAAAAAAAAAAAAACAAGATTCTTTTAAAGATTACGGCACTTTTTGCATGTATCAATTTTTTCGTAAAAAAAAAAAAAAAAAAAAAAAAAAAAAAAAAAAATTGTAATTTAAGAAATTACCCCAACCATTTGAAAAATGTTTCACTCGATACATTCATCTATCATTTTAAGCTAAATACCAGTTGTTTTATTGTGTATTATCCGTGCCACTGCTATAAATGACTTTATACATGCTGCAATTTGAAGGTACGGTTCGTTTAAGTTATATCACTCTATTGTCGCCAAGCATAAAAGTTGGCGACGAAAGAAACATTTCAAACTATTTAACATTGTTGGTGCAAAAGTAATCATTATTAAAATACAGCTTTGGCATATACTGTTATACTTGTAAGACTTTGGCATATATTGTTTGATTTTACAGAGCAGAATTTTGGTGATGGAGGTTTTAAACCAAAATCGATCGCAGCACATGCATCTGTGAATGGGTCCATCAGACATCGAATCAAAAAAGTTTTTTCCCAGTTTTTCCCAAGCCGATTGCTTTTTAGTTTTCTTTTTAGGTGGTGGAAAATCAAGAGTAATAGCTATAACATTTTCCGGCTTGTTAGAATCACTATTGGCACTCAAATTTTCCTGGTTAGAACCGACCGATAGTAAAACGCCAAGGCTAGTGGATTGGTCGCCCTGGCGACATGATGTTTTACAATTAATCGGTTCGGCATTAAATTGCTTCCTTTTTCGTGATCGCCTTTCAACACGTAATTGGTTTTCAGCCGCTCAATAATCTTTTGATTTTATCATTTTCTGCATTGAAAGACGTTTTTGCGCCAAACCAAATACAGTATTACTCAGTTATCCCGTCGACCAATTTCGCCAAATGATACGAATCGCCAAACTAATAAGCAACTTATACATGTTGACTAAATTTTTATTTTAAATAGCAAAAGAAGAAATAAAAATCACTTTATGATTGTTTAAGTACGCGTATTGTGTTTAATATCATTGAATGCGATATTCACGTTCATTCATTTCTTTGGCTTCGGCTTTTTCCGTATCTGTTAATTTCCGTCTACCCATTTTTAAATTTGTTAGTTTTCTCCTTTATTACAATGATTTTAACCATTTTAATTTACTATTCAAATAAAAATTCTTCTAAAAGTAAAGAATTTAATTTAAATTCAAATAAAAACTCTTCTAAAAGTAAAGAAATTAATTTAAATTCAAAAGTGACCACATCATTCAAAAGTGGTAACATCATTCAAAAGTGGTAACATCATCGGGTCCATTCTCCCGAAAACAACAACCATTTTTCAAATGGTTAAAAAATTGTAATTTAAGAAATTACCCCAACCATTTGAAAAATGTTTCACTCGATACATTCATCTATCATTTTAAGCTAAATACCAGTTGTTTTATTGTGTATTATCCGTGCCACTGCTATAAATGACTTTATACATGCTGCAATTTGAAGGTACGGTTCGTTTAAGTTATATCACTCTATTGTCGCCAAGCATAAAAGTTGGCGACGAAAGAAACATTTCAAACTATTTAACATTGTTGGTGCAAAAGTAATCATTATTAAAATACAGCTTTGGCATATACTGTTATACTTGTAAGACTTTGGCATATATTGTTTGATTTTACAGAGCAGAATTTTGGTGATGGAGGTTTTAAACCAAAATCGATCGCAGCACATGCATCTGTGAATGGGTCCATCAGACATCGAATCAAAAAAGTTTTTTCCCAGTTTTTCCCAAGCCGATTGCTTTTTAGTTTTCTTTTTAGGTGGTGGAAAATCAAGAGTAATAGCTATAACATTTTCCGGCTTGTTAGAATCACTATTGGCACTCAAATTTTCCTGGTTAGAACCGACCGATAGTAAAACGCCAAGGCTAGTGGATTGGTCGCCCTGGCGACATGATGTTTTACAATTAATCGGTTCGGCATTAAATTGCTTCCTTTTTCGTGATCGCCTTTCAACACGTAATTGGTTTTCAGCGGCTCAATAATCTTTTGATTTTATCATTTTCTGCATTGAAAGACGTTTTTGCGCCAAACCAAATACAGTATTACTCAGTTATCCCGTCGACCAATTTCGCCAAATGATACGAATCGCCAAACTAATAAGCAACTTATACATGTTGACTAAATTTTTATTTTAAATAGCAAAAGAAGAAATAAAAATCACTTTATGATTGTTTAAGTACGCGTATTGTGTTTAATATCATTGAATGCGATATTCACGTTCATTCATTTCTTTGGCTTCGGCTTTTTCCGTATCTGTTAATTTCCGTCTACCCATTTTTAAATTTGTTAGTTTTCTCCTTTATTACAATGATTTTAACCATTTTAATTTACTATTCAAATAAAAATTCTTCTAAAAGTAAAGAATTTAATTTAAATTCAAATAAAAACTCTTCTAAAAGTAAAGAAATTAATTTAAATTCAAAAGTGACCACATCATTCAAAAGTGGTAACATCATTCAAAAGTGGTAACATCATCGGGTCCATTCTCCCGAAAACAACAACCATTTTTCAAATGGTTAAAAAAAAAATGCAAATCAATAATTCTACAAATCTTTTAATGAAGTTATCGACTGAAAATTCCAATTATTTCTCTATTTCTGTTGTATCTGATTAACGTAATGTATATCCTTCAGGTACATTTTAACTTTACTTTTACTATTATGTTATTTTTTATGTCTATCTGAAAGATTAATTTTTAAAAAAAGTAAAAATTCCGAATAAGGGACACCTCTGTTTAAGGGGCAAAAGTTCCAGTCCCATGGGTGTACCTTATTCGGAGGTTTCACTGTATAAATGTTTATCTTACTATGGCAAATTTTGTCTGGATTTTTGAATTTTACTGATTTTTAATCTGTTTTATAGTGATTTTTCAAGTTCTGTGACAGTTGTTGACATCGGTAAAAGAATTTTGGTTTCTAACTTTTAGCATAAATAGTACAATTTGTTCTGCACGCTTTTAAGAATTTTGCCAATTTCTAATGCAATATTCAATGTAATTTTTAGTTAGTTTGGGAAATTTTAGATGTTCCGTGTTGACTTTTCCTTATTCATGAACGATTTCCGATTACAATATTTTCGACTGAATATTAAATTTTTACAGCCATGACTTTTAAATATTCAGCGATTTTTAATATAGTTTTCGATATGATTTTTAGCCATTTTTTTAAGTTCCTTGGCGATTTTCTGCATTCAGAAACCAATTTTGATATCAAATATTTTGTTTAGTATAGTTATATTTCGAATGCAATGTTTTATCTCTTAATATGATTTTGGCATTCCATGCCTACATTTTGTAATTTATGAATGATTTCGATCATAACCCCCCCCCCCCCCCCGCCCTGCTTTAATGTTAATTTTTTAAGAATTGACTTCCGAATATTTAGCTATTTTTAATGCAATTTTCAATGTAATTTTTAGCCATTCTTCAAGTTCCGTGGCGATTTTTTTACATCCGGAAGTCGATTTCGATTCCAAACTTTTTGGTTAATATGGTTAATTTCTTGATTACATATTTTATATTATAACAGTGAATTTTTACCCTAGGGATTTTTTAATGTTTTACGACTTTCATTACAACTTTCAATGCAATTTTTGGGCTTTCTCAGTCATTTTTTTTTTTTTTTACATTTTTCAAAGGAATTCGATTTTAAGTTTCTAGACTAATAAGAGTTTGGTTTCAAACTTTTATCCTTTACGGTAATTGTTTTGCTCTCTTATTAACCATTTGAAAAATGGTTGTTGTTTTCGGGAGAATGGACCCGATGATGTTACCACTTTTGAATGATGTTACCACTTTTGAATGATGTGGTCACTTTTGAATTTAAATTAATTTCTTTACTTTTAGAAGAGTTTTTTTTAAATTTAAATTAAATTCTTTACTTTTAGAAGAATTTTTATTTGAATAGTAAATTAAAATGGTTAAAATCATTGTAATAAAGGAGAAAACTAACAAATTTAAAAATGGGTAGACGGAAATTAACAGATACGGAAAAAGCCGAAGCCAAAGAAATGAATGAACGTGAATATCGCATTCAATGATATTAAACACAGTCAACATGTATAAGTTGCTTATTAGTTTGGCGATTCGTATCATTTGGCGAAATTGGTCGACGGGATAACTGAGTAATACTGTATTTGGTTTGGCGCAAAAACGTCTTTCAATGCAGAAAATGATAAAATCAAAAGATTATTGAGCCGCTGAAAACCAATTACGTGTTGAAAGGCGATCACGAAAAAGGAAGCAATTTAATGCCGAACCGATTAATTGTAAAACATCATGTCGCCAGGGCGACCAATCCACTAGCCATGGCGTTTTACTATCGGTCGGTTCTAACCAGGAAAATTTGAGTGCCAATAGTGATTCTAACAAGCCGGAAAATGTTATAGCTATTACTCTTGATTTTCCACCACCTAAAAAGAAAACTAAAAAGCAATCGGCTTGGGAAAAACTGGGAAAAAACTTTTTTGATTCGATGTCTGATGGACCCATTCACAGATGCATGTGCTGCGATCGATTTTGGTTTAAAACCTCCATCACCAAAATTCTGCTCTGTAAAATCAAACAATATATGCCAAAGTCTTACAAGTATAACAGTATATGCCAAAGCTGTATTTTAATAATGATTACTTTTGCACCAACAATGTTAAATAGTTTGAAATGTTTCTTTCGTCGCCAACTTTTATGCTTGGCGACAATAGAGTGATATAACTTAAACGAACCGTACCTTCAAATTGCAGCATGTATAAAGTCATTTATAGCAGTGGCACGGATAATACACAATAAAACAACTGGTATTTAGCTTAAAATGATAGATGAATGTATCGAGTGAAACATTTTTCAAATGGTTGGGGTAATTTCTTAAATTACAATTTTTTTTTATTTTGATCTACAGCAATTTTTAATGCAGTATGCTTTTTTTTTTTTTTTTTTTTTTTTTTTTTTTTTTTTTTTTTGAGTTTACGGCGATTTTTTCAGATACGGAAAAGGAATTCGGTTTTTAATTTCTTCGCTAATATGATAAATTTTCTCTTGTGCAATTAAAGGTTTTTATTGCATTTTTTTAGCTTTTTTTTTTTTGCATTTAAATGTTTTTTATATTATCAAATTAATTAGATTCAAAACATTTATCCAAGTTGAGTAAATTTTGAGTTCCGTGATTTTTGAAAATTTTGCCATTTTTAAAGCGATGTTTACATTTCTTTGCGACCCGCTTTGATTTTTTAGGCGTTCAATTTTTGGCCGGATTTATTAAATTCTGATCTCTTTTCTTCAAAGTTTATTCGAATTTTGAAACACAATTTTTGAATTTTGTTCTATATTTTTATGAGATTTTTAATGTTTTTTGCGATTTGTAAGATTTTTCCACATTAGTAAAAATAATCCAGCTTCAATTTTCTAGCCCATCTCTTTTTAACGAAGTTTAGACGAAATTCGTGCAGCATTTTTAAAAATTTTCGAGGTTTTTATTATTTTTAAAGTTTTTTCGCTATTCTTGCTATTTTTTGATGAACCCGGGCAACGCCGGGCAGAACAGCTAGTACACAATAAAACAACTGGTATTTAGCTTAAAATGATAGATGAATGTTTCGAGTGAAACATTTTTCAAATGGTTGGTGTAATTTCTTAAATTAAATTTTTTTTTTTTTTTTTTTTTTTTTTTTCCCTGGCAAACGTAGATTTTGGCGAACTCCCCCCCCCCGCTTTTAATTTATTAATAGTTGACTTATTTTAAAATTTAAAATATATAATACTGAACAACGCAATCTGCTTTGTTAAAAATTGATAGCTTAGCTTAAAATCGTGAAACCGAATAGAAAAAAAAATCGGTTTTATACAGGATGTTTATGCCATCATCATTAGATTCTTCTATGCTTTAACATACTCCAGATAAGACGATCTTAACAATATCATGCTAAACATAAACAAGAAAAATTCCCTTCAAGAAAGACGCCCTTCTCCCCCTTCCCCCTCTCTTAGTTTTGGCCCTGAATTTGAATAAAAACTCTGTTTCTTTTCTATCACAGGTGTGAAGATCCTTATTAGCAGCAATATTGTATTAGATATTGTATTCATTAAATACTAAATTTTTCCTAAAAGTCACTTAATATAAAATGTCAATTTGTGGAGAATCCCTTATCATTCAGCTGTTTTTAGAGAGCAAAGTAAACACAGCTTACTTTAATAATGATATCTTTTTGAATTTTCACGATATTTGATTGAATTTTTTTTATGAGTTGCTCCATAGAATTGACTATTAAATGATGTAAAAAAAAATCGTTTTTATCGTTCGCGCATGCGCAGATAAAAATTATTTCATACAACTACTCATATTTCATAAAATATTTAGTATAGCTATATTCCAATTACTCTATATTTTTTGTACTATATTTTGCCAATTTTTCTGAAATTCGCGTTAAATTTGGTCAAAAACCCTGCATGATATAAACAAAAAACATACCAGAATTCTTTTAATTTTTAAAAGAAATCGCTCTTTTTCTATGAATATACATGCTATTCTTACAAAAATCAGTGTACGTATTGTACAGTATCCACATACTTGTATTCTGCAGCGATAAATCGTTTCGTGCAGTTTCATGTACAGGGTGATCCTAACTATTTCTATTATTCTTTAATTTTTTGTCGGCTAATAATTAAAAATACCTCTTTTTCCCTGATTGATTTTAAGGCACCAGTAAAGCTCAGTCCTCATTCTCAACTAACAAATATTTGGATTATTTCATGAGCTTTAAAGATCATCTGATTGCATTTCTTTTCTACGCCTATTTTAGATTGAAAATATTTCCCAATTTTTACTGTAACATTTTTTAGATCGGGCTCTACTTTTCTCTCTGGTTCCACCAGTTTTTGTACAATAGAATTAGGATTTGTTTCAAAAATTGATGATGCCCTTGTTTTCATGGGGAATATGGGCAACACTTGTAAATGGATGGAAATAATATGCAAATCCATAAGCTATAATATTCCATTGCTTCAATTTCCCCCTGAGTACTCTCAGGAGATATTGGTAAAATTTGGCACATCTTCCATTGCTCCTGGATGGATAATCTTTGATACTTCAAAAAAACGTATTTAACCAACAAAAATATCAAAGACAAGATCACGGAAGAAGATTGATCTGTCAAGTGCCACTTCATCCAGAATGCCACAAAACGGTACTTACGTATTAACGCCACCGCAGCAGAAGTTGCGATAAAGAGCTTATGAAAGCAATCCTTGTTGCCCTGCTGTTTGCTGATTTTTACGCCAACTTTTAATGCTTTTTTTAGTGCTTTACTGTTTATTCAGTGCCTTTTTTTTTTTTTTGCTCATTTTTGACGCCATTTTTTGTGCGCATACGAGCAACAAGATTGTTCTTTATTGGCGCATTAGCGCAACTTCTGCTGCGGTGGCGTTAATACGTAAGTACCCACAAAATATATCATACAAGTATTAAAAAATGCTCTGGTGAGCAACAAAAAAGGTTAATATTTTTTTAAGTATGAAAAAGTGTTTGACAAGTGCTTCTAATTGAGCATGAGAGAGGACAAGTCTTGGTTGCAGCTCACTGTCAATGCCAAATTTGAAAAAATCTTATTTGCGCTTTTTCCGTGTAAAAAAAATCCGTCACAATTACGATAAAAGTACGTAGTGCAAAGACATAGCCAGAAAAACGCAGCGTAATTAAACGTGAATGTAAGGCTAAATAGTACCAAAAATTTTAGTTCCTGTAGCGTATCATACTCATCCAATACCACCAAGCATGCCCGCAGCATAAGACTGCACAGAAAACTGATTTGTAATGCAGTTGCAATACAGAGTGAATAGCGCAGTTCACATGTAAAGCAGGATTGAAAATTTTAGTAAAAAGAAAGATGGAAAGTTTTACGCAAATTTATTTTATATGGAAAAAGCAACAATATGACTTTTTCAAATTTGGCATGAATTATCCATTAACAAGACATACGCGGTCAAATGGATGAAATATGAAAAGTCGAAGCAACTTCGGACTTGTATGCTCTTTGAAGTTTTTTAACCCCAAAGCGCTTGGCTGCTTGGAAACATCTGGCTTTTATTTTTGATTAAGCTTAAATGTATGAAAATATTTTTTCTCAATACGAAATTTTTTACACATGAAAATATTTTAATATGCGGAATATTGGTAAAGATTTCAAACAAATTTCATTTCATTTGCATTTATTTTCCTCTACGCAACGGTGTAAAAATTTAAATATGCGATGTGTAGAAGTTTAAAACTTTGCAGTTCCGAAAATTGTAAAACTGAAATTTCATTTAAAATTTGTTTATGATGATTTCAGGAATATGAATGTTTAATCCATGTCGTACGTAATAGGAAGCGTTCGGAAGTCAGTGTGATTAACTCCATCAAATAAAAATGCACATTTTAAGCAGTTAAAGCAGTATATCCATAAATTACTTTTTTTTTTTATCATTGGTCTAGGAATATTAATGTTTAATGCACGGCGTACGTAATCTATGACTCGTTATGATCATCATAAAAATGATGTTTATTATTATTATTAATTTAAATGTAGAATTTACTACTAATTAGTACTACTTGGTTATCTCGTCGACTAATTTCGCCAAACTGTACAAATTGCCAAACTAATAGCCAAATTATACATATTGACATAATTTTTATTTTAAATAACAATGGAATAAAAAATTTAGTAGAATTATAATAAAAATACGGTGCTACTTGGCTATCCCGTCGACCAAAAAAATATCGCCTAACTGTAAGATTAAATGCCAATAATAGATGACCGTGAATGCCACGTCAATGACACTGAATACGATAAACGTGTTTAAAACGTCATTGATTTTTATTTGTACTTTTTATTTGTATTTTTATTAATATTCTACTTATTATTATTATTTTTTGTTATTTAAAATAATTATGTGAATATGTATAATTTGGCTATTAGTTTGGCGAATTTGGTCGACGAGATAACCAAGTAATACCAAAAATACAAAGTTCAAATAAAAATCACTTAATGACGTTTTAAACACTTGTATCATATTTAACATCATTAAATTTGACATTCATGATCCTCCATTATTGGCTTTTAATCTTATAATTTGGCGATAGTTTTTTGGTCGAAGAGATAACGAAGTAGTACCGAATTTATTTATAAGTCTTTAAAATTTTAGTCTTTCAAAATACTATTTTCCAAATAGTCGTTGTAATTTGTTAAATTACAATTTTGTTATTTTTTAAACTTTTATTTTCTTTTTTAAAATGAGTAAAATTGTTTTGTTCTATTAACTAAACTATTAATATTTAGTTAATTAATTATTAACCAAACTTTATTTATTGATTATTATTTCCATTTTCGGTCAATCTGAATAATCGAAGCAATTAAAACTCATCGCATAATATATAAAAACATTTTCAGTTGTGCGCGACTTATTTATGATAAAAGAATGAAAGAATTAGTCTGCTTCACTTTATTTTGCATAATTTAAAACATTTATATTCATACAAAATTCAAAAAGTCTTTAAGCGGGGATTTTACATGATCAGATTCAATCACAAAAATACGCAAATAAATACATAAGCACCTTATAATCATTGCATTCTCACAATAAATTTAGAGCACTTGAAATTTAGAATAAATGAACGTATGCCTAATTAGTAAAATAAATATAGAATGAATGAAATTTGGATTAAGTGAACTACATGCCTAATTAATATTCTTCCTCTCCTTCTTCTTCGCCACCTTCAGTTGAATCTAATCCAACTTCTTCATAATCTTTTTCAAGTGCTGCCAAATCTTCTCTTGCCTCCGAAAACTCACCTTCTTCCATGCCTTCGCCAACGTACCAGTGCACGAAAGCGCGTTTGGCATACATCAAGTCAAACTTGTGATCCAATCTTGCCCAAGCTTCTGCAATAGCTGTAGTGTTAGCCAGCATGCAAACAGCCCTCTGAACTTTGGCAAGGTCTCCTCCTGGAACAACTGTGGGAGGCTGGTAATTGATGCCTACTTTAAAGCCTGTGGGACACCAATCAACAAATTGGATTGATCTTCTGCTTTTAATAGCAGCTATGGCAGCATTGACATCTTTAGGGACTACATCTCCTCTGTATAACAAACAACAGGCCATATATTTCCCGTGTCGGGGATCACACTTTACCAGCTGGTTAGCTGGCTCGAAACAGGCATTGGTAATTTCGGCTACTGTCATCTGTTCATGGTAAGCTTTCTCGGCGGAAATCACAGGAGCGTAAGTGACCAAAGGAAAGTGAATTCGAGGATACGGTACAAGGTTTGTTTGAAATTCTGTTAAATCCACATTCAGTGCGCCATCAAAGCGCAGTGAAGCCGTAATAGAAGATACAATCTGGCCAATGATTCTGTTCAAATTTGTGTACGTTGGTCTTTCAATATCAAGATTTCTTCGGCTAATATCATATATAGCTTCGTTATCAACCATGAAAGCGCAATCAGAGTGCTCTAGTGTAGTATGAGTTGTCAAAATCGAATTATAAGGCTCCACAACGGCCGTTGAGACTTGTGGTGCAGGGTAAACTGCGAACTCCAATTTTGATTTCTTACCATAATCTACAGATAATCTTTCCATCAAAAGAGAAGTGAATCCCGAACCTGTTCCTCCTCCAAAACTGTGAAAGATGAGAAATCCTTGCAAGCCGGTGCACTGATCTGCTAGTTTACGGCTTCTATCCAGAACTAAATCGATGATCTCTTTTCCAATTGTATAATGGCCTCTCGCATAGTTGTTAGCAGCATCTTCTTTGCCAGTTATCAATTGTTCAGGGTGGAAAAGCTGACGATATGTTCCTGTTCGGACTTCATCTACAACGGTAGGTTCCAAATCAACGTAAATAGCTCTGGGAACATGCTTACCGGCTCCTGTTTCGCTGAAGAAAGTATTGTAAGAATCATCACCTCCACCGACAGTTTTGTCACTTGGCATTTGTCCATCAGGCTGTATACCGTGTTCCAAGCAATAGAGTTCCCAGCAAGCATTACCAACTTGTACTCCAGCTTGACCGACGTGTATACTAATACATTCACGCATTTCGATCCAAATAAGCAACAAACTTTGTGTCAAATAAAATATTTTTAAAAAGTAAATCGTTTGAAATCAGCAGTAATTTTTTTTTAAACGTCGAATAAAATGGAATTTTAGAAATGCTGAATGCGACACGTAGTACAATTTGAAATATTATATCACGTTCTAAAATTGTTTTAAAATTTTATTAGGCACGTTCAAAATTAATTTTAATAAACATGGAGGTAAATAAGTGTGTACAATATTGCACAACGAATATCAACAACGGTTCAGCAAGTTGTGCAATATGACATAGTAAGAAGCTTCAAACGCCCCCGACACTGCTTGTCCGTCCACTGTGTTGTGTTTTAATATATATATATATATATATATATATATATATATATATATATAAGGTCTAGGAATCCCCTAATGCCAAAAAAAAAAAAAAAAAAAATTAAAAACTGCTTTTATTTTAAGTTTTTTCATTTATTATTTTAATTTTTTTAACTCTTTTTTTTAACTATTTTTTTATTTTATTATTACTAATTTTTATTTATTTAATTATTTATTTTTGACAGCTCGCCTCTTTATTTGGTGCAGTAGGACTCTGTCCGCACAAAATACCGGACCCGCTCTAATGGGGCAACCCAGGGAGCCAGTTTTTCTCGGTGGGGTACGGTAGAAAGGTGGGTTCTTGTCTCTCTCTCTGCAACGCTCTCGTTTGCCTTGCTATTTGGCGCAAAAATTTTTCTCCATCAGCGGTACGACTTAGCTTTTCGGCCATTTTCTGTTTTTAATTCCCTCAAAATTTTTCCAACACTCAGCTAAGTTCAGTACCATTGTTTAGGCTCAAAAACATCCAGTCCCATTTCGTCTGGTAAGATGAGTACAAGGTGTGCGGCAATAAATCACAAAGTTAACCCAATGTGCAATAAACCACAAAGATTATCAACAAAGCACTTAACCTAAACAGCCGACCCGGGTACTTGTCTTAGTGGTTCGCCACTTTGCCGGCAAAAATTACATCATGTACGCTAATGGCGCCTGGTGCATGTAAAATCCGTCGTGGGTGCAAAGTCCTCCAAGTTACCTGTGAATTATACCTCTGGAGGTGCCTTGCCAGGTGAAGGCCTCGTCATCTGATCAAGGCTCTAAATTACGAGACCATCTTGCGAAGCCAATTACAGTTCAAACAACAAACAGGTGAAACAAAGTATGCTCAACGACAAGCAAGTACTGCAGAAATGATGGCATGCGTAGCAAAGAAATCAGGTTTATTGCCGCTACGCGGCAATTAGGCGGTCGACCGCCCCGATACCAGGTATCTAACCCGTTAAGCTGAGATAACTCGGCAGGTAGGGGCCTGGCCATCGGTTAGAAAGAAAGAAAGTGTGTACAATATTAAAATACACATACGCATGTAAATAATGTCTGCATTCAACTATTAAAGGTATAAAACAAATATTCTACAGACATACTAGCTAATTTTTACTCCAGTTGAGTTTATTGTATATATATCTATAGAAAATTTCTATATACATTTAAGTGTGTACAAATTTTACATATATTACAACCTATTTTGTGCTAACAAATATTTGCAATTGATTAGTAGATCTCAATTTTGTCAATTAGAACCACGTGGATTTTTTTTAATAAAAGAAGTAATAAGCAGAAAATAAAATTCTCAGTATTCAGGTCCGAATATGTACATGATACTTTTGTAATATAAAAGGACGTCATTTGCCTTTTTAATGTACCTTTTTAATGTACCTTTTAATTTGGAAATGTACCTTTTTAAATGTACCTTTTTAATTTGGAAAATAGCATTTTTAAAGCTTTTTGCTTGAATCAAAATGGTGCATGCAATCAATTTCATACATATACTTCTTAGTAAGTAAATCTAAGAAAAAACTAGAATTTCGTAAATGTAGAATGCTTTGGTTGGTGAAAATGACGTCACTTTATAAATGAAAACAAGTATTTTCACTCGTCAAATAGAAATAATTTTCTGTAGCTGCTGAATTAATTAATTATTAAATATGTCATTTTCTCTGACTTCATATCTATACTAATAAAATCCGTGCGCCTCTGTCTGCTTGAAGCCGATTAAACTTCGCAACACGGGCGAGTTGGAAGTCGCGAGAGGTGTCTTTCGATTGGAAATAGTCCGGGGAAGTCATTTCGGGCTTTTTCGAGACCGTGGGACCAAAATTAAAAAAAGTTATGAATTAAAAACCCCTTGGGAATCGGAACGAAAATTGTCTCAAATCCGAAACGGCCCTCGAACGGAGCTCCGAGGCAGAACACTGCGCTACCTAGCGGTGAAGAACCTAACTTTTCCCCTTTGGCTAAAAGAAGAAACAGCCGAAAACCGCTTTTTCTACCGGCGCTAATTGCGTTTTTTTTGCGCGTTTTTTCTTAAACCATCATGCAGACAGTTTTTAAAGTAGAAAAATACTGATTACATATTCAGTATCTGCGTAAAAATCTGCTTCTGATGAACTAAAAAATACGGAAAAATGTCTTAAGGGCGCGTAGTGCCCACCGTGCAAAACCAAATATTTTTTAACGGGACTATGGACGCGAAGCGACCATAGTTCCGATCCACAATCTTTTTTTTTTTTCAAGTGCACATGGCCCACAGTGCGAAATCACATATTTTTAACGGGACCATGGCTCTTTAATTTACTTTTTTTTGTGCTTGAGGATTCGAACACCAAGACTTGCTTATTTAATGAATTTTTTTGCTTATTATATACTGCTTAATACCGAGGTTCGTTTGGAAAAAGTGGCCCAGCTAGCGGGCGTAGCTCGCTAGTTGGATATTATAATTTGAAACTAGGCTCTAAAAGTAAGGAATATTTTAATTAAAAAACATACATTTAAAGTCCAACTTCAAATCATATAAAAAAAACTGGTAGAACCAGTTAGAAAAGTAGAGCTCGATCTAAAAAAATGTTACAGTAAAAATTGGGAAATATTTTCAATCTAAAAATGTGCGTAGCTAATATGCTAAAAAAATTTCAAGATTGCCTTTTAATTCCTAATACAAAAAGGGTTCAAAAAGGTAATTCCATGTTACATTCAATGAACAATTTATCTTTGAATTTGCGCGCTTTTCTTAAAATATTACTCAATTTCAAGGAGAAAATAGTGCTGCCATTTACAAGAATTTAAAATTACTAGATAATTATTTGTTCAATTTTAATCATTTTTAATATAATCCTGAAGTAAAAGAGAAAAAGGCGACAAGTAACGTTTCAAATTTTAAAATAGGCATTTTTATCTATAATACCAAATAATTTGAAAATATATAAGAGCTTTCCTTCATGTCCGAAAAAGCAATAAAAATATTGCTTTTCTCATCAGCTTTTTCCTTATTTATTTTTTTTTTTCGTATTGAGGAATTAAAAAGCAAATATGAAAATTCCTGTATTTAAAATGCGTACTTTTATCTACAGCGTCAAATAATTATAAAGTTATAACAGCTGTCCTTGTTCTTTAAATAAGTAATAGAAATATTGAATTTTCCCTTTAAAATTTTTCCTTTTCTATATTTTTTCTCATTAATCAATAAAAATTTAAATCCTTAACTACGCAATCTGTTACTTATTATCTATTCTTACCTAAATATAATTTATCATATTGTTTTTTTCATTGCTAAGGCTAATAATCAAGATTAAAATTTCAAGCATGTGGACAAAATTTTAATTTTGTATCAACTTTTAACATTGTTTAGATAAATAAACTGTCCTGAAATCTATTATTTTGCATTTACTCATAAATAAACATGTTGTACTTATTAGCCTCCGATGCTATTTCTTTCAGACAAGCTAAAAAGTGTCGTGTCAAAAATTGTGGCCCACTTTTACTTACCTATCATACGTAGTATAGGGTAAGTCTTGCAATCGTTTTGAAAATCGAAAAAAACAATTGACGGATTTACACGTTTCAGATACTGGAGATTCCGAAAACATATTTTTAGAAAAAAAAAAAAAATGCCGTCCGATGTCTGTCTATAAACCCTTTATCTCACGAACAAATGAAGATAGAGACTTAAAATTTTGTATGTACTTAGTAAGTAAGAATAGGACGAAGCCTATTTAATATCTGTAACCTCGATCATCCGAAACTATTTTTTTAGGACTCTCGAAAAATTTGTTCTGATGAAATGTGTATAAAATTTTTCGATTTTTTTATTTAAAGGAAAGGACGTAAAAGGCAATAAAATAACACAAATTTTGCATCAAGAACGAAGTCGGTCGGATTAATAGTTGCCGAGATATTTGTAATCCTGTTTTCCACATTCTTCGATTTTTCATGGCCTTGTATTTTTTTCAAATTTCAATTCAAAGATATGTTTTAATTGGAAATGAGACGCTTAATCTGACGCAGTAAACTGTTAGTTAACATGATTATTGTTTTTGGAGTTATAAGGATGTTTCTTTTACGCAATCCGGTACTACTAGTGTAATTTGGTATTTTACATAATTTGTCGAAATGGGTTCATCAGCAATTCATTAATGGAGCATTACTATGTATATTAAGAATATTTAAATATAAGTTTAAATTTTGTGTTGGAATTGCAATGCATTTTATAAGTAGTTTTCACATATTTTATTTTCACATATTATATAATGCATATCTATAATGGGTAAGTATTACGGTGGCCCCCAACGACTAGTTTCGTAATCTGGCCATTAAAACGAGACATTCATACAATTTTATTGTTAAAATGCATTTCCTATTTTCCAGTCTATAAAAAAGCGTTTAAACTAAAGAAAAAATCCGTTTTTGATGAATCTAGTCTATGAAGAAATAGCACGTCAAATTGTATCTCTTTATTATTCCGCAATACCAATGTCTCAGAGAGAAATTGCTAATCGATTGGGTATTTCACGCCGTTCTTTTTACTATTATATTGATAAATACAAGAAAAATGAAGTTAGTTCATCGCATTCTAAACAGGGTCGCCCTTCTAAAAGACCTCTATTGATATATATTTTTTTTTCTTCTAAATCGGAGGCGAAACTGAATTTTGCAATGGCAGAATCAATTTTCAACATGTGTTTAACATTTCTTCATTCAGATATAGTTATTTTAAATGCCTGAATTTTTAAAAATTCAGCATAAAATGGCTATAACGAAAAAAAAAAAAAAAGATGGATGACCTCAGGCAAACTTTTGAAATATGTTGTCACGTGAGCAGTTTATGCATTTCTACTGTCACGTAACAATTTATGTACTACTACTTCAACTTAGATCTTGTATGTCAGTTTTCATTCAAATGTGTAACATCATGGAGGATTGAGATAGGTGGAGGTGAAGTAAGGCTCAAAAAAGGTTTGCAATATGAATCCATTTATCGCTCAAATTTTAATGTTCCAAACAAAAGGACGTGGAAGGAATTTTGTATTATAATACGAATTGAAAGAAATGAATTACAACTGAAGCATATTTTAGAAGAAATAGCAAATTTTTAAAATGGTCTTTGTTCTATTATTATTTATTAAAACAAATGTTCGCTTTTAAAATAAAAGAAATTAGAAAATTAGCAATAATTAAATGTGAAATTGAAATTAAATAAAATATTGAAAACATTTGATGCGAACTAAAAATTGTATTACTAAAAGTTTCCTAATTTAATGTAATTTTAAATACTTTATAACGTAGATGAAAAATGTTTATGACTTAATAATTGCATGTAAATAAATATTTAAAATATAATGATGAAAACATTCTTTTAAAATCATGTATGAAAACTTAAGTAATAAATATTAATCTAAAATATAGATTTCTGACTGCAGACGATTTTAAGTTAGTAACAAAGGAATGTTATATTTTCAAGTAAAACGTTAAAATAATTTTCTATATTGATATTTAAAACACATACAGTGTCTCACATGAGTGATGGGACACTTGTGCTTTACAAAAGGAAACTAATCAAATAAATTAAAAAAACATGTACACATTTTTTTTGTGGGTGTGTTTCATACTTAAATTTAGTAAAGATTATTACATAACATACATTTTGTCAAAATATTAAAATATTAATTTAATAAAAATACAAATGTTTTTAACGGAGTAAAAAATAGCTCACATAAGTGATGGGACACCATTATATATGCAACAAAAATCGTCTGAAATAAGCAATAAAAATATTTTTTGGGGTTTTATTTTTACTTAAAAGCAATTGGCAATAATTTATAAAATCGTCTGCAGTATTTCTCTCCAGTTTGTTTTAGAATTTTTGTGTTTTTTAGCTCTGTGTAGACATGAATGCTAAACGAAAAGAAACTTCGCCTGAAATTCGAAAATTAGTTATTAATTTGCATATTGAACGTGGAAAATCTATTAGGAAAACTGCTGAAACAGTTAACTTGAGTCGTTCAACAGTTTTCAATATCATTAAACGATATAAAAAGAATCATATGATTCAGGATAAAAGAAGACCTGGCCGATCATCAAAGCTATCCAATGGAATAAAGCGAATTATCGTTCGAAATATTAAAAAAAAAAAAAATCCAAGAAATAGTGCTTCAAAAGTTGCTGCTGATTTACAAGCATTATATGGAATAATTGTTAATCCTGAGACTATTAGAAGGGTAATTCGATCTGCTGGATATCACGGTAGAGTAGCCAGGAAAAAATTCTTCGTAAGTGAAAAAGATAGAAAACTCAGACTAGTTTTCGCAAAATCCAACATAAATAAGAATTCTGATTACTGGAATAAAGTTATATTTGCTGATGAGAGTAAATTTAATATATTTGGTTCTGACGGTAGAATCCTGGTGTGGAGAAAACCCAGGGAAGAATTTCGCAAACAGAATTTGGTACCAACAGTAAAACATGGTGGAGGAGGAGTTATGGTATGGGGGTGTATGTCGTCTGCTGGAGTTGGTAATCTTGTTTTTATTGACAGTATAATGGATCAGTAGAAGTATATTGATATTTTAAAGCAAAATTTGAAATCTTCAGCACGAAAATTGAACCTTCATAACGATTTTAAATTCTACCAGGACAATGACCCCAAGCACACTGCTCTGAACGTTAGACTCTGGCTGCTATATAACTGTCCTGAAATAATAAAAACACCACCACAATCTCCAGACTTAAATCCCATAGAGAATATTTGGGAAGAATTGGAATCAAGAATTCGCAAACACACCATTTCTTCAAAACAACAACTAAAATCGGTGCTTCAAGAAGAATGGGGTAAAATCACTCCAGAAATCACAAAAAAATTAGTCGAATCCATCCCAAAAAGATTAAATCATGTTTTAAAAGTAAAAGGAAATCCAAAAAAATATTAAAACCTTTTAAAAAGTAAAATTTTTGAATAAATATTTGATGGAAAAGTAAGTGTCCCATCACTTATGTGAGCCATTTTTTGCTCCGTTCTGAACAATTGTATTTTTACTAAATTAATATTTTAATATTTTGATAAAATGTATGTTATGTAATAATTGTTACTAACTTTAAATATGAAACACACCCAAAAATTTTTTGCACATGTTTGTTTATTTATTTTATTACAGTTTCTTTTTATAAAGCACAAGTGTTCCATCACTTTTGTGAGACACTGTATGATAAAATAGTTAATAAATTCTTACCGGTGAAGCGATAGATTAGTTCTTTTTAAAAAATAATAGCAAAAAAATACGGGTTTAAACCAATTTCAATTGATAGGCGTGTCAAAGCACGTGGTTTTGTTTGGACTTAATGTGACTTAATGTAGGGTTACATTTTTAGCATCACAAAAAAAAAAAAACTTACACATTTTGCAATTTGTTTTATAACGATTAAAAATGAATTTAATGAATGGCTTTTGGAGCACTAAATTTTTTACCTAAATTACTAGACTGAATAGCTTTCTTTTGGTATTCCATGATAAAATGTATCAAAGAATCCAAACGTGATGTTAAAATTGGATACAGTATGACTTCAAAAATCCGACATCAAAATCATTTTTTTCCTTTCCTTTTTTCTATACTTCGAACTTATAGACCGGGTGACACACATAATCATCTCATCGAGTTCACAGATAAAAATTCAGGATTAGTTAAAACTCAATTTGCATATTAAAAAGCCATCGGTCTGCCAAATCATGTTTTAATGGACAATGGCTAAAAACCCGATTTTACCGGTTGACTCATTGTGTTTTAATTCTCACAGTCCTCCGTGTGTTTCTATCTTTGGGTTCAGGTAAACACAATGGTAAACCTACAAGACAACCACTAAAATCAAGTTTTCATGCGTTTTTTTTTTTAAACTAATATATGACATGGCAGACCGATTGCGTTTTGATATGCGAATTGAGTTTTAACTAATTCTGGAATTCCACCCGTGAACTTGATGAGGTGAGTATCTTTATCTATTCTATACTGCCGCCTTAAGAGCCATTGCAGAAAAAAAAATGGCAGGGTTTTTTTTTTTTTTTTTTTCCCAAATGAAAAACTCTGAGTTCAAAAGTAAAAGTACAAAAAATGAATAATCGACTAAGAAAACTACGTGATTTGTTCATATGTCAGATCCAATCAGTTCCTTGGACAACAGAAAGTCCAAGAATGCTCGGAGCTGGGAATCTATGGCCGCAATAGAATCACCAATAACGCTAGCTGCAGTATGGACATTTGGTGTATTTCATAAATGAATATCAATTTCATTTTGTTTAAAATGGTGTAACATCATTAAAATGCAACTTGAAAATATTGTTTCCCATTGGCCAAAAACAGTAACAGAATACTGTTGACTGTTCCTGTAAACACAGTTAATTTCCAGCTGCGATCGTTCTACAGGGTGGGCAAAAAGTTCCACATTAATGGAATTTTTTATTATTATTATTTGGTTGCCACTGAGTGCCATGCCATAATGCGAATCTTAGTGCCCAACATTCCGAGGAACACGTCAGATCGTTTGCAGTTGTGTTTTGAGGCAACCATATTGTAACAACACATGAGATGCCGGACTTTTGTTTCACTTTGTATAAAAAAATGTTAATAACATACAAAAAATTCAGAGCATTCCGAGCATATTTACGAGAGTCACTGCTCGACCAGACAAGTCATTTCACGTTGTAAAAATGTTAAAAAAGTTGTTATAAAAATCATTTACACATGATTGACAGTAATACAAATTTGAATTAATAATAAATACTTTGCTTTAACATATTCAAAAAACATTATTTGAATTGAACATCGACATGACTAATTTCTTTTTCAGATTTAAACTATTCTATTTTCTTGATGTTGGAAGGCATAGAGTAGAAAGTTTCAGTAATAAAAATATTCTACATTTATATGTTTGCATATTTTTTAATTCTATCAAATATTAAAAGCATAATATACAAAGTCCAAAGTTCGGAATCCTCGGAACTTTACCAAGTCCGGATTTTGGATTTTTTCGAACTTTGGATCACCAAAAATATTGCTTTACGAATAAAAAAGAAAATAAATTTCATTTCTTAAAAAATCGAAATATGATGTTAATATATATTTAAATGTATATAATAACTATAAATACTAAATTAAACACTGATTTTTATTAAATAAATCTTAACAAAATCACAAGTTGAAATTGCACGTCAAGCGTAGCAAATGACTATAAAATGTACTATAACAACGTTTTAAAAATAAACAGATCTTGATGTAATAGTATACAGCATAACAGCCGAATATTATCAATATTATCTGCTTTCTGTTATCCGGAAAGCAACTTGTAGTAAACCGCAGCAACGTATATCAATTTCATAAAATATGAAATAGTTTAACATAATTAAAACGCGCCCCAAACAATGTTTACCACTTATACTACTATGTAATGGAATACTTTTGTGTGGCTCTGTAAATTAATAACAAATATTTTTTTTGCATTACAGAATGTGCATAATGCATATTTTAATACATACTTCATAGGTGCATATCAATTTTATTATGTTCGAAAGAGTGTAACATCATTAAAATGAACTCGAAACTATTTTTTCCCATTGGCCGTAATGTAACGGAATGCCTTTGATTGTTTCTGTAATTAAACTATGCATACGATTTTCCACAAATTTCAAATGACTCGACAAAATTATGCAACATTTATATAATTTAATCTCAAACGATTCAGTTGGGTACACTGTAAAAAAAAATTTGGATAATTACAAAAAATTTTCTAGTAGAATTGTATTCCAAGAACTTTTTATGTAACGGCAACAATAAAAATTCATGTAACAGATACAGATTTGCACTTTGAATCAAACAAATTTTAAGGTTACTAAGAATTTTTTTGGGAAATCGTATTCCAAGAACTTTTTAAGTGACGATAACGAGCATTATAGATAAAATTTTAGTAAAGTTACCAAAATTTTAGTAAATTCTTTTGTAAAGTTACAGATGGTTTTAGTTTTGCTTACAAGTTTTGTAGATTGACATCATTTTCTTGTACAGTGTACACATAAAATTTTAGTAAGCATAAGAGATTTCGGTTAATTTAGATTACTAAGGTTACAGATTTTTTTTACAGTGTAGTTTTTGCTCTGTTATAGGGGCCGTCCATTAATCATGTGATGTTTTTTTGGCATTTTTAACCCCCCCCCTCCCCCTTGGTGATACATGGTGAGGTTCAAGACTTACCCCCCCCTCTACCCTATATCACATGTATTTTTTAGTACCTACAAAAAATCTTAATTTTTTTAGAACATTTATTATAAAATACAGGTTCAAGTATCATCAAATTTTATTATAGAACATAAAAAAAACTGCAATGATAACCTTAAGAGGTAAACAGAAAGGTTGCAAGTTGTTTTGGACTGACATAAAAATAATGAAAGAAATTCTTTTTGAGCTACACTAGGTTCTTTTTCCCCTTCTTATACTCTGCAAATAGGTCTTTATACAGATCACCTATTTTAGACATTGTTTTAATGCAAAACATACAAGGTTAAACAATTTACGCATGCATTCAGTGCCGAAACAATAGAATAACTGACACTGACAAGCTGAGTCCGGCAGGCGTTTGTCGCGGCTCGCGGGAACTTCACTTCGTTCGTTGCCTGGCAATGGTGAATCAAGGTCACACTACAAGCCGCTTTTGACTTTGTACGCGTTTGACGAAAAAATAAATACACGAAACGCCACTTTTCGGTTCAGTATCGCGCGTTTGCCGAAAAAATAAATACTCGTGATATATTACTACACCCCCCCTCCCCCTTGTGATGTTTCGTGATTTTTTATGGACCCCCCCCCCCTCCCCTCTCGAGCATCACATGATTAATGGACGGCCCCTTATATGCGGACAGACAGAACGACCGCTATAGGTGCTTCTTATTTACATAATTACGAACGCATCTAAAAAGCAAAATAAAAACATTTATTTAAGGAAACATACAATACAAGAAGAAATTGTAACTTACGTTTCAGTTAACTCCTTGGGGACGAGCGACACGTATACGTGCCGCAAAAAGGCTTAAGAATCCTTGTTTATCCCCACCAGTAAAATTATACTGAAGATTTTGCTTTATTTAATCGAAGCATTTTCTCGATTTAATAAGGTACAAATTTCTGTTCTTAAAATCCGGGGGCAAAACATTAAAAATTTCGTAAAAGTCTCTCGCCGCGAAGGGATTAATGTGCGCTGCTTTGTTAAGAGGACACGCTAGTCACAAGACAAGACAATTCAAGATGGCGACTCGATTTTTCAGCTGATTCGAAGGATGGGCTAAAGTTACTTTGATTGACATGCAATCATCCAATTAGGAAATAGAATGCTCTTAACCAATTATCTGCGACGATTTTTCTCTTCAAAGGTGTGCAATTCCAGCCGATTTCATGTTTAAAGGATTTTTTTCAACTGATTTCCCATTACTTTGGGTAAATGCAATGATGTCGAGTTTCAAAAGAATTTCAATCTCTTTACGATTACCGTTCCAAAATTAAAATGGTTTGGTTTTCAGAAAATAAACGAATAATTAATTTAGATAGATTACTATAAAATAAAAACTATTTTATTTACTTAACGCAATTACAAAAAAAAAAAAAAAAAAAAAAAAAAAAATTATATTGAATGAGGGGGGGGGGGTATCAGGTACAAGTAGTTTAAATAACTATTTTTTGGTGGGGTAAGGGGGAGGGATTCTTTTTAGAATACGAAACTTATCAAGATAAATAGCACTGAGAATTAAAATAAATACTTCATAAAATTATGAGAAAAATATTTAGACAAATTTAAATATTTAAACATTGTTTATTTTTTGCGGAGAGGCAAGCAAGCAAGGGAGAACAGGAAATAGAAATTTTGATGTTGAATAGATGTTAATCCCAGCCTAGTCGTTTATAGACATAATACATAATTTATTATTTTTAGTAGTGACAAATGTAACAGAAAAAATGTGACAAATTTTAAAAACTTTGTGTGATGTTAAGTCAATAAAGCAAAATATTTTGTCAATATTTCAGGTGGAAGAAAATTTAGATTCTTGATGATTTTTACAAGCATTATATAAATACCGCAAGGAGCTCTAACAATTTTTAATTTTGAGCACTGACATAGCAGTAAACTCTATAGGAGGGAGGAGGGGGGTTCTGAAAACTGTTTTTTAAATTATACAGTCAGTTAAGAATGGTTTTTGTTTTGATCCGATATATTGTACTGAATCATTTTTTTATGGATTTACTCAACTCAGCCGAAAACTCGGGTAATTTTGGTATTTATGTTTAGTGGTTCAATTCTGAGCTAATAGAAAGGAAATAATTGCGAAAAGTTGTGAAAATTTACTTGCACATTAATGGAAAATCACAATATTTTATTTAAATATCTCTCTAAAGATACTTTACTGTAAGAAATGCACAAATACAATACGCAAAAAATGTAAACATGTGTTTTGTGTAGAATTTAATGCATATCTATCGCTTTATTTTTAACACTTTCCTACATAGTTAAAAAGATTTTGTTAATATTATAGTTAGCAGAGATTTATAATTAGCACTTAAAAAAAAATTAAACATATTTAAAGACATAATTATTTGTGCAGAAGGAGGATTTCAGGTTTTAATTATTTTTTTTATTAAAATACGGAGAGAAAAAAGAAACAATTTAATTTTGTAAGTTGAGAAGGGGGGGGGGGGAATAGAGGGAAAAAAACGGATTTTTTTTTTGGGGGGGGGGGGAGAGATAGTAGGACAGTTTAATAGATGACAGCTTATTTACCTTCTTGAATATTTATTAATAGGATGAAAAATGTAACTTAAAAGTGTTTTAAAGATTTTTAATTTTGTGTACCTCAAAAGAACGAGGGGGGTATACAACGATATTTATGGGTTGTTTACGATTAATTTTTATTTTTAGAATAAAATATGTATAAACCTATGGGAAAAAAAACAAAAAAAAATATTTCAAAGATTTTAAATTTAGTGAGATATGGATAGGGGAGAAAATAGTGCAATGCCCCCCCCCCCTCAAAAAATGGTGGAATTTGTGTTTGTTTAAAATTTGTGAGCTGAGGAAAAAAAAAAAAAGAAATAAGCACATTATTTATTTATTTATTTTCGTGTGTGTGTGTGTAGGGGTAGATGTTTATTAGATGACTAATTAATTAATTGCCTTTCGAAATATTTATAAATCGGTTTAAAAACATAATAAAAGTGGGAATTATTTAAGGAACTAAATTTTCTGCACTTAAAGGAACAGAATGATAAATCCTAATTTCAGTCGTGGGGAGGGGGGGAGGAAATTTTGTGATTGATTGTTTATTGATATGCTAAAGCGACTTATATGCTACAAATATGGGTATTGTGGAGTAGACTTACAATACGAAGTGATATTTTTGTAAGGTGCAATTTAGAAGATTGTGACAGATTCAAAAGGCGAAGCGAAATTTTTATATAAAGGGAGGCGAAGACCAAGGGCTGATCTTGAGAGTCCTCAAGGGGGGGGGGGGGGAGGATTTTAGAAATTTGGATACTCCAGTGTAATGCACGGGTCGGAGCTCATTTTTTAATGTGGGTCGTGGTTTTTTTTTACTTTTTTGCTGTGGGTCGGGTTTGGGTCCGGTTGGCTTCCATTTTTTGCTCCTGTCTGGGTTAATTCCTACTTGGGTCGAGATTGGGTCGGGTTGACTTCGACTCTTTGCTGCTGTTCAAGTTAATTTCTGATTTTTTTTTTTTTTTTTTTTTTTTTTTTTTTTTTGGGTCAGATTTGGGTCTTGGTGACTGCTAAATTTTGTTTTTAGTCTGGTTGACTTTTACTTTTTAGTGCATTGGGGACACTTTAGGATTTGGTTTTTAGCGCTTTCTGACAAAGTTGAAAAGTGCTTATGCATTCGGTTTGTCTGTCCATCTGTCCGCGCTCTAACTCCCGTAAATATACTCGGATTGCTATGAAATTTTTATACGTTATTGATATTTACCCTAGCACGACACCTATTAAAAATGAAGTTTCTACCATGATTAGTTTATCTACAGGGGGAATCAAAAGTTTTCCATTACATTACGGCCTATGGGGAAAAATCGTTAATATACTCGGATTGCCATGAAATTTTAGGACGATATTGACGTTTACCCTAGCACGTACCCTATTGAAAATGAAGTTTCTACCATGATTAGTTTATCTACAGGGCGAATCAAAAGTTTCCCATTACATTACGGTCTATATGGAAAAATCGTTTCAAAGGAATTTTAAAGATGTTATACCCTGTCAAACATATTAAAATATGCATTCTATAAAATATAAGGTGAAAATGTAGCTATTATTCATTTACAGGGCCACACAAAAGAATTCCATTAGATAATGGTAAAAGGGGAAATTGTGTATGGCATATTTTAAATATATTAAGCTGTTTCATGTAAAATAAAATTGATATATGTCACTGAAGCTTAATATAAATTATACGCTACTCTCTTGCATAATATGAAGTACATAGCATTTACAGGGCCATACAAAAGATTTCAAATAGTATGTTCTTTCCGAAGTACCGCATATGTGTCCGATGATGGCTGATAGAGGGATGAAATGCATTTTAATTATGATATGCGCGTTTATATTTCGCTAAAAATATGCACATTATATGGTGTGTATAAATGTTATAGTTGATATACAGGGCTACCCAAAAGAGCTCACCAACGTTACTGAATATGAGCATAAATTATTTAAACGTGGTTCTTAAATAAGCTATGCATTTTTACGCTGAGCTTCATTCAATTTACTGAGAAATGTTTGCAGAATATAGATAAAATGATATATAGGGCCACGCAAATAATTCGGCACATGGACGCCTATGAATGATAATTTATGAGAATGTGATTTCAGTTGTTTTAAAAGTGTTTTAGTTTACAATAAATTTTAGCCTAATGCTGACGTGTAATAAAGGTACAATGTAAACTACAGGGCTGAACAAAAGTATTCAAGTATGTTTCCATCTGATAGTATGAAATGCTGAAAAAGAAATTTCAAGCTACAGGGTATTTTCTTGCTAAACTAAATTTTCCCATTATATCAAGTGACATATGAAATACAGAGCTGTTCAAAAGTACTGGAATACATATTTGGGTATATTTGGCTATACACCATTATTTTCCTAAATAACAAAGTTTTGTTAAAGATTTCATTAAGTGTTGTAAAGTGCTTCATAATCAATGCTTAACGCATGATTTTTCTTACTTGTTACTTTATCGAGAAGGGTTCGGGTTGATCCGAATTTATTGGGGTGAATTCTTTGGTAAAATGTTCGTTCTTTTTTGCAATTTTTGTACAAAATGTGCGCCTGTTTCACGATATTTTGAAGAAATTCGTGTTTTCTCCGCGATCATTTTACAAAATTTGTTGTCCGGTTCGCTTCTATTTTTTGCTGCTGGTCGGGTTTATTTTTTTACTTTTTGTTGTGGGTTGCGTTTGAATCCGGTTAACTTCTACTCTTTCCAACAAACACGTGACGTTACACACAGCAAACACGTGGGTGGTTTACAATTCTCCATCGATATACAGAGTGATATCGGCTCATACAAATTGCCCTCACCTCCGGGAAAAAAACAACAACGAGAGTGAAACAAAGAAAAAAGGAAGACAATAGAAATCAGAGGAAAAAGAAAAGAGAAAGATCATTCAGGTGGCTTGGGTTAGGAAGCCCGTGAATATTTAAAGAAGGTATTCTCCTGGGGGCGATTAGTTTTAAGAATTCATTGAATAAGTATAGGGGGAGAAAGGGTAGCTCCCCCCCCCTTTAAATTTAGAAAAAGATTTTTATGCTGAATTACCACATTTCGTTCGAATATCGTAAATCATATAAATAATTGGTTTAAAATTTCCTTTATATAATTGTTGGAGATTTCTGAGAAGGAAAAAAGGAAAGTATTTATTTATTTTTTTGGAGGGGGATGAAGGGAATTTGTTAGATGACTTACTTTATATGACTAAAGATTAACAAATATGGCTAAACACAAAATAAAGAGATTTAAAGACTAAATTTTATGTACTTGGTAAGGAGAAATAGGGGGGGAAACATCAATTTTTGTGGGGTTAAGAGTAAAACTATGATTGATTATTTATTACTACAGTAAAAGTTTTAGAAAAATCGATGACTTTAAAAGTTTAAAATTTGTGAGCTGGGGGGGAGGGAGAAACAATTTATTAATTATTTATTTTGGTGTGTATGTGGGATGGAGAAGTTTTTTAAATGACTTACTTTTATTTGCCTTTTAAAACATTAACAAATGGGCTTAAAAAATAATAAAATGTGGGAAAGTTTCAATGAATAAATTCTAGGCATTTACTAATAGGATGAGAGGGAAAAATCTCATTTTTAGTTAGTGGGGAGGAGTTTTTGTGATAGATTTTTTATCGTTACAACAAAGTGGCTATATTGTGTAAACATGGATACAGTGAGATAGACAGCAAAACAGCGAAGTGATACTTCTGGAAGGGATAATATTGAAGGCTGTGATGAGAGCAAAAGGCGGGAAGGAAATTTTGATACAAGGGGGGGGGGCAAGGGTGATATAAATTATTTTTCTAAATCAGAATTTCAGAGAACTTAGATTTTCACCTCCAATTAATAAATAACAAAAAACTTATATATTTTTAAGGACTTTTTGCAAATTCTGCATAACACTAACAAAGTTTTTTAAGGAGCAAAAATTACTTTTAAAAAATTAAACACTTTTTTAAAAAAATTGAAGAAACATAAGAAATGTGTAGGATCACTCAAAATTATTCCGCTACATTATGGTCTATGTAGATAAATCATTTGCGGTGTTTCAAGGATCGCCATACTAATTTAAAACTAATGAAATTCATATACATTACTGAGGTACTCTGGAAGACAGTTATAAAAAAATGTCATGTATAGCACTTACAGTATACACACAGAGGATCTCCATAGTAATCTATTATATTCTGGTCTAAAAATAATTTCGCGATGTATTGTTGTAATAATGTTACTCTTTTACAAATAATGAAATTTATACGAACTTCTAAAGTGGACTTAAGAATGCTTGCGGTATAATATTTGGCGAAAAACATTTGCCATTAAATTACAGAGTTACACAAAAGAATTCGGTTATAAAAAGCTCTTCGGAGAAAAACTGTTCCTAGCGTATTTAAATTATGTTCACTACTTTGAACATGAAATGCAATGAAATGCTGTTTCGTGTATACTGTCTGTTAAAAAGAATTTCCATAAAAACATTCCATTTATATATATAATCAAATTAAACCTGTTGAAATTGGTCATATGTTTCCCGCCGTCCTTTTTTTTTTTTTTTTTTTTTTTTTTTTTTTTTTTTTAAGGAAGATACCGCACACTCAGACTAGCTTTATTAATGTTCCAGTGTTTTACAATTAAGTTTTCTTTCAAAATTTATTATTCATTGCAGAACAATGTAATAATTCCCACGAACCATCAGTCGACATATAAAAAGATGCGCTTCAATAGCAAGATTTCAATATGATGAATACCAGAAGCGATGGGGCTATCGCCCCCTCCCCCTTTGAGCCCAATGAAGGGTCTGCAAAATGATATTAGATGTCCATAGGATAAATGAATCGTGTTTAAGACTGAGAACGGTGCGACCTGATCGGACTCGACGCAGCTGTCACTGCCCGGGTTGGACCGGGCCAGTTTTAACTCATGAGACTAGGGCTTGCTTAGGTCTCGAGATCTGCATCGGCCTGCATCAGACTGGCAAAAAAAATAAACAGGCCGTATGGGCCAGTCCGATAAAAAAGTTTAACGGATTTGCCGGCGTGTTATAAAGATTTCGGTAAAAACGCTAAAATGAGGTCTATTTTCAATGAATATGGTTTTAACGACCATAAGTATAAATGTGCGTCACGAGTAGATATAAGTTTAACAACATCAATACATAAATGTAACGTGTACAGCGTAGAAATCAGCATCGGACAGTTGCTTTGTGTCTATACGGGTATAATATTTTTTTGGCAAACTGGAGCCGGGCCAAGATCAGGTTTGCACTGTTTTTCTACATATAGTCGGGGTCAGAACTAGATTTAATTATTCGTAAGATGTGTAGGGCAGACAACATTATTTGTAAAAGGGAAAAAAACTATTAACGTACTGTTAACGTACTTTTTGGAAATATACTCCTTGGTGTTTCTTAAATTCATTTCTGAACAACACGAAAGTTTGACACATTTTCTGACTAATTTTTAACTATAAAGGTACAAAATTGACAAGCCTGACTATTGAAGGGATTTGGAATCGAACAGCATATTTCATTTTTGGTAAATAAGATATTTGTATATACTTGTTAAGATATAAGAGATTCTTGTCAAGTGGTTTCAGATTTTTCTCCTTTTGCATGTTGTCGCTTCCGGAAATTCGATTCAAAACTCTAATTTTCACAATATTTTCATAAATATCATGAAAATTAGCGTTTTATATAGTGTGTTAAGCATTGTATTTGCTTGTATCAAAAAATGGACAACGCCATTCCATTACATTGTTTCTGAATAAAAACACCTGTTAAACTCATGTGTTTCCAAAAAGAAATGAAATCAGAAATGCATAAAAAACAGCTCCTCTAAATTTGAGAAAATCTTTGATAAAATGATAAAGAAGTATTTTCATAAATGTACTTTTTATTACACAGCTTCAAAAGTTATGATAATTTTAACTTCCTTTTTTTTCTTTTATTCTAAACCATATTAATTTTTCAGTGCATCTTTATTTGAATGTTGAAAGTCTAAGAAGTCATTAATGTCTATCCTAATAATCCTAATAATCATTAATGTTCTTATTGTGTATTGTCAGTAAAAATTTTCTATAAAATCATCCAATAAATATGAATGCAGTAATCTTTAAAAAATCTTAATTGTATGATAAAAATCTGATTTTGTTTCGAAATAAAGATGCAGGCCGATTTCGACCTGGACTGTTTTCACTGATTTCTGTACGGGCCGGGTCTGGCCTAGAAATGTAAAAGTGTAAACGAGCGGGCCAGGCTCGGGCCGAATATTTTGTTTTATACCGGGCCGGGCCAAAATAACATTCATTCGGTCCGGGCGTGGGCGAGACTGGAAACTCCAACCCGTCCAGACCTCTACTCAAGTCTTCACTGTTTCGGAAACCGTTCCGAATTCGGATCTTACTTTTTTTCTGCAAAACTTGACCACACTATATTTTTTCTTCCACTTCGGGCCTGGCGTGGACTTCGTTCTTTTAGAGGTCTGCCCGAACCTAAATTTCCATGCCCAGGCTCAAAAAGCAATTCAATTTTAACCCAACCCAAGCTCGCTAAAAATAAATAAATAAATAAATAAAAGAAAAAAATCTGATTCAGTACCGAATAGCCTGATACAAAACAGATCAACAAATCCAAAATGAAACAAAATCAATCTAATATTTGAAGGAAATTGGGAAAGGTATCCCATATAATTATATCAATATATATTTTTTTTTATTTAAGTAGAAAAATGAATATATATATATAATGTACTCGTCAATATTCAAACATTTAGTTTTTCATATAAAAAATTGTCTGATCTATTGAAAAATCCAGTCATCAACCAGTTTATACTAGATCCGAATTTGTCAAAATCCAAAAGAAGAAATGTCCCGAATCCGAAACGTTTAAAGTCAACTCGACACATAATATATCAATCCGAACCCAAAAATTACAAATTATGTCAAATCGAGCCCTTACCCGAACACCTGAAACTGAAATGAAAGAAAATAAGTTCATGTATTTTAAAAGAATTAAGAAATGTGTTTTACATCTTCAACTTGAATGTTATAATTTATAGAGAAAAAAAAATCTAGTATTTGCTCTTTTGTGCAAAACCTATTCCTAAGTCAGCCTGCTCAAACTTGGTCCGTAGCAAAAAAGTATAAATCTATCCGGCCTACTACAAAAAACAAACTCAAAAAAAAAAAAAAAAAAAAAAAAAAATGCCTAACCAAACTTTCTAATTAACTCGAATCCCCACCTTGTTCTTTGCGCAGCAGATCCTGATGTAACTTTGCGCCATAAAACCCCATTCAACCAACCAATCAATCAACCTGAGTGCTATTCTCAGAAGTGAAATTTTATCCAGAACAGAACCGAATTTGAAAAAATGTAAGTCAAACTGACCCAAATCCGACCCACAGCAAAAATGTCAAGCCGATTCGAACACGACTCACTGCAAAATTTAGAAATAATATCCACCAGCAATGAAAAATATCACCTCCTGCCCGAACCTCCAAATTTTGAAATCGCTCCCCCTTGAGGATTCTCGTGTTCCCCCCTTGAATGAGAAAAGAGCGTTCCTCTAAGAATTGCACTTAAAATAACTTCATTTTTCAAATATTCGACAAAAAAATTTATTTGACCCCTGAGCGTATAGTATTGCCCTGCTCCGATCCGAACCCGAAAATACCATTGGAAATCAAATCAAAACCCGACCAAAATTTTTTTTGTCAATTTAGAATCGAAATGAAAGAAAAACAATTCATGTTTTAATGGAATTATAAAATGTCGACATTTATATTTCTAATATCAATTTTATCTTTTATATAGAAAATAAATATCTAATATTTACTCATAACGGAATCAACCAAAGAGAGATGGCTAAATTGTTGAAAAGTGTTCGTTAAATAGAGGTATTTTCTATTTGAGACATTCCGTATGGATATTTTAATGTACATGTTAACACTTGCGAATAGCAGTGTTAACATATAAATTGAAGTGTAAAATCTTAAATATTCATAATTAACTATTTGGAAAAGTCTGTTATGGCGTTTATATAGTTTCATTTTATAGTATCTTCGATATTTTCTTTTATAATACTCCTTTAAACTATTTTCTTCCATAACGGAGAAAATATTTAGACTTTCATTTGAAATATGGGATCGAATCGAATCCTTCTTTGCGAGATTGAAAATTCACTATGAATCAGATCAGAACCCAAAATAGTGTAAATTAATTTCACCCCAAAACAACTACAGCAACAAAAAAGAATGCAGAGAAAAGCAGATAAAAAGTAGAATTCCACTCTGTTCGCAAGAAAAACGTAAAAATCCACTCGACCAGTAGCAAAAAAGTAAGAAGTCAACTTGACCGAAACCAAACCAGCGTCAATAAAATAGTACTCAACTCAACCCCCCCCCCACACACACACACACAAAATAGAAATCAACCAGACCCAATACCAACCAGCAGCAATAAAGAAAGAGAACCGGACCCCGACCCAACCCGCAGCGGCAAAGTAGAATTGAACCTTACCCAAACACGACTCGCAAAAAAAAAAGTATTTAACCAGAACAACGGCAAAAAATGAAAGTAAACGGGACCGAAACCCGACCTGCAACGAAAAAAAAAATTAGCCCCGATCCTACTCATGATGAAAAAAAATTGTCCCGACACGAGCTGCAGGTGCGACTGGAATCTCCAAATTTCTGAAAAGTCCCCCCCCTTTTTTTTGAGGAGTCTCCAGACCTGCTCTTGTACCAGGACAAACAAAAACTGCTAAGAAAAATTTCAAGTTATAAATTTTTACACACACACTCATAACCTAATAATTAAAATGCCGTCTCTGACAGACTCCCCTCCCGTGCCCCAGTGACGCCTATATCACACATTATGATGCAGCCTAGTCGAGCGGGGTAAACGGCAACCATTAAATCAGTCTTGATTTTGTAGTAATTTATTTTGATAAGAATCAATACCAAAGTAACAATAAAGAGCTTTTACATAAACGGCATTTTAATTATTTTTTTTTAAATAAAAAACACTTATTGTGGCATAACTATAACAGTTAGACATCTGCTGTTGCGACATTTTTTGTAGCTAATTACATGTTAACAAAGTCGTAGTACATTATTTTGTTCTATAATCAATAGTATTCGCAACGCACGCGATGTAAAAAAATTTTAAGTTCATTTTTCTACACCTTGGGTTACAATATTGCATTTTAATAAGGATTTGAAATATTTTTTTTGAAAATATAATATAGCCTATGTTCACCGGAAATAGTGTAGCTTTCATACGGTGAAAGAATTTTTCAAATCCGTCAAGTAGTTTTGGAGCCTATTCAATTCAATTCAAACAAACAAACAAACAAATCCTTCCTCTTTATAATTTTATATTAAATTAAATAAGTAATATTTATCCCTAGGCTTATTGAAACAGTCCGCATTTGAAATTGTAGAAAACGTTACAAGTTTAAATATTTGACTGCTCCTCCTAAAAAAAAAAAATCCTCCCTCCCCATATTTGATGCTCAGTACTCTTTAAAATATTTACTATCTGTTATAACTTTTTTGAAAACTCCAAAACAATCATTTCGTGATTTATTTTTAACTTTAATTAATTTGCGTTTCAGCATTTCTTTTCCTTTTTTTAATAATTGCTAGATAGTTTTAAAAATTAAAAAACACTGTTTTATATCAGATCAGGCTAAAAAGTTTAATTTTTTTTTTTTTTTTTGGGGGGGGGGGGAGGGGGGTGCATAGTTACGATTTTCATATGTGTTTCAGTGATTGTCATGTGTCTAGTGGGTCAGGTAACCTTTAGTTTCTCAAATTGCTTTTGATTCGTTTATCCGGCGTTTTATTTTTATCCTTTTAAGCGGCGACTATAGCCTATGTTCACCGGAAATAGTGTAGCTTTCCAACGGCGGAAGAATTTTTCAAATCCGTCAAGTAGTTTCGGAGCCTATTCAATGCAAACAAACAAACAATCAAATCTTTCCTCTTTATAATATTAGTATAGATAAATAATGATAAATATTTGCAATTCGTTGTCTTTGCAAATATACCTTTATGTTATATTAAAATAAAATGTATTACGCAGGATAAATTCCCCATTTTTAACGACTGTTAAAAGTGTATCATTTTCCTCAAAAGTAATAAATATTAAAAAATATTTCTTTAAAGTTTGAAACAAGTTGATCAACAATTTTAAAATTACCAATCTTTAAAACTTTCTAACTTTAATTTCTGCTTATTTTTGATAAAACTGTTTTTCGAACTGAAAATGCTTATTTTTTTTTACTGTTTTACTTAATAATACTGGACTGAAATTGGGCTGCCTAGTATCGTATAGTACCAGAAACAAACACAGAGAAGAGAAAACTGCGCCCGGGGCAAAGTTTCAATTTGGCGCCCCCTTTCCCAACTTTTTCTTGTAGCAGCCCAAGAATGATGTTGATAGTATAAATGTGGCGCCACCCCCCCCCTCTCGGACGGCGCGGTGTTGAATAAGCCTCCTCAAAATGTACTCCTTGCACCGCCGTGCGAAAAAGAGGGGGACGAAGGGGGGTGGTTGCCCTGGGATCGAAATTTAGGGGGTGCCAAATTTTTACTACTAACGTAATTTTTAGTCTGTCACAAGAAAAAGTTCAGGGAATGTGGCGCCAAACAGAACTTTACTCCGGGCGCAGTTTTCTCTTTGCACACCCCTGCCCCCCCCCCTGTTTCATGTATTTTGCAAGCTGTATAAGGAAATTTATAAATTCCAAATATAGCTCCTTGTCCTTTTAATGCTACCTATGTATTTCACAAAAGTTCCAATTATATTTTTAAATTATCAGAATTTCCTTTTTCCTAAAAAGGAGCTTACTGTAATTTGTATCAAATCTACCTTGTTTTGTATGGACTTGAAAAAAAAATATACAAAGAAATGTATAATTTTCTTCTTTGGAATTTAGTTATAACTTAAAAATAGCGTTAGTTTTTTAAAAACAAAAAATTAGAAGTCGTTGATTTTTTCAAGACTATTTTAGTTAAAATTTATCAATAATTGTAGAAAAAATAAATCCAAACCTTGAAATAAGGGAGGTTATTTTAACACGTTACTATAAACCAATAACAGAAAGGAAATACAAGGAAAGGAAAAAAGTTACTTTCATTTGCTAAAGTGGATTGGTGTTAACCAATTTTCAAAAGGACAGGAGAGGCGGAGACTGGCTGAGGCGGAGCGCATATAATTAAAACGCTTTTTTTATTCCATTTCTGATCAAAATATTTCAAATTTTGCTCAGCCTAATTGCAGTAGAAATATGGAAAGCATATCATTGGAAAGCTTAAACACTAATATTCCGTGAAGCGTTTTTAATTTTTTCTGAATTTTGTTGAAATAGATTTTATAAGAGTAAAAAGGGCACAACACCTCGAATTTCACTGAATCCAAAATTTAAAGGGTCCTCAGAATTAAACTACAACGAAAATCAGAAAAGTACAAACTAGCCCGGTAATAGAATGTCCTCAGCTATCCTGTGAAAAAAAAATCATTTAAAAATATTGAAAATTAAGCGAGATATTTGAAAAGATTGCGCCCATAGACTTACCATTAGCGCTCGGCTTTTACCGCGTGACTAGTGTGTGCTCTTAAGTTAGGTAATTAAGATTAGATAATTAAGAAGTTTTACTTTATTTTGTATATAGATATAAATTAAGATTCACTAAAAAAACTTCTTCTCTCTAGACCTTTTTGCTTTCTTTCAAGGAAAAAGTATTGGATTCGTGAAAATTTTCGAAATCCGGTTTTGGCGGTTTTAGACGTTTTAGGGGTCAGAGAACCCGAAAGAACATGTTTTTACAAAATGTTTGTCTGTCAATCTGTCAGTCTGTCTGTGCGTATGTGACAAAACTTTTGTGGCCGCTCTATTTCAAGAACTAATGCACGGAATTTCACAATATTTTAAATTCTGTTAGACCTTAGATACAAACTAGATATGATTAGTGTTTGGTGTACATCTTACAACAGATGGCGCTGCTATGCTACATTATTCACAATTTCCACAATAGTCATATCTAAAGAACTAGAGCATGGATTTTCATAAAACTTTAGTTTAGTTAGTACTTGATATAACATGGTACAGATTACGTATTGGTGCAAATCGCTAGGCGGCGTTGCCATGGTGCATTATTCGTGATTATTGCAATAGCTGTATTTCAAGAACTAATGCACGGAACTTCACAAAACTTTTGATTCTGCGAGACCTTAATTTAAACTAGATCTGATTAGTTTTTGGTGTATAGTGCTCAACAGGTGGCGCTTCTGTGCTGCATTATTTACAATTTCCACAATTGCCATATCTCCAGAACTAGCGCAAGGATTTTCATAAAACTCTATAGTATTTAGTTAGTACTTAATATAACATGGTGCTGATTACGTTTTCATGTAAATCGCTCTACAGGTGGTTCTGCCATGATACATTATTCATGATTATCGCGATAGCTCTGGAAAAAGTAATCTCAAGAACTAATGCACGGAATTTTCTGAAACTTTTGATTCAGTTAGACCCTGATATAGATTAATATTGTTTAGGTTTGGGTTTAAATTGCCCAACAGATGGCACTACTAAGCTGCCTTTTTCACGATTTCCCAATAAATGTATCTCAAGAGCTAATGCATAGATTTTCATCAAACTTCAGATTCTGTTAGTACCTATAAAAGATTGATCCTGATCAGTTTTTGGTGTATATCACCCAACATATGGCGTTGTTATGCAGATTTTTTCAAAGATTTTGCAATTGTTCTATCTCAAAAACTATTGCACGGATTTTCATCAAACTTCAGATTCTGTTAGTACCTGATAAAATATTGATCCTGATCAGTTTTTGGTGTATAGCGACCAACATATAGCGTTGTTATGCAGATTTCTTCAAAGATTATGCAATTGTTCTATCTCAAAAACTATTGCACGAATTTTCATCAAACTTCAGATTTAGTTATAAGTTGGCATAAGTTGTTGCTGACTATAGTGGTTTAAACCACCTAACTCGTGGCACTTCTATGCTCCATTTTTCAGGAAGTATTAACACACATAATATAGAGGAAAGTTTTGGGATTGCCAGATTTGACTAGTTTTGTTTAATAGTTTCGACAATTCAATTCCACCGCTGAAAAGTCCGAACTTAGTACAATTTCAAACTAAGGAAGTCAGAAATTTAGGTTTTGTATTGTATTTTAACGAAACGTTTTGGGTAAAGTTAGTGAATATTTTACGAAATTACTTTAAAAAACGATTTAATTTATTAGCTTTAATAGACCGAATAATTTTACCGATACCTTCCAACATAGTTGAAAAGTGTTTATGGTGTTGATTTATCAGGTCATGTTCTAACTCGCTTAAATATACTCCGATTACAATGTATTTTACTTTTTTCTATCTTTATAAGAAGAAAATATTGGATTCGTAAAAATTTCATACTCCGGTTTTCGACGGATTAACACGTTTTAGGGGTCAGAGAATCCGAAAAATATATTTTTACAAAATGTCTGTCTGTGTGCATGTGACAAAAATTTTGACGACGCTCTATCTCAAGAACTAATGCACAGAATTCCACAAAACTTTAAATTTTGTTAGATCTCGATATAAACTAGATCTGATTAGTTTTTGGTGTATGTCGCTCAAAAGGTTGCGCTACTATACTGCATTATTCACAATTACCAAAATATCCATATCTCAAGACCTAGAGCATGGATTCTCATGAAACTTTAGATTTAGTTAGTACTTAATATAACATGGTGCTGATTAGAGTTTGGTGCAAATCGCCCAACAGTTGGTGCTGCTATGGTGCATTATTTGTGATTATTGCAATATCTCTATCCCAAGAATTAATGCACGGAATATCACAAAACTTTAGATTCTGTGAGACCTTGATATAAACTAGATCTGATTAGTTTTGGTGTATATTGTTCAACAGCTGGCGCTGCTATGCTGCATTATTTATAATTTCCACAATAGCCATACCTCCAGAACTAATGCATGGATTTTCATAAAACTTTATATTGAGTTAGTACTTGATATAACATGGTGTTTATTACGTTTTGGTGCAAATCGTTCAACAGATGGAGCTGTCATGATGCATTATAGCCGATCGCACCCATCTCGTTGCATTGCTGCCCGTGATCACAGGCGGATTGTGCGTATGGCAGTGATGGATCGCGCAGCCGCATCACGAACCATAGCACAACAGATTCGGTTTACTATGCATCATTCGGTGTCCGTTCGTAACATTCCACGCCGTTTGCAGCAGAGTGGAAGGTCCGCAAAGCGTCCATTGCTTCGTTTAGCCTTGATTGGAAACCACAAGCGTTTGCGCCGCGAATGGTGCAAGGAACGGCGAACTTCGACAACGGAATGGAACGACATCGTGTTTACTGACGAATTCCGCTTCTGACTGCAAAATCACGATGATTGGATTCGAGTTTGGAGGCACCGTAGTGAGAGACTGCTGAACTGTTGTGTTATGCATCGCCACGCTGGTCTTGCACTCGGTATCATGGTTTGGGGTGGTATTGGATTTTAATGCCGCACCCTTCTAATATGCATTGCCGGTACACTGATCAGTCAGTCCTAACACTGAGGTGTTAGAACCAGGGATGAAGTGGAGAGTATACGGGGGTATACGCCGTATACCTTCTGTATTTTTTAAAGGAGCACCGTATAACCTCTGTGTCTCAAGAAAGCTATTAGTATACACATTATAGGGTATACTCCCTGCTTTGAGCGTATACCGTCTGTTTAGACAGAGCATGTATCCTCTGTTACTTTTATGACTACACCCCTTGTTAGAACCCGTGGTTCTCCCATACATCCAATGCTTGCCATCATAAATATTCCAACAGGATAATGCCCGACCACACCTGGCACGCAATGTTTAAGAATTCTTCTTTACCCATAAGATTGAATTACTCCCTTGGCCTGCTTGTTCCCCCAATCTATCGCCATGTTGCGAAACGTGTGGTTCATTCTTGGACAACGACTGGCCCGGGGTGCACCACCTGCTGCTACACCAGATCAACTTTGACAATATGTGGAAGCCACATGGACTACTGTACCCCAAGGAGATAAAAATTGAAGTACCCTGCTTTCATTCTCATAATAAATGAAACGTAAAGCAGTCGAAATAGGTCTTGGTCAATGACCTCTCATACCTAGACACCACATCGGTAACCTTTTCTTACGCCGAGATCTTTGCCTTCCGTCACGTGACGGAGGGCAGTTTAGCGCGTCAAACGAGGTTTTTCTCCTGCCAAAATCACCTCGGAAGAGTTTCGCTTCTATGTTTACATTTATTTTACTGCGAGAATGAGATCTGAAAGTTGCCAATAAAGCGATCACTGCCTAAAAACGGCATCTTGTCGCCAAAGATGTTGGATTCGAAACCATGCCGAGAGAACAAAGGATTGTGGCGTCTACGTATATGAGAAGTCTGTGGTCTTGGTGACTGGTAGGATCAGCGGGAGAAACCGCTGACCCACCATCCCCGCTGACACCTCCTCACCATCACGTGATGGTGGAGAGGTGGGTCAATGCTTCAAGAAAAGGTTGCTATTTCTGAGACATGAAAAGTCTATGAGGGGAATCTAATCATCCATGTCTGCCGGAAGTGAAGTGGTTCATAAGCTAAAAATTAATACCACTAGTGGTTTACTCGTACGTTTAACATTGTATTTGCCGTATAATCAAAAGTATGAAAACAGGGTAAACTGGGTGCTGAAAAGCACAATGCTAAACCTACGAGTCAACTACTTGTGGTATATATTTTTGACTTATGCATCACTTCACATCCGGCAGATATGGATGATTAGATTCCCCTATTACTACTCTTCCATAAAATAAAGGAAATGTTCTTGTGCTCGATGACATAGGGTTTTGTGCTGTCGACTCTTGGGCAAATCGTCATCACTGTCATCAGCAAAGCTCAGCTGAGACCGTGAGCGTCACGTGACTAATCTAAACCAATGAAGAACAGTGGCGTAGTAGAGCATTTTGTTTGGGGGGAGGGTGGAGATCGAATTTACCGAATGTTAACTGAAAATCACCGAATGATTGTGATTTAACTTTTTAATTTTCTATTCTTGTATATTTAAGCTTTATCATATTTTAGAATGAGCATTGTGAAAATAATTGTATCTACGGTAGGGATGCAGAACCTTTTCAAGAGAAGTGCCACTTAACAAATATTTCAAGGTGATTGAGGTTTCAATAACATGAAGAGAATTCTATTTTAAGCAGGTGATCTGTGGCCTATAATGAGATAAAAATTTAGTCTCAGAGGGAAGGAGGGGGATACTCCTCTAGGTTCACTTACCAATCAAAATATTAAATTTAATTGGTAAGGATATATCAAAAGTTTTTACGTTTGAATATATAACAGATATCGCAAGGATTATTTTCAAGATGAAATAATAATCTTTGACTTTTCGGGAGACTAAATTTCGTTTCACAAAAGTGCTAGAAAACAGACATAAGTAAGTGGTGCCGAGTAAAAAATGTGAACTTTATGAACGAAGGCAAGAGAGGAACTGATCAACGGAATTCCCGTTTTTTACGCGCCCGACCAATGAAATTTGCAATTTCTCCACTCCTAATCGAAAGAATTTGCAATTTTTTTCAAAGCCGATCAAGAAAATTCTCGATTTTTCCGCTCTTGCTTGACATATTTCACAATTTTTCCGCGCCCAATCGGTGAATTTCGCGTTTTTTGCGAAGCTGATCAACAAAATTTGCAATTTTTTCGTCTGGTGGACGAAATTTATGATTTTTTCGAGCTTGATCGACGAAATTCACGATTTTTCTTGGTCTGATCGACGAAATTTGAGATCTTTCCGCAAATGATCGGCAAAAATTGGCGATTTTTCTTCACGTAATTGACAAAATTCGCGATTTTTCCGTGCCCAATCAACGAAATTGGTGCTTTTTTCAGTCTTTAATCAATGAAATACACATTTTTCCGCTTACGAACAGTGAAATTCGCGATTCTTAACTGACTAACGAAATCTGCATTTTTTGCCGCCGCAAATTGAAGAACTCCGTGATTTTTTTTCTCACGATAAACTGACAAAACTCACGATTGTTCAGCAGCCGCTCAAAGAAATTTTCAATTTTTCCGCTCCTCATCGACGAAATCTGTGGTTTTTCTGTGTCCTAACAACAAAATTAGCGATTTTTTCGTTCTGAGTCGACAAAATTCACGCGTTTTTCATACCTGATAGCCCGAATTCGCGCTTTTTACAAAGTTAATTGACCCTATTCGCAATTGTTTCGTTCTCGATTGATGAAATTAGCAATTTTTTTCGTGCCATATCAACGAAATTCGCAACTTTTGGTTCCCGATCGACTAAATTCGCGCTTTTTATGAAGGCGATCGATCATATTCGTGCTTTTTCCGTGATCAATCGACGAAATTAGGGCGTTTTTCGTCTTTGATCAATGAAAGACGTATTTTTCCGCGCACGAACAGTGAAATTCGTGATTCTTAAATGACTGACGAAACCCGTATTTTTCCCGCCTTAAATTAATGAAACCTGTGATTTTTTTCTTGCGATAAACTGACGAAACTCATGATTGTTCTGCAGCCTTTCAAAGAAGTTTCCAATTTTTCCGCGCATCATCGACAAAATCTGCAGTTTGTCCGTGCCTTATCTATGGGATTAGCGATTTTTTTCGTTGCGAATCGACAAAATTCGCGAGTTTTTCGTACCCGATCGCCCACATTCGCACTTTTTACGAAGCCGATCGACAAAATTCGCGATTTTTCAGTTCCTGATAGACTAAATTCGCGATTTTTATGAAACCGTTCGCCCATATTCGCGTTTTGTCCGTACTCAATCGACAAAATTTCAATTTTTTCCGTACCCTATCAATAAAATTCGCGATTTTTTTCGTGCTAAACAAGCAAAGTTTGCTTTTTTTCGTGCTCCATCGCATTTTTTCGGAGATCTGTAGACAAATTTTGAGAGTTTTCGTAGGCCGATAGACAAAATTCGCGATATTTCCATGTATGATAGACGATAATTTCGAATTTTCCGTGCCAGGTGAACGAAATTCGCGTACCTATGAACAAAATTTGCAATTTTTTCACGCATTATCAATAGATTTTTATTTTTACCCGATTAACAAAATCTGAGAGTTTTCTCGTCCGATCGACAGAATTCATCATTTTTTCAAGCCTAATCCACAAAATTTGCTATTTTCCCTTCGCCTCATCGGTAAAATTCGATACTTTTTCACACTCGATTAACAAAATTCGCGATTTTTTCATTCCCGATCGACTAAATTCGCGCAATGTTACGAAAGCCATCGACCATTTTCGCAATTTTCCTGTGCCCAATGAATGAAATTAGCGCCTTTTTCCAACCTTGATCGATGAAAGACGCATTTTCCGCTTACGAACAATGAAATTTGCTATCCTTAACTAACTGACGGAATCTGCATTTTTTTCCACAGTAAACTGATGAAATCCGTGATTTTTTCTCGCGATAAATTGACGAAACTCATGATTATTCTGCAGCCGCTCAAAGAAATTTTCAATTTTCCGCGAATCATCGACAAAATCTGCCGTTTCTTCTTGTCCTATTAACAAAATTAGCGATTTCTTCATTGCGAATCAACAAAATTAGCGATTTTTTCCCTGCCTGATCAACGAAATTGGCAATTTTTCCGTGCCTACAAAATTTGCCTTTTATTCGCATGGTAAACAGACGAAACAGACGACTTTTCCGCAACCTATGAACAAAATTTACAATTTTTTCACGCATCATGAAAAAATTTAAAATTTTTTTCTTGTCCGATGAACGAAATCTGAAATTTTTCACGTCCGATCGATAAAATTCGTGATTTTTCCGAGCCTGGTCGACAAAATCTGCGATCTTTTTGTGCCTAAACGACAAAATTTGCTATTTTTTTCCAGCGCCTCATCGGTAAAATTCGATACAATTTCGCACTTGAACAAAATTCGCGATTTTTCAGTGCCTGATATTTGCAATTCGAAAATTCCGAAATTTGCAATTCTTAAGTGACTTACGAAATTTTCAATTTTCATATCGCAAATTGATGAAATTCTCGATTTTTTTTTTTCTGCGACCTACGTTGAAAATTGCAATTTTACCCAGTTATAAATTAAAGAAATTCGCTGGCCGCACGTTAACCCATCGCAGACCTCTTTTGGCAAGTAGGTCACAGGTTGTGCTTCCCTAATTTACAAACATGTACTTTTTAATTTTACAAACTTCAGTAAATGATCGGAAAAGAAGATTAAGGTGGCGTGGGAGTGATCGTTACGTTTCTGAAAGCAAGATAATGATTTGTCTCTATCTTGTAGCTTTTTTGCAAGCGAATGATGAATAAATATAGTTTAAAAAAACTAAAAACCACGCTTTTTAAGTATATCAAACAAAAAAGTGAAAAATAATTCGTACTATAAGCTGAAAACGAAAATAGATGAAAAATACTATATTACTATAAAATCCTTGTTATTATAGAAATCAATTAATAAGCAATAAATAAAATTATCGTGGAAAAAAGCATGGGGTGCTCCATCTACCATGCTCCATCTATCAGTTCTTAAGAAGCACCCCACGCTTTTTTTCCACGATAATTTTATTTATTGCTCATTAATTGATTTCTATAATAACAATGATTTTATAGTAATATAGTATTTTTCATCTATTTTCGTTTTCAGCTTATAGTACGAATTATTTTTCACTTTTTTGTTTGATATACTTAAAAAGCGTGGTTTTTAGTTTTTTTAAACTATATTTATTTTTCACTTTTTAGTTTGATTACTTTAAAAGCGTGGTTTTTAGTTTTTTTAAACTATATTTATGTTTAATACAAAAACCAAATTAATCGGTTGGATGGTTTCAGAGTAATTGGTGAACATACATAGATAAAAAAAATACATACGCGTCGAATTGATAATTTCTTCTTCCTTTTCTGAAGCCAATTAAAAATAAAAATTGTAATACGGAAATTTTTTTTTAAATTTTACATAGATGTAAATAATGTCAGGAGTGGGGTTCGAACCCACAACCTTTTTCGAAAAACAGAGCTTCAATCCGGCACCTTGGACCGCTCGGCTATGCTGTCTACACTCCATTCAATGAAAGTATTCAACACTTTTAATTAGCGAAAAATCACTAATTTTATTAGTTTTTGCCTAATTACTAAAAAAGTACTGAACCAATTTCGATGAAACTGAAATGGTACCAATTCGAGAGCATCGTCTTTCATTTAACACCAAAACCAAGTCAATCGGTTGCATGGTTTCGGAGTAATCGGTGAACATACATAAAATAAGGAGAATTACAAACTCACAAACATACAGGTGAAACTAATAAAAGCGTGATAAAAAGGGTAATCAACTCAGAATGAATAATCCTTACTAATATTATAAATCGGAAAGTGAGTTTGTTTGTTTGTTTGTTTGTTCCGCTTTCACGCCGTAACTACTGAACCGATTGCTTTGAAATTTTGCAGATGTAAAGTTAGAAGTCCGGATTAAATAATAGGGTAATTTTTATTTATTTTATTCAAATATTTTCCTTAATAATTCAAAATTTAATTATTTTTCATACAAAATCAATAGGCATTTTTCAGATAAAATTTAACCATTTTCCTTTCCTGTTGCCAAGAAAATAAAAAATTGGAATAATAATTTTTCAGCGGCAATGAATTTTTAATAGAAAACTTCCATTCGAAAAACTATAATAAAATAATTTAAAAGAAAATAAATATGACGTCATGTTTGAAATAAAAATAAAAGGTGTATTTTTTATATTGTTTGTTCCGCTTTCACGCCGTAACTACTGAACCGATTGCTTTGAAATTTTGCAGATGTAAAGTTAGAAGTCCGGATTAAATAATAGGGTAATTTTTATTTATTTTATTCAAATATTTTCCTTAATAATTCAAAATTTAATTATTTTTCATACAAAATCAATGGGTATTTTTCAGATAAAATTTAATCATTTTCCTTTCCTGTTTGCCAAGAAAATAAAAAATTGGAATAATAATTTTTCAGCGGCAATGAATTTTTAATAGAAAACTTCCATTCGAAAAACTATAATAAAATAATTTAAAAGAAAATAAATATGACGTCATGTTTGAAATAAAAATAAAAGGTGTATTTTTTATAATACATTTAACAAGGATATTTGTTTAGTTAATGGGAATTTTTGTGTAAAATATGATGACATAAATTAAAAGTAAAAAGAATGAAAAAGAATTATATTTTTAATAAAATGGTTCACTCATGAAAATGTGACGTCATAGTTGAAATAAAACAGGTATTTTATAGCAGTCGTTAAAAATACAAGGGGTATGAATATCAGTAGCTAATGGAGCGAGATAAATAATGACGTCATATTTAAAATGAATCAGAAATATTTTTTACTTATACTAATTAATAAGTTATAAGTTACATACAAATGAATATTTTTATTCAAAACTCATAATTATCAATGGAAGAAATTTTTTGTCGGGAAAAGGTGGAAAATAAAATCACTGATTAATATATTTTTGGCTCGATTTTTTAACACTTTCGAACAAAGTTGAAAAGTTATTATGCTTTCGGTTTGTCTGTCTGTCTGGTCGCTTTCTAACTTTCGTAAATATACTCCGATTTCCATGAAATTTTTGGACGTTCTTAACGTTTACCTAGCACTAATACCTATTGAAAATAAAGTTTCTACCATGATTAGTTTATTTACAGGGATAGTCAAAAAAATTTCCTTATATTACGGCATTATGGGGAAAAATCGTTTTAATTAAATTTAACGATGTTACAGCCTGTAGAACATATTCAAATTTATATGCATTTACAAAGTGCACTAAAATATGCATTTTGTAAAGTATGTAGTGAAAAGGGCACTTACTATTCATTTACAGGGTCGGACAGAAGAATTCCATAGCATAGGAATAAAGGGAGGAACAGTTTCCGACATATTTTAATTATGGTAAACGATTTCATGTATAATCAAATTGATATATGTTGCTGAGGCTTAATGTAAGTTATTTCATGCATAATACGAAGTGCATAGCATTTACAGGGACACACAAAAGATTTCAAATATTATATATTCTATCCGAAGTACTGTATATCATGGATGATGTCTGTTGCATGGATGAAATGCATTTTGAATTATGATATGTGCTTTTAAGTTTCGCTAAATGTATGCATATTAAATGGAGAGTATAAATGGTAATAGTATAAATAGTTAAATTTAGATATACAGGGTTACACAAAAGATCTCGGAAAGGTTACTGAATATGAGCGTAATTTACTTAAAGGTGGTTTTTAAATAAAATATGCATTTTTATTTTGAACTGCATTTAGTAAACTAGGAAATGTTTGTAGTATATATATAAAATGATAAACAGGGTCCCGCAAAGAACTGGATACAAGGTTGTCTTCGGATGATAATTTCTGAAAATGTAATTTAGGTAGTAATAAGAAATATTTTTGTTTGAAATAAATTTTAGAAAGATACTTTCGTGTATTAAAGGCACTTGGAAAACTACAGGGCTGAACAAAAGAATTCAAGAATGTTTCTATCTATTAGTATTAATCGGTGAAAGGAAAATTTTGACCAGCAAACAAATTAGCAAATAGGGATTATAAAAAGTTTTTTTACCATAAATTCGCGATAAAAAGTTAATTACACATGCTTTTCATCATCGAAATTTTTTGCTTGATTGATCAATTATTTCTTCTTTAAATGTTATGTGAACGAAGTCACGGGTAACTGCTAGTCTATATTATAAAGGCCAAACGTATCTGTGCGTAACGCATACGTCATTTTGCGAATGGTAATAATTTTTCCTCCAATTTCGGTTTTGCAATTTTCACTACTGCAAATTTTGCACTTCTAAACATCACACATTTTAAATTTTTACACCGTCATATAGAGAAAAAATGTATTTTTAAATGCAATTTGTTTGAAAGCTATATCTCAATTTGTTTTTGAGATATTAATTTTTTTATCATTTTTGGTACGAGTTTTGTAATTGTGGCAACAGAATCAATACACTTTCTCTTAAAATTGAAAAAAATAATAAATAAATAAATAGAAATTAAAATGCGTTTAATTTGTCAAAAATATCGTCTGTTATAAAATTCGGTTATTTCGGTTTTATTTCATTTTTATTCATTAATTAAATAGACTTCAAATTTTGAGTTAAAGTGATTTTAAAATGATCAAATTAAAGTATCTTTTTTTTAAACATGTTGAATATGGATATGAGAAGTGCATGTGCACATTTTGAGACGACGAAAATGATGACGGGATTTAATTTCGCGTGAAATTCTACGATCGTGCCAATTCTGACTAAATTTTGTTTTTTTCTTTCTCATTTATACCAAACACAAAAACCTAAATTGATAACTTGATCATAATAATTGATCTTTATTATATTTTACTTATTACATACGCAATTAAAGTTTAATCTTAAAAACTTGGACAATTGAGTTTTACAATATTTTGTTAATCTTGGCTTAAAATAATATTTGTTTGAGAGTTAGATTGATCAATATAAGAGGTATTTTTTATAATATTTGTTTGAGAGTTGACCATTGTAAGATGCATTTTTTACTGTAACTATTTATTATAAATCAATGAAACAGTCCCTTCTTAAACATTTTCTTTCGTCGAATTTTGACGGGTTCTACCTCGTAATAATAATAACAACATAATGTAAATAGTAGAGTGTTAATAATTAAGAAAATATTTAGTAGTTTTAAATTATGTTTTGACATTGTTTTATGTTTTGTTATACATTTTTACTTTCTTCTATCTTCAATAGAAGAAAGTATTGTAATCGAAATTTTTGTCGACTTCCGGTTTTCGACGGATTTACACGTTTTAGGGGCCAGAGATTCCAATAAACATGTTTTTACAAAATGTCTGTCTGTCCGTGTGTCTGTGCAGGGGCGTAAACCACCCTATTCGCGTAGGGGGGTGTCGGCTCAAAAATTTCCGACTCCAAGAAGGAAAATTTCCGAGTATACTATGGCCAATATGAAGACTAATATATATATATGTATATATATATATATATATATATATATATATATATATATATATATATAATAATAATTCGCAAGATAATTATGACTTACTGTATCGAGATAGTCAAATAATCTTATATTATGTTATTATTAGTCTATTTTCCCCATTATTAGGTGATCTTCTGATGGAATACAATAACCGTTCCACCGAGAGGGACACGAGTCGTGCATAATACGAATAAGCAGTCAAAGGGCTTTCCAGCAATATATCACATGAAAGGTATCGGCTAAAATTAGAAAAGTGGTTGCCCGTGAAGGCAAAATAGGGATCCAGTGATATATCACAAGAGAGATGTATTCCAAATTTAGGAAATTGTCCTCCCTCCCAGAATAGACCCTTCCCCTAACTATAAAAATTTCATATATTATCAGTAATATTTATCGGGGGGCCCCGAAAAAAAAATCCAGTCTAAAATGATAAAACGTTACAATTTCAAAAAATATCGAAAATTGTTCCAATAGAGGATAAGAGGGGGCAGGGGGAGAGGGAGAAAGATTTATTATATGAAAGAGTGATTTGAGGGCTTTCCTATGATATGTCCAAAAAGTATGGAATTTTCCACCCCCATTTAAACTCCTCGGGGGTGGAAATTTTAAAATATCGCTGAAACACGTATTTAACTAGTTTTTAAAAATTTTATTTTCTGCTGTTTCACGTTCTTATTTGAAAAGACTGTTGAGATGTGTCAAATGTTCTAAATTTTTTTACTCACCCCTTTTAACTCCCTTATGGTGAAATTTCTAAAATCACTGGATTATATGTTTAATAATTTTTTTAGTAGATTTATTTTCTGGAATTTTACGTTCCTACCTTAAATGTTTGCTGAGATATGGCAATTTGTTCCAGAATTTTTGACCTCCCCCGCTTGTCTCTCTTAAGGGGGGTAATTTCAAAATTTCCATCTTAGTGCACGCTTACATCATAAGAAGTACTTTCTCTCCAATTTTCATGGTTCTAGAATCAGTAGTTTGGGGTGTGCGTTGATTATCAGTCTGTCAGGACAAACTATTTTATATATTTATAGCTATCTCTACTAGCTGACCCGCCCGTTGTTGCCCGGCATTAGATAAAATATATAATTAGGATACATCATATAAATATATTAGATGCAATATATAGATAAATAACAAATAAATTATTAAAGCAGAGTATGTAAATTTTCAGGAGCGAATTCAAAGGGTTTTCAAATTATACTCAATTTTTTTAATAAATAAGGCAATTGTACATAGTTTTTCTGACTCCTTGAGAAAACATGCGCAAAATACCAAACAAATAAACGAAATGCATAAGCCAAAAGTAAAATTCTGGTTCCTTTTTCATCTACCCCCCCCCCTCCCACACACACACACACACACTCAGGCACAAAAAATGTACCAGTAAAGTTAAAATGCTTTTCTATACACACACACACACACACAAACATCTATCCATAAAATAATAATCAAAATATTGTTATGCAGGGAGACAAAATTATTATACTTGTACTATAACAAAGTTTTAAAAATGTAGAATATTTTACATACATTGACATTTGAACTTCAAAAAATAAATGAACTTTCTTAGTTGTTGAACCTTGAGATAATAAAAATGAAAAGCCATGTAGGCAAAAATTTATTAAAATACTACATTACTTTTAAATAATGATGAAATAAAATTTATAAAATATAAAAAGATCTATAAAACAATTTTAACTTCGTGTATAATACTAAATACATTGACTTGCAATTGCAAATTGTAAAATGGTTGGCAAAAAAGAAGGCAAATATATTGAAAGAAAAAAAAATGTAGTTAAAAATGATAATAATTTCATGAAATTTAAATAACAACTAGCTTGTCATCTCCAGTTTGTAACAAAACTAGCAAATAGTTAGGGAATTGCGATACTAACTGTTAAAAAAAATTTATATATATCGAATAACAGTACATTTTTACAAGTTATTAAATAATTTATCTGCCCCCTCAAAAATAAATAAATAAATAAATAAATAAAATAATAAATAATAAATAAATAAAATAAAATAAAATAATTCATTTTTAAATATGAAAACAATTCAGTTATTTATACATTTTACATATCTAAAATTTTCTGTAATAAAATAGCTAGCTTACTTCAAAAGGATTTTTTAGAGCTCCAACAATGCAAAACAGTATGGGCTGAAATTTTATCAGCATGCTTTTGTTTATTAAGTGTGTTCCTGTAATCACTATCGAAAATGTAATTACATAACCCACATTGCACTTTTTGTCTCTTACATTAGGTGGGGGCATAACTAATTAAAAAAAAAAAATTAACTAGTAACTATATACCAAACTAGTAACTATATAGTAACTATATTCTCCCATCAACACTTTTTAATTGAATGATTTCGTACTATGAGCCAGAATACTAACGGTTTAAACAAAGAGTAGGGATTACAATCCCGAGACTAATTTCCGATCCCGGGATTTCGGGATTGTTTAGATTCAATCCCGGGATCCCGGGATAACGAAAATTAAAATTTATCCATTATTACCAATTTTCACAATAGCTAAATTTCATAATATTGTAAAAATAATTAAAGCAAAAATACAGCCTAACTTAAAAAAATATATCAAGTTCAAAATTTATTAATTAATAATAAAACAGTATAGGATAAATTACAACAAATATGCTGGTAATGTTTGACAATGTAACAACAACAACAACAAAAGTCTATGTTTTATCTTCCATATAACTTCTTTCATTTGGTGTTGAAAAAGTCTTTGAATGGGTAAGTATTTACAATATGGAAAGATAATTAATAAATTAATAGTACTAATTAAATTTTGAATTATTCTCATTACCAAATAAACAAAGAATACAAATTAGGGATATCGGAAACACAAGATTTTCCTCTACATAATGCTTTTTTTCCTTGAAATAAAAGTACTTAACACATACTTACATATAATAATAAAAATTTAAATAAACATATTATTTAAATTTCTAATTAGTGATAGTTGTTAAAATTTGAAAACATTGCATAACATAAAAAATTATTGCATACCAAGATAAAAAAAGAACATTAGTTTGAATAGGTCAGTGTTTCTTAACTAATTGGTTTTCCTTTGAAACTATGATCTAAGAAATATCAAAGCATATAAAATATCACCACCAAGTCGACTTCTAATTTTGTTTGCAATAAATCCTCCTGCAGAAACTGCTCAATCTGTTTCGACACTCGCGGGAGGAATAGTCAGCAAAATTATAGATAAACTAATTTTAAATGATGACCGCATACTCCTCCATTTTCTAAAAGAGACATCTCATTTCTAATTTGTATTGATAAATCCTTTTGTTTTAGTGTTTCAGGTTCAACAGTTCGCATGTTTTTTTTCTATTTCTTGTTGTAATTATTCCTTGAATGTTCGGTTATACTTTTGACGTTTCGCAGTGGGCTCAATATGCTTTATTTCTATATCTTCAGACTTGCTATGTCAACACTGTTATTCGCTCTTCCAATTATTTCTTTTACTTGCTTCTTAATAACAGTTTTGTTAGGAATAGAAAACATTATACTGCTAGTTTGCACTCAGGTCATCTCATTTAGGATTATGCAAATAATTTAAAACACTCGATAATTCCATACATCAACGTTCTCTAATGCATAGTTTTAGCACGTCTGTCATTTTATAAGCAAATTTTGCACTTTTTTTTTCTCCGACAATTCGTTCCAATTCGTTTTCGCCTTTATTCGTTAAGGTTGCGTCTGCGGCTGACAAATTAGAATCCCTTCGACAAATTGCTTCTACTATGTGATTTGTGTCGGTTTGAGGACTTGAACAATTTCGTTTATAAGTAGAAAATCACAATCGTCAATTCAGATCTTATGCTCTAAATCGATTAAAGCTTTCTGTATGCAATTTTTCAAGAAATAAAATCGTTCAAGTATAGTTACCAGCTATTCCATCTAGTCTTGCAATCTAAAAGAAGGGAAAGTTCTTTCTTTTTTTTCAGATTTAACATACTTTTGAATAACTTCATTCCTTCTTGCAGATCGCTTAAAATAAATTACTAATTTTTGAACTTTTTTAATAAGGTCATTGATATATTCATCAGAGTATGAAAAGTCGTTTTCATCTTCAAAATTTAAAACAAACCCCGATTCTAAACTTTCGGAAGATTCAATATCTTCATCTTTATCATCTTTTTCTAGGGTTAAATTTTCACTTCCGCAGCATGATTCAGCTATTGTTTTACTGGAGGAAGTTTCTGGTTCTGTATTTCGTTGATTACAATATAAATCATCACAAACTGCTAAAAGAATGCCACGAGAGAAACAAAGCTGTCGATCAGCTTCAATTTCTTTTACGGCTTTTAGCATTACATTTTGTTCATCAGTTACGATAGCAACAACATATTTTTTCATTGAAATGTCATACTGTTTTAGGCGCAGTGTTAGCATTTCGATATACTTTTTTTTAATGAAAGATCTATGTATAGGCACAAGCCCTAAACTAGTAAATCTGCAGATCAGGAGCCTCAACGTCAGCTTTGCACATATATATATATTTTTAAACACACTTTGGGTAATATTCAACTTCTTGGAAACTTTAATTTAAAATTTTCATAGTACTTAATTGTTTATAAGAATAAAATAAGAATTAGAAGTTTTCAGCCTTCAAAAGCGGTAAATTAAAAATTTAGTTATGTTAGGATATTCTGAAATTTTCATGATCTATTATTTTTGTTTTTTTATTATAACATAGTAGATTTCTTCAGGGGGGCTCCGTCCCCCTGAACCCCCCGTAGCCTCACTTAATTTAAATTTACCATTTTCTAATAATTGTGCTAATGGTTATTGTATATCTTGCATTTCCTTATACATTTGGATTTATAAGGATAAGTAACAGTTTGGACAAATATTTTTCATTATCCTCATACTTCTACATACCTGCCAACCACAAACACCTAAATCTGATGTATCAGGAAGTTTTGTAAGTGTAAACTCAGTAATCTAGAATTTTACAATTTTGTTTCCGAAAAAAAAAAATGTTTTGATTGCATTTTGTAGCAGTTATAGCGGGACAGACAAACATACAGAACAGACTAACAGATGAAAAACAATAAATTTCGTGTCTTTAAAGTAAGTCTTCACTGAATGAAGTTTCGGCAATGGCGTTATTTTTCATGAGTTACTGATATCCATGTTTCTTGTATTTTTAACGACTACTATAAAATACCTGTTTTTGTTCAATTATGACGTCAAATTTTACCAATTGAAATATTTGTTAAAAATATAATTATTTTTTATTTCTTTTACTTCTAATTATGCCCCCATCTTTGTCAGAAAAATTCTTATTAACGAAACAAATTTCCTTGTTTAATATTTAACAAAGTACTATTTTTATTTTTATTTTAATTCTGACGTCATATTTATTTTTTCTTAGTTTGGTTTTTCGAATGGAAATTGCTCAATTGAAACTTATTGCCGTTGAAAAATTATTCCAGATTTTTTTTTTTTTTTTTTTTGGCAACGATAAAGGAAATTGGTTAAATTTTATCTAAAAAATCGCTCTTGATTCTGTATGAAAAAGAAGGAAATGTTGAATTATTAAGGAAAATAATTTGAATAAAATTAATTCTGTTCTGGGCTATGTTATATTTATCCGCAAAGATAAAAAGACATTAGTTAATTCATAAGTTTTGACGTTGACTTCATTTAAATTTTCGTCCACGCTTTCAAATTTATAGCATTAAAATATAATAAGGATTAGGATGAATGGTTGCGTAGCAACCATTAAGAGAAAATAAAGAAAATGAAATAAATACATTTTAAATAAGTAAATCTCTAAACCAAATTAGTTTATATTATTGGAACACATTTATAAAAAATCTCCAAAATTTACAATAATAACTTTAAAAATCTGACAAATGCATAGACAAAATTTTAAAACAATACGAATAATTTAACTGGTAAATTTCAGTATCCATTTATCATTGAATTCCATTAATGAAATGTGTCATTTTCTCTCAAGGAAAAAAAAATTGAAAATCATTGGATTTGCCATAGAAAAGCATTATCGCGCAAAATAAAATGTTCTATATTTTCCGAACGAATGAATCAAATCTAACAAAAAACTATACAGCTTAATCCCAGTGCCTCACTAACATACCCACTTAATTTCAAGCCAATAGGATGTTTTTTGCGTTAGTTATCGCGGAACAGACAGACTGACTGACAGACAGAAACCAAAAAATTTCGTGTCTCCAAAGTAAGCCTTCACTGACGTTTCGGCAATTAAAGAATTTGTTTAAATTTATATTTCTTGAATGGACATTAATATTCACAAATCGCTTGTTTGCGGTAGATGTTCATTCGTCAAAATGAAACTAATTTATTTCCCCGAAGTTTTAAAAATTTGTATTTCTCTTGCAATTAACATCTTTTTTATGAAACTATAGTTCACTACACGATTTCGAGCTGATACTGCAGATTTTGGCAAATCATTATAGCCTTTAGCTATAAGTGAATTTCTTAAATCAATTGAAGCGATGAAAACATTAAATGAAAAACCATCTTTAGCAGTCATTCTCGATAGAATCAAATTCAGTGATTTTTTATCACTACTAAAATTGTCCTCTATTTTTTTTAGAAGGCAATTTATCTTCTGTGCAATCTTGATTTGTGGATGGAATAGAGTATGTAATAAATTCTGCAATCCCTTAGTCGATCCATCTAATGTTTTAAGCACTGCTTTTATATTTAGCGCTTTTTCCATCTTTTGGCGTTAAATAGTAGTACCAAATTGAAGATGTATCATTGTCTTTTCTATGAGCCACGGAATCCTTTTCATTCGACATCTTTAAAGCAAAGTAAGTCTGAATTCACGAAAAGCAAAGAAGTTAGTACATAATGACTATCATACACAAATGCGACGCTTATCAGTAAAAGCTAATTCAAAAATGATCTACGAAGTGAAGAAAATTTCGACAAACGCAGTAAAATCGAAATAAACAAATGATTTCTTTTTTCTTGTCTAAAAGCTGTATGTGTTACATCTGTTTGCAAGTCAAAAGATTTACTCGCTTAGAAATATATGTAAAAAATATTTGAGGCATATATTCTTTTTCAATCATGTATAAATTTCATGAAAATTGTTTTTTTCCCAACCAAAAGCGAAAGTTTATAAATATCTTTTTTTTAAATTCAGCTGAATATTATTCCACTAAAAAACCAGACAATCCCGTTAATCCCGGGATTTTTTCTGACTAATCCCGGGATTTTTGGGATTAAAAATACACCGGGATCCCGGAATCCCGGGATGCGGGATCCCGGGATTGTAATCCCTAACAAAGAGTCAACGCAGGCGCAGTTTGATTTTTAACTGACACTTAGGGCGGGAGGTGCAACGTCCAGTCATTTAGGTGCCCAGGCTTTACGTTGAAGAGAAAACTGTTTTATCTTTCCATTTTTTAGCATTCAATTAAAATCTCTTTAGCGATTTATATATATATATATATATATGTTGCAGCCAATACCCGAAATTGGCCAATTCTAGAACTGGCCGGTCAATTCCCGAATTGACCAGCAACGTTAAAAAATGACTGGCCAATTCTAGAACTGGCCAGCCAATTCGCGAACTGGCCAGATGCAATAGGCCAATTCACGAACTGGCCAGATGCGATTGGCCAATTCGCGAAATAGATACAAACACTCGGCTTAATCCTTTCTAACATAGTTGAAAGTGTCTATGAATTCAAATACTAGTCTAGACGTCAGCTTGTCCGTGATCTAACTCGAGTAAAGTTTCCGGTTAACATGTAATTGTCAGCGTATTTGGTTTATCAATTAATTTCGGTATTGAAAGGGAATTGTGTACTATTTTTGGTTAATTTAGTTGGGTACACAAAAATATTTCGTTTCAATATAATCAATGGTAATCTTTTTACTGTACATTTTAATGTTACATTATCTTAATTACAAAAAAAGGGGTACGTATGCATCATAGTTCGTATGTTGGCGTAGGATTCCCGGCCAGTTCGCGAATTGGCCGGCCAAAACCCGAAATACCATATGCATTTCATGTATTTCGGGTTTTGGCCAGGAAGCTTGGCCAGTTCGGGTATTGGCCGGCCAGTTCTAGAATTGACCAGGCTCCGGGTATTGGCCGCAACATAATATATAAGTAAAATTGAAATCTGTTTGCTGGGGAATATTTCAGAGACAAAAAATTGTCAAAAATACGGGATTTCTTAATATAAGTTTTAATTCTTTCTAACGACAAACTTAAAAGCAGCGTAACAATTTGGTGTTACAACTCATTTTTCTGACTAAACAAAATGTAGTAGTAATAATAAAAATATAAATTTTTTTTTTTAATACAATTGACTGAGGAAAAAGTTAACGAAAGTATTACTTCTGAGAGAAGTAAACTCGTATAGGCTGTAAAATATCCAGATTATTTCGAGATGAAAATTCAAAGTATTTGGATATTTTCAATTTTCATCCTGTATCATATAAATTTCTTAACCAATCTTTTAAATCAATCAAAAATTACGTAAAAAAGTAAGTATAAACGATTTCGCATTTATTATTATTATTTTTTTAATAAAATAAAAAGAAAACACAAATTTAGATAGTAGGAAAAAATGAGATTATAATTATTTTCAATTAAAGATAAAATTTGAATAGAATGGAAAATATCCGGATTTTGATATGAAAAAATACCAAATATTTGTATTTCTATAAATGAATTTTCATCATATACCACCTAAATTCCGTGGTACATATTTCTAATTAAATTTAAAGTTTAGATTAAAAAAATAGAAGTTTCTTCACTTCGATCAGTATATCTTAAAATTTTTAGATTAAACTAAAAACTTTCCAACAGTAAAAAAATACAAGTAGATTTCGATATATCCAAATCAAATAAAAAAAAAAAAAAAAAAAAAAAAAAAAAAAAAACAGAAAAAAAAAAAAAACAGAAAAAAAATCGGAATATTAAGGTTTTACTCAAATATCACTGTTATAATTAACGGTATAACTTTAACATTACTAGAAAATGTACAAGAATATTCTTTTTTTCGTCATATCGAAGTTTCCGAGAACACAATATTTGACAAATCAAAATTTTTCTGAATAGGTTTATCAGAAAAATAAAATCCTATGTATTAATAAGTTATATTAATTGATTAGTAAATTAAAGTAAATAGTAAATTAGCAATTAGTTAAATTAATTAATAATAGTTCCGGCTAAGAATAAATTTGTTTTCTTCATCCTAAATTGTTTTTTTTTTCTTATTTTTCTTATCAGAAACTGCAAGCGGAAATAAATCTGACTGAGAATAAAATTTTATAGGTTTTCTTCGATCTAACTTGTTTTTCTTATTTAATTAAAAACTAAAAAAATATTTCTCCAATTCATAAATATTTATAGATTAATACCCTTTTTTTCGGCTAAATTTACTTTTTTCCGATCGAACAAGAATTCTTCCGACTGACTTTTCTGTTTTTCCAATTTATAAATCTTTATAGGTTAATATGTAATACTATTTTTTCCGACTAAAGATGCCTTTACTGGTGGAACAGAAAACTTCCGATTGATATTTTCGTTTTTCCAATTTATAATTTTTTCCGATCGAATAAGAATTTTTCCGATTTAAAAATTTACAAGTTTTTATAGGTTAATACGTAATACTATTTTTTCGACTAAACATGCCTTTCTAGATTGAAACGGAAAATTTTCCGAATGATATTTTCGTTTTTCTAATTTATAAGTTTTTATAGGCTAATACCATTTTTTCCGATCGAACAAGAATTTTTCACATTGACTTATTCGTTTTTCCAATTTATAAATTTTTATAGGATAATACTATTTTTTTCGACTAAACATGCCTTTTCCGATGGAACGGAAAATTTTCCGAATGATATTTTCGTTTTTCCAATTTATAAGTTTTTATAGGCTAATACCATTTTTTCCGATTAAACAAGAATTCCGACTGATTTTTCCTTTTTCCAATTTGTAAGTTTTTATAAGATAATACGTAATACTATTTTTTCCAACTAAACACGCTTTTTCGGATGGAACAGGAAAATTTCCGAATGATTTTCCAGTTTAGAAGTTTTTATAAGTTAAGAACATTTTTTCCGATCAAACAAGAATTTTTCCGACTGATTTTTACCTTTTCCAATTTCTAAGTTTTTATAGGATAATACGTAATACTATTTTTTCGGACTAAACACGCTTTTTCGGATGGAACAGGAAAATTTCCGAATGATTTTCCAGTTTATAAGTTTTTATAAGTTAAGAACATTTTTTCCGATCAAAAAGAATTTTTCCGACTGATATTTCCTTTTTGCAATTTGTAAGTTTTTATAGGATAATACGTAATACTATTTTTTCCGACTAAACACGCTTTTTCGGATAGAACAGGAAAATTTCCGAATGATTTTCCAGTATATAAGTTTTTACAGGTTAAGAACATTTTTTTCTGATCAAACAAGAATTTTTCCGACTGATTTTTCCGTTTTTCCAATTTATAAGTTTTTATAGGATAATACGTAATGCTATTTTTTCCAACTAAACACGCTTTTCCGATGGAATGGGAAATTTTCCGAATGATTTTCCATTTTATAAGATTTTATTGGTTAATACCATTTTTTCCCGACTAAACATACTTTTTCCGAAAGATCTGGGAATTTTCCGACTGATTTCTCCTAGGGGGGGGGGGGTAGGGGCGTAGCTACTGGGGGGGCGTAGGGGGGCGTCTCGCCCCCCTAATGTCGGCAACTTCGATGACAGTCGGCAAATTCTAGTCAGTATCAATCGATACAACTGTAAAACACCCGTTTTTTTTTCAATTTTACATTTTTTTACTTAAAACATACACTAAAAAACACCAATCCTTAGTATTTTTCTAAAGGATTTCTTCCGAAAATCCGAAGTTTGCCTCACCATTTTTCAACTTCTCGTGACTGCTGAAAATAATTTGAAAAAAAAAATCGGGAAAAAGACTAGTTTTTCTGAGAATTTGCAGTAGATGAGTAGAGTTCTTTAGTAGATTAACTAGCATTAAAGATGATGACGACTTCGGTGAATATATTCATATTTTTTCGTGTGCATGGAGTTAACCCAGGAGTGGCAACAATCACACTTCGGCGACTATGTACCGTCCGAAAAAGACTGTTTATTGGACGAAAGGAAAGTTGAGTAAAAATGTTCTTCATTCCTATTGGACAGGAAAACCACTATACAGGCCTCATTGAGTTTGTGGCTAAAATTCTAGGATTGGACAGAACTCGATTATCATATTAAAATGCAACTGATCTGCCAAAGCCATAACTTGGTGGAAACAACTGTCAAAAACTCTATTTTAGTGGTCAATTGGAAGGTTTATCACTGTGTTTTCCTGCTCCCAGTCGTCTATGTTTTTCATATCTTAGGGTACAAGATAGGGACTTGCACGGGGCCGGGCTTGATCCGAGGCCCGCAGTCGGCCAGTCGAAATAAAGACAATTTTCAAACGGGTCAGGTCGGCAGAATTAAGGCATTTTTATCAACGGGCTGATAAACGAAAAATACGGGCCATGCCAGCAAATAAATTAAACGGACCAGCTAGTCCGGTAAAAAAAAAATTAGTGGGCCTGCCGGCCCGATCTAAAAGAGTAAGCAAAACCGGTAAAATATTGGCTAGTTTCAATGAATATGATTTTCGGGAGAATAAGTGTAAATGTTCGTCATGAACCGATGCTAGTTTGATAAAACAATACAGAAATGTTGCATGTCCACCATAGAAGTCGGCATCAGGCATGGTGTCTGAGCTCAGTTTCTTTTTTCTTTAGCAGACTCGTGCAGTGCTGAAATCAAGCTTGCTTTTTTTCTCAGTGAAGTCGAGAGGGGCTGGGACTGTACTTAATTGTTCTCAGGATGTATAGCGCAGACAACATGTTTTGTAAAAATATTAAAAACGATAATGTTCTGTTAAAGTAATCTTTGGAAATATATCGTAAGTTGGTCAAATGTATTGCTAAACAGCACATTTTAAAACTACTTTTAACTGTAAAGGCTTAAAACTGACAAGCCTGACTGTTGAAGCGATTTTGAATCCAATAGTAATTTATATATACAGGGTGATTATAATTAAAGTCCGAGTTTCAAAACGCTCTAAAAAGCGAACCACTCGTTAGAATGGCCTCAAAATTTAACAGCGTATTATTGAAAAAGGGGGAAAGAAAATGAACCAAAAAAAAGTACCAAATTTGAGTGACAGATGGCGCTGTAAGCGTCAGTATATGTAAATTAAAATACCTGGCATGCGCACGACAATTTCAGGTGTTAAAAAAGCGTTGGGTAAACGGCGTTTCCTCATTTCGCTTCTCAGACGTTGCCATGAGTGTCTGAATGAAGGATCGTGCTCTGCTTGTAAAGCTTTATTACAAGAACGGTGATTCTGCACCAGTGGCTCTGCAGAAGTTCAGGACTCTCAAGGGTATGAAAAAAGGCGCTGGACCGATGACTGTCAGAGGTCTGGTGAAAATGATGCAAAAATTCGAAAATACAGGTTCGTTTGATGTGCAGTCTGGTAGAGGAAGGAAAAGATGTGATTCGGCGGTAGTTGAAGAAGTGGCCACAGCAGTTCAGGAAGAGTTTAGCGGTGGTGAGCAACCATGCAGTGCACGGAGAATTGCCCGAACATTGAACAGGCCTGTGAGCACGGTACATAACATTCTACGAAACATCCTGCAATGCTATCCGTATAAAATTTGCCATGTGCAGGAGTTGTTCCCTTCTGACCTGCCAGCAAGAGAGCGTTTTGCTTTGGAATTTCTCGCTCGCATGGAAGTGGATAATGATTGGCCGTGGAAAATTCTGTGGACAGACAAAGCCCATTTCCACCTGACGGGATATGTCAATACACAGAATTGCCGAATATGGGCAACAGAAAATCCACTCGCAACGAACCCAGTACCACTTCATCCTGCAAAGATCACTGTGTGGTGCGGATTTACGGCATCGTTTATCATAGGGCCGTATTTTTTCGAGGGTGCTTTAGGTCCTGTTACCGTTACTGTCAATGGTCAGCGCTATGAGTCTATTTTGCGTAATGACGTCATTCCAGCTCTGCAACAGCGTGAATGTCTGGATAGTATCATTTTTATGCAAGATGGCGCTCCTCCGCACCTTGCAAATCGAGTGAAGCAATTGATGAGGCGGCGTTTCGGAAATGCTAGAATTATCAGTCATCATTTCCCTACAGCCTGGCCGGCCCGATCACCTGATCTTAATCCGTGTGATTTCTGGCTGTGGGGTTATCTGAAAGATATTGTGTTCAGTACTCCGATTGCCAACGTAGCTGAATTAAAGACACGCATTGCGCAACACATTCTGAACTTGACCCCGGATACACTTTGATCGGTTGTGGAACATGCTGTTTCACGATTTAATCTTGTTGCACACAACGGTGGACAGCATATTGATGAATGCACCAGTCTCGCCAAACTTAAAAACCGATTGGATGGATGCTTTTCATGCCGTTTTTGGCCTCAGGACAATTAAAAACCGGTTAGATGGATGCTTTTTATGCGGTTTTTGGCCTGAGGACAATCAAAAACCGATTGGAGGGATGCTTTTTATGCGGTTTTGGGCCTCAGGACAATTAAAAACCGATTTTTCTCACCCGATGTGGTACGACATTGCCGTGGTGGACGGGCTTACGTAACTAACAATATCACACGCGTACAGTCATGCACACTGAACAATACAGTTTGTTTATATCGTGTAACTTACGCCCTAGCCGTTGTTTTACGATTTGTCCTTTGTAGTCGAAATTCTGACGCTTACAGCGCTATCTGTCGCTAAAATTTGGTACTTTTTTTTGTTTCATGTTCTTTACCCCTTCTTCAATAATACGCTGTTAAATTTTGAAGCCATTCTAACGAGTGGTTCGCATTTTAGAGCGTTTTGAAACTCGGACTTTAATTATAATCACCCTGTATATATATAAGGTTGACAATAAAAGATTCTTGTTACGGCTTCAGATTTTTTTCCTTTTTCATGATGTCAGAGCTGGAAATTCGTTTCAAAACGCTTTCTTTAACACTATTTTATCTAAGATGCATTGCCTTTACCAAAAAATAAATAACGTCATTCGATTGAATAGTTTCTAATGAGAACACCTGCCAATCTTATGCATTTCCGAAAATAAATGAATTCAGAAGTGTGTTCAAAAAAAGCCCTTTTGTTTTGGGAAAACTTTAATAAATGTCGGAGAAATATTTTCACAAATCTACTTTTTATTAGACAACTTCAAAAGTATTCAAAAATAAATTATTATTATTTTTATTATTTATTTATTATGAATCCTTATTTGAATGTTGAAACGTCTAGGAAAAGTAGTCATTAATGTTGCTTTTATGTACTTTCTGTCGTGCGAACGCATCGTAATATACTGTATATACTGTAAATTTATTATATAAATATGCATACAATATTGTTAAAGGAATCTTAATAGTAGTTAAGACAAAATTATGATTTTTTTTTTTTTTTACAGAAATAGAATTGGGCCAGATCGCGCAGGGCGGGGCTGTGTACTATAAATATAAACGGACCAAACTTAAAATTTTTACATTGGATAGGCCGGTCCAAGATAACTATCATTCGAGTCGGGACTGGGCCTGAAAATTCTGGCCCATAGTGAAATTCTGGCTCTAATACAGGAAAATTTGATGATAAACCTATCGATCATTGACGAAAATCAGGTCTGCAGGTGGCACTAAGAATGACTTTGGCAGACCAGTTACATTTTAACATGCGAATATTGAAAATTCAGCTGTCAATTCGATGTGGTGATGATCCGTGCAGCTGATTCTCAGTCTGATGGTGTTTGTTTATCTTCTAGATATCCGCAGCTGATGTGACATAGGTAAAGTTCAATGAAATGGGTGTAATAATTGAATCATTTAGTCGATTATTTATGTCTAAAGCCGATTATTGAAAAATTGACCTGTCTGTTGAATAAAATGTTTTTTTATCCCTTTTAGAGACTAGAGATAGAGATCCACATGGGCCATAATTTTCAGGCTCGACCTGTTTGAAAAATATCTTAGCCCGGCCCTGAAAAGAAGTTGGAATTTCACCCGAAACCGGCCCGCAAAATTCTAACTCAGTCCGATTGAATTTCTACTAAATAGTGATTTTTACTTGTATGGAGAAGTTCTGATTAAAAAAGAATACCTTAGAATTTTTCTAACGTTTCTGACCTTCATTTATATAGAAATGACGTAGTTTATGTTTAAAATGAACCGCTGTTTGTTGTATGTAAATGTTTCAGTTATCCTTAATACTATTAATCCGTATTCCATGTATTGGAGATATAAATATCTTAAAAATGGTATACAGTAAAATCTTCTAAAACGGAATCGCATAGGAAAGAAAAAAATCGTTATAGACATGTTTCCTTCTTAGCAGGTATAAAAATATATTATATTTTACCCTCAGATATTATTGCATTAATTTTGTATGGATGAAACGCAATTTTCAATTTAAAACATTATTCCGCCATAGGAAAATACTTTTTTATACATTTTACTACATTTTAATGAGCTTAGAAATCTACGATTCTTTAAAAAGAATAAATTTTTATATTTAATTGAAGAATAAAGGCGATTTTAAACTGTATGCTTTTTTTGCAAAAAATTTTTGGCTCAGGCCAAATTTTACTGATCTTTTAACAGACCTGGCTACTCCGAGACAATGATTTTCATATAGGCTGGCTCAAAACTGGGACAAAATACTTTGGCCCCTGAAGACTAAGAAGAATGAAATCAGTCCCGGCTCGGTACGGAAAAAATAAATTAGGCCCGGCCTGATCCGATCTTCCAGGAAAAAAGTAAGTCCCTATCCCAGCCCGACCTAGGAAGAGTAATGAAATAAATTTTGATTTAATCCTTTTTAATATAAATAAGTTTACTGCAAATAAATTCCAAGTAACTTCTTACTAAAAATTTAAACTTGTTTAATTAATTTGGATTCGAATTTCCTGCTGTACTATCAGCAATAAAATAAACAAATTTTCATTAATATGAAAATACGCAACTGGAATATTTATAGCAATATAACGTAAGGGGTAGTATAGAATGACCATCTTTAAATCTATCTTATAGTCTCCTCAATAAGTGTAAAATATTCGATGTTTTAAAGTGAAAAAATTTAACCCATTAATGCCCAAATTATTTTCTTCAATAAAAATGAAATTTTCGGGTTTCCCACCACTTTTAAAAGAAGAATAACTTTGATCTTAATTTATTGAGGTCTCTTAAAAAATAGTACTTATTTATCTTTCTATTTACTGGTGTGAAAAGTGCTTTTTTGTAATTGTCCCTAAAAAGGGACGCTAGGCACTAATGAGTTAATCTCGGTGGGTTAATAATGTTGAATTTTTTATAGAACATACAGGGTGTCTTAAAATGAATTAACTGATTTAAAAATTCAATAACTTACAAATGGTCGCAGCTATTTAAAAAATATTTGCAGAAGGGTTAGGTGAGATGTGAGAAATGTTTTTTACAGCGTTTCTCGACTTAAGTTTAAAATAGAAGAAATACATGACATTGCTAGCAAAGGTTAAATTGGGGGCCGATATTTTGTTTCTCTTCACTCTCAGTCTTGTTGCGACAAAAGGAGATTAAATATAGGAAATGACTCTCAGTTACCAATGTAATTTTGTTATTGAGAGTCCACTGCATATATTTAATCATTTTCTTTCACACCAGAATTGAGAAAAGAGGCCAAAAGGGCTCAGATTTAGCGCCTGTTGCTAACAGTACCATCTATCCCCGCTATTTTAAATTAAAATCGAGAATCGCAGTAAAAAGCTCTTGCTATCTTACATTCTTACATAACACTCTTGTAGGAATTTAATTTTACAGCTACCACAATTTGCAAGTTACTGAGTTTTAAAATCAGTCAGTCAATTTTAGGACATCCGGTAGATGCATATATACAAATACAGAAACATACTTTTAAAGATATAAACATATATATTTTAAGTTAGTCGGCAAAATCGTTATTTACGCCCCCCTAATGAATTCTACTTAAATACGCCCCTGGGGGGGGGTGTTGCACCCCCCCAAACCCCCCCGGGATTTACGGCCCTGTGTCTGTGTATGTGTTTGTGCGTCTGTGTGTATCCGTATGTCGCCATTCTACCATCAAAAATTGTATAAAGTTATGCATAGAATTAAACCAAATTTTTTGTGAATGTTTTTGGCTGTGGCAAGCAGGTTCTCATTCAGTATTGAAATATCCCGCTGAAAGGGGGCGCTGCAATCGCGATGTTTGTACCATTTTCAATATTGTACCGAGCAAGGTATATGAAGTTATGCATCGAATTGAACCAAATTTTTTGTGTAAGTGTATGACTATGGCTAGTTGGTCCTCCTTGAATTTGAAAAAAATCCGCCGGAAGGGGGCAACTGAAATCGTATTTATTTATTTTAGTGTATTTCATTGCTGTTTCAAATGAAAATTTTTGATAATTACAGATTTACGTCTACGGAATTTCCGGCGACGACGATCTAATGGCGCCAATCAAAACAAGCGCAACATTGAATTTGTTTTTAGTTGGCTTTCCGTTAGCAGAATATATTTTTTTGATCAGATCGTTTATTTATTCATTTATTTATTATTTATTTATATAAAGCTAAGAGAATATTTTCTGCTGGTTTTAATAGACAAGAATTTACTGAAGGTTTGCAAATTATTTAATGTTCTATTGTGCATGAGTCAGTTGTTTTTCGCGTGCAACTAGTTAGTGCTTATTATATCGATTTGTGATCATGAACTCTGATCATGCCGAGGACTCTGTACATTTTCGAAGTGACTTTTCTCTGTAAGTAAATATAATTACCATGTTATTCTGATAGAAAGCAATCGATCAATATTTCCTCTTTTCTTATAACAGCATCTGACTTTTAAGATAACAGTGAGAATTATTTTTTTATTTGCGATGATTTTGATTTACGTTGAAAATGAGATATCATTTTTAAAACAATTTTTTTTTGTCATATAATTTTTATTATATATATTTTTAGTATCGGGCTCTTTTGACAAAAAATCTTTTGGGCTTGTGGGGTGCCGGACCTCGAAAACCCCCCCAAAATTTTCAAGCCCAGGCTCCGTCCGGTATAAGACTAAACGCTCGGTCTGGAGCCCGTCACGTCCTGGCATGGTCATCAAATTTTGTGAAATGATCGTGGAGAAAACGCGAATTTCTTCACAAGATCGTTGAACAGACGCAAATTTCGCCAAAAGATTGCGAAAAAGATCGAACATTTTATCAAAGGATTCAACCCGATCGAAATCAGGTCAAACCGAACCCTTCTCGAAAGAGTAGAAACCCGATCCTAAACTGACCCAAACCAGAAATGTATGTCGAACTGTCCCAAATGTGCTAAGTGCAGCTAAAAAGTAAAAGCCAACCCGACAAAACAAAATGTAATGGTCGACCAGACTAAAAAAAAAGCAGAAATTAACTCGAACCGCATGAAACAGTAGAAGTCAACCGGACCCAAACACGACCCATAGCAAAAACTAGAAATTAACCCGACCAGCAGCAAAAAGTAGAAGCCAACCGGACCCAAATCCGACCCATAGCAAAAAAGTAGACGTAACACCAGTGCGCAGCCAAGGGGGTGGTTTTGGGGTTAGAACCCCTCCCAGAGCTAAGAAAGATTGCTATAATTGCTGCTTGTATGAATCAAAATCAAACTGAATATTTAAACGTTTTGGCGTACTTCAGAATCTGCCACTTTATTGAATCAGATTTCATTTAATAAAGGGATTCAATTAAAAAGCAAAAATTCAACTTAAAACTGTGAAAGTGCATATTATATGGATTAGTTTAGTTGGTTATTTGAACTAATTCAATTTTCTGAGCCATATTATGCTGAAAGAATGATGATTTTCTGCCACACAGATGCTCTTTTAGTTTAAGAGTTATACAGTGAACATTCTAATAAGTACTGATTCTATTAACCGGCGATTCAAATAACCGGCAAACACCTTTATCAGAAACTCAAAACCCCTCCTAGAACCGGATTCTGGCTGCGCCACAGCGTAACACGACCCACATTGAAAAAAATGGGCCCCGACCTGTACATCAGATTGACGTTTCCAAATTAAAAAAATCGCCCCCTCCCCTTGAGGACTCTCCAGATCCGCCCTTAACGACGTTGAGAATTGGGTTTATTTTGCGTATTTATTACAAAACTCAAAATGGGGGAAAAAAAAAAAAAGGTATTGGACCGTTCATTGAGAATTAAAACGGCCTATAGAGGCGCTGCTCGAAGTCTTCGATATAGGATAATTGTCCCTTTAACTAATGTGCTATTGAAATAATTCTTTATTGTAAATACATTCGAAACTTTTAGATATTCAAATTCGGATAAATTTTATTTTTCATATAACGTAGAAAACAAATATCACATGAAATCTGAAATTGTGCAAAAAAAAAATAATTATTCAGGGCAAATTAAAAATACTATCCTGAAGCCAGAAGTTACAACTTTTATCCACCAGATGGGATTTGTTGACATCATTTGTTCACCGATCATATCGACAAAGTTGTGTCATCTGATTTTTGTTTGCTTTAAACTGAAATGGCAATTGATAGTTTTTTAATCTGATATTTAAAGATCTTTCTTTGGAGTGTTTTAAATTTGATATTAACGATTTTCTTCTTCTTTTATTTTTTAAACAAAAAACAAAACTATTGATTATTTATCCGTAACCGTAGTATTCTAGCTTGACTGTTGCCTCAAAATTAATGGCTGATTATGGTTTACAAACTTTAAATTAGTAAAATAAGTTCTTTATTTTGCTGTGAGATTATGTTCGTTTGTGTGATATGAAGTTTGAAACCTCTAGAATATATTATAGAAATAAGTAATGTTTTTAATGTCTTCTGCTGTGCCGATTGCTATATCATCCGATTGTATGCCTTTATGAATTTGTACTTTTAAATCTTGAGACGAATGTTTTTGATTAATCCTGTAAGATTTTTATATTCTGCGATTACTTTCTAATCTATTCTGTGTAATTCTGTAGTATTATTATCTAAGTGTAATGATTGTTAAAATTTTAATAATTGTTTTGCCGGTTATGCATTGAAGATTATTTTCTTTTAAAATAACTATGTACAGTATTTACAATTTTTACTTTACTTTTAACCAACAGAGATAACTCCTGTTTACTTCATTAATTATAATTTTTTTATTGTTTGGTAATTCTGTTTATTGTAATTCATTTAAAGATTTTATCCCTACCTTACATATCTTTGTTTTGGAATTGCGATTTTAGTAATTTCTGCCATCCTCTTAACAGACTGTTGCAAAAGCTGCTGATTTTTCGAGGTTTTTTTATTTTGAAAATTTTAATTGGGACTCGCATCTAGTTTTTTTTTAATCGTTTATATCTTTCACTAAATATAATTTCATATCATTAAATGTCATTTCAATGCATGTATCTAGTATTTCACTAGTTTTTAGAATAGTGAAAAAATAAATAAATAAATAAAAAAGGGTAGTTATATTTCAAACACTTGTGTTTTAAGTAATCGTATTTATTATTAAATGTTTTTAAGGCAAGGAAATTTTTTGAGAAATAAGTGGCGGCACTGATATTTTTAATGTAAAAAAATAGTGGTGTTAAGTTGTAGTTGCTGGATATTTATGTAAGTTTAATTTTGTTTCCTTACTCATTGGATTCTATACATGCTATTATTGCAAAAATACAGTACAAAATGATATTGAAAGAATAAGTGATTTATCCCTTTACCAAATTCAACACTGCCAAGTGTCTCGCTTATTTTAGGATTCAGCCAATCTTTTATATTGATTCATTTGGCTTTGTTGCTGTGCTGTATTTTGATTATTAAAAGTTCTTACACATCTTGTTGAAGATCTGTGTATCTCCAAGAAATATTTACCTGCCCCTTCCTCTTCACACACTATTAAAACATCATTTTGTCATTTAATATTTTCTAAATCTAAATACATTTTTATATACTGATAAAATTATGCTATTGATAATTTGGATTTTTTATAAAGCTATGTATTATTATTATTAGCACACACTAAGGTGTCTGGAATATTATAGGAATACATTAAGCTGATAAATTTTTTAAACATGCAAATAATAAAATAAAAAAAATTAATTTCTATTTAATTGTATTTCTATTTCAAAATTCAAACTTCTAGTGTTAATCAATGTGTACTTAAGTAGAAGATTGATATTTGGCTTAAAATTTTAATAAAATGTTTGATGTTTGGTAATTCAACAGAAATCACTAATAACACCTAAAATTTGTCACCAAATCAAAACATTTAGTCGCCATGTGGTGACTGTATCTGCACCTCTATTTTACAGCATATTAAAAAAGCTTTCACATGTTGAACTTGTTTGATTCGTTTAAATTCACATTAATTTATATTTTCATCTTTTAAATTTTTTAGGTTTGACAGCAACATGAGTTTCAGTAGTGATGAAGTTAATTTCCTCGTTTATCGTTATTTGCAAGAATCAGGTAAGTATTCTTATACTTTATTAAATTAACTATCTATAAAATAATATTATATTTGCTAAAAGTGATAACACTACATTTTAGATTTGTAAGTAGACTTTAATAAATGTTTGTTTAATAAACCAAAGTTTTGTGCACAAACTTGGCAACATTTCAAAGTCAGTAACTGATAGCTGTGGTCTGTCCAAACTTTTAATTTCCAAGGTACTGATTTTGTGAAATTGTGAAAATCTTTTTATGTTTGTGAAAAATCTGGTCATAGTTATGTGAATTTGAAATGATTGTTATTTTCAAGTTCTTGTTTATATATTGGAAAAAAAAAAAAAAAAAAAAAAAAAAGATGTATGTATGAATAACAGATATTTTCTTTTACATATGTGAAAGTGACATGTTAGATTAGACCTTTAAATAATTTGCAAAAAGTTCATTAAAAAAAAAAAAAAAAAAAAAAAAAAATTGTTCAAAGTTTTGTGAAGAGTCCTTTGAGATGAAAAATGTTGTGAAAGGTCCAGTTTTGAAATGAAAAAAATGTGAAGGTTCCCTTAAAGGACCCAGTTTTTTCCTTAATAGATCCTTGTATAGAATAAACTATTTTTCCAAAATTTTTTAAAATGAACTTTATAAACAAAAACCACAATGTTACAAGTATAATAAAGCAGGGACTTTAATAAAAATAATGATCTCTGAATGCTAATTATTTTATGCTCCTTTTAGAAATGTCACATTCAATTTGCTTAATAGAAAAAATGCTTCTTTTGCATTCTTTCAAAGGTTAAAAAAAGAAAAATACATAAAATAATTTTGATGTTAAAAATATGTACATAAGCAGACTTGTATGAAACCAAAACCAAAAACTTCTGCAAATTAATTTCATGTTCAATAAAATTTCATAATGTTATACAGTATTATACTTTATTTACAATTTTGACATGGTAGAAATTTGTGTTTTTTACATGATTCATGGACGGAATTCTCATTTTTAGCAGATCTTTGGATGAAATTTGCGTGTCTTGTGCGGTCCTCTGTCGAATTTCACATTTTTCGTGCGATCCTTTGGCGTAATTCACGTTTATCATGCGATCTTTTGTCAAAATAGGGTGTTTATGCAGTCCTTTGTTGAAATGCATATTTTTTATGTAATTCTTTGTTAAAATGCATGTTTTTTTTTTACATGATTTTTCGTTGAAATGTGCAATTTTTTTTTTTCTTTTTTCAAGATCTTTTAAAGAAATTTGAATTTTTCTCATGATTTTTTTTATAGGAATAAAGTAGACTCCCTCAAATCCACAAAGCTTGGGACCAGAGGTTTTGCATATTTTAGAATTTTGCAGATTTCTAGTCATTGCTTTGTTTACATTTTCTAAACAGTAATTTGAATGTAATTGAAACTATAATAAATACTTACAATATAATAAAATATTAAAATAATTAATACATAAAAATAATAAAAAATTAGATAATTTTTAAAATGATTAAAATATTAAAAGCAAAGGGCAGGTTAATAATGTATGATTAAATATTCATTATAAAGATGAAATGTATTTTTCCTAAAATTTTTCAATGAAACTTGCCTCATATAAGTACATTTCTAATTCACATCAAAATTACAAAAGAAAGTTTTATTTCAGGTTTTACCAGACTTAATAACCAAAAAAGCTTGATTAATACATAAATAAATTTTGTAAAAAGATTGTGATTACCAGTGAAAGCAGCAATATCTTGTTTTTTTGCCGAAATAAATTTATTCTTCCTTCATGAAAAAAAATAATTTCAGTAATATTAACAAAAAATACTAATTAAAATATATATGAAATTGATATAAAACTAAAAAAGAGTGAAATTGTCCCTATTTCTGGACTGAATGTTTCATTGTTTACCTCGGTAAATTATGTGCAGATTTTAGAGAGTTGCAGATTTTAGGGTTGCGGATTTGAGGGAGCCTACTGTATACCCTATGTTCTTTCCTCTGTAAACATGTCTTTCTTGGCTGACATTTATAATGAGAAATGTACTTTAGTACATGTCAAGTCATTCCATTTATATATTACTCATTCATTTATTTCATTCATATGGGACTTAATTAGAGCATATAAATATCAATAGTTACTTTATTTACAGTCTAATATAAAAGGTTCACTTACCTTTATAATAGAAGATCGGTTTTAGTTTAGGTCATTGTCCTATAATTTATACATTTAGACTTTATTTCATAATTAATTCATATCTCCCTGTAGACTTGTTTCCCACACATCTATCGAACACAATCGCTGATATCTAGTGTAGTTTTTCATTTGGACATGAGGCGGCGTGTTGACTGGAGTCGATGATGTCATTGCTTTTGCTAACTGACATAACGATCTCGTTAACCATTATTGAATTAAAGGTTGCAATTCTTTGTGCTGGAAGTTCTGTCTGTGTGGATGAGGTAAAGCAGTGGTGGAGCATTTCTATGGATAGCATCATCATGAAGGTTTCTTTTTAAGATCACTCACATCGAGTGTAATACTGAGGAAACCCCCTAAATACAAAACAGGCTTGTGCTAGAATTTGTTTTTCCATTCCATTAAAGCTGGCAGTATCCAGAAATGTTGGAGTGCAAATTTGCTTTGATTTGATTTCACTTTATACAATGTATCAGGATATTTCTTGTCAGCAATGGAGAATGGAGGAAGTGACAGCAGCCTGCTTGTAGAGCGGTCATTGATCTCATAATATTGTTGATCTTCGGCAGTGGTTCTTCTGTTTCTTTATGATGTGCATGATGTGGAGTACTTGTGTTAATACAATTGAAAGAACTTTGCTCTACTTTGGACTCTGTTCTACTATTTCTTTTTGGATAATACTTATGATTGAGTTTTTCCCTGGTTTATCTGAAGTTAGATCTGTGGACTCAGTGGACAAGTATATATATTTTGAACATTTTAAATTAAATATTTTTCATGTATATAAGCTACAAGCTCCGGTGCACCTAAAACAATTGTGATATTTTTGTCTATTCATAAATTCAGGACTCATGAACCTTTTTGTTTGTTAAATAGATAAATTTGATTTTATTTAGTAGTGAGTACTTTTATTTTTACAATATAATAATCTGCTTAATAGAGTTATTTAAAGAAAGACTATATTTTTGTTTAAAGAGGACATGTTATTTTATTTCTATGTGTATTATATTTATGTTTATTTTATCTTTTGAACTAATAAATGTTAATTGTTGATTATAATTTGTATGTCATATTCTTTCATTTAGTTTAAGATTATTTTTTGCTTTTACTTTAAAGGACAATATTTGGTATTCATTTAACTAAACTTTTTCTCAGAATATACTTAATTAAAATATGTTTAATGACTTTGGGGTTATAAAACAGCTTGAATTGCTTCTGCTGTTACAGTTCTGCTATCTTTCTAACCTCGGTGGGATTATGTTACTAATCTCAACACTTTTGACAATATTTGCTTTTTTTCATGGAAAAAAAAAAGTTAGAATAATAAAAATTGTTTTTTTCTTAAAATTTTCTGCAAAGTCCATAACATATTCTGTGCATGACATGCACGTTTACATCTATATTATACAATTCTTCTCTACATAAGTAAGTCATGTGATATAAAGAAATTATACTTATTTGCTTATAATGTGTCAGGGTTGTTTGGTTTAAACCACGCTGGTTTAAACCGTGGTTTAAACCATGGTTTAAACCAAGTGGTTTTTTTAAAAAAACCATGCTGGTTTTTTTTAATTTGGTTTTTTTCCCTATTCCCTAATGTTTTCATTTATTTTACACATTATTAAAATGTGCAAAATCAAAGTTATGGAGTAGCTACAAGCAAAGCTAAAGACAAATTTTTAAAGTGACAAACATCTTTAATCAATCTAATTTTCCTTACTAGCTATAAATTGACATGGCAAAATATTTTTGTACAGTGAACTGTGGAGGATAAAAAAAGGTAGTTAATTTTAATTATTTTTTAAACCTTTTATTTTTTTAAAAAATGCAAAAATGGCGTATGCCAGCCAAAAATGCAATTTTACTGCTTAGATAGCTTGATTATGATTTACTAAGGATTGCATCATGTATCAAAGCATCAATATTCAATAATGACATAATCATAAGTCATTCTTTCCATTGGTTACGCTTGTTCTGTATGCTAATGAATGATTGGCTATGAATTTTCTCTGTTCCATAGCTATTGGTTTTAGTAAGCTTTGGTTTTTCTTAGATTGGATTTGCAGTTTTTACATTATTTTTTTCTGTTTCTAGTTACTTTGTATTGTGTTTTATTTTAAGAAAGCTACTTATATATATTGAAATAAAAGAATGTCTAAAACTAGAAGAAAGGAAAATATAATCTGATTTTCATTTGAGGGAATAAGAAATACATCAAAAACATGTTTAAGAGACAAATGTAAAAATTCCATGCAATGTAAATGCTGTCAAATTAGCTCTTCCTTATAATACTAGGTGTGATTCATTTTCAGATGCTTTAGATGTTTACCTTAAAAATTGCCCCACTTTACTTAAAATTTGTGTAGAAAATAGGAATGTTATTGATAAAAATATTCAAAAGCTCGTATCTAATTTTTATTTTAAGAGAAATGTTGAAGATATATTTAAACTGTTAAATTCTATTGCAGTTGCCCTGGAAAATATCTAAAGTAATAAGTTCCATTACTATTGCAGTTTATAATTGGACAGGTCTTCAAAAAATATTAAGAGAAAAAAAAAATGTAAATAAAGAAGTCTCATAGTTTTTTAGTTCAGGTATAAAATAGCCCTAACACCCATGCCTTTTTAGGTATACATTCTTGAACCACAATACAGTCAAAGTGAACTATGTGAACAAGAAAAAAAGGATACATTAAATTTTACAAAACAAAAATATCCATGTAACTCGATGCTTGCACAAATAATAAAATTTAATGCTAAATCTTCACCTTTTGAAGAACAAAGAAACAGAAAAAATAAAGTTTGTATTTAAATAATAATAATAATAATAATTTTTCTAAGCCTATGTCTCAATTTGTGTAAGCATTACATTCGTTGATGTATCAAGTAAGTCAATACACATGTATTTTTTAGCATTAATAAAATGCATATTGATATTTTTTAAGTAAATATATGTAGTAAGAGATTAATAATCCTTTGTTGATGTTAATACTGTAAATAATTTCTAAATTATGCACAAGAAAATGTTTTCTATTTCAGCTTTTTTCTGTTAATTTAGTAAAATATATTTGTTTGCTATGTTCTTCATTATCAACCTGCATATAATTATTTCTTAAATCATTATCTAAAAGGTTTATATAAGTATACTAATAAATTAACAGTTTTTTTTTTTTTTCACACAATGAATATTTCCCTACAGAAACCTAAACTTATAAGATTAAAACTTATAAGATTTAATTATAAATTTTTATGCTTTAGTTATTTAATTATCAAAAAAAATAAATACTAATGTGAATGTTTAACATTCATTAACTATTAATTATAAAAAATCCTCACGACTTTCTAAAACTCAAGTTATTTTTCTTGCAAATGCTATTTAAATAATGATTTGAAAAAAACCTGGTTTAAACCAAAAAAACCTGGTTTAAACCAAAAAAACCCAGTTTTTTGGTTTTTTTCAAAAAAACCGGTTTTTATACCAACCCTGTAATGTGTGGAGTTAACCTTCTGGATCCCAAACCGCCCGAGATATTTTAATTCGTATATTTCAGTTCCCACCAGAAAATTAAAACAACAATATTTGCTTTAATCAATAACAGAACATTCCGTATTTAAATAAAGCGAAATTAGCCATTGAATTTTTCTGGTGTGAAATGAACTACATAATTTCTAGAATGTGTTCTAGCATGGGAATTAAAGGGTTAATCATTAGAAAGCATTGTAAAATGTTGCAGTTGAAATTCCAACTGATGTTGCAAACCAATGAACCAAACAGGGGTCGATACAGACAAAATTTGGGGCCTATTTAGGGCCCCTTCACAAAAATAAATTTATTAAAATGGGCCCCTTCACAAAAATAAATTTTAATAAAATAGGCCCCTTCACATAATTCTTATCCACAAAAACTTATTTTTATTATTTTGTTAGATTTTAAAATGTGTAACTTGTACATAAAACCAGTCCTTAAGAAACAAAAACTTTAGAAAAGGGTTTAAAGAAGTTAGTTTTTGTTAATAAATACTTGGTTCGAACTTAAATCACTAGATTTCAGCTGTCGTCGCAAAATGTTGTTTTTCACAAAAATATAATAAAATTCACAAAAATGTAGTGAAATTTACAAAAGTAACTGCTACTTTTCACAAAATGGGCCCCAAGAAAAATAACCTGCATCGACCCCTGCCAAAACTGATTCCTGACTTTGGCCAAACTGCTATCTGTGCAAAATAGAAATCAGCTGATTCAGTGATAATTTGGGCATGGTTTGTTGTAATCCACATAGCAAAAATAAATTCACCTTTCCATATTTATGTATACAATGACATAAGTATATCTTCTAATCTATGACTTAATCAAGTGATTTAAATCGAGATAATATAAATTAAGGAAAATAAGTTGAAACTTGTATGAATGAATATAATAAAAAAAAAAAACTTCCTTAAAACACCATCAAAAATTTTTAAGTACTAGGCCTTTTGAAAGAATTGAGTCTTTCTTCATCAGGCACAAAGAAGATGTGTATCTATTGTTAAAGCAGAGTATAACTGAAATGAAAAGATTAGGGGAAGTGAAACAAGTTGAAGGAACATTCAATAGGAAAACAAAAGATAGCAGCCACCATTTTGAACTTTGAAAATGATCGCCAAAGAATTGTTTGCAAGCTTGGTAGACATTGTTCATTAAAGTTATGGGAGTAGGGAAAGTAGCATTTCCCCAGCATATTTTTTTTTCTATACTGTCTTTGCATCACATTTCAGCAGAAATGAATTTACAGAAGAACGCTTTCTGAAAAGACTGTTTATTAAACTAAGGGAAGGCATTGTTCAAATTTTCTTCAAGTCTATTGTGATTTTCTTCTGTGTACCTGCAGCTGACAGACTGACATCAAACAAATGAGGAGGTGTAGAACAGCTTCAGGTACCATCTGATTCCATGGTTTAATTTTCTTTTCAATGAATGACTTACAAAAGGAAATGACTCACTACCACATACCTTGTTTATGCTTTATACTACAGTTGTTTGCAACTAAATTTCTGAAATGTTTTTTAACTGTGCAAATCATTAAAATTTTGTTAGTTTTGAATCTTTTATGGAAAATTATATTGAACAGAAGGGATTTCAGGTATACAGATTTATATTTAGGCAGATAAGTTTCCTCTTGCACATCTTGAAATTAAGTCTAATGTGACTCCATCTTATCGGAAACTGATAAGATTGATGGGTTTGCCCCCAAATTTGTTACATTTTATTTTATTATATATATCTATATTATAAAGGCCAAATGTATCTGTGCGTAACACATACGTCATTTTGCGAATGGCAACACTTCCAAATTTTAAATGAAATTTCAGTATTGCAATTTTTGCTACTACAAATTTTTATACTTCTAAATATCGCACATTTTCAATTTTTACACCATCGTGTAGGAAAAAAAATGCACTTTTAAATGAAATTCGTTTGAAAGCTGTATCTTAATTTGTTTTTGAAATATTAGTTTTTAATACCGCTTTTCTAATCGTGGCAACATTTCTATTAAAAGCGAAGGAAAAAGGGAAGAAATTGATTACTGTATTTTTATGTTGCCATTTTCTCATTAAAAGGAAAAAATTGAAATTGAAATATCTTCTGTTATAAAACCAAAGGAATTTTGATTTCATTTACAAAATTTGATTTACACGTAAAAGAATATCAACAGTTTAATATCTGTTTCAGCTAATAGCATTGAGACTTCAAGTTTTGAATAAAAATGATCAAATTAAAATGCCGATTTTTTCTGAAAAGGTGAATACAGATATGAAAGGCGCATTTGTAAATTTTGATATGATGAAAATGATGCCGGATTTAGATTTCATGGGAAAAAAATTCTATGATTGAATCAAAGTTGAATAAATTTTGCTTTTTTCATTTTGGAATACTAGCATAAGAACCTAAATCGATAACAGATCTTTATTATTTTTTACTACTGTTTACATGTACGATTAAAATTTAATTTTAACAATTTCTGCAACTGAGTTTTATAGAAATAGTATTTTGTTAATTTGATGTTAAATATCGTTTGTTTAAGAGTTAGACTTAACAATATAAAATGCATTTTTTACTATAACTAATTTTGTAGGTTTATTATAAATCAATGAAACAGTTCCTTTTTAAACATTTTCTTTCGTCCAAATTCGACGGGTTTTACCTTGTACTAATAAACGAACAAATCTTTCTGTGTGTGTTTGTGATGGCTAGCAAAATCTCAATTGTAGATATATTGTAGAATTTTTCCCAGTAAATCTGATTGAATATCAAAGTCATCTGCAGTGTGTGAATGGAAGTTTGAACTCAAAGCACCATATTTGGCATCTTAACTTGCTTTTGGCAATTAATTTTTATAAAATAAAAAGAAAGGAAAAAATACATATAATACAATTTTTTGTGGCAAATTTGAGCAGTTTTCTAACTTTGGTCTATAAGGTTATAAAATGTACCAGGTCTCAATTCTGAATGTAAGTTCTCCAAAAGTACAATCACTTTTAGTAAAGCTCGCTCTCGCTCCTAGCATTGGGGTCTGGTGCATTTTGTAACCCTGTAGGCCAAGTTTCAAGAGATAAATCCCTTGTAAGGTAAGGTCTTTCTTTCTTTCTTTCTTTTTTTTAACTCAAGAGTTTGAAGTGTAAATAGGTAATTATTTTTTACTTTATATTTTTTCTCTTCTCTTTCTCTCTTTTTTTATATTCTTTCTCTCGCTTTACTTTTTGTATTTTTGCTTTGTATTTCTTCCATAAGCTGTTCTATTTCTGTATAAAATATTAATTTTTATTATGCCTGAGTATATTTTTTTTTAAAAAAATGAGGTTATTTTTCTAATATAAGGGCATTGGTGAGATAAAGAAAATGGCCTTGCTGATATTAGGAAATTAGACAAAATTTTTGGGAGGAATTTATTCACTTTTTCATATACATGTCACTATGTGGGTTTTCTTCAGCAGAAAGCTTTGTCTTTGTTTAGTAGAATATAATTTTAAAAAATCAGATAAAAAAAAAAATCTATTTTTATCATTTATATCACTTATTTACTTTTAATTATGCTGTCATTGCCTAAAATAACCATACGTCATATGTTAACAGTCATTATATATTGCTCTCTTTTAGGGTTTTCTCACTCTGCTTACACATTCGGTATAGAAAGTCACATCAGTCAGTCGAATATTAATGGGGCCTTGGTTCCTCCAGCTGCACTCTTATCAATCATACAGAAGGGCTTACAATATACTGAAGCTGAAATCAGCATTGGTGAAGTAAGTAAATTAATTTAGTACAACATAATTACAGGCTTTTCACATGTAACATTATTAGTTAAGGAGGAAGGAGAGTGTCTGGCCCCTAATATCGTAAGAATTTCTCTTTTCTGGGTGTCTGTTTTTCAAATAGCAAGTTTTTTTTTTAATGAAAATTATTTTGAGCCCTGTCCCAAGTACTAACATAAAAATAGAGTCCCTGTTGAATACATTACATCTGTCTTTTTAAAAATCAAACAATTATATTTCCAATCAGAAATTTACATAATTAACGAAATTAAGTAAATTGCAAATAAAAATCTCATATAATGTTAATGTCAACACTTTTAATTAAAAAAAAATTCTGGTTCAAGGTATTTTTTCTTAACTTAAAAAAAGCCAGAGATTGGCAGGTATGCTATTGGCTTATATATTTGTAGTTGACATCTACTCATCTTAAACAGACACATACAGACAATTTTTTAAAAAGATTAATATAAATGAGAAAATAAATAATATTGAATTTAGAGAATTAGTTCTATCAACCTTAATTTCTTGCCCAGTTTCACTGAAATCAGGCTATGTGTAATTGAAGAAGTTGGTAGAAAATTATAGAATTGATGATCAGCTCTTGGTATTAAATTTTGTGTTCATAACTCTGAAAAGTCTTTTTCCTTTTTAGAAATTCTTAGCCTCTGCTTTACAGAGGGAAAATTTTATTTTATTTTCCCTTTCATTGTCTAATCATTTTGTGGCAGCACACACATTTAGAAAGAGGATTTTTTACAATTTTTTAGAAAAATTTATTTCACCTTCTGGGCTGAAGAATTCTTGCATTTAAGCCTAATTCTTGTAAAAAATTAATATTTCTATGAAACTTTTTGAAACTTCACATACATGAAAGCATAAATTATCGATATATTCAGGCAAAAAAGATCTCAATATTTTAATATAAAAATTATTTTTTGAATAATATATTTTGCATATTATTAATCAAGTTTTTAGTTAAAAAAATAATATGATTGAAAAAACGTATGTGTTTTTAATGTATCGATATATGAAATGTTTTTCTAATACAGTAAAATCCTAGTTATCAGAAAAGCATGAGACCAAAGCATTTTTGGTTAACCAGAGTTCCATAGAAATTTTCATATAACTGGTATTCCAAGGCGTGTGGTTAAAACTTCTTTGATAAAAAGCTGTGTTTGTAATTTAGAAAATAGTTGTTGTAGAAATGTTACCGTATTCAAAGCAACCTGAAATTGAAAAACAAAAAATCGCAACTTTGAAGAAAAAAAAAAAGTTGTATGTGTCTATCTAATAAAGTGCAAAAATTACACAATGGACCAAATAGTAAGTTGACTCTGTTTATTTCGTAAAGAATATGCTTTTTTAACACTATTTCAATCAGTGTGCAATAATACCCTTTTGAAAGTTTTGATTTTTACTGATTTTGCTTCTAATTTTTAAAGCTAATATGCAGTAGACTCCCTCAAATCCGCAACCCTAAAATCTGCAACACTCTAAAATCCACAAATTTACAGATGTAAACAATGAAACATTCAGCTTTGATGTAGGGTTAAAATTTGACTTTATTTTTATATGAATTCCATAAATATTTTAATTTGTAATTTTCATTAATATTACTGAATTCATGCGTTTTCATGAAGGAAGAATAAATTTATTTTGGAATAAATTAAGATATTGTTACGAATTTTGTATATAGTTAGTGTTTGTACTGTAAAATAATGTAAATAATCTTATTAAGCTCCATTTCTTTACTAATATTAGTTTTTGTTACATTGTCTCTGTTATCAAGCAAACTTGTCTATTATTTTCAGTGAATGTCTATGGCAGCTTTGCGAAATATTAGAGATATCGCCAAGTTGGCGTCACTTTTGGCGACTAATTTTGGTCACCAAATTTGGCGATATATCGCCAAGTTGGCGACAAACTTGGCGATTGTTGGCGATGGTACCCCTTTACTCTCTATGGTACCCCCCCCTTTAGATATGCTGATACATTGAATGTTGTTCCATGGTTTTCCAGATTTTTCTAGAAGGTTGTAGAAATTTTCACCGCATGCTGTGAGCCTATATAAGGAGAGCAATACGAGCTGCTGTGGTTATTATTTATCAGTCAGTCATTGAGTGAACAAGGCATTTGTTAAGCAAGTTTGCTTGAGTTTCATTTATGTTGTTTTGAATGTTATTAAGTGTTGAGACATTGTATAAAGAGTCTCTGGGATCTAAAGCTGTACTTTTACGATAGATTTGAGCAGTTATTTTTGAATATCTAGTAATATTTGTGAGTTTTGAAGACTTTGTTGTTCTGAGGATCTGTAAATAAATTATTTTCTACTTTTCTAAGAAACAAGAGTTTGAAGTTATCTAACCATAAGATCAAAAGAACCCTATATACGCTGCAACATTTGGTGTCAGGAGTCGGAATCTTATGGCGAAAACAAGAACAATGGACGGACAGCTGAAAGAACTGTTAGAAGCTATTAAAGGATTAAGGACAGAGCTGACCAATAAAATCGACAAAGGCCAAGTAGAGTTATCAAAAGGCCAAGAAGAGTTGGCTGAAAAAATGTATAAAGCCCAAGAAGAGTTGGCGGAAAAAATGAATAAAGGCCAAGAAGAGTTGACTGAAGAAATGAGAAGAAGCCAAGAGAGAATGGAAGAATTAAAGGAGGAAGTCAATAAAAGCCAAGAAGAAATGAAGAAAACTTTGGAAGATAAGTTCTCGTCGGTAGAGAGAAGAATAGATTCGGTAGAAGAGAAAATTCAGAATGAAGTTAGTAATGTTGAAGAGAAAATGGAAAGGAAAATGGCGGAAGTAGGAGAGAAAATTCAGAATGAAGTTTGTAACGTTGAAGAGAAAATAGGTGAAGTAGATGAAAAGCTAAATAAAAAAGTACAAGATCTTGAGAAGAAGCTTTCAGCGTCCAGTGGTAATTATGAAGAATTTAGGAATCCGACTGCTTCTCCCGTGCACATCAAGCTGTCGACATACGACGGAAAGAGTTCCTGGCAAGTTTATAAGACCCAATTCACCATTGTAGCCGAAGCGAACAAATGGAGTGACGAGGTAAAAGCTTGTCAATTGGCAGCGTCTTTGAGAGGAGAAGCCGCCAACATGCTGCAAACTTTGCCCGATATGATGCAACTCAATTTTGAGACTCTAAGTTGTGCACTTGAAATGAGATTCGGCGAAAAATTCTTCAAAGATTATGCGAGAATACAAATGAAGAGCCGCCATCAAAAGTCGAATGAAACCCTTCAAGAGTCTGCCTCGGAAATAGAACGTCTGGCAAATTTAGCATTCATTGACTGCCCAACAAATGTACGGGAGATGCTCTCACTGCAGTACTTTGTAGACAGAATAAAAGATCCAGAAGTGCAGAGAGCGGTACGAATGGCAGATGTGCAGGATTTAAAGGCTGCATTACTATATGCCTTAAAGTTGGAAGCAGCCACACAAGCCAGCCGAAGAGATCGTCATTCAGTCTGAGGGGCAACAGTGAACAAAAGCTCAGACACTGAGAGCGACGTCTTGAAAGAAATTAGGAAAATTTATCAAGAGATTGAAGCTTTAAAATATGGAAGAACAAGTTCAAGAAGACAGAATCTCACATGCTGGGGATGCGGTGATACAGGACATCTCCGAAGAAATTGCCCCAAAATCCACGAACGTGAGATAAATTCAAACAGTCATCAGGGAAACTAAATTTTGGCCATCTCGCGGGGCCGAGGTTGCCAGAGAATGAAAAGCCCCATCTGAAGATCCTCCAGATATCAAAAATGAGTGGCGGTGATAATGAATTATATGTGATAGGCTTTATTAACGGAATTCAGTGCCGTATGATTGTCAATACAGGAGCCAATGTTACAATAATAAGAGAAGATTTGGCTCGGAAATTGAAATGTAAACTCATCTGGACTCCACCATGCGTTACCCTGCAAACTGTGACGGGCGACAAGATAGGCATATATGGTAAGGCAAATTTAACCATCAACTTTGGAGGAACGAAATATCACCATACGGCATATGTGGCTAACATAACAGATCCTTGCTTAATCGGACTAGATTTTCTGAAGAAGTTTGGCTTCAAACTTGATTTCAAAAATAACAAAATGCTCTCAAAATTTGAAGAAACAAGTCTTTTTGGATTAAATAACGAAATTGAATGCAAACAAATAGTAATAGCCAAAGAAGACATCCATCTAGATCCAAGAACAGAATTTTTAGTTCCTGCTGTAATCAAAAATGAAGCTAATTATCGATTTGGCCATATAGATTATCCTGAAGACAATAGTACACAAGCAGGAGTATTGGTGGCTTCTTCTGTAGTAGACCTCTTGAGAAAGACCATTCCAGTCAGAATTGTTAACATCAGTGATAAGACGAGGACTATCAAGAAAGGAGAGGTGATAGCATCGTGTGCTCCTGTGACGTGCATAAGTCAAAATTCCAGTCACTCCGAGAAATCTTCAGATAATTTAGTCAAGGATTTGTTACAAAATACAGACTTAGATCCAAATCAAAGGGATGCTGCGGAAAGTTTAAATAGCGAATTCCAAAGTTTATTTTCCCAAACATCTGAAGACTTTGGACGAACTAAAATGGCACAACACCGAATTGACACGGGAGATCACTCTCCTATTAAACAGCACCCTAGACGATTACCTTTTGCCAAGCAAGAAGAGGTGCAGAATTTAATTAAGGATATGGAAGAAAATGACGTCATCAAACCATCGACAAGTCCATGGGCGTCTCCCATTGTATTAGTAAGAAAGAAGGATGGTTCTACAAGAATTTGTGTAGACTACTGCCGACTGAATGACGTCACCAAAAAGGATAGTTACCCTCTGCCAAGGATTGACGACACTCTCGACACACTTGCGGGCAACACTTGGTTCTCGACTTTAGACCTGAAGAGTGGTTACTGGCAGGTAGAGATCCATCCCGACGACCGCGAGAAGACTGCCATCACAACGGGACAAGGATTATGGCAATTCAAGGTAATGCCTTTTGGTCTATATAGCACCTGCAACTTTTGAACGCCTTATGGAAACGGTTCTCCGTGGGCTGTCATATGAAGCATGTCTTGTTTATTTAGATGATATCATAATCATAGGAAAATCTTTTGATGAACATCTGAACAACCTCAGGCGGGTGCTACAAAAATTAAAGGAAGCTAATTTGAAGTTAAGCCCTTCGAAGTGCAGTTTGTTTCGAAATGAAGTCAAAAAACGGCTATTACATCATCGCAAGATCCGTGGAGTGACGAGAGCCTGCGTGAAGATCAATTTGCTGATCCTGAAATTAAGCCAATTCTAGAGCTGAAAGCGGAGTCCAACAGGAAGCCCAGCTGGCAAGACATGGCCCATTACCATCCTACGACTAAACGTTATTTGGATCTCTGGGATTCCTTACATTTGAAGAACGGCATCTTGTACCGAAAATGGGAGTCTGACGATGGAAAGACATGTAGATGGCAACTACTACTCCTTAAGTCGAGAACTTCTATGGTCCTTCGAGAACTGCATGGTAGTCCGACAGGAGGTCATTTTGGTGTAATGAAGACCCTGCAAAAGGTTCGAGAGCGTTTCTACTGGAATAATGTTCGCAGTGATGTAGAGAAGTGGTGTCGAACTTGTGACACCTGTGTAGCACGTAAAGGTCCAAAGAGGCGCACCCGTGGACGATTGCAGCGTTATAATGTAGGAGCTCTTTTCGAACGAATTGCTCTAGACATCCTGGGTCCTCTTCCTAGAACATCTGATGGCAATAAGTACATCCTCGTTGTCATGGACTACTTCACCAAGTGGCCTGAAGCCTACTCCATACCTAATCAACAGGCGGTAACCGTAGCAGAGATACTGGTTCAACACTGGGTTTCCAGATACGGAGTTCCTCTTCAAATCCATTCCGATCAAGGAAGAAACTTTGATTCGGCTGTGTTTAAGGAATTGTGTGGACTACTCGGCATGGACAAAACTCGAACAACACCTCTACATCCTCAATCGGACGGCATGGTGGAGCGTTTCAATCATACCATCCTAAATAGCCTCTCTCTCCTGGTGTCTCCTGTCTTGGACACATCATTTCAGCGGAAGGAGTTAGGACTGATCCAGAGAAGATATCGGCTGTGAAAAATTGGAATCGTCCAGCAGATGTTCACCAGCTTCGGAGCTTTCTCAGATTATGCACCTATTACAGAAAATTTGTCAAAGGCTTCTCGATGATTGCAAGACCACTTCATAAATTAACAGAAGCCAATCAAAAATTTATGTGGACACAGGAATGTGACGCTGCTTTCGAAAAGCTTAAGGAGGCCTTAACATCCACTCCAATTCTGTCATTTCCTCAAATCGATAAACAGTTTATACTTGATACGGATGCAAGTAACGAAAGCATTGGCGCTGTACTGTCCCAGGAAATCGACGGCTAGGAGCGTGTTATTGCCTATATCAGCAAGTGCTTATCAAAGGCAGAGCGAAACTACTGCGCAACAAGAAAAGAGCTTCTTGCTGTAGTGAAAGCCATAGACCATTTTCATCATTATCTTTACGGTTGAAAATTCCTGATCCGAACTGATCATGCTTCTCTAACTTGGCTATTGAATTTTAAGAACCCTGAAGGCCAGATAGCCAGGTGGATACAAAAGCTTCAAGAGTACGATATGGAGATACGCCATCGAAAAGGCTCATCACATGGAAATGCAGATGCTCTCTCAAGAAGACCCTGCTCAGAGAATTGTAGATACTGCGACCGGGTTGAGAAGAAATTTAATGTCAACGGTCCTATAGTAAGACAAGTTACAACTGGGTCTACATCATCATAAGATCCGTGGAGTGACGAGAGCCTGCGTGAAGATCAACTTGCTGATCCTGAAATTAAGCCAATTCTAGAGCTGAAAGCGGAGTCCAACAGGAAGCCCAGCTGGCAAGACATGGCCCATTACCATCCTACGACTAAACGTTATTCGGCTCTCTGGGATTCCTTACATTTGAAGAATGGCATCTTGTACCGAAAATGGGAGTCTGACGATGGAAAGACATGTAGATGGCAACTACTACTCCCTAAGTCGAGAATTTCTATGGTCCTTCGAGAACTGCATGGTAGTCCGACAGGAGGTCATTTTGGTGTAATGAAGACCCTGCAAAAGGTTCGAGAGCGTTTCTACTGGAATAATGTTCGCAGTGATGTGGAGAAGTGGTGTCGAACTTGTGACACCTGTGTAGCACGTAAAGGTCCAAAGAGGCGCACCCGTGGACGATTGCAGCATTATAATGTAGGAGCTCTTTTCGAACGAATTGCTCTAGACATCCTGGGTCCTCTTCCTAGAACATCTGATGGCAATAAGTACATCCTCGTTGTCATGGACTACTTCACCAAGTGGCCTGAAGCCTACTCCATACCTAATCAAGAGGCGGTAACCGTAGCAGAGATACTGGTTCAACACTGGGTTTCCAGATACGGAGTTCCTCTTCAAATCCATTCCGATCAAGGAAGAAACTTTGATTCGGCTGTGTTTAAGGAATTGTGTGGACTACTCGGCATGGACAAAACTCGAACAACACCTCTACATCCTCAATCGGACGGCATGGTGGAGCGTTTCAATCGTACCATCTTAAATAGCCTCTCTCTCCTGGTGTCTAGAGACCAACAGGACTGGGACAAGAAATTGCCTCTTTTCCTGCCTGCCTACAGGACTCGACGGCCTACAGGACCAGTGGCCATTCATGAGGCCACTGGTTACTCCCCTTCTCAAATGCTCTTTGGTCGTGATCTTCGTCTGCCTGCGGATCTTTTGTTTGGCCATCCTCCTAACGCTCCTTTGTCACCTGAAGAATACGTGGATGGACTCCAGGCACGGATTGAGGAGGTTCATTGTCTAGCGAGGAACCGAATCGGACTGGCATCAGAAAAGATGAAGACACGGTACGACATAAAGACAACTGGACATGAGTTCAACGAAGGTGACAAAGTTTGGTTGTGGAATCCCATACGTCGTAAGGGACTGTCGCCAAAACTACAAAGAAACTGGGACGGTCCTTACACAGTCGTCAACAGGCTGAATGACGTCGTCGTACGCATACGAAAATCGCCACACACAAAGCCCAAGGTCGTACAATATAATCGGCTAGCCCCTTATTTTGGCCAAAGTGATTAGAAATTCAAAACTAGAATTTCAGACCATGGTCATGAAAGTCACTTTTTGTAAATGTGTAAATAGTAATTAGTTCTTATTTATGTAAATATTATTATTATTATTATTATTATTTATTTATTTGTTTGTTTATTTATTTTATGTGTTTTCCTCTAACTCAAGGATTGCACTGCCCAGGACGTGCAGTCTTTGAGGAGGGGGTAGTGTTACGAATTTTGTATATAGTTAGTGTTTGTACTGTAAAATAATGTAAATAATCTTATTAAGCTCCATTTCTTTACTAATATTAGTTTTTGTTACATTGTCTCTGTTATCAAGCAAACTTGTCTATTATTTTCAGTGAATGTCTATGGCAGCTTTGCAAAATATTAGAGATATCGCCAAGTTGGCGACTAATTTTGGTCGCCAAATTTGGTGATAAACTTGCCGATTGTTGGCGATGGTACCCCTTCACTCTCTATGGTAACCCTCCCTTTAGATATGCTGATACATTGAATGTTGTTCTGTGGTTTTCCGGATTTTTCTAGAAGGTTGTAGAAATTTCCACCGCATGCTGCGAGCCTATATAAGGAGAGCAATATGAGCTGCTGTGGTTATTATTTATCAGTCAGTCATTGAGTGAACAAGGCATTTGTTAAGCAAGTTTGCTTGAGTTTCATTTATGTTGTTTTGAATGTTATTAAGTGTTGAGACGTTGTATAGAGAGTCTCTGGGATCTAAAGCTGTACTTTTACGATAGATTTGAGCAGTTATTTTTGAATATCTAGTAATATTTGTGAGTTTTGAAGACTTTGTTGTTCTGAAGATCTGTAAATAAATTATTTTCTACTTTTCTAAGAAACAAGAGTTTGAAGTTGTCTAACCATAAGATCAAAAGAACCCTATCTACGCTGCAACAATATTGCTGATATCACTTTTAATCACAATCTTTTTACAAAATATGTTTGTGTATTAACCAAATTTTTTTATTATTAAGTCTAGCTAAACTTGAAGTAAAACTTCCTTATTTTATGATTTTGATGTGAATTAGTAATGTATCTTTATAAAGCAAATTTTATATCAAAAATGCATCTTATCTATATAATAAATACTTAATCATATATTATTGACTATTAACTTGACCTTTGCTTTTAATATTTTAATCATGTCAAAAATCATCTAAATTTTTATTATTTTAGTTTATTGCTTATTTTAATGTTTTATTATATTGTAAATCTTCACAATAGTTTCAATTTAACTGTTAATTACATTCAAATTACTGTTTAAAAAATGTAAACAAAGCAATGACCAGAAATCTGCAAAATTTTAAAATCTGCAAAACCTCTGGTTCCAAGCTGTGTGGATTTGAGGGAGTCTACTGTATATTAAAATAAAAATAATACTGCCCAGTTAAACTGATGGCATTGAGCTCACAGGCTACGCATACTAATTGTACATTACAGCCTTATATTTTCAAGGGTTAATTCCGTTCGAAAAAGAAATTAAGAAGGGGAAACAGCTCTCCCCTTTCCCCTTTTTATACTTAATCATTGAACCTCCTAAACTATCAAGGACATGCTTTATCATATAAAAAATCTATATCCAAAATTCAGAGAAAATCGGATAATTCTTAATAAAAACCCATTTAGCATTTGTATAATTTAAGAGGAGTTATCCCCCTCTTTTATACTTAACCATTAAACTTCCAAAACTATTCAGAGATTTGAACCAAATCTGACAATTCTGCTTGAAAAACCCATTTATATAAATTAAGGGGAGGGGCATTAGAACCCCCTTTCCCCCTGTTTATACTTATTCAATGAACATCAATAACAGTCACGGAATCGCCTCATCAGAATTCATCCTATATCTAAATTTTGAACGAAAACTTAATTCTGCATGGAAAACCCGCTTATTTCTATTAAGGGGAGGGGCATGAGCCCCCCGTTCCCCCTCTTATACATATCGAATGAACTCCAAAAACTAATCAGGCAAGTGCCTTGTCAGGATATACCTATATACAAAATTTCAAGTGGATTGAATATTTTTATCACGAGTTATCGCGTTACGTACGAACATACATACAGAACGGGCGGGCACATAAGCTCTCAGGCTATGATAGCCTGTGAGCTAAAAAACTCTTCAACATATTAAAAATGATTCAGAATTGTTTTGAACTAAAACTTACAAGTAAAACAGTAATTGTAAATAAAAATATGTTGAAAAGTATCATTTGACATTGGTTAAAATAGTACTGACAATAAAAGTTTTCATATTTAAAATGGGCTTTTAGAAATATTAAGGTCTTTTGGTTAAGCTGATTTTTGGATAACCAGGATTCGGATAATCGGGGCTTTACTTTATAGAATTATTTTGTTATTCATCCTTAGCAATGTGACCGACAAAGAATTTCATTGCTTGTGTAGAGTTAAGAGAGTTGAAAATAATGAAGTATAATTTTTCTTTTCTAGAATTTTTGCACAACATTCGTGTTTTTTCTCTTTAATCAGATAGACTGTCTCATTGATTAGGCAACAACTTTCTTACATTTTGCAATTGCGTACCCTTCAACCTTTAACCTATTGACCTTATTGATATTTTTTCTCCAGGATTTGACTTGTAGCATTTGTTAGGCTCAATAATTTCCTTTAAGCATAATCATGCAAACTGCTAATTTTGTAACATTAGCTGAATAGTGATTCAGATCCATATTGTTTTTATTTGTGTAATAGCTATTTGTAGACTCAAATTAATGCTTTTCACAATGTGTTTTCCTGATTATATTCTATTTTTGAGCAGAATTAAAAATACTTTGATTTATAAACTTCATTCTAATGCATTGAAATTTTAAATTTCTAACTTCTGAAAAAAAAAAGTATGAAAACAACTGTCATTTATAACCCAAAAATAATAGTAAATTATTATCAGAACCTCAAAACAATATGTCATTAAATAATAGCTTGATTAGTATAATTGTCATCAAATTTAGAGATGTGTTTCTGAGAAAATTTCTCATTTTTCATAAAATATTTTAATAGAAAATACTTTGTTCATTATAGCATTATTGTATTTTTTTACCAGAACTGTTACAGGTAAATCTTCGTTATATACAGATTCTGTTTTCAGATTTTTTGCTGTGTATATACCATATGTCGCCAGCATGCAATATAAGAAATTGAGCTTATATCAATACACAATAGATCTAAAATATCTATTTTTTATTAATGTAGGATGGCTCTGAAACTCTCATAGAATCTTTATCTCTTATTGATGCTGTAATGCCTGATGTAGTACTCTCACGTCAACAGCAAGCTCACAATAGTAAAAATGCCACTGTAAAAACAGAAAATTCTAATGCAAATGGTGAAGATGGAGGTGAGTATTTTATTTCTAAAATTTTATTTTTAATTGTTGTATTTTTACCTAGGATCTTACTGCTTTATTACTTTGCATTTTAATATTTGCATGTTCTGATTTAGTTTATGTAAAGAGCTATGTTTATTTTTGATAATGCCATATATGTAAGTAATATAAGGATAGGTAACAAGGGAATCGCTCTTAGTGAAGCTCACACCTAGCACTGAGAATTGAGACCTGGTGCTTGTTATATAGCAATTAGCCAAAGTTAGAGAATTGACTGAATTTCCCTGCAAAATTTATACCTATTGTTTATATATTTACATCAACATAATTTTCTGAAAAGGCAATTTATGAGACCACTTATAGGGCTGTTAGAAGTTCTTTTGAAAAAAATACTGTAAAATAGATATTAATAAAAATAAAATATTTAGAAAAAAGTTTAAAATGCCTTCAAAAACATATAAATTTTATTTTGAAAAAATATAACATCATAACTGAATTTTTGGCAGTGCAAAATTAGCTTTATTCTAATAACTGTAGAAATTTTTTTTCGACAACCTTGAACATATGTCATTGCCCTGCTGCATTTAGTATTCTACTATAGAATTTATAGTCCAACCTGATTTTCTCTCAATTTAAAAATTTGCTTTATGGTGATCTGATTGGGACAATCAACTTTTACAAAAAGGCATAATACTTAGTGCAACATTTTAAACATTCAAAACTTGATTCCATCTGATTTTAAAACAAATTATTTGCTTATATTAGTTTTCTAAAAAAAAAAAAAAAAAAAAAAAAAAAGGGGGGGGGAGGGGAAAGATTTAGGCAAAAATATATACAATATCATTTATACATTTATTATTCATTGTCTTTTAAAAAATAAACAAATTCAAGGCTATTTATTGTTATATATTTTTGATATATTTTGTTTGTTATATAATTTAACCAAAAGAAAAATAATCTGATTCAATTATAACATTTGTAATATGCATATACAGTAGAAGCTGATATAATGCGGTTGTTGGGCGACATGTTTTATACCCACATTATAATTTAACCACGGTATATCGGAATGGTGTCAAAGAAATGATACAAAATGATGAAAACACTTATCTGCTTTGAGAAATGTAATTAACTTTATCATTCATTGAACATAAACTTAATCTCACATTGTCTTAAAAAAGTCGGTAAATGTTGTTTGGCAAACTGAGGCATTTTTTTTCCACATATTGTTTCACACTAGCAAGTTGGAGTAAATTAACACAATATGGATTGTCTTGTTTCTCTGTCTACGAAATTACCTTCGTTAAGTATCAAATGACTTCACTGACATGTGGAACATCGTTTTTCATTACCACATCATTTCCATTTCTTCATCATCTTGCTAAGTACAATTTACACCATCAATGATATCCTGATCTGTTATGACCTCTGAAATTGGTTCGCTGTTGTCAATTTCAGTTTAGTCATTTAAATTATCAACAGAGATATCGAGATGCCTAGCATTAACCTCAGGCTCCAAGTCCCTCATTGTGTTTCAATGAAATTTTAAATGCAAAATTTATCTTAAAATTGATCATTTGTTTTCAGGGGACATACTTTTACCTGCGTTAAATCTGAGTTTGCAGTATATCGGACATATGATCATTACTTTTTTATTTTACAAATTCCAAGTACCTACTTGTTTACTTAGAAAATTCTCCTTGTAAAGGTGGTTTTTCTTGTTCAACTAATTATAAATAAAATCACAAATCTATCCTACATGATGATAAATAAGAATGGACATGTACACACAGAAGCTTCAACTTTTTTTTTTTCAGCTTTATGGGAGCAGTAATATAGGAAGAAAATTATTAAAGTTATAATCATATGTTATGTAGGTAAATGTCATACGTGCAAAAATTATTAAAACCTGAAGGTCACCAAGCAGTTTTCACAAACTGTGCCTCACTCCCAGTCCTTTGGAAACATTATGAGTAGGGATAGATTTTTACACAGTACTTGGAGATTGTCACTTCTTTTTACGACTGACATTTTAAATTAGTGATTTGAAGGGGTTATTTACAATGAGTAGCTTTTGATGAGATTGTGAGTTTATATTTCGTTATTTTTTTCCCTTAGATTTTTGATTTAATTTTTTTATTAAAAAATCTTGAGAATTATTAATTTGCATATTGTTATATTTCATTTTTTTCTCCTTTTTTTCAGTAGGTAAAAAATAAAACTTTTAAAATACGATGTTCAATATCACTTTTGTATTACCTTTTTCTGAATAAAGTAATCAAAAAGTTTTAATTTCTTATTTTAGTGCATTATGTTTAACATTATAGTGCACTTATTTTATTTTAACATGTTCAACTGTTTTATTTCATGTCCTTTGTTTTGCAGCCAATCATTCTGAAAGTATGGATGTTGATGCAAGCATAGAGATTCCAAGCAGTCGAGCTACTATCTTAAGGGGCCATGAATCTGAAGTATTTATTTGTGCTTGGAATCCTACATCTGATCTCTTAGCTTCTGGGTAAATTATATAATTTTGATCTCTTATTTTTATCAGTTTATTTATTCACTTTATGATTGTTAATTTTTAATTAATAAGTTTGTATACAATTGAAATAAATTTGTGCTTACTTGTAAAGTGTTCATAATGGGGAGACTATTTTGAAAAATGTAACTGTGTGTTTAATATACATATATATATATATATATATATATATATATATACATATATTACAAATTTAAAAATTTTTCGCCAAAACTAACCTTTATACTATCTTAATTTTCTTATAATAATATTCCGTACTTACTTCAAATTATTAAATTAAAATCTTGTTTCTAAATCTAATCTGTTAATCCTTATGCAGACGATATAAATTCTTAATTTGCCTTAAAAAACATTATTCCAGTATGCGTAAATTTAAAAAGATGGCTCTAAATTAAAAATATTCTTAATTAAAACTTTATTTCTTAATATTCCAAATAAAACTAATTTCTTCTATGTTTTTATCAACCCTTTTTAAGAAAGTCTTATTAAATTTATTCCAAAACCATACCTTTCAAAAAATATCATTATTTTATTTTATCTATTTATTTATTTTTCCTACGTCAACCTTTGATGTGTGCATATTAATAAATTCATTTCTTTTCCTTTTCTCTTAAAATTAATCATTTATAAAAATCGTCTGCGTAAGATATTTAAAATTCTGAGTCAATTATAAATTGGTTGAATAATATTTTTTTTTTAATAAATTTATCGTCTGTTTAAAAATAGCCTCGTAGCTGGACAAGAATTCTGTTTACATAAAAGAATGATGGTTTGAGGTTACAGAATGTTCCAGTACTTTCTTTTTTAGTTTAGAAGGTGGAAGTCTCGAGATGAGAGAGAAGATTTTCTTGGGTTGCTTCTTCGATGAGGACAGCTCGCTGAAATAATGATGGAATTTTTGCAAAAGGAGCTTTTCCTTCCTCATTATTACGAATTTAATAAATGAATTTACAGCAGCCCATGACTAATTATTGGATCTTCTACATTTATTTATTTATTTTGTTTTTTCCCTCGCTTGCCATGACTGCGTGTTTCTTTTTAACCAGTGGAAATAATTCGAGTTCTCCTTAAATCGTCACAACTAATCGAAAAGTCCGACAGGATTATTTATCTGTGCTGCCGTTTTTGGATATTTAAAGAAAATTGCGATGGAACGAAGAAAAGCATGCTATCGCCGAAGTTCGATTGAAGGACATTCTATATGGTATTTTCGGCTTGCTAATGAAATCTGCTGTGGAACGAAATGATGATAGCTTTGTGAACCGCCGATAATCGACTTCTCATGAATGTTTTTGTGCCTAAATCGCCGTAATTTCTTACTTAATTAAAGTAAAAGAAATGCTCTTTCTAAAGAACTTCACAGCTATGCTTGGAAAGAATTAGTACTTGCTTCGAGTCTGATGTGGATTTCCTGACGCTTGATGTTGATCTGTGCACACTAATTTTGATTGAGTATTCATGGTCATAGGAAAATTTTTGAAAATTAATTACTTCAAAGTGCTGAGTATGCGAAAGGTATTTGATGAGGAATTTAATGAAGAATGGATTTTATTGAAGATTTTTCGTGAACTGTAAGTTTATTTTATTAAATGTTTTGATTATTATTTCTATTCTATTTATGATTGATGGAAAGTATTTATTATTTATTTATTTATTTATTTATTTATTATTTTATTGATGAGAGTAATTTGAAGTTAATTTATTAATTTACTAATTTATTTATTATTTTATTATTTATTGTATGTTATGGATCTGATATAGTAATTTTGAAAAAATATGTAATTGATAGAAATTATTAACTTTGAAATTTATTGCGAATGATTTTACGATCAGGATTTAATAAAGAAAATAGAAGTGCTTCATTTATTCTAATTAGTAAGAATCAAAAAATTATGGAAGATCCTAAGTTCGTACCGTTTGACCCGAGTTCTGGAATGAACATTTTGTCGTGGTTAACTTATTTTGATACAACATGTGAAAAGGAGAAGAAAAATCTAGAATGGAAATTTAATTCTATTGCGCAATATCTGAAAGGGGAAGCGCAAAAAATTTATATCAATGACTGTTTAAATTGTACGGATTATGAACAAATTAAGAAAATTTTGATAGAAAGATTCATTCAATTAGACATCCCGAGTTTTTCTGATTTTTCAAATCTGAAATTAGATAATTTAGACAATTTAGAAACTTATTTTCGTAAAAAAGTGGAAATTGGTAGGAAATTACATCTTAGTGAAAATATACTATTACAAGGTTTAACTGATGGTTTAAAACCAGAATTCAAAAACAATATTATTATAAATCCTCTTAGTAGTACCACAGAATGGTACCGGGTTGTCAAACAATTCGTGGAAGTTTCCACCCCACTAGTTTCAAACCAAGTAATAAATCAACCATCAGCTAGACAAAATTTTCAATCTTTTCAACCAACTAGGCCCTGGATTCAGCCAGTTAGGCCCAATAATACACCTAGGAATTGGATTCCCCAAAGGCAATCTCAGTTTCAAAGACCTAGAGTTTGTCAAAATAATTATATTCAAAATTCATACCCTTCAAGACCTTGTAGGATATGCACAAATAGGGGTGTCAGTAATGCTTTTCATTGGGAAAGAGAATGTATTTTTAGGAGTGAATTGCCATCCTCTGATACTCTTCCAAGTAGCTCACAAAATAATTCTCATAATATTTGACTATTAATTGTGTATGGATATACAAATAATTATAAATTACCATTCGTTGTAGATAGTTCTCTGTTTGTCAGGTTTATTTATTTGATTATTTATCTGTGAATCTTACTTACTTACCTATTTATGAGTATTATTATTATCATTATTATGTGTTGGAGATTGAAATATTTTTATTCTTAAGGATTTAATTGAGGAGTATGATGTTCTTAAGATATTTACTGTTACTTATTAAGACTATTATGATATTTCTATGCACGATTAAAGGCAAGTTTGTAATAATAAGGTATAACTATGATATTTACAATTTCTATTTTTATTAGATAAAATTTCTGGTTAAAGTTAGCAGCTAAATATAGTTATAATTTTCACGATAATTTTGATTCAGATTTTTAAAATGGAGGGTAATGGTTTTGTGTGAGGCAGTTAAAATGCATACACCTCCAGTAGACAAAGCCGTCAAAATTGCGAAAGCGCGAACTCATGAATTTCACCTTAAAAGTAAAAGGCTCTATGATCGAAATTTTGTTGAATGCCCATTAAAAATACAAGACTCTGTAATTTATGAAGAATTTAAATACCCTAACACTCGAAAATTAGAACCTACTTTCTCTGGACCATATAAAATTATAAATAAACTTTCTGATGTAACTTATGAAATAGATAAATTTAATTATGAGACAGGACAGAATTCCGTTATTGTGCATGTTTCTAAATTAAGACCCTATTTTTCACCCGAAGATTTTAAACTGTTTCATGAGCAACCCAAAAAACAAACAAAACCTCAGATACAATCACAATCACTAGATCAAACTAAAGTCAAGACAATAGATTAAATTTTAATTCTTAGTCTTTAAATATTTTATCACCATAATTTTCAACATCAGCAGGTATGTTCTTGGAGGCCTACAAGAATATTACTTGTTTTTGGGAGTTTTTGGGGTTAAATTGGGCTCCTTATGCAGGCATAAGGTGAACACTTTGATTGTAAAAGCTTTCAAATTGATGTTGATAAATTAAATTTAAGGGTGTTTAAGTCTAACTATATTTACTCATGTATTTGACCTTAGTATTATTCTATTTATTCAGCAGATATTTATGTTATAACAGTTATAAAATCTAATGATTCTACTCAAACCTATAACATAATATGTGATTTTCAGTGATTGTGAAAACTACAGCTATTAAAAGTTTTTCAAAAAAGCACACTATTTTTATTTCCATTTCTCAATTAAGAATGACACCTTTTATTCCTATTTGTATTCTATTATTGAAGTTTATAAACCATGTGTAGATAAAACATTATTCTACATTTGACATTTGAGAACTTATAACCAAATTTGACAATTTTGTAAAAGAGTATCAGAGAGGAATTATTGTAAGGAAATACTGGTTGAGAGTCCATTTTCTAAATAGTTAGATTTAATTTATTTGGATTTTGGCATTATTATGATTTTTTTTTTATTTATACTTTCGGCTAGCAAAAAATACTTTCTTATGCTATTAGAAGATAAGAAAATTATTTAGTTGCTATGTAATTATTTTTATCCTCAACCAGTTTTTTCCCTATCAATAATAAACAAATAGTGATATTTTCTTTTGATTATACTCTTGTTTTACTATTATTATTATTATTATGATTTCTATAATGAAGTTTAGTATTAATTATACTCTTATTGAAAAATATTAGGATATGGAGTCTTATTATATTATTACTTATTATTGTTGTTATTGTCATTATTTAAATTTTTCTATATTATTTATTATTGATATTGAGAGTGATGCTATTTATTATTGAAAAATTGATATATTACTGAAAGATGTTGGATCCAACATAACATAAAAAACAAAGATTAAACTAGATTTGGAGATCTTTAATTAAAGAGACTGTATTCAGTGAACATTGGAAAAGACTTTTTTATACACAATGGAAAGACTTCTTTCATTTGAAGAACTTTATTTAAAATAACCTATGCATTAAGTTATTGTAATTATTTAAACTTCCATGAGAACGAATTGTTATTGTTTTTTATCTCTTGCTTATTAATATTCATAACTTATTTACTGTTATTATATGCATTATCTCCTCTGCACTTACAAACGGTAAGTGATGTTGTAACATTATTGTATTTCTTTCAGGGAAATGCTCCTACCTAAATTTAATTCAGAATTATTTTCTCTTAACTATTTTATTTTAATTGCTAATATTTTTTATATATTGCGTTAATTTTCTTTTCTTCCATCTCTTGGCTTCCTGAGTTTGACAGTTTTATTCCAAAATTTTACTTTTCTAAATTATTATATTTCTGTTGTCTGAACTTGTAGTTTTATTTAACTATCAATTTCATACAAAGTCTTGGGGAGGGGGGATAATATTACAAATTTAAAAATTTTTCACCAAAACTAACCTTTATACTACCTTAATTTTCTTATAATAATATTCCGTACTTACTTCAAATTATTAAATTAAAATCTTGTTTCTAAATCTAATCTGTTAATCCTTATGCAGACGATATAAATTCTTAATTTGCCTTAAAAAACATTATTCCAGTATGCGTAAATTTAAAAAGATGTCTCTAAATTAAAAATATTCTTAATTAAAACTTTATTTCTTAATATTCCAAATAAAACTAATTTCTTCTATGTTTTTATCAACCCTTTTTAAGAAAGTCTTATTAAATTTATTCCAAAACCATACCTTTCAAAAAATATCATTATTTTATTTTATCTATTTATTTATTTTTCCTACGTCAACCTTTGATGTGTGCATATTAATAAATTCATTTCTTTTCCTTTTCTCTTAAAATTAATCATTTATAAAAATCGTCTGCGTAAGATATTTAAAATTCTGAGTCAATTATAAATTGGTTGAATAATATTTTTTTTTAAATAAATTTATCGTCTGTTTAAAAATAGCCTCGTAGCTGGACAAGAATTCTGTTTACATAAAAGAATGATGGTTTGAGGTTACAGAATGTTCCAGTACTTTCTTTTTTAGTTTAGAAGGTGGAAGTCTCGAGATGAGAGAGAAGATTTTCTTGGGTTGCTTCTTCGATGAGGACAGCTCGCTGAAATAATGATGGAATTTTTGCAAAAGGAGCTTTTCCTTCCTCATTATTACGAATTTAATAAATGAATTTACAGCAGCCCATGACTAATTATTGGATCTTCTACATTTATTTATTTATTTTGTTTTTTGCCTCGCTTGCCATGACTGCGTGTTTCTTTTTAACCAGTGGAAATAATTCGAGTTCTCCTTAAATCGTCACATATATATATATATAGTTTTATTATGTTTTTTGTATGCAGCTTGATTTTTTTTTCTTTAAATTTATCTGCAGCAGTGTTCTTAGTTGATTGCGAGAAAACTCTATTTTTAATTAAAAACACATTAAATATAAATTATTATCATTTGAATCTCTGTTATTAAAAAGAATATTAAAGCTAAAAATATCATTAATAAATTACCATCAACATATATATATATATATATATATTACTATTCGCACAATTTGTCAAAAAATCGCCAAAGAAAAAAAAAAAAAAATCACAAAAAAAGGCAAATTTTGGAATTTAAAAAATGCGAATTTCGTCAAGGATTCAGAGAAAAAACAAAACTATCGCCTTATGATCATGAAAAAAACATGAACTTTGTCTTAGGATTCTTGTACAAAACGTAAAGTTAGTCAAAGGATCTTTAAAATAAAACTTTGCAAATTTCGTGAAGTGATCGAAAAAATGAAGATTTCGGCATAAGATTAAGGAAAAAACAGAAATGTCACAAGATCGCGAAAAAACCCCCAAGGATTTTGTTCGAGTTGTGCAAAAACACAAATTTCGTGATTGAAAAAATGCTAGTTTGGTCAAAGAACTGAAAAAAAAAAAAAAAAAAAAAAGACTATGTCATCACAAGATTGTGAAAAAATGCGGATTTGTCATGGAGTTGCTGGAAAATTGCAATGGATAGCAAAAAGCACGCAAATTTTGTCAAATGATTGAAAAAATGTGAAATTCAGGAAAAGATCACAGAGAAAGGGGAAATGTCGTCACAATCTTGTGAATAAAAACATGGATTTTGTCAAAAGATTGCATAAAAAGCATGAAGTTTGTCAAAGGATTGTGGAAAAATAAAAATTCCATCAAAGAATCACAGAAAACAAGAATTTTAACGCAGAATCGCAGAAAAAACGCGAATTTCGTCAAAAGATGGCAGAAAAAACTCAAAAATTAGCACCAGACCAAACATTGTAATACACTCCCTATCATTTTGTAATATGGCTGATTAGCTCAAGACCAAAAAATTGTTGAAAGTTCTATCAACATAGTCTCAATAGCTAACTCCAGAATATTCTATAGCGAGACAATCAAAAACGTATATTAGGAAAACTATGCAGAATTCTCAGCTTTCTGGATTTGCATTAATGAACATCTATTGAAAAATACAAGTAGATGCTGAATCCATTTTGATTGCAGTGTCAGCGAAGCACACTTAGCTTGTGTTATGATGTCAAATGTCAAAATTTGAAAGTGCATTTCTCTTCCCTTTTTTAAGTACTATGAATGAAATATTTCTTTCAGACTCTGCTGTCATATTTAACAAAATTTTAAAATTTCATTTATTCCTTAATGTTTCCTTTGAAATATTGTGCATATACATTTTTAATTATGAATAAAATAAATAACTAATAATATATATATATAAATTAATTAATTAATCAACGTAATTATTTATAAAGATATAATTTATTATTAATTGGTTTTCTCAATTTTATAGTTATTTTGACCATACTGAGTTATGAATTATTTGAGCCCCTCCCATAATTTTTAAATTGCTACTGTATAGAAAAGAGAATTTATGAAGGCAAAAATGCAATTGCAATGTTAATTCTGTTCTGTGGAGTAATAATATTCTCCCCAAAACTAAACTATTAATTTATAGTATAATGTGCAAAGCATTTTACTGTATGATTTGGTTACTGTAATACTTATATCTCTCCCTTAAATAAAAATAAAACTTCTGTACTTCTGGCAAAGATCAACAAGAAAATCAAGGCTAGAAAAAATGAAAAATTTTAGAATAAATGAAATCATGGAAGTCAAATAGGATATTGTACAGAGAATTGATAGAACATAATGAGCTTAAATGGTATGGGCATGTTCACAGTTTGAAACATGAGCACCTTCCAAAAGAAGATTTTAGAATGTAGCCTGTAGAATGTAGGGAAACGAAAAAGGGCAGACTCAAAATGAATTAAAAAAATTCTATTGAAAAGCCATTGAAGGCTTAAAAGTTAAATGAGACTATTATCCTGGGCAGGAAAAAATGGAAAAGAATACTCACATAGCTTTATTTGTTGATGGAACTTACTGCTTGAAATTCATAAGGGTGATGGTGAAATATCTGATATTCTGCTTGTCTGTTAATGTGTATTATTTATATTTTCTTGGAGCAACCTTTATAAAATTATTTAAACATAATTGAAAATGAAAAATACAATATTTTAACAACATATAATCTCGTAATTTTAGGTCTGGAGACTCAACTGCTAGGATATGGAACATGAATGATAATGCTGTTATGAACAGTGGAAACCAACTTGTATTGAGGCATTGTATTCAGAAAGGAGGTACTGAAGTTCCTAGCAACAAAGATGTGACATCATTAGATTGGAATGTGAGTTCCTTTTCTTGATTATTAATAAAATAAAATAAAACAATGAGACAATTTAGCTTTATTTTAATAAGATATTTTTTAAATTTAACTTTCATGTTTTTTATTGATTTTTTGACAATGTTTTCAATATTTGAAAAAAAAATAAAAAATAAAAAATCTTTTAGGATATATATGTTATGAAAAAAGTTGTTTGCTTAGATTTATAATTTTTTAATTATTTTTATAGGCTGATGGCACTTTACTTGCTACTGGGTCATATGATGGATTTGCCAGGATATGGACAACAGATGGTAAGTTTATCTAAATATTAGCAATAATGTATGTCATCAGTCTGTGTTAGTTATTTTGTGTTAACAATTTACTTCATTAGGGCTCTTTCTTTTTACAGAGACTGGTAAAAATAGCAAAATTTTCAAAAGTGCTTTCTAGAAACTTTTTAAAACTGGATTGCAATTTTTTAAAAATGAAATTAACTGTCAATGTACAAACAATTTATTCAATAATATAATTTAATTCATACATTAATAAGAAATTTATTATACATTAAAAAGACACATAATAAAGCAATATAAAATGTAAATTATTACTGCATAAATAAACCATATAAGATTAATATTCTAGTTACTGTTTCATTATTGTGACTGTTTATAATATTTAGCTAGAAATCACAACGAAGAGTTATGCTATGGCTTTTATAAAAAGTTAAAAGATACGTTAAATTATGACATATTTGCTTTATAAATTACTTATTTTGTTTCCAGTTTTTATGATAGACATATTAATAATGATTGCGCTAAATGAATTTTATATAAATGTGACTATTAATCATAAATTTGCGTTTATTTAAATTACATTTGGTCAGTGTTTCTCTGTTGGTGATATATGCACCATGTACCTGCAAGGGTTTCTCTATTGGTGATATATAAAGCACTAACTATCTGCAAGGGTAAATCGAGCCAGTTCACATTTTTGTCTATTACACTAAACGAGGCAGTAGATGAAAAATAGAGTTTTTACATTAGTGCTATGTATATGCTAAGGAGGATGAGGGGGGCACCAATGAAAATTATGTGTTTAAGGAAAAGCAATATAGAAAATGTTGAGAAACACTGCATTAAGCATCATATGTATTGGGTGCAATAGAGAGGAAGCATTAACATCCTTGTCAGGTGACGCTGCTTTCATATTATTTAAGAAAAATTCATCTTGTTAATCTTTGTTTTATTTTTCATAGTGAAAAATGTTTGTGTTAAAATAAATCTGTTTTATGCAGTACAGTATTTTATTGGTAGTTATGTTTATTTTCATGGATTTGTATATTGATTCACTAATTCCATATATTTTTTGAAATAGAGTTTATTGTTATTAAATATGGGTCTCTTCAACAGTTCTTATTATATGTTGTTCTAATGATTTTTTATTTCTCATTTTCGAGATGTAGCTAATTTATTGTTGTAACTACATATTGCATTATGTTTCTCCAAATAGTAATTGTGTTTATATAAGAATCTCGAATGTAGTTTTTAGTTTAAACAATCAAAGTGAATGCTGAAATATTTCATTTTGTGATAAAACTATGTGCAATGAATTATCTGATATAATTATGAGTTGTCATACGGATAAATTACTGATTTTATTTTCATTACTTGATTTTATTTAATGTTATTATTGATTATTCAAGAATGATTGTGTTTGGGTTTTACAATGGAAATTTGATATTTTTTTGATTTTCAATACTGGAATTCCAGTTTTTTCCTATTTACTTTACTAAGTCATGGGAAAAAATTAATTGAGAAATTCATAAATCATTTGAGGAAAGGTGTGTAAAGTTCATCAATTTTTTGTATTTTCTCCCATTCAATGATTTCTTTTTGAATTTTCCAAAAATTTAAGGCATTTGGTCCCCCCCCCCCCCCAAAAAAAAAAAAAAAAAAAAAAAAAAAATTGTCACCAGTCTGTGAATTTAGACATAAGGCTTATCACAAATTTCAACAAATACTCACTGAAAAAAAAAAGATCAATGTTGTCAATCATTTGCCAAAAAAAAAAAAAAAATCCCCTATTTTGTCAAAAAATCATAAGGAAAAAAAAAATATTAGTATTGTCAAAAGGTCATGGAGAAAATGAATACTTTGTCTAAAGATTGCAGGAAAAACTCTAATTTCATCAAAAGATCATGGCGAAAACATGAATTTTGTCAATGGATCATGGGAAATATGCAAGCTTGGTCAAAAGATTGTAGGAAAAAATGCAAATTTCACTACAGGATCAGCAAAAGGGTGCAAGATCGTAAAAGAAAAAAAAAAAAAAAAAAAAAAAAAAAGTGAAGTTTGTCAAAAGATTATGGAAAAAGCAAATTATGTCAAAAAGTTGCAGAAAAAATGCAAATATTATTAAAGGACTGCATGAAAAAATGCATAATAGCACCAGGAGGACATTTCCTCCTTTACCTGCTACTGTAACCTTTCAGAAAATTTGTTGTAAATTTCAGATTATTATTATCCTTTAGTTAAAATCACCCATGCTGTTATACATTTAGAGATTGTTTCTACTTGTAATTTTGAAAATATTCTCTCAGATTTTTCTCATGCAAAACTCACACATTTTTATTTCCAAAATTGAGTATGAACCCTGATTTATTCATATAGTGTTCAGAACAACATTGTTTATTAGCCACATAGTTAACATGCTTTCTCATAAAACAAATTTCCCTGTGGGTAAGCACCACCAGTATCACAAGCTTTAAAATGGAAGGTTTGAGATTAAACATTTATCATAAGAAAGGATAAAATCATTATGTATTTGTGGATGAGTACTACAGATTTTCTAAATTCACCAGTGCAAAATATTGTTTTGAACAGTACTGCCTTTTGTTCAACAGTATCCTTTTTATAATCCTCTGTCCCCTATTGAGAAGTAGGTATTTTAGATTATGTATCAGCTGATCCTATTTAAAGGCCATCAGCTTTTTTTGTTTAATACTGAGAGGATAAGATCTTTGTTTAGTTTTGATACTATAATTTTTTTCAGGTTCTTATGTTTTTTGCTAATAAATTAATAAATTATAATTCTATATTCTTTTCTTAATAGGTCGTTTAGTCAGTACGCTTGGTCAGCACAAAGGTCCTATTTTTGCACTTAAATGGAACAAAAAAGGAAATTACATTTTAAGTGCTGGAGTTGATAAGGTAAAATATTTTCATTGGTTAAAATTTTTTATTTCTAATTTTTATAACTTACGTATATTTAAAGACAAAATAAATTATGATTCTTATTGAATTATTAATTAAAATTACCGTATATCCCAGCATATATCACGCCTTGTTGTATGACATGCATCACTAATTTCAATGTATATATTTTTATTTAATGTATATATATATTTATATTATTTCAATGTATATACTTTTTCAATGTATATATATTTTTATTAAACATATACTGCTGTATAACACACATCTGGTTTTCCCTACAAAAACGTACCAGAAATACTAATTTTTCCCACTTTAGATAAAGTATCGTTTCTTCATGACATGCGAATATAATTATTTCCATTCTGCTCTATTCCTATCATTTGAAATCTAAATAATCTGCCCCCCAAAAAACTTATGGTGATGACTATTTATGTCTAGATGAAAGCAAAAGTGGACATAAAATACATTAAAGCAACAGTGGGGTAAAAAGAATGGCATTCCTGAAAATATAAATGAGGACAATTACAACAAACTTTGAATGTAATATGATAATGAAAATTAAGTTCCTTAAAAAATATATATTGTAAGTTTATTTATGTGATATATAAACACATTTAAATATGTCGCTAAAAATTTGGGAAGTTTTCTTTTTATGATTTTACATTAACCATTTTATATTCGGTGTATAACACACACATGAGAAAATTAAATTTTCTTTTCATATTAAAAGTACATATTGTATACCGAGATATATGGTATGTTTATATGCTTTCTTTTAGCTTACAGTTATGTTTGTGTGTGACAATCAAATCTTGACTAACTTTTCATTCACTTCATATTGACATTGAGCTTTCAAATTTGTATATATACATTCTTGAGGGCAGTACATGAATTGGACATTGATTTTTCAAAATTCAATCTCTACAAAGAAAAACGGGGACAATTTTATTTAATGGTTATGTTCAATTTCCTATGGAGAAAGGAACATCAGCTTCAACAATGAGTATTTGTTGAAAGTACTAATGACAGTGTTACCACAATAGCATCAAATTTAAGCCAACTTGGCAAAAGTCGAATTTGGCGACAAAAATAAGTTGCCTTATATTAAGTTAACTTGCCGATAGCAATCTAGTTTGGCAAAAATCCCATTTGAATCCATCAGTCTCCTAAGCTCACTGCAATTTATTTTAACTTCTGTGCATTCAAGGTATTTTTTCAAGACTTTGCTACTTTTAAGTACATTAAAAAAAAAAAAAAAAATTATTTTCTACATTTTTGTGTATTTTAATGAAAGCATGTTTTTCAGAAATTTTTATATTTATATTTATTTTAGACTACAATTATATGGGATGCAAGTACTGGTCAGTGTACACAGCAATTTCCATTCCACTCAGGTAATTAGTCTATTAAATAGTATTGTAAAAAAAATAAATTTTAATGTTGATATATATCTTGTATATATTAATATATGTATAATATCTATATATGTATAAGATCTGCATACGTATTTAAATGTGTAATATCTATATATATCTATGTATGTATAATATCTTGTATCTTTGCTATCTTTTAAGTAATTTAATTATGCTGATATATAGAGTAATACAACTCTATACACTTTACAGGTTAAAAAGTAAAATGTAAATTGTTGTAATGTTAAAAATTTAATACAGTACAGAACTATTTATCCAGGATGAATGGAGTCAGATGTATTCAGATAACTGGTTGAACACTGGTTAAGCGATCATCTGTTTAATCAGATTTATAGAATATATGTGGTTATGACAAGTTTTCATCTCAAAATAATTATTAGACCAGAAAGAGCAGATTAAAACAAGAAAAGGCAATTTATAGAAATACTTTAGAAACAAAATCTTATTTTCATTTGCATAAAATCAAAATACCCAATACAAAATTAAATATGCTTCCATTTCAAGTCCTAGTTATTGGTATCAAGTTATATCATGCATGTAATGTTTAAAGCAATATACATATCAAACTGGACTGTATGGTCGACTTTTCTGAAATAAATCAATTTGAAATACTATCCAGTGAAGCTGGTTTTCTAATTGTTTCCATTCTGTATATATATTCAGGGGTAGAGAATTTTCAGAAAATCTTACCATTTGCATAAAATCAAAATGCCCAATACAAAATTAAATATGCTTCCATTTCAAGTCCTAGTTATTGGTATCAAGTTATATCATGCATGTAATGTTTAAAGCAATATACATATCAAACTGGACTGTATGGTTGACTTTTCTGAAATAAATCAATTGGAAATATTATCCAGTGAAGCTGGTTTTCTAATTAAGTCAGCAAGATACAATGTATAGTTGAAATTTGTTATGACAAAATTTATACAATACTAGCGCACCCGACAGACGTTCTCCTTCTTGGCACCGACTCCAGAAAATCAAATATATGTACGTAAATATGGTAATACGCAGAATAAACACTACGCTCTTAATTTAATTTTTTATTACAATTAAGTAAGGAAATTATTTTTTACTCTTCATTAATTTTTGAAGTCGGTTCAATTTTTGATAGAAAAGTTTATTTTTCTCTTTTTAGTTAAAAGTTAACCATTGTCTGAAGTCGGTTAATCAAAATTATAATACAGGAAATATTGTAAAGCATACACGTTTGTCAGCAGTAGGGTTTGAACACGCGATCTCTTTCTTCAAGAAGCTAAGCTTAAATCTGGCGCCTTAGACCGCTCCGACATTCCGTCCGCACTCCATTCATCAAACTTATTCAACACTTTTAATTAGCAAAAAATCACTAACTATTAGTTTTTGCCTAATTACAAAAAAAGTACTGAATCAAATTCGACGAAATGTGAATCTAAACCATTCTCAAATCCACTGGAACACACACACAAAATTTCATCAAAATCGGTCCAGTCGGTTAGGAGGAGTTCAGTGACACACACACGCACAGAAGATTTTTATATATAAAGATAAGCATTAAAAATTTTAGTTTTTTGCGCCGAAGACATCGCCAAATTAGGAAAATGTCATTTATCTCAGGAACTACTGGATTTAAACGAATTTGCTTAGTACCATTCAATTCAGAATGAGAGAATGCATTAAAATATGTTATCAGTTGAAAAATAACTATAAAAGCTGATTTTTAAGGAAATTTTTAAAAGTTCGTTCTTTTTTCTACTTATCTTAGGGGTGGAATTTCCGAAAATCATTTCTTAGCGGCACTCGATGTTGTAAGAAGTATTTTTACCTAAATTTTCAAGATTTTTGGTTCGGTAGATTTTTTTGTGCTGTGATTAATACGAAATCATGACTTTCTTTTATATATATGGCACTTTTAATTAGCGAAAATCACTTATTAGTTTTTGCCTAATTACTAAAAAAAAAACTGAACCAATTTGGATGAAATGCGAATCTAAACCATTCTCGAATCCACTGGAACACACACACAAAATTTCATTAAAATCGGTCCAGTCGTTTAGGAGGAGTTCAGTTACATATACACGCACAGATTTTTATATATAAAGATAAGCATTGAAAATTTCAGGTTTTTGTGCTGAAGACATCGCCAAATTAGGAAAATGTGAACTATCTCACGAACTACTGGACTTAAACAAATTTGCTTAGTACTGTTCGATTCAGCATGAAAAAATACACTAAAATATGTTATCAGATGAAAAATAACTACAAAAGCCGATTTTTAAGGAATGTTTTAAAAGTTCGTTCTTTTTTCTACTCATCGTAGGGGTGGAATTTTCGAAAATCCATTTTTAGCGGCACTCGATGTTATAAGAAGTATTTTTACCCCAATTTTCAGGTAATCAATCCCCAATTTATGGTAGATTTTTTTATGCTATGATTAATAGGAAATCCTGACTTTCTTTAATATATATAGCACTTTTAATTAGCGAAAAATCACTAACTATTAGTTTTTGCCTAATTGCTAAAAAAGTACTGAATCAATTTTGACGAAATGTGAATCTAAACCATTCTCGAATCTACTGGAACGCACACACAAAATTTCATCAAAATCAGTCCAGTCGTTTAGGAGGAGTTCAATTACATACACACGCACAGAAGATTTTTATATATAAAGATTTGCACTACAATGCATTTAAATTTTTTTTTCCATATTTGTTAATATTTTCTTAAATATAAATTTAATATAGGTATAGAATAGGTATTTAATATAGAACTGTTGCCATATTTACATTGTGACAATTGAAAAAGATAAACTTCTCATGATAACTGATTTAATAATATCAAAATAATATTGAACTTACTTCTAATATTTAAATATTAATTTAGTTACAAATTGGTTATACCTGCAGTTTTGAAGGCTGGAAATATGTACAGCTTGGCATCAGAATAATGTATATTTCGCCGCTAATTTGTATTTATTCTGATAAATTCAAAGATTGGGCAATAAACTTTTTTACCTATAAACCTTATAAAATAACAATCTTTAAGAAAAAGTTATTTGATTAAAATTATTATCTATTGTCATTTGTCAATAATATTTCTGTTTAAAACTAAACATGTTAACAGAAAAATATCTTAAAACTGTCTCTATAGAAACTTTTTCTTTAGTTTCTGGACAATACAGATTTAATTAATTCGTAAAAAGTTAAAGCTGGTATTTTCTCATATTTTTAAAAATGTGTTTATATTACAAATAAATAATACTCCCAATAAGAAAAAAAAAGTTTACCAAAAATTCTAGCCTATGATAGAAAAGGATATGATAACCAATTTGATAGTCATTTCTTTTCATCCTAATAGAGAGAGAGCAACAAGGCAGCAGGTGCTGCAAATTATTTTAGATCTTGTCAAAATTAGTCTAACAGTTTTTAAAAAAATGCTGCTTTCAAAAAAATTGCGAAAATTTTTGATTGCAATTTATTTTTTGTATTGTACCATTTTATTAAATTTTCTTTGTAAATGGAAATTTTGCTTCTTTCATAAGTTGCTACAGTTTCTTATGATAATAAGTTTGGACTAGTGTCGTTGGGCTGCATATTAACAAAAAAATGTCCCTACTGGGTTTTGATACACAAAATTTTGCTAAATGGTTTTGACGTAAAAAATTCTTAAGCTGAGTTTTCCATAAACATGCAAATTTCATGATAATTTGAGTTGTATTTGAATTGTATCATGTTGAATTAATAAAAGATATAATATACCAGGAGGCAACAGCTCAATTAATCACCTCATCAAATTCATGGCTGAAATTCTTGAATTAGTTAAAACTCGATTTGCATATTAAAATGCAATCGATCTGCTAAGTCATAGCTTGGTGGAACACAAATAAAAACGCAATTTTAGCAGTTGACTCATAGGTTTACCATTGTCTTTTCTTGCACCCAAAGGTATGAAAGTATGGAGAACTGGCAGCAGGAAAACACAAAGATGAACATACAAGTCAACAGCTAAAATCAGGTTTTCCAGTCTTTTGCATCAAGATATGATTTGGCAGACTGATTGTTTTTTAATATGCGAATCAAGTTTTATTTTTGGGAATTCAGCCGTGAACTTGATGAAGTGATTGTCTGTGCTGCCGCCTCTCGATCTATAAGATTTATCTGAATTTTTTAAACATGTATCTTGAATTTGTGTTGTAATTCCTTGTAAATAAATATCCCTAAAAATTTTTAATTTAGTAACTAATATTTCTTTGTTGAAATTAAGATGCAACCATCAGAAATTAGAATAATCTGTATCGGTAAAATTTAAATATTTGTTTTCATCACCAAGTACTTTTTATTGTATAGCTCTTAAAATAGTGTATCTTTTTCTAATTAATGTTCTTTATAACTGAAGTAAACAATTTACAATGTATTTGTTCATTACATTGTAGCTCCGGCTCTTGATGTTGATTGGCAGACTAACACAAGCTTTGCATCCTGTTCTACCGATCAATGCATACATGTATGCAAATTGGGAGTAGACAAAGCCATTAAGACATTTACTGGCCATACAGTTAGTATTTTCATTATTTATGCAAATCTGTATATCTTTATTTGCTGCTTTTTGTTGCTGAATTGCTTATTTTTATTTGTTTTTTAATATTTTTTCAAATTTGTGTTCTAAAAGTCTTGTTTTTTCCTTAAAAAATTTTCAACATTATTCTTTGATTTGAGCTGTTTTCGCTCAGATGATATGTTCTATATTTTTTTGCAATTTCTTCACTGTTTAGCTTCATTATTTATAATTATCAGTCATGACTGACTCAAGACATGAGCACAAATTTTAAAGTAAGCACTACATATGACGACCTCAGAAGCCAAGGGGTACAAGTGACAAAATGTCGATTTGGAGTAAATTGAGTTTAAAGATAATTGATGTTAAATTGGAACATCAATAACAATTGACTAAATTGAAATAGGAAACATCTGCTTGTTGCATTCTAATCTTTGAACTCTCATTTCAATAACTGTTAAAAAAATAGAGTAATATTTTCTTTAAATGTATAATTAATAAATATTGTTTGTTTTTCGAAAAAGTGGTTTATCTCTATAACTCAGCAAATAATAAGAAAATGACCTATATTTCTTTACCTGAAATGAAAAAAGTATATTTCCAGATACCCTGTGCACTTAACTCATTTTTTTCAATTTTGTCACTTATATCCCTTGGCTTCTGGGGTCCTCATATATGACTAAACTTTGAAGACTCTTTTTATATGCTCGTTTAAAGCTGCAGACTTAATAGCAATAGGAAATTTTTAGTTTGAAACTGCAGAAGTTTTTAAAATACTTTTTGAGAAAATTCTAGTGAAACCAATAATTTATATAATTAGAAAATCATGATGATGTGTCATTGATGAAATATTTTGTTTGAAAATAAAAAGTTTTAGCCTGTGGCACAAATAGATATCTTGGACTACATGTATAATTAATTAAAAATGATGTCCATTTAATAAGCACATGATTATTTACTAATAAAAAATTTTTTTGGACATTTTTGTTTTCGTTTGAAAATAAGAAAGTTGCCAAAATTTAATTTTGGTCTTAAAAACCTGTTTTGGTTTATTTTTATTTATAAGTGTTAATAAAAACGAGCTTAAAATACTTTGAGAACAAAATTTCATTAAAGATATGTGTAATGGTGTATCTTTCTAGCTTTATCTTTTGTTTGTTTTTTTCACATTAATTTTTTTTTTAACTTTAAGAGAGTTGTAAAATTTCTAAAAATTATGAAGTGATGGAAAAAGTTTTTTTTCCAGTTTTTTTTTTCTTGGAAGAATTATTTTATTTTTTGGTGGGGACGGGAAAAAAGATGATTTTATACAAGTTAAAGCTTTTCTTGCATTTTTCTTTGTTTTTTTGGAAAACAGAAAATAAACAGTTTTTAGACTTATGCACAGTAAAAAAAAAAAAAAAAAAAAAAAAAAAAAATTATTTATATGTATAATATGTTACAAAATAAATGATATAAGATGAATGATTTTTATTTTTAAAAATTTCGTCTTTCAGTGTCAGAATTTCCACTAAGTTTTTTTTCTTAATTTAACTTCATTTTGTGTAATAAATATTATTCAATTATTAAAGTAATAATTTAATTGCATTGTCTTATGTAAATTGTGATTAAAACTTAAAATAGGAAAAAAAAAAAATAAATAAATAAAAGCTTTTTACTTTTGTTTGCTATTGCTACAGTTTGAAGGAAAATTTAAACTATTTTACTTCCCATGCCAATCTAAACAGTACAATAAAATTTCTTTAATTGACACTCCCCAAATAGCGAACCAGGTGTCTCTATCCAGCAAACATTTTTTTAAAATCCCAAACTCCTATTTATCTGTATGTTTTTACCTTTTAAGCAGACACTTCTGAATGATATATCTATTTTATGTTTTCTGGGTGTCTGATTTGTTTTAATTTTTTTAAATCTGTATTTCCTTTTGATTAGTATATAAATGTTGCTCAACAACCTTTTAATATTGATTTATTTATATGCATTTATATTAAAAACAATAAGTTTTAGGATATCTGTAAAAAAGAAATTATAGATGAAAAGAGTAAATATTCCAGTGCAGAACCTTTTATCCAGAATTGTAAGTGTCAGATGTATTCTGAATAACTTTTTTTTCCTGGATTATTGGTTGGACATTAAACAAATATCTATTTGATCAGATTTATAGAAAATTCGTAGCATTGAGAGTGTTTTGATCTCAAATTATTTATTAGAATATTCAGATAGAATCAGGTCCAAATAAGTGCAGTAATTAATTAGTAATAGGCCTTGCATTATACAAATATATTATTAAAAGAAGTTATTTAGGCTTTAAAAGCCGACAGCACATAAAGTATGCAGCCTTTGTGATTATGCATGTCCAAACCATCCATGTTTTAAAAATTAAATCGTGGCTAATTACTAAAAAAATTTCAAAAAAATCATCATCAACAATCCTTTTATGCTTTTCACTTCTGTGATAATATGTGCTTTGAGTGCCCCTCAACAAAAGAATTTTATACTTATCAAATCACTTCTTTTATTTTTATATTTTTATTCGTAAAGTAAAAAAAATCTTTAGAAAGATTTAACGTTAAAAAAGTATATATATATATGTATATAAATAAATTATAGAAAAATATTTTTATTTTTAGAATGAAGTAAATGCCATAAAGTGGGATCCTCAAGGTATTCTACTTGCTTCATGCTCTGATGATATGTCTTTAAAGGTAAGAAAATATTTTTAGAGCTTTCTTTGATATAAATTACCATAATTTCCAGCGTGTAATCCACAGATTATCTGTTGAAAAACCTCAAAAAAATTAAGTGCGGATTATCTGCTGAAATTTTTTAAAATAAAATTTCATCAAAGATATCCAGTTTTTTACCGGCAATTATAAAATAAAAATGTAAACAGGTATTACACAATTGTCTGTTTTCTACTATTCATGGAGTTAACGTAAATGATGATGTAAATGTAATACAGGGTGTCTATAAAAGAACTCCGGGGTTTTAAAAATTCATATCTCACTAACTATAAAAAATAGCAAAATTTAGTCGATTTCTCTGAAAAGAGTAGCTCAAAAAGTTTTACTCATACGAATTGGGAATGTTTGCATCAACTGTTGGAGGCGCTGCAGGGCGTTGACCTTGAAATGATAGCGACTCCGCTACAAAAGGCTCAATGTGTTATTTGGCTCATAGAAACGATAGAAATTTCTTCTGGGGGCATATCAAGAATCTTGTGTATGCAGAGAAAATTCGTGATGTTCAACATCTCAGGGAATGAATAGTCAATTGTGTAGCAACCGTCCCCCCAGACATGCTCGCCAGGACATGGGAAGAGGTAGAATACCGTTTAGACGTCTGCCGTGCCACTAACGGGGCTCATATAGAACTTTACTAAGTGTTAAAAAAAACTTGAAAATGTAAGCTTTTCAGTCATGTATAAAACATGTATATATGTTTTTTATTTCATTAAAATATTTTGCCTCTAAACCCCGGAGTTCTTTTATAGACACCCTGTATGATGTAAACATACTAATAGGAGTGGCTTCCGATTTTTATGTTATATTTTCTTAGCCTTTTGGCAACATGTTTCTATGAACAACAAATGTTTCTCAACTCATCTCATTCAAAAAAAGCAATCTCAATCGTTTAGCTGAAATAAAAAACTATGAAATAATAAGTCTATGCAGCAAAAATTATCCTGCCATGCAAATTATAAACACTACCAAACAGCCATTGAAAATGATATTATTCTGCAACTATGATTTGATAATGATTAATTTGATTAAATATTGATCATCGTAATCAGTAAAAATGATGTAGATCATAAATTTGTTTCATAACTTGCAAGGATAATCATGCTGACAAAATATATTATTTAACACTGCAGAATTTAAATTGAATGTTATTAAAGAAAAGGAAGATTATGAAAATTATTTAAAAACCGCAATCGTTATAGTAATTTGTATTCACTAGACATTAAATGTTTTAAATATAAGATTCAATGAAAAAAATATTTGTATTTTTTAAACTGCAATTATGATATAATTTTTTAAAAATTATTTTATTACAGTTATCACTTGAATGCAGCAACTAAATAAATAGGGTAGTTTATTAATACTGCTTTCAAATGTTGAAAACTATGAATAATTCTCGTATAGTCCGGCATATAATCTGTGGATTATACTCCAATGCGGATTATCTGCTAAAATTATTATAAAAAGGCAAAATATTGCAGATGCAGATTATAGGCTGGAAAATATGGTATTATCTAAATAAAAATTTTAAAAGTTGTCATCATATCATTTGAACATAGTTTAATTTTGAGATTTTTTTTTAGATATGGAACATGAAACAAGATACCTGTGTACATGATCTCCAAGCCCACAGTAAAGAAATTTATACCATAAAATGGAGTCCTACTGGTCCTGGGACAAACAATCCTAACATGAATCTTATATTAGCTAGGTAATGCAACAGTTCTTTATTATTATTATTACTATTATTATTATTATTATTATTTTCTAATTAAAATACCTTTTAAATAATCAGGCTATTTTCATTGTATTAAATTATGAATTATAGTTGGGGGGGGGGGGGGGTTGAACATTCGGCTATTCTTCGGTATTTGGCCTGTTTGGCCCTATTGCTGACTATTTGTTTGACCAAATATTGAAGGCTTGTTGAATGAATGCTTTGGCTGAATATTTTTGACTAAATATTTCGAGATATCTTACCTAACATTGCTAAAATCTGTCTGAATATTGCAAGATATCTTGCCAAAAAAATTCAGAATAAGAATTTTTTTTCATTCTTTGCAATTTTTTTCTCTAATCCACACAGGTCAAAAACCCACATTAATGAAGTCATTTTCATCCTTAATTACATAACTCAAATAAGTGTTTTCTTGTAAAATTTTCTAAAGTAAATTCATCTAATGGTAATTTAGACACTTACTTTTATTTTGGAGTAAATTTATTTATCACTTTTCATTAGTAAATCAAAAACATATATAACAAAGAATAAACTTTTGAGAACACAAAAAGCATTATTTTGAGGCATCTATCTTACTTACTTGTAAAATGAAGGTAATTCTTTTTTAAAAATCTATTTGTAATTCAACTATCCCAAGTTTTTTCTTACTGTTGTATTTGTAGAAATCAGTTAAAAGGTATCTGATGCATTAGAATCACGATTTTTATTTTTTAGTTATTCAAATAATTATTATCAATTACTAGCAAGGTCTTTGAATTTGCACACTTAAATAGAACACCTTTGTTAAGCTAAAATATACTTTGTGTGATCATTATCATGAGATGAAAATTACATTGCTACAACTACTTAAAATAGAAAATATTCAATCAAATTCAGTACCTTATAAAAACAGATGAAATGTTAAGATATGAATAGATAAGGAGGCAAAAGCACAAAGAAAAATATGTTATAAGGCACACAGTTTTTTTTCAAAGCTTCTGAAGTTCCATCATCAGTGCAGTGGTTGAAAATACCAAAAGCAAGTGCATGGAAACATAAAAGAGGGAACAAGGATGAAATGGCAGAAAGAAAGATAACTGTGAAGTCAAGAATTCCCAATATTTGTTATGCAACCAATGAGACCAACAAAATGGCAGCATCTAGTTTATTCAGAAAATCATGAATGTAGGGGAGGTGAGGGAAGAGAGTGTAATAATGGAAAAATAACCAGACTTAGGAAAATCTGGGAAATGTAAAAAATCATCTACTAAACTGTTAAAAGCCTTACATTTGTGAAAAGCTTCTCCAAAATTGAGGTCATATATTAATGAGTATTTCTGAATTACAAAAACCTTCAGAAAAGTTAAAGTTGTGGTTGTTAGACCAAGAATGGTTAGCAATAGCAGAATATCTAACACCATCATTTTTTAACTTTGTTTTTATGCTCTTCCAACCAGACGTATATGCTTGATTTTTGGGAAGCTTTTGACATATGGAAGCACTCTAACAGTTTAATGAAGGATTTATCAAGTCATTTTTCTCAAATTATTCTAATTACTTTCCTTTCACCTGCCCCTACTGTAATATTCTCCTTCACGCTCAGGCTCTTCTTATCTCTTTCTCTGAATGAGCTAGTTGCATTTTCATTGGTCTCTTTGACTATGTCATCTTAACTGGGAATTCTAGACTCTGCCATTTTTCCACTTTCTTTCAATTCAATTTTGACCAAATGAAGCATTATTTGCTTCTTTATTCATGTTTTCATGTTTTTGATTTTAATATTTTTAGCCATTGCACTGATGATGGAATTTCAGAAGTTTCAAAAACAGCTGCCTGACTATTAAAATCTATAATTTTATTTATGTTTTTATCATTTTGTCTATTTGTATCTTAATAACTTGATACAAAGTTAAATTCTCTCATTTTAAAGATAAAATGGTGTTTGTTTATGAATGGAATCTACCATCTACCCCACAATGGAAATTTTTTTGAATTTGTTTCAGTAATTTCAGACTAATTTAGAATTTTAGAGTATTTTTGCCTTATTTTGCACATTTGAATTTTTGAAAACTTCTCTGCGAGCATTTATGTTTTAAATTTAGTTAACATTTAAAATTTTGCATTTCTGTCTCTTGTAGGTTTAAAGAAATCATAATTTTATAACACTTTTTGTTGTTGTGCCTGCTAAGCTTCTGGTATGTTGAGAAAAAAAATAGCCTCTGTCTAAGTAAAGATATCATCATTACAAATACTGAATTTTTTTTTTTTAATTTGTTGGGTAGTTTCAGTGTAACTGTAGTTTAAAAAAAATTTTCTTCTGATTTTTATCGTTTTTAAATTTTTAATTAAAAAATTGTATTCTCTGCAAGAATAGGTTTTTAAATTTGACATGGCGGCTACTTTTAAGTTTGAAGCCCTAACAATTTCTCACAAATTGTAGTTTTGTAATGTTTTCTGTCTTGCACTTCTTGGAAGGCACAGATAGAGGCATAAATTAGTCAGCAGATACTGCTTAAAAGTAAAAATTGCATCAATTTTTAGATTTTAAGCCCTATCATTTTTAAAGGAACTGTTATTTTAGAACATTTTTCATTCTCTTGCTGACAGAATTACCAACACGAAAATTATTCTATGTTGGAGGAAAGACTATCACTATTATACTATCTCTGACAAAAAAGTTCGGTGAATGAATTCAGAACGACCGATCTGGCAACACTGAGGTATCAAAAGGCTGCATCTGCTTAGAGGCAAGTGTTGACCATCTTCCCCCACCGTTGTTCAGTTGAGCATTGTTTATGTTCTGTGTAAGACATGCTTTGCTAAGTGCTTGTTCAGTGTATTGGTTCTTAGCTGAAAACAAGAAAATGAATGAACAAAAGATCAGTTTAAAGTTTGGTTTTAAGCTTTGCAAGACACCGAAAGAAATTCTTGAGAGGTGGTGCAAATTGAACATCCACCATACTCGCCAGATCTCAATCCTCCAGACTTTTTCCTATTTTCATCACTCAAGCTGTCTTTGAAAGTGATTTGACCATATTGCTGACATCCAACGAAATGTCATGAAACTTTTGAACTCCATACCAAAAGAAGACTTCTTGCGAATTTGGTCAGGACATGTATAACTCAGCGGTGCATAGTTATGGGAGATGACTATTTTGAAGGATGGTATGGTAACTTTCATTGATATACCATCTGCATTAATGTTACAGGACTGTTCACTGAACTTTATTGTCTGAGGTTGTATTACTACTATAATTTTTAAAATTCGTTTGTTAGTTCCAGAAATTATTTCCTACTTACATGCTAACATTTGTTTATAATGTGAGTATAGATTTCAACACATAAACTATGTTATGATCATCAGTAATTGTGCATATTAACTAAGTACAATCAGATTAACTGATTATCATGCTTACCTGGTGTTAACTTTTATTTTATAAAAGAAAAAAAAAATAAATAAAAAATGGAATAAGCTTTCTTTTACTTATTGTTATACTTTAACCATTTTATATTATCAGATTAAAGGTATTTAATCCTGTGCTTTGCATTCAAACAACAACCAATAATTCAAAAAGTGCATTAAAACAGATTAATATTCATTCATCTGATTACTAGGAAGCACTTCTTGCATAAATACAAAAACAGAAAAATAAAAAACCCAATTACAGACCTTTGTCTTTGAAAATAGTTAATACAAATCTCTGATAATTTAATCATGTAAATTATGTAGTGATTTAGCATAAATACATTTTAATATAATTAAAACATAATAATATTTCGTAAAAATATCACCTATTTTATTAGTTGATTTTACCCAAACCAATGTGAGGCTGGGAATATTACTGTATTAAGCATCAAACACCTGTTTGACCTATATGAATTAGGGCAGAGCATAATTTTTTTTTTTTTTTTTTTTTTTTTTTCAAAATTCTTTTTTCCCTAGCGTGGAAAAGTTGTGGAGTGGTATCACTGACATACTCACAAAATTTCACAGCAATCAGTAAATATCTTCCGGTTCCACTTTTGGGTCGAAATATGCAATTTTAGCTAAAAATGTTGTAAATTTTCACATTTCAACAATCTTTTTAATTTTTTTTCTTCGCCCTAGAGCAGAAAAGTTGATAAAGTACATAAGGAACATAAGTCCAAATTATTAAAGTAAATAAAAAATATTTTTCGGTTCCAATTTGGAGTTTAAATATGGGAAATTTATCGAAAATGATGCAATTTTTCACATTTTAGTGATTTTTTTTTTAGTTTTTGATTTTCTATTCCCAATGGCACGAAAAAGTTGGAAAAATATAATAGAAACACAGAAGAAAATCTTTAGAATAATCAATAAATATCTTCCGGTTTCCCTTTCGGTATCTAAAAATGTCAGAGTCGCCAAAAAATATATAAATTTTCTCTTCTCAGGCATTTTTGTCTTATCAATTTTCTTTTCTCGCTGGCACGGAAAATTCGAAAAATCATATGACAAACATAAGTGTAAAAATTTAAAGTATTTAATAAATATCTTCTGATTTAACTTGTATTTCTTAAACTGGCAAATGCATGGCATTAATGTACACAAAAATCATAGAACAGTCAAATTGAAAGCGATCTGAGGGAAATTCCTCTAATAAGTTGAGCTTTCTGTATGTGTACTGTAGTGTTACCGTTGGTTTAATGCTCTGCTTGTGATATGTTCGTAATGAGGATATTCAATTTTAACTTCGATATTTTATTGAAAAATAATACATCTGAAAGTGATTACAAAATTTTAATTTTTAATATTGTGTTGAACTAATAGTGTGCATCGAAAATATTACACAAAAATATCACAATTAAGGCGCAGTATATGGGATTTGTCTCATCCCATTTTTGGGGATCCTACAGAATTAAGAACTGGCGTTCTACCTACTTATGAAGATATAATGTACTTTTTGTTTGTGAGAAATGAATCAAAATATAATTAAAAATCGAAGCCACCTTTGGGGTGATAATGGTTTATGGGCTGAAATGGTTGAAGCAATTTGGCAGGATGCCTAAGTTCTAACGGTTTCTAGGAAAGAATAGTCCCAATGATTGGTTCATATAATGATAAATACAAGAGTATAAAAAAGTTTGACGCTAAAGAACAGACAAAGTCAGAATTGAAAATTTTCCTATTGGAAGGGAAAAAACGTCTGTTTGAAAATTTTTCTTACAAGTGCACATCTCTAGAAGGATGCAAATGCCCACATGATATAAAGATTCCAGAATTGGAAGACAGTTTTTTGATGATCAAATAACTTCAAGGAAATTGTCGATAGACCCAACTGATACACTCGGAAACACGCCTCATAACATGGAAACCTAATAAATGAATTTCTTGAAGACTTGGGAGCTCTGACCCATGACTACATATCTAATGTTATAGACTGGCATAACACAAGAAGAGAAAGAAATAAAAATTGTATGAAATGCCAAGTCCAAGATTAGAGTTTCATATCCACCAATATCTTGAAGAGATTGTATTTTGATCGTCGAAAGATCAAATCAATATCTTTAATTCAGAGGAATATTGAGGGAACACTCCATCAACAAAGAGTGCTTGAAGAATACTTGACACTTATGGAATCACTTGGCTGAGATTACATAGTACAAGTGTCACCAATAACTTCTTCTGCTATGTTTTACATATGATTTTCCTTACTTTCCACTCCAGCAAGAAGAGAAAATTAAAAAGAAAAAAATCCCTAAGATGTGAAAATTTACATACTTTTTGGCTACTTTGACATTTTTAGACCCCGAAAGCAGGGTTCGTTGATTTAAATTGGCTTGATTTTAATCATGATTTAAATCACGATTTAAATCAACTGATTTTTTTAAAAAAAATCATTGATTTAAATCAGTTTTTCTTTTAAGTTATTTTTTTATAAATTTCAGATGAAACAAACATAATAATGTGCTTTAATATAATTTAGTTTTATATACCATATGTAATCAAACAACTTTCAGAAAGATAAAGCTTAAGCTTAGTATAAAAGTAAAATAAATGTAAAGTTTAGAAAGAAAAAATGCTTTCAAATTTCATTTGAATCAAATTATAAAATAATCTTGCAACAGTAAAGAAATCTAAGCAGAAATATATTAAATATTTGAATATTTACTCATTAGTATTTAGAAAAACTTTTGCAAGTTGAGGTAAAATAAAATTGTATGACTTTATGTGCTGTATTTTGGTGAGGCCTGCTATATATAGGATTTGAGCAAAATCTGAATCAGCAATTGATTTATTTATTTAATTTAATATAATTGATCTCAGCCCTTTAGAATGGTGGAAGATATTTTTGTTACAGTTATCAAAAAAGCTCATACTAAAAATAGAATTAATGATCAACTAGCTTTTTACTGCAATAGATTTATCTGCTTCATTCGAACAAATGTTTTTTGCCTTCGGTTTGATACTTTCAGAAATTAGAAATCAACAGATAAAACTGTTAAACCGCTGCCATCGAAATGCTCAAGGCCAGAGGAAACAAATTGTGAGGTATTCACTAGTTGATTTACTTCTCAATTATGTTGGAATTCACACTAGAAAATTTTGAATAACAATTTACTTTTATTTTGTTTGTGGAATATCACTCATCGTATAAAACACTGAACATACTGATTAACTCATGATTAATTACTTCTTAAACATATAAATGAGAATTTGGAATCCCCCAATAAAAAAATATCCAGATGCGGCAACACTGTAGCATTCCTTCTCTGGCTGAATTTTTATTTAGGGATTCCAAGTTCTTATTAGTGAGTTTAAATAGTTATTGTTTTATAAGATGATAAATATTCCACAAGTAAAATAAAATTGCTATTCAAAATTTTTTGTGTAAATTCCAACACTACTGAGAAGTCAGTCGATTAGTGATGACATCTCAATTTGTGTCCTCTGGCCTTAAGTATTTTGATGGCAGCAATTGAACTCATTTTTCTCAGTCAACACTTAAAAAAAAAAAAAAAAAAATTAAAAACTTAGTTAAAAACTTCCAATTTTGTTTAAATTTTTTATGTGTTGCAGATGTTTTTTATTTTAATTAAAATATTGAAGGTTGAATTAATTTTTGACATCTGATTTGTAGTTTTTTCATGCATTTTGTGTAATCAAGATTTTTTTCATAGCCTAAAATTTTACCTTGAAATAGTATGAATCATTTATGTAAATTGTGTAATATTAGTAATAGATAATACTTATAATATGCATTTCTATGTATGTAAACTTTATATTATTTAAATTAATCAAAAAATCATAAAATAATAATAATGTGTGGCAATTTTTAAAAAAGTCAAAAAAATCTGATTTAAATCAAAAAAATCCGATTTAAATCAAAAAAATCCGGTTGTTTTGATTTTTATTAAAAAAATCAAAAAAATCACGAACCCTGTCCGAAAGTTAAGCCGGAAGATATTTATTTATTATTCTAAAGTTTTTTACTTGTGTTTCTTGCATATTCTTCGAACATTTCTATGCCAGTGGGAATAGAAAATCAAACAATCAAAAAATGACTAAAATGTGAAAATTTGTATCATTTTCGACAAATTTCCCATATTTAGAACCCAAAGTGGAACCGGGAGATATTTTTTAATAACTCTAATATTTTAGACTTGTGTTTCATATGTACTCTTTCAGGTTTTTCGCACTAGGGTGAAGAAAAAAATTAAAATTAAAAATATTACTGAAAGGTTAAAAATTACAGCATTTTTGGCTAAAATTGCATATTTCTACTCAAAAGTGGAACCGGAAGATATTGATTGTTTTGAAATTTTGTGAGTATATTACTGATACCACTTCACAACTTTTCCGTGCTAGGGAGAAAAGAATTTCGAAAAAAAAAAAAAAAAAAAAATTATGCTCCGCCCTAATATGGACGCCAGTTTCAGATCAAACAAAACTGGAATTGAGATTTTTTTTTCTTTTTTAATTGCAACTTCTATTAAATTCAAATTTTCAGTATCATCATTTATGTATTATTTTTCAATACCAAACTATGTTCATTTATCCATAGCAAACAATTTGGTATTCTTTCAACTTGAATTTTATTGTAGCATTAGCAAAATATACCTTAAAGTTTTTCAGAAAAAATCACCACAAGTTGTTAAAATTGCCGAGAGCAAAACATCCTATATTTTGCTAAGAGATTGAAACTATATTCCTTTTACTAATGTCTAAAAATTGCATCGAAAATCACCAAGTAAAAAATTTACTACATTGAAATGATACATTCCTTTGACAAATATAGAAAAATGGATGCTAAAAATTAGGGATGGGACGAATAGTGATTTGGCCGAATAGCCGAATACCGAATATTCGGCCAAATTTTAGGCCGAATACCGAATATTGGCAGCCGAATATCAACTTTTTTTTCCAATAAAAAAATAATTTTTGATTATATATAATTTAAAAAAAAGGAGCTCATTAATAATTATTACTCTTTAATGTGCTTTTAAATGTATTTTTAAATTTGAAACATTTATTTTAACACAAAAAAATTATGAAATTGCATTATATTCTTTTATCTTAGTGAACATCAAATTGATTTCAGTAAGTCAGGATGATAAGATATTTTCATTAAAATATGAAGAATGTACTTCACTTTTACTATCAAATGATACTTTTACCCTTTCTTGCATTCAAAATTAATACTCTTAATCTCTCTCTCTCAGAACTCACGAGGAGATATTTTCTGAAATAACCTTTAAATTTGATCATTTAAAGTTTGTGCCCCTAATGATAAGTGAATTCGTAAGAATGAGCCTGCTCTGAAATCAGTTGCCAAGCTTTAAATTACAAATTATGTTAAAGCAAAAGGTTATGCTTAAAGTAGAATGCATATTGTAACAAAATCTTTGACATTTGAATCGGCGCTACAATATTCAACTTCAATATTCCACTTATTCAACAAGCATTAAAAGGATAAACAGAAATTCAAAACAACATGAATGAAGGAATATGTAAATTAAAAATATATACATAATAATGTTACATATTTAAATCAGTAATTATCCAAATAATTATTTAAAATTGAAAACTATAGAATAAAAAAAAAATATTTTGTTCAGTATTTAGAATTTATGTTTAAATACTTATAAAACAATCTTCATAAAGCTAGTTGTGTCATCTAATGCGTATCTAGTTTGCCACCAGTTCTGTTTTCAGATGTGCTGTTGTAGTATTTGGAATAGTGATATTTGATATCTAATTTTAAAAATGAATCATTGTTAATACACCTAGTGAATGAATTTTTTCATTTCTTACTTTACGGAAATAAGTTACAAATTTCATAAGAGCCTTTTTTATGTGTGCATGGAATTTGCACACATTAATAAATATTCAAGTGTTTTAGAATAAGGCAGGTTTTTTTAATGTGTTTTTATATCTTGAATTGTAATATATCATTCTCTAATGAAGCCATTTCCCATACAATTAAATTTTCTAAAATATCACTCGCTTTTATAGGAAATACAGAAAGGCTGTGTATTTTTTAACAATCGAATAACTGTATATTTAGTAAGTAAGAATGAGAATGACCTCATGAATGAAGTAGCCAATTTGGATTAGAGGAAAAAAAAATTGTAAGAAATAAAACTCTATAAATTCTAAATTTATTTGGCAAGATATCTTTCACTATTCGGCGAGATTTTACCAATATTCGGCCAGATATCTCTAAATATTCGGCTACAGGTATCCGGCCGAAGTATTCGGTCAACAAGCCTTCAATATTCGGCCAACCGAATATTCGGCAAAAGGGCCGAATAGGCCGAATACCGAATAGTGGCCGAATATTCGTCCCATCCCTACTAAAAATGTGAAAAAACTTTAAAAAATGCATACAAGTTCGTTGGTGAAAAATTCAAAAGTTGCTTTACCAATTCCAAATAAACTTTATAAAAATAAAGCAAAAAATTTACTATGTTAGGGTAAAAGCCTGAAATTGGATTCCTTTTGCTAATGTAGAAAAAACATTGCAAAATGTGAAAAAATGCCTAAAACCACATTAAAAAAATTAATAAGAGGGAAAAAAATCCTTGAACTGGTTTTAGAATGCATAACTTTTGGCTAGATACCTTTCTGCCAGATCTTGTAATTATGTCGAAAGCAAGCTCTACAGGACACAGCACATACACAGAGATGCAGGCAAACACCTTTATGCATTGCAAGTTTACATTACAAGTTAATACATTAGTTAATACATTACAAGTTTTATTTTTCTTCTGTTCAATTTATTATTTTTTATTAACCAGAAATAAATGATGCACAAACAAAGATGGAATGATACATATAAAAACTGCTCTATTTACATAATTATGAAAGTGTAGAACTTGATTGTAGTTGTAGTCATTTGAGCTACTACTTTATTTGTTTAAAGTTTATTTTTTCATTATAAATTTCTTTAGTTTTCCCATTTGAAAACATTAATTTCTCCGATCATTCTGTTAAAAGATTTTGGGGATGGCATTAAAATATGAAAAATTTCAAGTCATTTATATAAAAGTCAATGTATTAATTATGGAAATAAAACGAAAGACAGAAAAGAACAATAAATGTTGTATTGTTGAAAACAATTTTACATTAATTCATTTATTGGGTATAGCTTTTATTCAGATTTTTTTCCCAGAAATCCCTGAGACAAATTAACTGAAATAAATACTTAAGAAATATACATAAATAAAGTGTAACAGTAAATCAATTTAATAAATTTCTTAAGCAAATTATATTAGCTTCAAATTATAGTCTTTTGTATAATTTATAGTAAGTTTTAATGCAAAGAACAGCTATGTATAATACAATTGTAAAAGTAGACTTATCAAAACCTTTTACAATAATAATAATTAAAAATAAAAAAAATCTATTCATGAATTTTAGAATGAAACAATTTTCAACCCATGTGGTGCGGAGTAAATCTATTTGAAATAATTAACTTACACCAGAATTAATAAATGAATTTATTAGAAATTATGAACTTGCTTAGTCTGAGGTATGTTATGAAAGGAATATTTTAATTAAATTAAAATTTTAATTTCTTGGTGCCAGTGATTTATGGGCATATTTTTGTAGTATTAACAGAATTTATGTCAGGATTGAAATCTTTTGGATTTTAGTCTCAAGATGCCCTCTATATAAAGTATAATAAAACATTTTTTTTTTTTTTTTTTTTTTTTTCAAAGTTATATGCATATATCTTTCCACATTATTGTACTTTAAAGTTGTAAATTTTAATTTTATTATATTGTTGCTGCAGATAAAATTATACATTTTTGAAAATATTATTGATCAACCTGTAACCAACCAAAACTTTACCTGTGAGCAATAATTTTGGAAACTCTGTTTTAAGGAGCTACTTCAGTCTCGGAAGAGTGAGATTGCTAATGTAATCCTATGGGATGTTATTTCCATTTTCTGGTTTGGATTTTAATATTTTTGAATAACTTTTTTTTTTTTTTTTTTTTTTTTTTTTTTTTTTTTTTTTTTCAAAATATTAAAATTGTAGTGAGAAGTTTGAAATAACACAACCATATGATTAATATTAGTATTCTCTCTCTCTCTCTCTCTCTCTTTTTTTTTTTTTTTTTTTTTTTTTTTTTTTTTTGTGTGTGTGTGTGTGTGTTACTGAAATAATGCCATAAGGCATTATGTTTTTAAAAATATCTATACTGCTAACATACTAATAATGTTTTAGATATAATTTTCAAAAATTTATATTTGTTCTGCTTCACAGTGCATCTTTTGATTCAACTGTTCGTCTGTGGGAAGTGGAGAGAGGTACTTGTTTATACACTCTTACACGACATACTGAACCTGTTTATAGCGTTGCATTTAGTCCTGATGGGAAATACCTGGCAAGCGGATCATTTGACAAATGTGTTCACATTTGGTCTACTCAGGTCTGCTTACTATTAAAATTATGTACATTTCATTTTTAGATATCAGTTGTTATATCATTTAAAGTACCCATACTTATTTAGAAATGTAATTTTTTCCCATAATTGAGAAAAATATAATTGGAAAAGTCTTCATAAGCCTTGTGAAAAATATTCCAATTATATCATGTAAAATAATTTTATTTTATTTTCAACTTTAAATTTTCATATTTGTAAATTTTTGTAAAAATACAGAATTTTTTTTTTTTTTGTAATCATTATATTAATCTAATAATTAGAAATGAGCCATTTTTTGTGGGTATAGTTTTAATACAAGCAACATTAAGTATATTTTCAACAAGAATAAAATTACTCGGATAAAGATACTATACATAACTTTATATAATTGCATATAACTTTATATGTCACTTATTGTTTTCTTGTTTGCAATTGGTAGGCATACTTTTACTGCAAATTTTTTCTTGAGGGGAGGTGATCTTAGCATGGTACCTTATAAAAAATAGAGGTTGATGTCTAATTTTCTTCTTTTGTGTGCAATAAAAATATATAAATTAATTATTATTATTATTATTATTATTAAAAGGATAGAAAAAAAGTTTTGATATTGATTTATTTGTTCTGTAAATAATTAGAAAAATAATTCTTATAAGCTAATGTATATGTTTTTAATTATTAAAATAGGCTTAGTTTCATAATGTCAAATCAAAATATTTAAAAAATATTTAAATAAATTTGAAAATTCTTTCTTGTTTATACCTTAAACCATCACCCACAGCACAAGTAATTGATAAAAGTTACAAATTATAAAATAAGAAGCTGTTTAATTTCTATAGTACAATATAGAGTAATTAATTACCAAAAACACAAAATTGTAGAACATGATTATAACTGTGCTTCACATGCTCAGGTTAGAAAGAGGGAAAATAAAAGTTAAAATCCCAAAAAGAGTTTATTTGGTCATTTTGGTTTTAACTGGATTTTTATAAAAAGTCTCTTCCTATTACATATACAGTAAAACCCCAATAATTTGGATTAATTGGGACCAGACCCAATCCGGATTATCAAAAATCCAGATTATCCTGAGAAAGAGAAAAAAATTAAATAAAACATATTTACAGAAGATCCCCTTTATATTAAACATACTGAATATTTACAGACAGTAAAAATGTTTATTTTGCAATTATAAAATCTTCTGCTGTGCCAGTTTTGTATAACTTTTGCGGGCCACACAGTCAAGCATCCACTTGAACAAAGTTGTTAGTTTTATACAAATTGAATATTTCCAACTTTACCAATCAGTTAGATTGTGTTGAAAATAATAGTATAGTTGTTAGTTTGTTGGATGTAGTCTCCACCTCACGTTCAAAATAAACTACTAATTGTTGTAAATGATTCGTTGCTTCATTATGACTCATAACTTTTGATTGATCATTATTGATAATAGTGTTTTCATCTGAATCCTCTTTATTTTCAACTTCTTCAGTTGTACATTAAGTGATTATTTCATCATCTGTAAGTGAGGTGTAAACTTCATTATTTTTTTGCTTCATTCAATTGCTAAATCAGTGATATCAACATCTCAGCAACCATCAATTTTTTTGTTTGTTTTTTTACATGCTCACAAAATCTTCAGGTGTAATTTCCTTTTCATTCTCGCCTATATTTCTTTCTGTTTCAAACTTGCTTCTTATTCAAGAAATCATAATTTGTAGACCATAAATTCTTCCACGATTTTCTGAGAGTAGTTTCAGCAATATTGCTTGCAGACTTTAAGTAATGCATTGTTGTTTCTTTGAAAGGCAACATCAAATAGTTTAAATGAAAAAAAAAAAAAAAAAAATCATTCTTTTGAAAAGATTTTTTTTAATTCAGAATACGAAAAGGAAATGAATTAATGTTATCGAAATTTTGCCGATCGCTTCTCAAAGTTTGAAAAAATAACTCAGCAGAGTGATCCGGATTATGCAGAGATCCAGATCAACGGGGTTCGAATTATCAGGATTCTACTGTACATGGAAATTTATTGTTAAAAAATAGACATTGTTGGATATATAAGTAGTATAACTTCATTTGAAAATAATTTAAATTAAATAATTATTATCAATTTACCTAGAAATTTGAAAAACATATTTTAATTTAATGATTACTAGTAATAACAGTCTCATGTTCAAAGAATAAACTGTTCTACACAGTGAAACATTCATATCTTGAAAATCTTTATAAACAGTTTTTTGATTACTAACAATAAACATTTGATGTTGTTTGATGAATATAATATTCTTTATCACAATTCAAAAAATGAATTTCAAATATTTTTAATGGTTTTGTTTTTTGAGTAAGTCAACACTTTTGGCCATTAGATTCAGCAGATAACAGGGTGAAAAAAAAGGTGAAAAAGATTAGTATTATTGAAATATTATAACTATTACCCAATTTCTTAATACTCTTATTCAACTTCATATTTTAATTTTAATCTTAAAAATAATCTCTTTAATCAAGAAAATTTTCTTTTACCACATACTGATTTCTGGAAGATCATTATGCTATATTATTAAGTGCTTCAAATAATCTACATTTTTTAAAAATAAAAATATTTTATGCTGCTCATTGAATAATTTTAATCTACTTTATCGTAGATGAAGTTAAGTAATTTAAGCTTTTTTTTTTTTTTTTTTTTTTTTAAGAGCTCTAGATATGTTTGTCAACACATGTACTAATTTTTTGTCCTACCCGCATACAAACATGATCTAGACCCACTATATCTAATGCTTATTGTTGAAATAAAGTGTTAGAAGTAGAAATTATTCATATCCAATAGTTTAAACAAATTATATATATATTAAAAAAGTCATTTGATTTTTTGTAAAAAAATCACTCAATTTTTATTATTATTTTTGAGGGGAAAAAAAAAACAGTTGGTTTAAGCCATGGTTAAAAAAACCACTTGGTTTAAACCTTGCCAATCCTAGTGCTTCATATGCTTAGTTAAGAATTAATTTATTATGGTAGTTTTATTTTTATCCTGTAGTTAAAGAAGAAAAATCATTGATACTTCACACATTTTACATCCTAAAAATTTTAATGTGAAACAAAAAAGAGATGTGTGAATGTCATAATTCACATTTAAAATTAAACGACTAAAATTAACATTTAAAAAAATGAATTAGGTTATTTGAAAAAAAAAAAAAAAATGTCAGTTAGGTGTGTGTTTTTAGTTTTTCAATATTCTGTACACTTCGGCTGATTGAGAACTTCAAAAACAGATAAAAAGAGTATTTTTGACATTCTGTTATTCTCCGTGAGTGATCTTCCTGAATTAGTGCTGCAAGCCTCTTTGAGAGTGTCTTTTTGATAAGCATTCATCGTGATTTTTAATTAATATAACAACTAATTATATGTATCTATATACATATATTATTTAAAAAAAATTAAAATCTGAGCATCAGATGCATTAAGATTTGCATAGGACTATTGCCATCCAAATTTTCAGTTCTGTAAATACTTACTGTAGATTTTCCTAACCATTGCAATATCACACTGATAAATTCTTTTCTTTTATTAGTATAGATACTGAATGTTCAAAATTTAATGTTTTAATGCACATTATATAGAAGGGGAAAAAAAGAACATGCCTAAAAATAATTTTCCAATAATGAAAATTTCATTATACTGGCATTTTGTGGTGGTGGTGATATTTTACTGTATTAGTTTTCTGTTATTCCAGCTATCCATCCCCTATCTTTTTTAATTGTACGTGTAATTAAAAAATATGTTTTGTTGTTAAATGTTAAATTATACTATTTAAATGCATCAGTGTTTTTATAAGATCTCTAAATTATCTATTAATATAACAAATTGAATTTTGCTCTTTTATTTTTAAATTTCAGACTGGTAAATTAATTCACAGTTATAGAGGTACTGGTGGTATTTTTGAAGTGTGTTGGAATTCTAGGGGTGATAAAGTTGGAGCTAGTGCATCTGATGGAAGTGTAAGATTGCATTTTGTTTTAATTTATATGTAAAATGAATATTTTGTTCATGTGTTAGTTTTAAAATGTTGCTAATTTTCAAGAAGTCAAAAGGCTTTACTTCAGTTGTTTTTTTTCCTTTTCCAGAATTTTGTGTAATTTTGAAAGGAATAATTTTGTGTAATTTTTTAAAGGTAATGTTCATGCAATTATGTTGACGAAATTGTAATCCTGATAATTATTGATTTTAGAAACATAAATTATTTCAATACAGTAGCTAAATTTGTAACTTTTGTTATATACATATTGCTTTTAAAAAATAATAATAATCGGGCAGTAATTGCGATGATCTGTAACTTTTATAATTTTTATCCAATTGTTATTATTTATTTATTTATTTATTGCATTTTAAATTTATTTATAGCAACATTTATATTTTATATTTATTTGTTTTTAAGTAATTGTAACACATTTTACATAACTAATAGTAATTTATTTAAATAAAATTCCTTTGATTAAAAATTAAAAAGAATATTTAAAGCATTAATGTTAGGTTATTTATGCATTTCTCTTATTAATACTTTCTAACAAATGTTGAAAAGGGTTTATGCATTTGATATGTCTGTCCACATTCTAACTCCCATAAATATACTCAGATTATCATGCAATTGGTAAACATTAATTAGGGTCCCCTAGACATGTTTGGTATTGTATATTAAGTGTGTGAAATTAATAGTTCATTTACAGGGGCACTCAAAAGAATTCCATTACATTATGATCTGTGGGGAAAAATTGTTTGCAGAGTATTTTAATGACATTATGCTTTTCCACATGTGTTGAAACTGATATAAATCACTGCATTTCACTAAGATTACATTAGAATAGGACATTCATAACAATTTTAATCCATTTACAGGGATACACCAAAGAAATTGGTTACAATACGGTCTTTGAGTAATAATTGCAGGAAATACATTTTCAGTTTTGGTACATGCTTTTAAATTTAACTGCATTTTAGATGCTTTCACAATTATATAAATATGTAGCACTTATATTCGTTGTCCAATCTGTCTCTGTCCACATATAACACCACAAAAATTACCCAAGCGAATAACTTGAAATTTAAAATGTATATTTGTTGCTGAATTTTGTTGAGTCATTTCAGATTTTAGTGAAATTGGATATTTAGTTCACATCCAGGGACATACAAAATTTACATTACATTACATTTCAAAAATTCCGTTACATAACAGTCATTGAGATAAAATAATTTAAAGTGCTTTTTAGTGATGTTACACACACTAAAACATAATAAAACTGATGTTCATTTATGAAAAACACTAAAATATAGATTTTATAGAATATTTTGTCACACAATGTTTATAATTCATTAAAAAAGCCATACATAATAGTATAGGGGGGAGCATTATTTGCAGCTTATTTTAATTCTTTCACATACAATAAAATTGATGTACATTATGTAGGTTTACTACAAGTTACTTCCTGTGTAATGGAAAACATGTTTCCATACTGTTGAATGATATATAATATTTTAACTTATTAAATGGTGCAGTTTTGTTACTTTATTCTGAATGTATTGGAAAGTGTTTCATAATCTGTGTTTGATGTATGTTTTTTTCTTGTTTATTATCATAATCAATATAACTTGATGTGTAGACGATAATTTTAAATGCATGTAACTCATGCAAAAAAAAAAAAAATTTTTAATTTTATTTATAACACTTACTGTGTGCCAGATATTTTTTAATAATGAGAAATAATTAATAAAAGTTAAGTTTTGTACAGTTAATGTTTTTGAATAATAATGTACAGTTTCAAATATTAACTTCTATCTAATTGTAATTATTTTGAATGTGTGCATATATAAATATGTGTATGTACTATGGATTTTTCCTAACAAAATGTTTTGGAAGGCACTTAACTTTTACTCTTGATTTTTGTTGCCTGTCTTTGTGTAATATAGCAAAATTCATTTTTTTCTATTTTTATCTTTAAATTCATAAAATGTTAAGGGAGACACCCCCTTCTTTTCCCTTTTTATGTAATTGCTATATTTTGTTTCATACATCTGATTAACATTTTGTGATTTTCAGTAATAGTGATACATTTAATCTATAATAATACACATCTGTTACAATATCTAAGTTGGTACATAAAAAATAGATTATTCTGTTTCTTAACTGTCCTTTTTTATCATTTATTTCCTAAGAAATAGAGTGATTGTCTAACCATATTTGTTCTTTTAAATTAAAAGATGCTGACAGTGATATTCTTATTCTTCAAACCTTTTTGAAATTCTTTGAAATTAGAGTGATATTTGAAAACTATAATTTGTTTTACTTTCATGTGTTTCATGAACAAATTATTTTAGTATAAAATTTATAGGAGAATTTCCATCAATTCCAGTTGAGTGAAAAAATGTTCTGGTTTGGATTCTAACCCAGAAAATCTGGCTTCACATGCCAATGCTCTATTAACTGAGTCATCCTGGACAACTCTGGTCCACATTATTCTCTCATAAGTCATTCACTCATTTAGTGTAAAATGCTTCTTTTACCTATAAACCAACGAAAAAAAACTTTATATAAATGTTATAAATAATTTTTTATTTATATATTTTTTTTAATTCATTCAATATTCCAATTGTATACTTTATATATAATAATCATTAACCATTTTTAATTGTTTATTGAATGTAGGTCTCCTCCAGATTTTCCCATTACTTTCTGTCCAGGGACAGTTCAAGTATTATATAAGCATATTTTTATTTTGTACCCTTCTCCCCTTTGCTTATGTAACATTTCTTTTTGACATTCTAACATCAACAGTTTACCATAAAAAAATTACAGTTAGTAATAAATTACATTATTAATCCAGCAAATTTACTTAAATGGACATATATGGGTTGTGGTATCAAAGGGAAACAAAACTGGTTTAATATACAATAATATTTCAACTTGTGTAAGTAGTTTGATCCAAAACTAGGAACGTAGGTCATATGACGTAAGTCGAAGTACATTTAGACAAACAAAACAGATAATTAATAAAAATTTGCAAAAGCTGATAAACATAATTGCATTGTATTTATTGATTATGTTATGCACATTTAACATTAGCAAAAAAAAAAAAAAAAAATAAATAAATAAAAAAAAATATGTGCTTGCAATACAAGAGTTTAGAATAAATCAGTAAATTGTTAGCTCGCAATGTATTGTTTTTCTAGCCATCCCACTTGAGTCTTTGCAGATAAGAAAAAAATCTTGCAATTTTTAACCAACCATTTTTTTTTTTTTTTTTTTTTTTTTTTTTTTTTTTTTTTTTTACATTTAGAACAGCAGAACAAGCTTAGCCAAGCTTTTTCTATTGATGTTTTTATTTGTTTATCAATATCATGCGACTGTTGTGAAAATTTTCAAGCTATATAAGATTCATGAAGGTTTTTAGAACCAAAATCCACCAAAAATGTTCAGAGTGCATTCTTAATTAAGGAATTTTTCAAAACTAGACAATGTAAATGTGGAACGATGTAATTCGAGGGACCATAAGTCTGGGTGCTACAATATTGTTACTTATTGCATTAAACAATTCATGGAATATAAAATAGTTTTTAATGTACTATTTATCACATTGAACCAAAATAAGATAAAATTAAGAATCATACAAATATTATATGTTTGGCTTTCACATTTCTATTCTGGTATCCAAGATCTTTGAATTCTTGTTTCTGCATTGTCTATTCAATTTAGTGGTGGGCTGGAATGTTTCTTGTTTCCAGTCCTTGTTTACTCCATATCTTTTTTTTTTTTTTTTTTTTTTTTCTCAAGTCATTTAACATCCACAAAATGCTCATACAAATCATGCTCTTTTGCTTTTTGTTGTTAATTTAGTTGCTTTGTTGTCTTTTATGTAAAAATTCTTGACCTGTTTCTTCCCCTTGTCAGCAAAAATAAGCAGACACTGCCCCCCCCCCCCTCTTCTCCAATCTGCATATGTAATACTTGAATGAACTGCTAGTGCTTTGGTCATCAAATTATTTCCAACCACTTTTTCGATTTCATCATTATATTTTACCTGATGTATCTTGTTTGTTTTACTTGTCTTGGATACTACTGTAGAGTGTTTCTATTAATAATTCGTATAATAATTCTATTAATAATTCGAATTATTTTGATAATCGAGTGAATTATTTGAGCATGCACAAAAGCTAGCTGCCAACCTTAATCAGTAATAAAAAATAAGATCTGCATAAAAATAATTAAATGCTTTGCTTTTTAAAAGTTATTTAAAAAAGTATTTGACTTAATAGAAGAAGGCTATTAAATTAATATATTTCATTTCTCATCCAGACTTAATTGTAATTATGGAATTTAAAATGAAATCATGTATTAAAAAAACAAGCAATTTATCCCTTAATTTATTTGTTCAACAAATTATTGAATGTGGTCATTTTAAAACAAACTAATGTAAAAAAAAAGGGTATTTTATGTACAACTTTCTATAATTATTGTTTATTCAATTTGTTTTTCCTATACTCATTTTTGTCTTTTCAATAGGTTTTTGTGTTGGATCTGAGAAAACTATAACATTGCATATATTCTTATTCGTTAATCATCATTTCATCATCTTTACGAGAGAGCTTATTCAATCATTTTTAATATTGAAGGACAATGGACATTTCATAGAAGAAATGCACTTGTGGTGATAGATTTTTCCCCCCCAGAATGTGTGCCTAGGAATTGTACAGTAAATTTTGCTTTCAGTATTGGAATTATGGTTTTTGTCATTTATTATGTGTAATAAAATAAGCTAATGTATTTTAAACTAAAACCTGACTTGTTCTGTTACTTATTTCAAATTTTCTCAGAATTTCTCAGATAACTCTTAAACGGAATATCTCCATAAGGGCATACTCCGAAAAATCTGAAAAAAATTACTGAATGCTCTCCTCATGAGGATTTATAGGTTTATAAAAAAATGTTGGTGGAACCTGGATAGAGTGTCCAATAAAAATATAATTACATAGTGTCCAATAAAAATTACATTATTTGGCGATTTTTCATCGGTTGGTGATGGAATCGAATTTCAAAAAATACTTTTCTATGTCAAATACACTTTAAAGAAAAAATATTTCATGTTGAGCTTGTTTAAATAAATTCAATTTAAATAACTTTCGTTTTGTCGATTTTTTTTTAAAATTATAATTTTGTTATATTGATATTTATATGCATTTATATTAAAATGTAACTATAAAAAATTAGAATTTAAAATGAGATTCAAAATTTAAATTAACTAAAATTGCTTCAAGCTCAAAATTAAGTGCAACTGAGCATTATCGATTCAATTTTGTTTGTATGCAAACAACTTAGGCTTCTATTTGTGAATACGTTTAAATATATATAAGCAAAAATTCAGTATGAAATTTTTTTTTTATTTATGATATATATATTTTGAACTCTTTTATTTGAAGTTTAAATTTATTAAATACTATTTACATGCATTCTAAAAATCCATTAACAAACAATTTTCAGTTACATAAAAATTGTTTGCTTTTGGCAAGAAAAATTGCTTTTCGCCAAATTTACGCTTTCGTCTTTTCATGCCAAATATTTGAAAGTATATTATTTTATTTTTTGCAGAATTTCTACTGTGATTCCCCTATTAAATTTGCTTGATCTTTTATGCAGGGTTGGCACGGTTTAAACCAATTGGTTTTAACCATGGTTTAAACCACGGTTTAAACCAACTGTTTTTTTTTTTTTTTCAAAAAAAACAATTGGTTTTTTTTTAGAAGAAATCCAATGACATTTTCTCTTTTTTCTTTATAATTTATGTGTTTCAGATTATTGGATATAAATAATTTCTACTTTTAACACTTTATTTCAGCAATAAGCATTAAATGTAGTGAGTTTAAAGTTTTTTATGCATAGGATTAACTAAATAATTTTTTTCTCAAAGAAAAAAAAAAAAAAATTATAGACGAAATCTAATAACATTTTCTTTTTTTCTTCATAATTTACATGTTTCAGATTATTGGATATAAATAATTTCTACTTTTAACACTTTATTTCAACAATAAGCATTAGATGTAGTGGGTTTAGGTCATTTTTTTATGCATGGGATTAAAATCAGTACACATTGGTGAACATATCTATTGCTCTAAAGAAAAAAAACTTCAGACATGTGAATTGATCAAAGATAAAATAAATTCAATATTTAGTATAAAATATTTAATTTTTTTTAAATAATGAAGATTATTTAATGCGATTAATAACATAACACAATGATCTTTTAAGATTTTGCCCAACTTGTAAAAGACTTTTTTCTTGATTGGGGAGATTATCTCGAAGAATTAAAAGCCAAATAAGAGAGTATTCAAAGACTAGTTGCTAGATATAGCAATTTAATAATGATTTTTTTTCTTTCTGCCATCTGCTGAATCTATTGACAAAAAATATTAACTTCAAATTGTCACTCAAAGAAAAAAAAAAAAAAATCCTAAGAAGTATTTGAAATTTATTATTTGAATAATTGTCTAAAAGAATATTTATCAAACTACATCCAAATGTTTATTATTAATAATCAAAAGATTGTTAATAAAGATTTTCAGGACATCAATGGTTCACTGTGTAGAACAGTTAATTCTTTGAATATAAGATTGTTTGCTAAAACTGTTGAAATTAAAATATGAATTTTTTCAATTTTCTATATAAATGCACTGTAATTACTTAATTTAAATTATTTTAAAATTAAGTTACACTGCTTATAAACCAATAATGTCTATTTTTATCAATAAATATGCATGTATATGTAATAAAAAAGGATGTTTAAAAAAAACCCGGTTTAAACCAAAAAAACCTGGTTTAAACCAAAAAAAACCGTTTTTTTTGGGTTTTTTTCGAAAAAACCTGGTTTTTTTCCAACCCTGCTTTTATGACTTACCTCAGTAGTTTAATTAGTATTTTTTTTCAAAATATTCTGAATATGCCCAGTATGGAGACCTTCCTTGTTAGTAACAGATCTAAATTACAATTCCCATTAAATTAGATGATGTAAAATATGAAAAAGAGATAATTTATAAAACAATAACAATATTTATGAAGGGGCAAATACATTGCCCAGCACCTAAGACATTATTATTCATTTAAAATTTTGAATGATTATGAGAAAAATTGAATTCCATTTATGTGCACATTCTATAGGGATGCATCAAATAGTAATCTTGACCAAATGCTCAGGACTTAGATGCACCAAATCTATGCCAATCATGAATACAGTAAACTCCCTCAAATCCGCACTCCTAAAATCTGCAACTCTCTAAAATCCACACATAATTTACGGATGTAAACAATGAAACATTCAGTTCAGATGTAGGTGCAAAATTTGACTTTTTTAGTTTTATATCAATTCCATATATTTTTTAATTTGTAATTTTTGTTTATGTTGTTGAATTCCTGTATTTTCATGAAGAAAGAATAACTTATTTCTGAAAAAATCAAGATATTGCTGGTATCATTGGTAATTACAATCTTACCAAATATATTTATGTATTAATCAAACTTTTTGAGTTAAGTCTGGCTAAACCTGAAATAAAACTTCCTTATTTTATTATCCTGTTGTGAATTAGTAATGTACTTTTATGAGGCAAGTTTCATTTAATAATTTAGAAAAAACACATTTAATCTTTATAATGAATATTTAATTGCACATTATTGATTATTAACTTGATCTTTTTTAATCATTTTAAAAATCATCTAAATTTTTATTATTTTAGTTTATTACTTATTTTAATATTTTAGTATATTGTAAGCATTCATTAAACTTTTTACTTTATTATTAATTACATTCAACTTACTTTTTAAAAAATATAAACAAAGCAATGACCAGAAATCCACAAAATTCTAAAATCCGCACAACCTCTGGTCCCAAGCTGTGTGGATTTAAGGGAGTCTACTGTATTTAATTTTAAAATATGCACATATTTCCAGTTCTTTAATATTTTGCACTTAATTGAAATAAATGATTTAAAAGCTTGCTTTTTAGGAAAGTAATATTGAATCTGTGTAAAAAAAAATAATACTGACTATCTTATAATTTATAATTATTAGTTTTGTAGAGATTTAAATATAGATATATTATTTAAAGTTAAAAATTTTCAAAGTAAAAATTTTTTAAAAATATTGAGTATTTTAGTTATTTAAAAAATATGTAAAAAGGTATGGATTTTTTTTGTGATGTGCGCTACAAGATCAAAATAAATATTTGTTTTTTCCTCCTGATAAAACACCCCTCCCCCCTCCCCTGCCCATAAAAGAAAAAAAGTTTTGAAATGGCACCCCTGTTAGGAAATTTTATGAGGCCAAAGTTGTCTCTCTGTGCCTCTGACCAAAATTTTTTATTTTCGTATAAAATAAAAGATAATTCATCAACCACACAGAATTATTGAATAATTATATGAATTTCATCTAATATATATTTTTAAAAAAATGTTGTAGGTATAAATTCATTGATTTATCTTTTATAATGATTTTTGTATGTGATCACTTATTTTACACATCTTTCTTATAGAATTTCTGTAGCTTGGGGCTGTACATATATAATGTTATCAACTTTTTAGCAATTTTGTACATCTCTACCTCTGATATCATACAATGTCATTCCTCAATCCCCTGCCTCCCTCTTCCAAACTACCACTATTTATATCTTTACCGCTTTTTTAAAAGTTTTTTATTTATCTTTTATTTTGATATGTTTGCAATGATGTACAGATGTGATTACACATTTATTATTTGCATGCTTTGCTAATTTAAATGAAGAAAAGTTAATAAAATATATTTATACATGAAATAAATTTAAAGAAATATTCATTATTTAAAAGTATTTACAGTGGTGGCAAAAATTGTGGAAACCTTTAGGTAGTTTTCATTACAAAATGCTACCTATTGCACCCATTTAAAGATAAGCACTTTCGAAAAATTTTGGTTTATTTTCACCAATCATGACCCCCAGACTCTAAAACCACCCTCTGTTCAGATGTTGATATATATTTATAGATACAGTAGATACTCTCAAATTTGCATAGCTTCTTACCAGAGGTTTTGCAGATTTCTGGTCATTGCTTTGTGTACACATTTTAAGTCAATCTGAATGTAATAATGCAATCAAAATTACAAAGAATGCTTGCAGTATAATAAAATATTAAAATAACTGACAAGGAAGGTCTCCATACGGGCATACTCAGAAAAATCTGAAAAAATTACAGAATGTTCTTCTCATATAGTTATATATGTTTATAAAAAAAATTTCGGTGGAACCTCCTTATAACGTCTGTAAAAAAATAATAATAATTTCGTTTATTTGGCGATTTATCTCCGGTTGGCGAAAAAACGAAATTTTGAAAAATACGCTTTTACGCTTCAAATACTTTTTAAAGAAAAAACTTTCTACTTTCAATTTATTTAAATAAGTTTAGTTTAAGTAATTTTAGTTTTGCATTTTTACTTTACTTTAAGTGTAATTTTGTCATATATGTTTATATGTTCTTATAACAAAATGAAATTAATATATTTTATCATTTAAGGGGACAAGGGACCTTGAAATCCTTAAAAATATTTTTTTTTTTTTTTTTTGTAAATTTTACCTAAATATTATTCAAGGGTACATTATATGCATTATAACATGCATTTATCACAAAAAAAAATGCAAAAAAAAATTATTTTTGACAAAAAAAATGGCATTTTATGGCATTCTTCGAACGCCATAAAAAGTAACCGTTTTCTATAAAAGCGGTGGAGTGACGATGCAGCAAAAGGCTCAAATTTTTTTACGTTGTACTTTACTGTGTTATGGAACATTCTCATTGGTCATGAAAGAGATATTCTATAAAAGATGTGGAGTGACGCTACAGCAAATGGGTCAAATTTTTAACTGTGTAGCACAATCGAAATAATCGGCACGGGTGATTTTCAGGAAACGCTATTCTTGCAAAAGACGAGGAATTTGATGTCATAAATTCTCCCCAATTAGTTTCGATTAGGGAAAATCACAGTTGGAAAGGCCGAAATATATATCGATTTAATATGCTCGATTACACCGTGATAAACGAGGATTCGAAATAAACATCAAATACAAAAGTTACATATTTTTGTCCGTAGAATCCGAATCTGCAATAAAAAATGGGGGTTATAATTTAAGATTTCAAAGTTGGACCCCCTCTGACCCCCAGGGGGTCGGTTACGAAGATCAAATTTGGTATCACTGAGTAGCTTATTTAAAAATATTTAACACGTATATTTACGTTTTTCAATCTCATATGTATTTCTCGAGTCATTCGACCGTTTCCAGACTTTTCGGACACCCTGTATATAAACAAAATTGTGCATCGAATTTTTTATTTTTGAATTTAAAGGTTTAAAAAAAAAAAAAAATTGAAATTTTGAAATTTTTTCGAAATTTTTTTCAAAATCTTCATTTTTTTTTTTTTTTACATCTTAAAATTCAAATATGTAAAAATCGATGCTCTATTTTGTTTATATATATAAAACATACTTTCCAAAAAAATATTGGGGATTTTCATAGATATGGAAAGCGCAGGGGGCATTTCGAAGATTTCGAAGACGCTGCGTAAAATTCCATTTTTTTTCTCAAAAATAATATTTTTTTAAAAATATTTTTGTGATAAATGCATGCCATAATGCATATAATGCACCCTTGAATAATATTTAAGATAAAATTTACAAAAAATAAAAAAAAAATTGAAAAAATTTGAAAATTTTGAAAAAAAAATTGAAAAAATTTCCAAAATTTCAATTTTTTTTTTAACCTTTTGAATTCAAATATTCAAAATTCGATGCACAATTTTGTTTATATATATAAAACAAACTTTCATAAAAAATATTGGGGATTTTCATTGATATGGAATGCGCAGGGCGCATTTCGAAGATTTCGAAGACGCTGCGTAAAATGCCATTTTTTTGTCAAAAAAAATTTTTTTTTTAAATTTTTTTTTTGATAAATGCATGTTATAATGCATATAATGTACCCTTGAATAATATTTAGGTGAAATTTACAAAAAATAAAAAAAAATATTTTTAAGGATTTCAAGGTCCCTTGTCCCCTTAAAACACAATTTAAATTGATTAAAATTGTTCCAAATTGAAAAATACACTGTTAAAAATCTGCTGCATTTTGTTGCAACCCACTCCCTTGCTTGTATAGAAAACGGTTACTTGGCCGTGAAATGGAGCTTTCTCATTGGTTGGAATAGAGATATTATATACAAGAGCGGTGGAGTGCGTTGCAACAAAATGCAGCAGATTTTTAACAGTGTTGCACAAGCTACAACACCGCTAAAAATCTGTACCATTTTCTACAGAGTCACTCCACCGCTTTTATAGAAAATGGTCAATTCACCGTGCTATGGAGCATTCTCATTGGTCAGAAGAGAGATATTACATAAAAGTAGTGGAGTGACGTTGCAGTAAATGCTGCAGATTTTTAACAGTGAAGTCAATTAAAATCAATTTTCAGATTCGTTAAAATCGTCTGCTTTTGGCGAGTAAATGCACTGCTTGCCAAATCCCGCGTCGCTTTCAGCTTTTCATGCCAATTATTCCAAACTATTTTATTTTTTTACATATCTAATAATGTAATTCCGCCGCTAATTTTCACTTATCCTTTATTACCTACATGAGTAGTTTAATTTGTATTTTTTTTCAAAAAATTCTGAGTATGCCCCCAATGGAGACCTTCCTTGTGAGTAAAGTAAAAAACAAAAACAATGAAAAGTAAGATGATTTTTTAAATGATTAAGTTATTAAAAGTAAAGGTCAAGTGAATAATTAATAATATTTTTTAAATATGCTTAATAAAGATGCGACACATTTTGCTACAATTATTCGAGCATTCCTCATAAAGTTACCCTACTAATTCACATCAAAATCATAAAGTAAAGAATTTTTATCTCAGCTTTAGCCAATCTTAAAAACCAGGAAGGCTTGATTAGTACATAAATATATTTAGTAAAAAAACTGTTTACCAGTGATACAAGCAATATCTACTTTTTTCAGAAAAACATTTATACTTCCTTAATGAAAAACACAAGTTCAATCATATCAAGAATTTCACTTTAAAATATATATGGAGTGATATAAAACTAAAAAATTCTGTAATTTTGCCTCTAAATCTGAATAAAAATTTTCATTGTTTACATCTGTGAAGGTGTGCAGATTTTAGGATTGTGGATTTGAGGGAGTCTACTGCATATCTATATAATGTTTCTCTTGCTGTAACTCCCATATTAATGAATCAATTTGAATGTAACTTGGTGTGTGCATAGTACATATCAGTGTCTCTACCAAGTTCATTAACCAACTTCATCTGCCATCTTTTTTAAAAATGGCAGCCATTTGAATTTTGTGGACACTTTTGGAAATTTTTATGTTTTCTGATTTTTTATTAAAATGATCTATGTTATTAAATTGCACTGTGCAACTCTTTAAAATGTCTTTTAATATTTCTAACATTATGTTTAAAATGTTACATAAGAGTTTGCATTTTGTGAAATGTAATATTTTCCCATAAGTATACAAAGTTAGAAAACATAAAAAAATTTCAAAAGTTTAATTGGCTGCCATTTTGAAACAAGATGTTGGATGGAGTTGGCCAAGGAACTCATTCATGACATTGTTATGTACTATGTTCACATCAAGTTACATTCAAACTGATTTATAAACATGGGAGTTACAGCATGACCCAGGGTTAGAAATTGGGAATAATAAGTAAGGCGTCATATAACACCTACGATTTTTTTTCTAGGTGCCAAACAACATTTCATGGTTGCAATTTTATGTTGCATCATATTTTCTCATTTCTTTTCGCAGCCATATTAACAATAATATTGTTTCTATTTTTATGTGTTATGGCAGAGGGAGGTGTATACATTATTCACATTATATTTTTGTCTTAATCACTAAACCAAAATAAAAACCTGATTAAACTACAATATATGGATCCTAGAAAAATGTTTAATTAATTATTTTTATAAAGCTAATATGAATATAAAAATTATACAAAGAATACAAAAATTAAGCATACAAACAAAGAATACAAAAATTAAACATACAAACAAAGAATACAAAAATTAAACATACAAACATACAAACAAAAACTAAAAATACAAACAAAGAATACAAAAATTAAATTTTAAAATAAAATCATGATATTTAGTTTTTTAAAATCAGGTCTCCTAATACGACCATGCATTACATCGGAGTATAAGAAATTAGAGGCATTGAAATCTTATAATACAGGTCCATATAATTTTAGGGGTGTGGGTTTCAGGTCAGTTTATCAGTCAATGCTTAAAGTGAAGTCAGCTTAGGTGATTGATAAATGTAAAGGTGTCTTTAACACATATGCTACTGTCTATATTTTATAGAAAACAACTTTTCAACGAAAATTGTCGTTTTATTGCAATTTTTTGACAAATTGTATCATTTTTTAAAGAAATTAGTCTTTTTTATGATTTTTTTGAAGAAATTAATAGTTTTTTTTTTTAACGATGTTTGCGATCCTCAGACGAAACTCAGACTTTTTTTGCAAACTTTTGATGGAATCGGCTGTTATTTCGGGAACTTTTGATGAAATTTGCCGTTTTTTTCCCCCTTTTTTTTTTTTTTTTGATGAAATCTGCCTCTTTTTTGACACAAATTGTTGTTTTATCGCACTTTTTTGATAAAATGTGTCATTTTTTGTCATTTTTAATGATCTTTTAAAAGAAATTTTTTGTTCTTTTGCAATTTTTTAACGGAATTTGCCTTTTTTTACGATCTTCAGGCGAAACTCTGATTTTTTTTGCAATCTTTTGACGAAATTCGCTTTTTTCACATTTTTTGATGAAATCTGCCACTTTTTCAACGAAAATTATTGTTTTATGGCACTTTTTGACAAAATGTGTCATTTTTTGAAAAAATTAGTCGTTTTACATGTTTTTTTTTGAAAAAATTAAATTTTTTGCGATCTTTTAATGATATTTGCCATTTTTAGTGATTCATAGACGAAACTCGGGCTTTTTTCACAATCTTTTGACGAAATCAACTGTTTTTTTTTTGGATTGTTGACAAAATTTGTCGTTTTTTTCGCGATTTTTTGATGAAATATGCCATTTTTTTTTGACGAAAATTGTCATTTTATTGCAATATTTTGACGAAATGTGTCATTTTTGAAAGAAATTAGTCGTTTTTCATGATTTTTTTTGAAGAAATAGTATTTTTGGGATCTTTTAATGAAATTTGCGATCCTTAGACGAAACTTGGGCCTTTTTTTCCTAATCTTTTGACAAAATCGGTTGTTTTTTCAGGAATTTTTGACAAAATTTGTCGGTTTTTTTTGCAATTTTTTGAGGAAATCTGCCATTTTTTTCGACGAAAATTTTCATTTTATCGTAAGTTTTTGGCAAAATGTGTCATTTTTTGAAGAAATTAGTTGTTTTTCATGATTTTTTTGAAGAAGTATATAGTTTTTTTACGATCTTTTAACGAAATTTGCCATTTTTTGCAATTCTTAGATGAAACTTGGGCTTTTTCGCAATCTTTTGTCATTTTTTTGTGATTTTTGACAAAATTCCGTGTTTTACGGATGCGTAAGAGCTATTTTTTTGCATTCTGCCTCCGATATTTTGCATAATTTACGTGCTGTAGCGCATCCACATAATTGCTAGGAATGTTTGTTAAACAAAAATTAAAGTAAAGAAAAAGCTAGGCTTCATATTTGGTGACTAGATATAATTTTGTGGTTGTCAAATGCAATTATTTAGTTGCATTTGGTGACTAACAACCGTTAATTTCTTACCCTGTGACAAACATCAGATATATATACGTCTATATGTATGTGTATATACATATCAACATTTGAACAGAGGGTTGTTTTGGGGTCTAGGAGTCATGATCGGTGAAAATATACCTAGATTTTCCAAAAGTGTTTTCTCCGAATGGCTGCAGTAAGTAGCTTTTTACTTTTTGAAATAGCCTCTGGACAACATTCCTCTTCCTCCCATTGTACATTAGTAGAAGTAACAAGCATAACATTTAAAATCTGGTTTCTGTAATAACAAATTATATGTACATATGAGTAAAAGAATGGGAATGACCAATGTTTGATTATTCCATATTATGGAATGAAATGATTTTGTAATCATTTTTAATGGTTTTAATAACAATTTTTATTTTAATGAAAATAAATAAACAGAAGAAATAAAAAAAAAACTGATTAAATGATGATGATATCAAAAGACAACCATCCCCTAAGATATCTTACAATATCAATTTCCAACCCATCTTCCTCCTTAAAGTGATAATGTTATGTGCACAGTTCTTTCAAACTAAAAATTTTCTATATGAGCACTTAGAAAGTGTCTTCAAAATTTAGTTATATATGCATTGCTTGCTTTAAAATTTGCATTTGCATCTTGAGTCAATGATGACTCATAATTATAAACAGTGATGTTCATAACAGTAAATAATGAGTGCGTCATTGTAGCTGATACAGCTTAAAGCAATGCATAATGTAAAAAAATTCTGAAGGAAGAAGCAACTTTTTTAGAAAACCGATAATTTCAGTTTTGGCAAAATTTTCAGCAGCATTTTTGCTGAAAATGAATGTTTATCCAAACTCAGATTTTATTCTGAAAATAATTTTCCTTAATTGCCATTGAAGTGGGTTAAAATTAAAATATATCTCAGTTCTTCATCTATGGCTTCTACTATCAAAATGTTTGTTGATATCTTCTGAACCCAAATTTGTCAAATATTTTGTTGTAAAGCAACAACTTTATCTAGTAGAATTCCAGCAGAAATATATCTACAAAGTAATTTTCAAATAAAATTTGATGTTATCCGACCAGTAAAATGGACACTTTGAATGAAACACTCAGGTTAAGTCGCGACAATAAAACATGAGAGAATGAGTTCAAGTTCAATGGTAGAATAAAACTGAAGGTGTGCGAAAATTGGGTACAGTTATGGAAAAATATTACAACCTCAACTACAAAATAATTTTAGACAATGAAGTTTAAAAAAACGTATTAACTACTTCAGCATTTGTCCCAAAATTAGTCAGGACTAAAATATTCCATCTTTTTCATTTGCCCCGAGAGAAATTAGTATTACAGCACTGGTTTAAAAACAACAGCCCCCCAAGTCTTGAAAATTTATTTTAGTAGCTTCCCTGTAGATCAACTGTTTAATTCTCATTTTTTGATGGAGACTAAGAGGAAAGTGATTGATTTCTTTCAGGTTCTTTTAAGGTGAGAAAAGATCTTATGCTGTTTTTCGTTTAAAGTATACATGCATCTTTACAACCTATATTTTTCTGTTACAGCAGATTTACAAGCAGATTTTTTTGGATTTTGAATGTGAAAGTGTTATATTTTTAGCTACTTACTCAAAAAAAGGGGAAAAAATAAAGTAGAATTTTTTTTTATAATAAATTTAAAATCATTTTTATTAAAATATTTTCATCATTAGATTTACGATCTTCCTTAAATTTATAGACTAATGCCTTTTTAAACACAGTTATCAGATGCAAAGCTGGACAAAAAATAAATGTTATTTTAAAAATTTCACAAATACTTGAAAGAAAACTTTGTAAAAATGCAACATTGTAAGTTTGAGCATCAATAAACATTCAAAAGACCCCACAAGTGGTATGAAATGGTAAAGATGTTAAATTTCACACACACATTTTTTAAAACAATACAAAAATAAATTGATAGATTGAGCAGTTCCATGAAACACAATTTTTCAAAATAAACTCAAGTGTGGCATGTGTAAAATCATTTAAATACATCAATCATTTTCAACATGAAATAATTGAATGTGTGTGAAGGAAATGTAGAGCTTTGTTGAATTAATGTCCGTGACAAAATTGAATAACAAGAAATGCCCCAAAATTATGCTAGGAAATAACAATATACTTGAAATGTAATGAAACTGGCAATTAACTTGTATCAGTTAAAATAAGTAAATAAATGACTGTCTAACATTATAATCTGTCATCTAGATGCAAAAATTTACCATGTTGAATTAAAAAATGAAAGTAAATAATGATTTATTTAAAAAATGTGTATGTTAAATATAAAATGTTTATTCTGATGTGTGTAAAAGACATTGGGGATATTTAAGGTTGATAAATATACTTTAAAAACACATTAAAGTTTTTTACAGTAGCAAAAAATTTAAGTATACTTGCATAACAGTACATTTAAGTGTACTTTAAAAACAAATAGGAGGTAAATACATTTGATAATGAAGTATTTTATATCTGAAAACTTTAAGTTAATTGAAATAAATGTTTGTTTTAAATGCAAGAGAAAAATCTAATATAATAATATCTTATTGGTTTTATAAACATATATTAAAATGAGGAAATACAAGACCGTCTATTTAAAATGTTGAAAAAAAAAAAACCTTTACCAATTACCCCCAAAACAATTCACACACAGAAAAAATGTATTCACTTACATAAAACTAGCAGGGGTGACCGAGCTAAACTCGGTCAAAATTAACTTTGTGTTCTACTCGATATAGTATTTTTACTGCATCATTCACTCTGTATTATTACTGTAAAACATGTTATTTATAATAGCATTATTTACAAAAACAATTAATAAGGAAACTATGTTTGTATGCGCATGTTCATAAATTTTACGTTATTTTAAAATCTACAACGAAAGGACATCGATCCAAATCACTTTTTTAGCTCGACTCTGATTGGTTTTCACCATGCATCTCGAAACCTATTAAGAATGTATAAAAAATTTCTTCACATTCTGAAAGACAATATTTTTTGCCAGATACAGCCAAATTAGGAGACATTCTTTCATTTGGCGCTAAATACGTCTTCAGATAATCAAAAACAGTCGAATATAAAATTGAATCAAAATCATTTAAGCCATTTCTTAGGTGAAATTAGCTTGACAGCATTCAGCAATGAAGCGAAGTGACCCACTAATATAATTTTGTTTAGCATACGACTCAGCCCAATAGTCTTTTCATGACAAAAGACATTGCATTACAAAATTTAGGTAAAACTGATTGAGTCGTTATATATAATTAGAATGACCCTAACCCATTATGACCCAAAATTACTCACTAATTGAATTTTCACGAGCATATGTCCTATTCCAATGGTTTTCTTTTGCCCGAAAACAATATAATACAAAGTATATTCAAAATGGTGAGAGCCATTATCTACATAAAATTAACACGACCCATCATGATCCACAAATGACCCTTATAATCGAAATCTCTCGAACATGGGACCTAGCTTATTAGTTTTCGCGTGTCGAAAAACGTTAAATACAAAATTTAGATAAAATCGATTGTGCCGTTTTTTAAATATAATTAATTTGACCCCTACATATTATGACCCACTAATATAATTTTCTCAAACATCTGATTTAACCCAATGCTTTTCTTGTACCCAAAAACGATAGAATACAAAATTTAGTCAAAATTGCGCGAGACATTGTCTAGATAAAATTAGAATGACCCAGAAGTGACCCACTAATCGCAATTTCTGGAACATGTGAAGTAACCCAATGATTTTCTCGTGCCAAAAATATGCTGAATACAAAATTTCGTTAAAATCATCCACTTGTTCTTTAGATATAGCTTGACCATGACCCATTAAGACTCACAAATGACCCTTATAATCGAAATCTCTCAAACATGTGACTTAGCCCATTAGTTTTCTCGTGTCTAAAAATTGTTACATACAAATTTTCGTTAAAATCTATCCTGCCGTTCTTTAAATATAAATAGCTTGACTCAGACTCTTTATGACCTAAAATGACCCATTAATCGAAATTTCTCGAACACGTGACCTAGCCAAATGATTTTTTCGTGCCAAAAAAATGTTGTCTACAAAATTTCGTTAAAATAGATTCACCTGTTCTTTAGATATAGCTTGACATGACCCATTATGACCCATCATAACCCACAAATGATTCTTAAAATCAAAATCTCTCAAACATGCGACTTAGCCGATTAATTTTCTTATGTCAAGAACTTGTTACATTCAAAATTTCGTTAAAATCGATTACACCGTTCTTTAAATATAAATATCTTGAACCATACCCTTTATGACCCATTAATCGAATTTTCTCGAACATGTGATCTAGCCCAATGTTTTTCTCGTGCCCGAAAACCATAGAATGCAATTTTTAGTCAAAATTGCGTGAGAAAATCTCTAGATAAAAATAGCATGACCCACAATGACCCCAAAAATGACCCACTAACCGAATTTTCTCGAACATGTTACCTAACCCAATGGTCTTTTTGTAATCCAAAACGATAAAATATAAAATTTGGCCAAAATCGTTAGAGCCGTTTTTTAAATAAAAATGGCTTGACCCATAATGACCCAAAAATAACCCACTAATCGAAATTTTTCGAACATGTGACCCAGCACAATAGTTTTCTCGTGCCAAAAAACGATTGGATACAAAATTTCCTTAAAATCAATCCAGCCGTTCTCTAGATATAAATAGCTTGATCCTGACCCATTATGACCCAAAATGACCCAATAATCGAATTTTCTCGAACATGTGACCTAGCCCAATGGTCTTCTCGTGCCCGAAAATGGTAAAATCCAAATTCTTGTGAAAATCGTTAGCGTCGTTTTTGAGATAAAATTTACCCACACAGACACACACACACACAATTTTTGCTCGCATCATAGTATAAGATATCGTGCCACCAACAAAAATGATGTATAATAAAAAGGAAAATAAAATATCAGAATAGTGAAAATTGTTTGTAATTATTTAGCTGTACAAATGATAAGTTATTGTACCGTATGTTTCTTTCTCACAGCTGCATCCTTATATGACATACATTCAATCCATTTCGAGCAAAGATTGTCTTTAAATGGCTTATATAGATAAACTAGCTGACCCGCCCGGCGTTGCCCGGGTCCGTATTAACAATATTAAACGAACTTGAAATTTGTATGATTTTATCAATAACTGGAAGCATGCAGAAATGCATTGTCTGAAATACGTTGCAGCTGACTTTGTGAAAAATCGGTTTTAAAAACAACAACTAATATTAAGCTCTAAAAATACTTAAAATGAGCAATGAGAAACACGGGAGGGAACATGTATCCAACGATTGCGTTAGTTTCGTGTTAAAGTGTTGATATTTACCCGTAAAAATCACTGTTAAATCACGTAACTAATTATTTTTTTCACATAGAAATCCCAAGTGAAATATTTTGAATTTCAAACTAATTATATCATTCTTAAATCCGACTATACCTTGAATGAATCGATACGCGATGATAAAAGATTGGTATATAGTATTATAATTTCAGAGCCATTTAACAAAAGTGTATATTTTTAATCAAAGCATGCGTAATGTTGACTCTGTGGACAAATTCCTAACCGTAAACTTTTGTACCATAACCATAATCTGTCTGTAACCTAACTGCGACTTAACATTACCCTACCGTAACTTAAATATAACATAAATGTAACCTAGCCGTCACTTTGAAATATCAATATAGAAGCATCATTTAAGATTTTGCTTGAAAAGTTAGCATTCTTTCGTTAATGTCTTAAAATCGTCTGCACTCTGAAATCTAGATTTTAGACTAATATTTGTTATTTAAGTTTTCGCGCATGATTTTAAAAGAATGTTTTCATAAATATATTTTATATATTGATATAGAGTTATTAATATGTTGTTATATTAAAACCATATTTTCATCTACGTTATAAAGTATTAAAAAGTTCTGAAAAAAAAAGAAACCTTTTAGTAATACAATTTTTAGTTCAAATCAAATGTTTTCAATATTTTATTTTATTTTATTTTGACATTTAATTATTTCGAATTTATCAATTTCAATTATTTTAAAAGCAAACATTTTTTTAAAAATAAATAATATAATAGAAAAAAGACCATTTTAAAAAATTACTATTTCTTCATAAAATACGCTTCGGCTGTAATTCATTTCTTTCAATTCGTCTTATTAATACAAAATCACTTCCACATGCTTTTGTTTGGGACATTAAAATTTGAGCGATAAATGATTTAATATTGCAACCCTTTTTTCGGTTCACTTCACCACCACCTATCTTTTTCCTCCATGGTTTACAACCGCTGTGATAAAAAATCTTCATTTAAACTGACAGTTTGCCAGTCTATGAATTTTAAAGGTCTATTCCCAGCTTTTTAAATTATTTATGCGAAAATTTTATGCAACCAACCAACCATAACTGAATGAAGAGAAAAAAAGAAGAAAAAAGGCGATTTTTTATGAGAGTGATCTTTGGAATTTAATTAATTACTCAGTTAATAAATAGAATTTCGAAATTCTGAAGCTCAGGTGCATCAGGAGAGATATTGGGCTACTCTCATAAAAATTTTGAGCTTCGTACGTCCCATAGATTTTGCTAGCCATCGCAGACACACACACACACACACACACACACACACACGCAGACAGAGCGATTTGTTATTTTATTAGTATAGATGCCCAGTTGAACAGCTATAAGCAAATTTTGCAGCATACTAAAACAGAATATAGAGATAAATGATTTCAGTGAGTGCATTTTTTTTTTACTAAGCTTTTTTTACTAGTTTTCGTTCAGGGAATTTTTCATAATCGTTTTATGTACAGGTTTCCGATTTTGGATGATTTTCACTAAAAAGTCATATACTTGGCTTATATATGGATCAGCTTATACATGGACGTTTATGGTAATTGTTAAATATATAAAAATTTGATTACATGAATTTTCATTCATATTGCTAACAAGGCATAAAACCAATAGAGTGAAAAGAATTCAGGCCAATGATATCACAATGATGGTGACAATTTTTGCTCACACATAGGCTATTGTTTTATTAATCTTATGTCAGTGTCACTACTCCAAAGGGGATTCTGAAACAAAAAATGTGATTTTTGTGTCACTGAAGGGCTTAGAAACATGAAATTTAGCATGGTAGTTACTTATAAGATATAAATGATTTCTTAAAACAATTCCTCAAAAATTCGAAATTTAAAAGTGGTGAATATGCACGAAAAGAATCCTAAAAACATTCTAAATAACGATTTGTGAGTAATGCTAACAAGTATCAAACCAATTTCAAAAGTAAATTGGTGGAGATAGAAACTGTAAAAACATAAGCTATACTAGAGGTCTGCACGGGCCGGAATTTCCAGGCCCGGGCCCGGCCTGGTCCGTTCTAAAACTCAAAAGTTCGTCCCGGCCCGTAAAAAATCAGTGAAAACAGGCCCGTTTTGGCCCGTTACAGTTTCTACGATTTTTTAAAAATTCAGATTTTTATCATATAATTAAGATTCCTTTAAAGAATACCGCATACATATCTGTGGAATGATTTTAGAGTATATTTTACAGGAAATACACATTAACAACCTTAATGATTACATAGATTCTTAGGCTTTCAACATTCGAATAAAGATTCATTAAAGAATTAATATGGCTTAGAATAAAAGAAAAAAGAAAGAAAGCTAAAAACATCGTTACTTTTGAAGTTGTTTAATAAAAGAAGATTTATAAAAATATTTCTGTATCATATTATTAAATATTTTAAATCCAAATTCATTCTTAAATTCAAAAAATACATTTCTCTGATACATTTCTAAATTATTTTTTTTCTCAGAAACGAATAAAATTAGCAGGTATCTTTAATCGGAAACTATATAATCGAATGGCGTTATTCATTTTTTGATACAAGCAAATAAAATACTGTCATAATTAGCGTTTTGAATAGAATTTCCGGAAGCGATAGCATGGGAAGAGACAAAAAACCTGCAATCATTTGAGAAACTATTATATCTCAACAAGGTTATACACGTATTTTATTTACCAAAAATGAAAAACACTATTCGATTCCAAATCCCTTCAATAGTTAGGCTTATCACTTTTATACTTTTACAATTTAAAATTAATCAGAAAATGTGTCAAACTTTCGCATTATTGAGAAATTCATTTAAAAAACCATCAAGAAGTATATATCTGAAGATTAAGCTAACATAAGTTCTTTATCGCTGTTAATAATTTTATAAATCATGTTTTCTGCGCTACAGATCTTCAGAACAATTAAGTCGAGTTCCGGTCAGGCCAGAGTATATGTAGAAAAATAATGCAAGCTTGATCTCGGACCAGCATGAGCCAGCTAAAAAAATATTAAAACGGGTTACACACAATGTAATTCTCCGATGCCGATCTCTACACTGTATATTTTTATATTGATGCAGTCAAATTAGTATGGCTCGTGACGCACATTTATACTTATTCTCGTTAAAACCATTTTCGTTGAAAATAACTCATATTTTATCGTTTCTGCCTAACCGAAAATTTTTTTATCGGCCCGGCACGTCCCGTCTGGCCCGTTAGGAAATTCGAAACGATTCCGCCGGGCCGGGTGCAGACCTCTAAGCTATACACCCCAGATTCTAAAATCCCGCTAATTTTGCCAGCTTTAAAAAAAAATGAATTATGACGAAATTATTTCATGTTTCCATTCTGGATGGCATAGCGATCCCTTATTTTCTATGTTTTCAATTTTTAGATTCCACTTGGTAAAAACGCGCTCTTCCTCTTTCCCAAATTCTTACCAAAATTAGAATTAGAAGATGGATCGATAAAAAGTATTGACTGAAATTTTGGTCCATTTTTAAAACGATACATGTGTGATGTACGCTCTTCCTATTTCTTCATAATTTTCTGCGGAACACCTGTGTATTTCGAAATAATCCAAAAGAATCCAGCTTGACGAAACAAAAAGTTTATTTAACACATGGAACACAAAAAAGGGACTAAAACAGCAAGACTTGAAAAACACAAACAATTAAATATAGAGTTCCGGATTACACATTCTCAAGACTTCTACACAACTCTACTTTCAATAAAAAATAAACACCGTGCCCATAGCACACCCATATTCCAATGGGAGAATATTTTTAAAATCTCTTCACCTGCATCAAAACATTCGCAGGTCTACCGCTTACCTCTGGCACACACACCTCTCTCTGTGTTCGTACCCCTTCCTCTCCCCACACTCTCGTCCGCTCGTCACGTGACTAAAGAGCGGCGCCGATAAATAAAACAAAAAACACATCATCAGTCATTACACCCCCCACGCAAGATTGAAAATATGGTACACACTTATTTTAAATCTGAAATTCGACTGATGATGTTACACTATTTAACAATAATTTCCCAAATTATAATATGTATATATAAAAAATAGCACAACAAATACAACCGTATCCGGAGGAGGCACATCTTCCGGGGTTCTTCCTATCTGCTAATATAAAATAGAATTAAATTAATACTTCATATACACAATATAACATCCAATTAACACAAGGCAATACACAAACACTTAGTAAACATTAAACAGGACACTAATAGCTGCTGAAAAAAAATGTATATAGTTCATAATGTTCAAGGAATGTTCAAACACTGGGTGCTTCAAAAGTTTTGAATGTTCTAAATAGTGTCCAAGCGAGATAATGCATCAGCATTAATTAGTTTGGCCCCCGGGCGGTGCGAGATCGTAATATCATACTTCTGTAAAGCTAATGGCCATCGCTGCAGTTTTGAAGATTGAGGGGCATTTTTGGTGATAAAAGTTAATGGATTATGGTCCGTAATAAGTTCCACAGGTGAACCGAAAATCCAAGTTTCAAATTTTTTCAAACTCCAGATAACTGCATAGGCCTCCCTTTCAATTGTTGGCCATGCCTGTTGAGTTTTGGTGAGTTTTTGACTGGCGTAACTTACCGGATACACTACTCCATCTCTTCTCTGCGATAAACAGGCTCCGATGCCGATTGCAGATGCATCACACTCTATGATGAAAGGTAACCCGATAATAGGAGTATGCAGACTGGGCGCTTCGATGAGACCTCTTTTTAATGCGTTGAACGCCTGGTCATGCTCTACTGACCAGCACAAATTCTCTTGACTGTCCTTTTTTGTCAGTTCGGTGAGGGGATATGCTGTTTCAGCATATTTTGGTATGTAGTCTCTGTAATAATTGCACAATCCTAAGACACTTTTAGTGGCCGAGAGGTTCGGACCTCTCAAGTGGTAGACGGCAAGTGCTGGGTTCGAATCCAATCGCGGCTGTCGGCCTAACCGTTCGGAGTTTTCGTGGTTTTCTTCGAACCTTGCGTAAATACGGGTTAGGTTCCCTTAGAAAGACCCCCACGAAGGGCACTCCCCCCTGGTCCTATATCCCTAGCGCAGATAATCGGACGTCAAAAATCAACCAACCAACCAACCAACCTAAGACACTTTTAGTTGCTTCTTGGTTTGAGGCACAGCTAACTTACGAATGGCCTCCACTTTTTCCGGATCGGTCCGATGGCTGCCGGACCCAATGATATGACCTAAATATTTTATTTGGGGTTTTGCAAATTCACATTTTTTCAAATTAACGGAGAATTGTAACTGTGATAGTTTGGAAAATAACTTCTCTAAATGCACCAGGTGTTCCACGAACGTTTCGGAAAACACTGCTATGTCGTCGATATATGCTCTAGCGAAGTCCTGGTATTCAGAAAGCTCTCTGTTGATTTCTCGTTGAAACGTCGCAGCAGCATTCCTGAGCCCAAAAGCCATGACCTTGAAGCGATATTGAGCTCTGTGCGTCTTAAACAAGCTAATTTTTGACTCTCTTCTTCTAATGGTATGGCCCAGTAGCCTTTGAGTAAGTCCAAAGTGGAAATGACGTTGGCCCTGCCAATATTAAATAATAGATCAGTAGAATTTTCCATAGGAAAATCATCAACCTTGGTGATTGCGTTCAGTGCCCGAAAATCTACGCAAAGTCGCAGCGTTCCATCTTTCTTCATCACGCACACTACCGGATGCGGTGCTTCTTCATCACTTTCCTCAATCAAACCTAATTCTAGTAATTCTTGAATTTGTTTGTCTACTTGAGGTTTTAGGGCCTCTGGAATTCGATAAACATAAGGTTTCTTCTTCTCATTATCATTTAATCTTATTTTGTGTGCACCAACTTTTGCTATTTGTATTTTCTTTGAAAATAATTCTTTATATCCAAACAATAAATCTGACATCTTTTCTCTTTCTACGTTTTCTAAATGATTTAAATTTACTTCTTCGATTTTGAAATAGTTCGAGTTATCCTTTGTACTAGGGGTGGGATGGACTTCCCCTAATTCTTCTTCATTCTCAAAAATTACCCCCACTGCTTGTATCCTAGGAGTAAATTTCCTTATCTTATTCACGTGAACATTTTTAATGTTCCCGTTCGTTAACCTGACTTTGTAAGAGTCGGGATTACACCGTGCCACTATTTCGGCTGGCCCTGTCCATCTAGCGTAAAGTTTATTGCTAGAGTCTGGGATTAATAAATATACTTGCTCCTCCGGTCTAAATTCCTTATAAATTGCCCTTCGATTCGCATACTTCGCATACGCGCTCTGTTTAACCTCCGCTACTAGTGAAGCTTGTTCCGCCGCCTTTTCTAAGTTAATTTTTAAATCCTGAAGGTATTCGGTTGCACTTTTCCCGAGATTTATAGGTAGTGGAATTTCGCCCGACCATGTAGATTTTAATACCGCCAATGGCCCCCTGGCCTCCCTTCCGTACATCAACTTAAATGGCGACACCCCCGTCGTACAATTAGGAATCTCCCTATACGCAAATAATAAATAAGGGATGTGTTTATCCCAATTTTTAGGATCGCTCCGAATGATATGGTGCAACATGCGTTTCAATACCTGACTATACCGTTCAACCAATCCCGAACTTTGTGGATGTCCCGGTGTTGCAAATCTAGGAGCCGCCCCTAGCCTAGCATGAAATTCCTGCATTAAACTTGATACAAAATTTCCCCCCTGATCACTTGCTATTACGCGGGGAATCCCTGTCCGCATAAATATTTCTAACAGCGCATCACAAGTAGCCTTAGCCGAAATTGTTCTTAACGGAACCGCTTCGGGCCACCTACTGTGTTGGTCAACCAAAGTAAGTACATATTGATGTCTACGCGCCGAAGGTGGTTCAAGTTTCCCAATTATATCAATATTTACAACGTCAAATGGGAGCTCCGGTCTTTCAATCGGAAGAATCGGTATCTGATCACTGGCCCTCTCCCGGCTTCGAAATTGGCAGTCCTTGCACGATTTACAATACTCCTCTACATCCCGTGACACGCCTGGCCAAAAAAATGAATACCGAATTCTTTCTTTCGTTTTCCTTATACCGAGATGTTCGCAAAAATTGATTCATGTGCAACCCTTAAAATTTCCTCCCTCCTAATTTTAGGCACTACTAATTGCATGACTTGATCTCCAGAAACCTTTTCCCTATGATAAAATAAATTATCCACCATAACAAACCCATTTTTACCTTGTTTAGCATCTTTAAATGCCCCCTGTAAAGATTCGCAATTCTTTTGTTGCTCCCTGTAAATGGTCGTTTCCGAATGCTGATTCGAATTTAAATCCTCGCAATCATTTTTCGTTCCAATACAATTAATAATCAAATTCTCTTCAAAAAATTCATTTTCAACCCGCAAACATAAATCTTTATCACTCGTATTTTGTTCTTTTTTCTTTTCCCCCGATAAATTTTCATCCCCCCTTTCCGATTCCGTCTCATTTGTTGGTGCACACTGTCGGCTATTCTTTTCCTTTCTCCAATTTGCACCGATTGCAATAATTCATAAACCTTCGGAGTAATAATACATGAACCACATAATTTATCTGTCACTGCAAATAATACATCCACACTGTTAAATAAACAATTTGATTCACTCATGTTTAGAGAAACCGGTAATGTTACAAGATCAGCAGTAATTTGCTCGCCAAAAGCTGAAATCAACTGAATTGATGAATTTTCATTATTTTTAAATGATTCTGGTACTTCATTCGAATTTATAACAGGAATCTCAGCAGCGCTGTCAATTAATGTTTTTATTTTTTGTTTCCCCACCCAAATTTCATCGTATTGCAACGGTTGAGTACTTATTGCGTCATTTTCGAAACATAAAGCTGTCACTTTCGCAATGAACCTTTCGTCTTTATTTTTTCCGGTAGAATCTTTTTTCATTTGATAATGAGAATTTCCCGACCTGTCTTTTTCTTTATTATTATTAGGACAAAAACGTAAATGAACGATTTGACGGCACAATTTACACACAGACTTTTTCCTATCATTACGCGAATTAAAATTATTTCTTAGATGCGGTGGAATATATTTGCCAGATGCAGAATCATGAAAACCGCGACAATTTGTCGATTTATCATATAACTCAGAAAATGTTCTACCTTTTGAAGTAAACCAGTTATCGCATAATTCCGCAATCTCCCGCGCTTTCAACCAATTTTCTAATTGTTTTATTTTGACATAGCTTCGCGCCTCTGAGTCTAACGCGTCCATTAATTTATCACTAACTATTAATTCATTAAGCGTTTCAAAATCATTTACCTTTCTAAGTTCGCAATAAAAATCCCAATTCGCCCTTAACCTAGATGCAAATTGCATATGATTTTCATTTTTCGCCCTCTTTGCCGAAAGAAAATTTTGAAGGCAAGCTTCAGGAGTGGGTTGAAATTCTTTTAAAATTAAAGCTTTAACCTTTTGATAATCTTTCATTTCATCTGAATTTGCATATACTAATAAATGCACAGCTTTTCCCCCTACTAAATTAAACATTATTTCAACTTTCAAATCTTCCGCGACATTCTTTAATTCAAACGCCCTTTCGAGCGAAGAAAAAAATAAATTCCACGATTCAGGTTTGGTAGGAATCGCAATAGTTAAAGTTTTAACGCTTTTAATTAGAGCTTCTAACGAATTAGTTTTGGGATTTTGTCCATCCCCCCACTATCAGAATTTTTGTTCTCAGACTGCAGTTTAGCCATTTCTAATTGGTGTTTGATAACTTCTAATTTCGTTTTTTCTAATTCTAACGCTGTTTTCTGTTCAGAATTAATATATTCTTTCTCATTTTTGAGGGCCTCTGCCTCTTTTTCTTTTGAAATGCGGTCTGATACCGTTGTAACAAGGAATTCTTTTACGAAATCGAAATCCTTGTCATATTGTTCACTCCCTTCGATTAATGCCTTTAAATCCACTATTCTATGATCTGGCTCTACTTTTAAGCCTAATTCTGTGGCCACAATGACCAGGTCCTCTTTCTTTAACCCTTTAACGGTAAATATATTCTTTTTCTTAACTATTACTATCTTTATCAATAATTATAATCACTAAATACTATAATCATTCACTATAATCATACACTAGAATACAGTTAGAACAATACTTGTTTTCAATTCTAATACGATTATCTCTTTAAAATCATTGTAACATATTCATTAATCTAATATTCATGATTCTTCAGTTAATACACAAAAGTTATATCTTTCAACTTTATTTCCAGAACTATAAAAAATAAATATTCCACTTACTCGATCACGTCTCTTGTTCTCGTATGCAGAGCGTGTGATATACGCTCTTCCTATTTCTTCATAATTTTCTGCGGAACACCTGTGTATTTCGAAATAATCCAAAAGAATCCAGCTTGACGAAACAAAAAGTTTATTTAACACATGGAACACAAAAAAGGGACTAAAACAGCAAGACTTGAAAAACACAAACAATTAAATATAGAGTTCCGGATTACACATTCTCAAGACTTCTACACAACTCTACTTTCAATAAAAAATAAACACCGTGCCCGTAGCACACCCATATTCCAATGGGAGAATATTTTTAAAATCTCTTCACCTGCATCAAAACATTCGCAGGTCTACCGCTTACCTCTGGCACACACACCTCTCTCTGTGTTCGTACCCCTTCCTCTCCCCACACTCTCGTCCGCTCGTCACGTGACTAAAGAGCGGCGCCGATAAATAAAACAAAAAACACATCATCAGTCATTACAACATGAAGACAAAGAATTATCCGATTAATGTAAATATAAATTTGTTTATCTTATTCAAAGTACTACTCTAGGGCCCGTGATCTTGTGGAGAGTTTTCCATCAATAGCTAAAAATTAACATTTAGTGATTGATTGTTTTATTGTTTCCTGTCCCTGGGTCCCTATTCAGGGATCTCTGTTCTTTTATTTATAAAAACTAAAATGTCTGATTTTTTTTTTTACATCACTTAATAGCTGAATGTTTTTTGCTTTGAAAGTAAGTGAATAAATGTCTGCATCTAATCTGAATCCTTCATAAAATAAATGTTATTTTCGCCTGAATTTGCAAAATGCCTAAAAAAGTCCAAAAGACAATGTGACCAAGAAAGTGGTAAATTTTTTATAAGTATTTACCTTAAATCTTTTACACTAAATCTGTTTATTTGTTTAAAGCTCTTAAATTTGTGATTGTGTTTATTTAGGTGAATGGTTATTAATCTGCTGTTTTAACCCCTTAGCGACAGGAGCCTTTTACAAAATTTTTATTGTTTTGTCACTGGTTAAAAAAAAAAAAAAAAAAAAAAAAAAAAAAAAAAAAAAAGAGATTTATGTCTTTTTAAATCAAAAAAAAAATTCCAATTAAATAAGGCAAATTTTACAGTATAATTTTACTGGTGGGGTTAAAGGAGGATTTTTAAGCCTTTTTACGGCACGTATACGTGACGCTCGTCCCCAAGAAATTAAGGCGGTTTGTAGTTTTAGATTCATATTTCCGAGCCTTAATTACTAAGCGCTTAAAAGATCAATTTCAGAAAAAAAAAAAATTTCTGTCATTTACATTGTCATTTTGTTTGGAGAAAACGAATGAATAAGTATTTGTATTATTATTTTAGTTTCGGAACTGAAGAGGTGAAATCTGGTTTTGGTAAAGAAGATTTAAAAAAAATTAAAATACACACATGCTATTTGGTAAATTTGATATTAAATCATAATAAGAGTGATATAGTAAAATTATAAGATAAGATTGAATTGTATTTAAAAACTTCGGATAAATTCAGTACCACTTCAGATACCCGTGCCAGAAATGTGGCGACATGGCGACATTGTTGCAGGAAGAGAACGGGCCTTTGCAGAAAACGTTCTCTTCAAACCGCTTAGTGTAGCTGACAGAATTTTTTTCATTTAAATAAAAAAGCATTTAACTTATTGAAGTTCCATTAGAACATTCTAGAAGGCCAAATCTTTTATCTAACTAAATGGAAGCAGGACGTTTCGGTCCCGCCATTTCGGTCCCGCCGTTTCGGTCCCGCCGTTTCGGTCCCGAGACATTTCGGTCCCGAGACGTTTTGGTCCCGAGACGTTTCGGTCCCGAGACATTTCGGTCCCGAGACGTTTCGGTCCCGAGACATTTCGGTCCCGAGACATTTCGGTCCATGGCCATTTCGGTCCCTGGACTTTCCGGTCCTCAGACATTTCGGTCCCTTCTCCAGCAAGCTGAAATTTTGTGCACGGGAAATAGCTGACATAATTTTATAGGGAACATTTTAGAGTGTTGAATTCAGGGGCGGGTCATTCCCTCCAGAGCTATCAATGCCCCCCCCCCGGAAACTTTGAGATTTTGTATTTTCAGTGGTAAAAAAGTGTAATCCACCCAGGACTATATTGAATCCCCCCGGAGCCACAGAAGTCCCTCCCGGAGAAAAGCGTCTGAATTCAACACTGGTTTTTTAACTGAAAGCCACATAAAGTTTTAGTGTAATGCGATTAATTAGAAGTAACAAGTACCCAAAAACCGCTTACACGTATAACTCGGATCCAAACTCAAACATATTGCAGCGTATCCAAACGCCATGTAAATTTCATATGACAGAAGTAATTGTTTTCAGGAGTGAGGGGAGGATTGTTCTGTGGATTTATATAAAAGTTCCTCAATCATGAAGATCTGGTAATTTAAAAACACCTATAAGTCGAATTTAATTTGCTTAAGCAAATGTCCATGGCCTACACATTTTCAGTTGCATGTAATTTGTACAATATGTGTTTAATAATGAAAAAAAATTCTGCAAATAGTTTTAGAAATCTTTATTTCATCCTATTATTTAACGGCACATCATTTTTAGATTATGGCATTTTACATTTTTTAAGGGGTTTTTAACATGGAATTGTGATAAAGCCACATGAATTTTTAAGTTCTGCATCGGGATTGACTAAAACATTTTATTTTTTAAATAATTATTTTATTTCGCTATTAAAAAACTATTTAAAAGTTTGCGTTAATCTTTTTACATATAACAATTATTGCTACGAAATACCTTTTTACGTGTAACAACCTTTTTACATATAACAATGCAGGAATTACAAGTCCTTTTTAATACATTAAACACTTTTTATGCTTATTACATTAAAAAACTACGAGCGAAATAAACACAAGTCAAATCTGGGAGGTCCGTCCGCATTTGAACTCCAGAGTAAAAAGGACATTGTATTATAGAATGAGGGATTTCATCTATTAAGTGTATAAAGATCAAGATAAGTAGAATAAAGCTAACTACCTAGCTTTTCTAGCTATCTTGTATAAAGATGACTATTTGTTCAGATGGGCGTTGACAATTGATTGACATGCAGAATTTTTGCTTAAAAGTGGTTAATAGTAGTACTTAGCTGGTACTTATATGCATATATTTCAAATTTTATAGGAACACCAACATAAAAAATTATAAGTGTTTAAAAATTCCCGGCACTCGGTTTTGATTTATTTTTTACTTAATGTTATACATTATTTTATTAAATGATTAACATAATCTTAGAAAATTTTAAAGCATTAATAATTATGCTGTTAAATTAAAAAAAAAATTAAAAATTAAATTATTTTTATCAAACATATTTATTAATAAGAATTCAAAATTATTTTAACTATTAATTGTTTAAGTGACTTATTTATCAATTACTTGTTTAAAATCTAGTTTATAGCTCTTATTATAGCAAAAATGAAAAAACATATTTTTTAAATTTCAGCTACTATAATGTTATCAAGTTCATTAGGATATATAAAAATTATAAGGATTCTCAAAATAAATATGTTATTTATTCATTTATTGGTTAGTTTATGATATTTTTCTTACTCTTTAAAAATAATTAATTAATATATGATTGCTTTTTGCGAGCTGTAAACCATAACTTTGTTTCAGAAAATTTAAATCTGCATCTGGATAATAATGTTACCTAACACTGTTAAGAAATATTTTTACGCATTGTTACAGTGTTCCATTATTATGTTTAATTAATTATTAGTTACGTTACTGATTTTTCAATAATAATAATAAAAATTTCCTTTTTTGAAATAAATAATAATTTTTGAATAAAAACTTATGGTGATGAATAATTGCTGTAAATTAAATCTCAAAACAGTTAGTGATTTTAAAATTAAAATCAAATTAATATTTTATTAAATATATGTATTTTTAATTTAATGAATCTTTATTTAATTAAATTGATAAAATTATTAATACGCATTTCGAATTTTACTTTAAATAAAATCAATAAATAATCTGTTTTATATTCAATTTATCATTATGTTTTGTAGTAGTTATAAACTGAAACTTATTGTTTATCTGTTTATTTATTTTACATTTAAAGTTACTGAAATTTAAAACTATTAATTCAATCAATAATAAAATTAAAATAAGAATTGTCAATTTTTTTCTGTGAAAGTGGGAGCGAAAAGGTAATGCAAATAAATAAATAAATAAATAAACGATAAATTAAAAAAGCTTAGTTTTGTCAGTTAAAATTTGAAATTAAAATATTTAAAATAATAATTACATTATTGTATAAAATTGAAAAATAATCATTTTATTACAAAGAAAAAAGCCCACTTTCAATAAAACTAGCAAAAGCCATGCTTTGTTTGGATTCGCGAAGCATTATTTTATAAAACAGATATTTGAAAGTAACAATATTTTTTTTAATTATTATTTTTGCATCTTTATTAAACAAAAACGTTATTTTATGTTTTGGCGCATTTTAATTTTTTATTTATGATGTAAAACTGGCATAATAAGATATTTTCGAAGCAAACTTTTACAATTTTTTTTTTAATTTTCAACTAAAAGCTCCTTTAAAGATGTTTTTACAATTTCAAGTAGCCACTGGTATTTTTTAATTGTTTGAAATATGCATGTTTCCAATCTTTGTAATCAACATCCGATAATCTTTGATAGCTATTTTAGAATAATATATTTGAAGAAAGCTTGGAGAAAGTTACTTCTTGAAAATCCTATTTTCTGGAAAAAACATTTGAAATCTGCTTTCGTTGATACTATGAATTTTTAACTGTAAAACATTTTATTTTAATTTCTTCGTTTTTATACATGTTAGCGTATGAGAATTGCTGTAATTCTCTCCGCGTGGGAGAACTTTTTACTTTCTGCGAATGGCAACTGAATTAATGGAATTACCTTTTAACGAAGTGCTCTCTCATTCTCGCAGTGACGTTTTCACGAATAATTATTGTTGTGTTTGCGAACTTATTAAAGTCTTATTTTTCTATAAAATCCTTCTGATTAATGAGTCGATATTATTTAGCCACAATACGACCTTCGCAAAAATATTTATAAAGAGCTTGAACCAACAACTTCACGCAGATCTTTTAATTTTTCATTTATATAACAAATTTAAGAATTAATTTTATTTGTTTACAATTATTTTGTTGCCAGTTTACAAAAAAAAAAAAAAAAAAAAATAAAAAAAAATTCATAATACAATTCTTTTAAAATGTTTAAGTGTCATCTGTGCAAACGATTTTGCGGGATAATGAAAACATGTTTTATTTAATAAATTAATCATGATTCTATCTATAATTATTTACTCCATGATTTAAACTTTTTTTTTCTGAAAATATACGCGTTTCTTTTTCTTTTTCTTTTTCTTTTTTTTTTTTTTTTGCTAAAATGCGTCCGTATTGGAAATGCATGTAAAATAAATTAATTAAAATAATATAAATAATTTTTTTAACGTTTTACTGTAAAAAAAAATTATATTCTGCAAATCTACAGATCATAATTTATTTTTGTGTTTAATTTGAAGTTAAAATATTGAATAGTTTTTTTGTAAAGCGTACGACAAATTGTAATTTGAGTGGACTAGTAGAGGATTCGCTTCGCTCATCCTAATTAATTCACAAAAATTGTCTTCATGAAGTGAGAAAACTGTGGAAAAAAAAATTGCAACCAATAATTATTACATAAAAAAGGTCGTTGGAGCATTTTTATTTTTTAAACAAAAAATTTTCGTAGCACGCCTAGTTAGGAAATCACTAATTTAAAGATTCTAAGAAAGTGTGCTAAAACAATCAATAAAATATGTATTTTAGTTTTTTGTATAGATAAAATACCTAATACAAAGAATATATGATAAAACTTAAAATATTCATTATGTTAAATAATAATAATAAAGACAGTGTAAAATTATATAACATTATTTAATCAAATTTTCAACTTGCTGTGATTTTATTATCACGAGTTACAATAGATTAAACTTATTGGACTATTATATTCAGCTTTGTATAAAATTTGAGGGAAGGGGGGCAGGAGAATAAAAATATTAAAAAAAGCCAGAACAATGTTGACCTTACAGCGTTTAGTAGGCCTTCATCAATCAGAAACCAAGTTATAAGGTGGCCGGTAAAGAAATAGCAAGGGACCGAAATGGACAGGGACCGAAATGGCAAGGGACCGAAATGTCTCGGGACCGAAATGGCCAGGGACCGAAATGTCTCGGGACCGAAATGTCTCGGGACCGAAATGGCCAGGGACCGAAATGTCTCGGGACCGAAACGGCGGGACCGAAACGTCGTGTACCCTAACTAAATAGTTACGTATTTAGTTACATAATTATGTTTTGAAAACATAAATAGCATATTTGGAAAATTGACTTTAAATTAACTTTGTGAAAAAAATTAAGTTTGGAATTTTTCTTCATCCGAGAATAGGAATGAAATTTCCCTTAAAATCAAGGAAGAAAAATTAGCCATGTATGTACATATATTAATTTATATTTCAACATCGGAAAAAAATAACCTTGTGTACATAACGCCTTTCTCTCTTGCCACAATGAATTTAATTATAGTTTTCAAATCTGTGGAGCTTTTTACTAATTGCGACATTTTAACCTGAAATTTAATGGACAATTTAGCTATTGAAAATTACTAGAAACATTCTAAATAAATGATTTATCTAATGCTTATTTATTAAATTTTGGTTTTTGGCTTTTTTTCATATGAAGTTTAAAAACAGACAAAACCGTTACGTATTAAAAAAAAAAAACAAAAACAACAACAAAAAAAAAAACATATAATATTTAGTTTAGGGTATATTAGTTCTCCAAAGTCTTTTTTTAAGTGGTGTTATGTATGAATTTATCATTCATTTCTATTGCTACAAAAGTATCACTTTGCAGGAATATTAGCTTCTTATGAGGTTTTGTTCAAAAAGCTTTAAAAAAAATTCTGCCACAAGGTTTCAGATAAATCTGTCGAATATTCTATCCTCTTGTTGAGAGTTATTTTCTACAAGAAATTTTAAACTAGTCGTTGGGGGCCACCGTAATACTTACCCATCATGGATATGTATATAAAAATAAAACATGTGAAAACTATTTATACAATGCATTGCAATTCATAAACAAAATTTAAATATTGTTAATATACATAGTAATGCTCTATTAAAGAACTGCTGATGTACCAATTTCGACAAATTATATAAAACGCCAAACTACTCAAGTAGTACCGAACTGCGTAAAAGAAACATCCTTATAACTCCAAAAATAATAATTCTATTAAATAAAAATTAACTGTGTCGGATTAAGCGTCTCATTTCCAATAAAAATGTACCTCTGAATTGAAATTTGAATGAAATACAGGGTCATGAAAAATCGAAAAATGTGGAAAACAGGATTACAAATATCTCGGCAACTAATAATCCGATCGACTTCGTTCTATATGCAAAATGTGTGTTATTTTATTGCCTTTTACGTCCATTTCTTAAAACAAAAAAATTCGAAGATTTTTATATACCTTTCATCAGAACGAATTTTTCGAGGGTCCGAAAAAAATAGTTCCGGATAATCGAGGTCGCTGATATTAAATAGGCTTCGTCCCATTCTTACATACTAACTACATACAAAATTTCAAGTCTCTATCTCAATTTGTTCGGGAGATAGAGAGACAGACAGAGAAAGACAGACTGACAGACAGACGGACGGCAAATTTTTTTTTCTAAAAATATGTTTTTCGGAATCTCCACTATCTAAAACGTGTAAATCCGTCAAATTTTTTTTTCGATTTTCAAAACGATTGCAAGATTTACCCTATACTACGTATGATGGGTAAGTAAAATATTGGAACAGCATTTTAGTTCCCTTTTGGTGAAAGCTAAAAAAAAAAAAAAAAAAAAAAAAAAAAAAAAATGAGAAATTAATAAATTGTTTGATTTTTTTTTAAAAATCAGAAATTGAAATGGAACAAAGATTGGCGATCGCTAGAAATAATTTTGATGGTGGGAGAAATTCACATAAAAAATAGAATAATCAGTATTTTGCTGAAAATAATTAAATAGTTTTCAACATCTGCTAGACTTTTAAACGCTATTTCATTAAAATAAATTTTTTGTGAGATTAAGCATACTTCTCACGATTGCCATAAAAGCTAGAAAAATAAATATTGAGGAGGAGTGTCTCTCCCCCCCCCAGGGCCGTAGCTAAGGGGGTGCTAGGGGCGGCTCAGCCCCCCCTAAAATATTTTGAGCCCCCCCTGGAAAAAGTTCCAAGGTCACTAAATCTTCCGAAAATTCAAATGAAATTCTGTTCAAAAATCTAATTTAGTTTTGAGACCCTTTCACAGTTTTGCAGAGTTACTAAATTGTATCTAAAATACGTGCTTCGACACTCCCTTATCCTATTGGTACATATGAAGCCAACTGGATGTTTAATTTTGCACCAGTTATACATTCAAAATTTTCGTCATCATATACTTTTCTTAGTATAAAATGAAGTTATTACAACAGTTTAATGAGAAACATAGTACCTACAATGTGAATAGGCACTAATTTATCTTTCTGCATTAGAGAGAGAACAAAAAAATATGAGCCCCCCCCTACATTCCCTTGAGCCCCCCCCCTATATTCCCCTGAGCCCCCCCTATCGTACACTTCTAGCTACGGCCCTGCCCCCCCCCCCCCCCCAAAAAAAAAAAACATTGTCAATTGAAGATATATTTAACTAGTAAATCTGCAGATCAGGAGCCTCAACGTCAGCTTTGCACATCATTTTTTTTTAAACACACTTTGGGTAATATTCAACTTCCTGGAAACTGTAGTTTAAAATTTTCAAATTACGTAATTATTTATAAGAATAAAATAAGAATAAGAAGTTTTCAGCCATCAAAAGCGTTAAATTAAAGATTTAGTTATGTTAGGATATTCTGAAATTTTCATGATCTATTATTTTTGTTTTTTTATTATAACATAGTAGATTTCTTCAGGGGGGCTCCGCCCCCCTGAACCCCCCGTAGTCTCATTAAACTTAAATTTGTAGCTTTCTATCAATTTGCTAATGGTTATCGTATATCTTGTATTTCTTTATACATTTTCATTTAAAAGGATAAGTAACAGTTTTAATAAGCATTTTTTATTATCCTCATACTTCTACATACCTGCCCACCACACTATCCATGTTTCTAATATTTTTTACGACTACTATAAAATACCTGTTTTATTTCAAATATGACGTCAAATTTTATCAGGTGAAATAATTGTTAAAAATATAATTATTAGCCTCCGATGCTATTTCTTTCAGACAAGCTAAAAATGTCGTGTCATCAGCCCTGAATTTTCTACTCAACCGATTTTGATAATTATTTTTTTTTTAAATGAAAGCTATTTATTTGTAGTTGTGCCCATTTTAGTTATTTTTTAATTTATTTCCATTTTTATATTTTATTTTTAATTTTAAATGCTTTTTACGATATTTCTTCAAAATGGTGGCACTCAGTTTAGCTTTTCTCTCGATAATAAAAATTTATTTTCCAAAATGATTGCGTATAATTATGCACTAATTGAGGTAAAAAGTATATATTTACTGAGAAATAATATTAATAATGTAAATAAAATAACAGAGAATAATTTATGATAAAAATTAATGCCTAAAGTAGAATAAGAAAAATTTCAAATGAGGAAAATGATGTCATTCAGCAACCAGATAAATGGGAATTACAATATTATTACGGATGCCTTTTTCATCTTATACTATAATGCGAGCAAAAATTGTGTGTGTGTGTGTCTGTGTGGGTAAATTTTATCTCAAAAACGGCTCTAACGATTTTCGCAAAAATTTGGATTTTACCATTTTCGGGCACGAGAAGACCATTGGGCTAGGTCACATGTTCGAGAAAATTCGATTATTGGGTCATTTTGGGTCATAATGGGTCAGGATCAAGCTATTTATATCTAGAGAACGGCTGGATCGATTTTAAGAAAATTTTGTATCCAATCGTTTTTTGGCACGAGAAAACAACTAAGCTGGGTCACTGTTCGAAAAATTTTGATTAGTGGGTCATTTTTGGGTCATTGTGGGTCAAGCCATTTTTATTTAAAAAACGGCTCTAACGATTTCGACCAAATTTTATATTTTATCGTCTTGGATTACAAGAAGACCATTGGATTAGGTAACATGTTCGAGAAAATTCGGTTAGTGGGTCATTTTTGGGGTCATTGTGGGTCATGCTATTTTTATCTAGAGATTTTCTCACGCAATTTTGACTAAAAATTGCATTCTATGGTTTTCGAGCACGAGAAAAACATTGGGCTAGGTTACATGTTCGAAAAAAAATTTTAATGGGTCATATTGGGTCATTAAGGATCTGGGTCAAGCTATTTATATTTAAAGAACGGCGTGATGGATTATAACGAAATTTTGTATGTAGCAGTTTTTTCACATGATAAAACTAATGGGCTAAATCACATGTTTGAGAGATTTCGACTATGAGGGTCATTTGTGGGTCATGATGAGTCATAATGGGTCATGGTCAAGCTATATCTAAATAACAGGTGGAACGATTTTAACGAAATTTTGTATGCAACATTTTTTTGGCACGATAAAATCATTGGACTAGGTTACATGTTCGGAAAATTTCGATTAATGGGTCATTTTGGGTCATTAAGTGTCTGGGTCAAGCTATTTATATTTAAAGAACGGCGTGATGGATTATAACGAAATTTTGTATGTAACAGTTTTTTGACATGAGAAAACTAATGGGCTAAATCACATGTTTGAGAGATTTCGACTATGAGGGTCATTTGTGGGTCATGATGAGTCATAATGGGTCATGGTCAAGCTATATCTAAAGAACAGGTGGATCGATTTTAATGAAATTTTGTGTGCAACATTTTTTGGCACGATAAAATCATTGGACTAGGTTACATGTTCGAAAAATTTCGATTAATGGGTCATTTTGGATCATAAAAGGTCTGGGTCAAGCTATATATAATTAAAGAACGGCAGGATCAATTTTAACGAAATTCTGTATATAACAATTTTTAGAAACGAGAAAACTAATGGACTAATTCACATATTCGAGAGCTTTCGATTATAAGGGTCATTTGTGGGTCTTAATGGGTCATAGTCAAGCTATATCTAAAGAACAGGTGGATCGATTTTAATGAAATTTTGTGTGCAACATTTTTTTGGCACGATAAAATCATTGGACTAGGTTACATGTTCGAAAAATTTCGATTAATGGTTCATTTTGGATCATAAAGGGTCTGGGTCAAGCTATATATAATTAAAGAACGGCAGGATCAATTTTAACGAAATTCTGTATATAACAATTTTTAGAAACGAGAAAACTAATGGACTAAGTCACATATTCGAGAGCTTTCGATTATAAGGGTCATTTGTGGGTCTTAATGAGTCGAGGTCAAGCTATATCTAAAGAATGGTTGGGTCGATTTTAACGAAATTTTGTATGCAACATATTTTTGGCATGAGAAAATCATTGGGGTAGGTCACATGTTCGAGAAATTTCGATTAGTGGGCCACTTTTGGGTCATTCTAATTTTATCTAGACAACGTTTCGCGCAATTTTGACTAAATTTTGTATTTTATCGTTTTCGGGCACAAGAAAATCATTGGGTTATGACAGATTTTTTGGGAAAATTCGATCAATGGGTCATTTTAGATCATAAGGAGTCAGGGTCAAACTAACTATATCTAAAAAGCGGCTCAATCGATTTTATCTAAATTTTGTATCTAATGTTTTTCGGCATGCTAAAACTAATGAACTAGGCCACACGTTCGAGAGATTTCGATTATAAGGGTCATTTGTTGGTCACGATGGGTCATGCTAATTTTATATAGAAAATAGTACTCACCATTTTGACTATACTTTTTATTATATCGTTTTTGAGCAAAAGAAAACCATTTGGCTTGGACACATGCTCGCGAAAATTCGACTTGTGGGTCATTTTGGGTCTTAATGAGCTAGGGTCATTCTAATTATGTATAACAACGACTCAATAAATTTTACCTAAATTTTGAAACAAAACGTTTTTTGTCACGAGAAGACTATTGAGCTGAGTCGCATGTTAAACAAAATTATATTAGTGGATCATTTCGCTTTATTGCTGAATGCTGCCAAGATAATTTTACCTAAAAAATGGCTTAAACGATTTTCATTCAATTTTATATTCTACTGTTTTTGATTACCTGAAGACGATTGAGCTATGTCACATGCTTGATCAAATTTGATTAGTGGCTCATTTTGGGTAATACTGGTCAGGGTCACGAGAATATAGCAAAAGCCAATAACTTGGTGATATTTGAGAAAATATTGGCGACATATGGCCAAAAAATCGACTATAAAAATTACGAAAACCAAAACACGTATTTGGAGCCAAATGAAAGAATGCCTCCAAATTTGGCTATATCTAGCAAAAAATATTGTCTTTCAGAATGTAAAGAATTTTTTTATACATTCTCAGAGCTGCCAAGTCTCCGGCTTTTTGGATACCAGTATTATTATACAGAAAATTATGTTTTAAGTAATTGGAACATTGAGACGATTTAAAAACAGATGATTTTTTCTAAAATAATATTGGTGTGCAAAAAGCCGGAGACTTGGCAGCTCTGCATTCTTAAGAGGATTCGAGATGGATGGTTAAACCAATCAGAGTCGAGCTAAAAAAGTGATTTAGATCGATGTCCTTTCGTTGTAAATTTTAAAATAAAGTAAAATTTATAAACATGCGCATAAAAACATAGTTTTCTTATTGATTGTTTTTCTAAATAATACTATTATAAACATGCTTTACAGTAATAATACAGAGTTAATGATACAGTGAAAATACTACATTGAGTTGAACACAAAGTTAATTTTGACCGAGCTAAGCTCGGTCTCCCCTGCTAGTATTACTAATAGCAGTAACTTTTAAAAAACATTTGAAGAGAAAATGACGACACTATTTAAAACATCGCATTTTTACTCATAACGATATTAGGTACTACTCTGTTACCCCGTCATCAATTTCGCCAAATTATACATAATGACATAATTTTTATTTTAAATAACGAAAAAACAAATAATTAATAATTAGTAGAATATTAATAAAAATATTAATAAAATGTCGAAATAAAAATCAATGACATTTTAAACACATGAATCGCATTTAATGTCATTGAATGTGACATTCACGATTATCCATTATTGGCATTTAATTTTATAGTTTGGCGATAATTTTTTGGTCGACGGGATAACCTGGTAGTACCCGATATTACATTTCAATATTTCTTTTCATTATGGACACTGAGATTGAGATTTTACTTTCAGATGACTTCAGTTAGTAAAAATAATGTCACAGTAAAAAAAAAAAAAAAAAAAAAAAAAAAAAAAGATATATATATATTTAAATAAAACTATTTTTCTGTGAGTGTATATAAGATAAAATTTCTGGATTTCGCCGGCACTCAGATAACAATTTTAACTGAAAATGTGCGAATATTTGCATGCAAAATTGTAACTGGCAAACTTGACATTTAGTTTGTAAATATATTTATTATATATTGATTCAATAATGTAATTACTTTTTTTTTTAACCAAATCGATCGGGTCTTTTAAACATTTCATTCGTCGAATTCGACGGGATACCACTCGTTTTATTGTTAAATTGCATTTTTTTTCCCTCAGAGTCTATAAAAAAGCGTTTAAACTAAAGAAAAAATCCGTTTTTGATGAATCTAGTCAATGAAGAAGTAGCACGTCAAATTGTATCTCTTTATTATTTCGCAATTCCAATGTCTCAGAGAGAAATTGCTATTCAATTAGGTATTTCACGCCGTTCTGTTTGCTATTATATTGATAAACACAAGAAAAATGAAGTTAGTTCATTGCAATCTAAACGGGGTCGCCCTTCTAAAAAACCTCTATCGATATTTTTTTTTCTTTCTAATCGGAAGCGAAACTGAATTCTGCAATGGCAGAATCTACATTCAACTTGTAATTAAATTCATTGTAGCAAGAGAGAAACACGAAATAAAAAATAAAAATATAATTATTTTTTATTTCTTTTACTTCTAATTATGCCTCCATTTTTGTCAGAAAAATTCTTATTAATGAAACAAATTTCCGTGTTTAATATTTAACAAAGTACTATATTTATTTTTATTTTTATTCTGACGTCATATTTATTTTTTCTTAGTTTAATTTTACGAACGTAAATTGCTCAATTGAAACTTATTGCCGTTAAAAAATTATTCCATATTTTTTTTTTTTTTTTTTTTTTTTTTGGCAACGATAAAGGAAATTGTTTAAATTTTATCTAAAAAATCGCTATTAATTCTGCATGAAAAAGAAGGAAATTTTGAATTACTAAAGAAAATATGTGAATAAAATTAATAAAACATAGCCTATGCTCTTTTCTGGTCTATGTTATAGTTATACACAAAGATACAAACACATTAATTCATCAGTTTTGACGTTGACTTTATTTAAATTTTCGTACACGCATTCAAATTTATAACATTATAAAAATAAGGATTATGATGAATGGTTGCTTAGCAACCATTAAGAGAAAATAAAGAAAATGAAATGAATACATTTGAAATAAGTAAATCTCTAAAACAAATTAGTTTATATTATTGGAACACATTTATAAAAAATCTCCAAAATTTACAGTAATAATTTAAAAAATCTGACAAATGTGTAGACAAAATTTCAAAACAATACAAATAATTTACCTGGTAAATTTCAGTATCCCTTTATCATTGAATTCCATTAATGAAATGTGACATTTTCTCTTAAGAAAAAAAATAAAAAAAATAAAAAAAAAAAAAAAATAAAAAAAAATAAAAATCATTGGATTTGCCATAGAAAAGCATTATTGCGCAAAATAAAATATTCTATATTTTCCAAACGAATGAATCAAATCTTACAAAAAACTATACAGCTTAATCCCAGTGCCTCACTAACATACCCACTTAATTTCAAGTCGATCGGATGCTTTTTACGGAAGTTATCGCGGAACAGACAGACTGACTGACAGACACAAAAAAATTTCGTGTCTCCAAAGTAAGCCTTCACTGACGTTTCGGCAACTAGCTCAGATGAAAAATATAATTGTAATTTCAAAGTTCTAGAACAGAAGAAAATATACGGTGAAATATGAAAGATGCGCTAAGGACCATGGACCTTATTAAAAGAGGTTTAAAATTGACTGACTGTGATAATCATATGCCACTGGCATACGTATCAGAAATTTATCTCTAAATAAAAGCAGATGTGGCAGGAAAATTATTATTTGAAAAGATTGAATATTTATCAAATGGACCTGTTGCAGTTGGTACACATTTGGGATGAACATTGATAATTAAAATTCCCCAAGCTCCACAAAGAGCTGAATCTTATCTTTTGATCATTTCTTTACTTACTAGTGACATTAATCTTCTCGATATGTGGAGTTTAGACCCCATAGGATTCTAGATTGCGTTGAAATTCAAAATATGATGCAAATACATGAAGTTGTGCATGAGCATTTTTAACATATCCTGAAAATTAACAATGCAAGAAGATATGAAATAACAAGTTAATTCCTGTAATTACCGAATGAAGAATCACATACGAAAGAGGAATAAGAAATATCATTAACAATTTGAAAGCAATAGATACTTTTGAAGTTAAAAAAAAATTAAAAGAAAAATGATTTAAAGACGGAATAATCGAAGAAGTGAAGGAAGAAGACTTAGAAAAACCTGTACTATTTACTGTGTAGTGAATTCAGCCTCTACAAAAATAAGATAAATTTTTAAAGCTTTTTAAAGCTTATCTAAAAGTCCAAATCTTCTCAAACTTATTCCAACCATTTTAACTCAGTTTCGTATAAAAAATTTGCTGTGACCAGGCACGTAGCCAGGGAGGGGGCTAAGGGGGCTGAAGCCCCTCCCGAAAGTTTCGAAAGACTACAAAATTAATTCTGTGATAATAAAATAAATGTTGTTTGTTTTTATCTTCCATTACATTAAAATCAATTATATTTTTAGCTGTAAAAATATCCATTTATTCAATTACAGTTACAGTAATCCTTCATTATATCGGTCATTTGGATATATTGCTTATTTAATAGACATTTACCACAAAAAATATAAATTCTTTTTAAAACTCAATTTTAACTATCTTTATGCGCAGTGCAATTTGATTAAGTGTAATTCCATATCATTAATTTGATTAAGAAAAATTAGTGTAACACACATATGGCATATTAACTGTAGGAGACAGATATAAAACATTTACTTGCATGTTATGATCTTCCTTAATTTTCTTTATCTTCAAGCATATAAACGAAACTTAGAGGGGTCAATTTAAAATGTTTTGCACAGAAGGGAGCTAAAAACTTTAATAGCCGCCTATAATGTAAAATCATGTGAAAAAAATGCAATTTTAAAGATAGTATCTTTGACAATGATGTTATAATTATAAAATGTTTTTTATTAAAAAGAAACTATTAGAATCTATTTTTGAAAAATAATGGTGCGAAGAAAAAACAATATGTTATCAAAAAAATCTTCAAAAAAAGCCATGGTGGCATCTGCCAGTTTCTTCACTAAAAAACTTTTCTGCGAATTGTTTGCATGTGAATCTTTAATAATAAGAAAATGTGCGTAAAGTATCTGCTTTGTCTGGTTAACTTTCTTTGTATTTTATAGAACTATCAACTTCAGGGATGGGTACCTCTATGTAGAGATTTTTTTTTAAAGTTTTTCATAGTGCCACCGGAGAGAATTTTATATCCCGTCAGCATACATATTAGGATAAAATTTACACCAGTTACATACTGTGAAGTCAATCTACAGATGTAGACAGGTGTGCTGATGGGCTAGGGGGTGCTATTTGTAAAGTCAGTATAGGCATTTTGAATTGTGTCTAGAAACGAAGTAAAAATTTACACTGGCTCAGTTTACAGCCTGAAATTAAATTTAGTAATTGAAGTGAAGTGTATTCTAAGTTAAGAATTTTATCAAATACAATTTTTGATCTAAAATAAACTTTTTGAGCTGCGAATTTAATGACGGAAAATACAGTCAAATGACTACATAAGATAGAAAGAAAAGTTTTAATGATTGTTAATGGAATCTTTTAAATAACTAGAAAATATGATATGAAATGGCAAATAAAAAATTTCCGACGTGTACCTTTTTTTTAATTGTAAAATCACAAAACATCACTATGGGTTCTCTAAATCTTGAACTGACTTACGCAAAGCCAATTCCAATAATATCAACTTTTTCTGGCAGCAAATCTTGTTAGAAATTAAAATTTAAAATTATTTGAATGTTAGCGTTCGAAACAAATTGTTTTTGGTGGGGATTCGTCAAGTACTCGACATGAGCCTACAGTATGGCAAGCAACTCGATTCGATATTCTTATGTAACTAGAGATGACTTAGATGATGCCATGAAGAGAAACATTTTTGGTTCAATTTTACTTTCCAAATAGCCATATAGTTTTCCACTAATTGTAGGAAAGAAATAAAAATAAGAAAAATGGAAGAAAGATCCAGAAATAGTATTTCCCTTTCTTACATATTCCAAAAAGCATTTATTGTAAACTTGTCTTTTTGTTTTTTCACAAAAAAAAAAAAAAAAAAAAAAAAAAAAAAAAAAAAAAAAAAAGGTACAGAAAGGACGCAAAAAAACAGGAAGAATAGTTTCTACATATTTCAGAAATTGCAAAAAGGCTAAATGTGTTTTCTTATGCGTTTCTTATAACATATGCAATTAGATTATCACAAACCGTATGTTATTTTAGCAAACAAGTAAGATCTCTTTAGGAATACAGCAAATTAATATTTCATTATTGAGTTTTCAAAGAGCTTCAGGAAAAGAAGAAATCAGGGCAGCCTCTTGGACCAATACTTGAAACAATCTTATTTTGTGCAGAGAAAAATACGCTACTTTGAGATTACCACGATGATGATCATATAACGCTATAGAAATCAATATAAAAATGACTGTTAGCTAAGAGTCTTTCAAATTTTGAGCAAAGTCAGGAGAGAATGAATTGAAATGCGATATTATAAATATCCGTTAAAATGCTATTTACTTCACCCAAGACATTTAGAATAAAATCGCTCAAATATCCTCGATTACAATTATCGAAGAATTACATCAAAATAAATAATATGATCTATTTTGTTAGTACAAACAAAACGCGTAGCTTAATTGCTGATGAAACTCAAGTGCAGAACAGCTTGAGCTTTGTGTTAGATATGTGGACTATTAAAAAATTCACAAAACCCAGTAATTCAAAAAAATCTTTTAGGTTTTATTGCAATAAATGTCTTCTTTACCAAAAATTCAAGAAAAGTAATATTACAACATTGTGATGAATTTTGTCTTAATATGTATAAATGCATCACAAAGGCGTGTGGTGAAGCAGCTAGTAAGTCTGGTCATGTTAGCGGGGTCCATTCTAAAATTTTTCAGAGTATCCAAAAATTAGATCAGTTCATTTTGAAAACCATGTTTAAATCTTGCCTTTTCCAACAGTATGCTGATTCCCATAGTCCGAAAGTATCATGAACTTGTTAAAACAGTGACACAAGTTTTTCAAAACCACCTAAAGACAAATTTAGCGCTTCAAGAAGCAATTGCATAATTATATCCCATTAAAAAAAAAGAAAATGACTTCTCCGCATTGTGATACAAAATTTATTAAGAGGCATGAAAGCATGTTAACTTTTGTTGAGCTACATACATTTGCATAAGCTTAGAAAATATTTTGAAAAACACATGGAAGATTTCTTTGGTAGCTGGAGTTTTTTGGCAGTCGAGAGAAGAATGATTTTCTCATAAGGATGTCTGTTTGTGAGAAAGTTTTCTGTCTGACAAAGTCATAGTGAGTTCTTCAAGAAAATATCCATGACATGATATCGGCTGTAACTTTTGTCTAAAATGTTCTAATTGTTTTGGATAAATATAGCGAAAAAGGCAGTAGAAATTTTTTGTGAGATATTTTATTGTGCATCAAAACTTCGGAAACACATCTTCCAAACTGAAATAAAGATTCCAAGATTAACAACAGACAACACATGCAAACCCTCAAAATACATCCGCTGAAGAATATTACAATATCACTGTCTTTATTCTCCGTGTAGACAGTCTCGTCGAAAATTTTCATGATAAAGTGTCAATGTAGCAAGTGAAAGCTGAATATGAATTAGGGTGCAAACAAATTGTTGACACCAACACAGAGGTCTTAAAAGTTTTAGTACTGCGTAATGTGACGTATTGCAATAATATTATACACTCGTTCACAGCCTTCTTTGAAAACCCTGTAACAACAATCTGTGCTGAAAGATCTTTTTCGACAATGAAAATTATTAAATATTTGCCTCGAATCATTAAGGCCGATGAGAGACTGAGTCGCTTTGCAATGGTTTCCATTCATTGGGACATTGCAGTAGATCTTGATAAGTTATTCAGCACCTTGTCTAAGAAGAAATTGCGATGATTGCTTACGATGCATAATTAAATTTATTGTACCAAGAATACTGCATTTATAATAATTATAATCAGAGAATACAAATTACAAAGATGATTTTTATGATTAAATATGACTGTAGTAATTAATTTTTCTTTGGAAAAAATAATGCGAAGGAAATTAATTTCATATTTGGATCAATTGTTTCAAGACCTCACACTCGCAATGACTGACTCTTCCACGCTCGTATTAATCCTGTGTTTTAAATCAATTCATGTTATTTGTTTGCATTTCAATATTTTTTAACTTTTTTCTCATAGGATACTTAAGGCTCATCTCAAAAATTCTTATTTTGTGCGTTTTAGGTTTCGCGGATTTTTTTTCCTAAAAACTATCCGGTTTGGAAACTGGAAATGCTTTTGAATGTCAAAAATTGCAACAGAAATTGAAAAAAAAAAAAATTAAATACGACATAACAATATTTGACATGGTTATCAAGTATCCTATGCACAAACGCATTTTAGGTTTGTTTAAATCTTTTGCTGTAAATCATACACATTACTTTTGTAAGATCAGAAAAAAATTCAAGATTCAGCCCCTCCCGAAAGGAAATCCTGGCTACGGGCCTGGCTGTGACATACGATATTAAACAAGAATTCGACATAACTGGTGTAGATTTAGGTGCTTAACAATACCGAAATAGTGATAGGACTTGGTTTGTCTTTTTTACTTTTTGTTTGTGATTAGAACAACCCCTCTTGAGTTAGTTCAGTCAATGACAACCGTAAACTTTTTCTCAACATTCAGAATGTTTGTGTCACAAAGATTCAGACTTCTACAGGGTGAGTCATAAATATCGAAACAATAGGCTATCTCCTTAAATATTGCCTCTAGACCCATACTTCCAATTGCAAAGTTTCACCAAAAAAGGTAAATTTTTTGATAAGATAAGTTGCAACTCCATGGGGGGTCTATTTTAAAAAATACAAAAATTAAATTTTTATACGGCCCCCAGAGGATAAAACTTCCAATTAGAAAAATTTTCCTTATCCATTCCTGAATAGAACAAAAAAAATTCCATCTTGATATCTCCAAAACTCAGAGAGTTATGATAATTTTAATAAATCGTGAGGTTTCAAGGGATCAGACACAAATTGAAATGCGTGTAATTGAAGAAACAATGTTGCTGTATGTTGTCCAGAAAACATTTATTTTATTTATTTATTTACAGAGTTTGAATTTTGAATGTTTTGTGATGGTTAAACACATAATTTGTAAGCACTATCACATAATAAGCTTTCTTAATAATTTTTTTTTTTCAAAAAATGTAGAGTAAATTAAAATTGTCATAACTCAAAATATTATTTGTCGCATTGAATTTTTTTCTTTTAATTAAATGAAAATGTTTAATTTTCAATTTTGATTCAGCATTTTAAATAATATTTTTAAAAAATAAAAGTATTTAAAATAGCAATTTAAAAAAAGATGAAATTTTTTGTGAACAAATAATATTTTTAAAAGTAAATTTTCTGAGGTGAAAACATCTTTCGGCATCTTTTTAAATTATTTTTTTTTATTGAGGTGTTAAAAAACTATTGAATTGTTACCGTAACCAAGGGTTACTGACTTATGATGTAAGTTTAAAAATGAGAAATACTGAAATAAAAACATCTGATGAAGAAATGTGCATTTAGTTTTAAACAAAGATTGGCTCCTAACGTTTAAATGCTTTTTTAAAATAGGTGATTAACTAGGTGATTAACTTCTTCTTGTGTAGTTTCAATTTCAGATTTTGTTTAAGTTTTGCCATTTTCGCCTTCTTTAATTACTATTTAAATGAGTCAGCTTATTTAATCTTAATTTTTTTATCACGCCGACTTCAATTTTTTTCATTGTTTTATCCCTGTCAACTTCATATTTTTCTTGTTAAAATTGCCACTACATGATGCGTAAAAGATGTCTCTAATTACGGGCCTCCAAACTGGTAGACGGTAGGTATTGGGTTCGAACCCAATCGCAACCATCGGCCTAACAGTTCGACGTTTTCCGTAGTTTTTTTCGAACCCTGGATTTCCAATTGCAGATAATTGGCCGGAATAAAAAAAAACAATTAAAAAAACAATCCCCAACGTGTTAACTGCTGTAAGCGGACTCAAAGGCCGCTGCGCTTTTTTTTTTTTTTTTTTTTTTTTTTTTTTTTTTTTTTTTCATTTTTTAGAGTTTAACATACAGTTTTCAATTCAAATACAAATACATTTTAAATTTTGTTTAACTTTCGAATCAGTTATCTTTTTAAAACAAGAACAGGTGTTTAATGAATCTTCGGCATATTTCATTTAAATGTTTTAAGTTGAAATTATTCAATTGAATTTCTTAAATGATGTTTGGTTCGAACGCATTAAACCTTGATCAATTAAATACACTTAGAATGAAATATTAGTGGGAGCTTAGCATAAAAAAAAATACGCAACAGAAACTTTATACTCTTCGACTTTAACATTCGAATAAATATTTTTTTTAATGCCGTTTGGAATAAATAAACTACTCGGATGTAGCAATCGGAGGACTCTAAAGATACGAAATTCCGTGGATTAGTACAAGATATCGCTGAAATCGTGTAAACTATAGAAAATTCATTATGAAAACGCCATCCGAAAGATGATTGATACAAAAACGTAAACAAAACCAATTCATGTCAAGAAGTAACTGCATCTGACTTTTTATGGAAATTATTGCATTAGTTCTTAAAGTAGAGCTATTGCAGAAATCTTAACAAATTCAGTGTTGCAGCGCCTCTCGTGGAGCCATATACAACAAAATATAAATAACATCAATTCATGTCAAGGAATAACTGAATCTGAAGATTGATGATATTCCTTGCATTCTGGAGATACAGCGATCGCGGAAATCGCACAAAAGCCTTTTCAGTAGGGTCACCTGTTAAGCAATTCATACCAAAAACTAATCAGCATCAATGTAGATCAAGAACTAAGTAAATATAATTTTTTATTAAATTTTGTGTATTAGTTTTTGAGATAGCGCGCTCACAAAATGTATATCATATACAGAGATACAGAAGCAGTGACTCACAGACAGACATTTTGTAAAAACATGTTTTTCGGTATCTCTGAGCCCTAAAACGTGTGAATCCGTCGAAAACCGGAATTCAAAATTTTCATGAATCCAATACTTTTTCTTGTAAAGATAGAAAAAAGTAAAAATATGTTTAAAACCACATAAATTTTGAAGCTGAATAGTAAAAACTAGATTTTTGAAAAAAATTCTAAGTAATTTTTTAAAATATATTTCCATTAACATTAAAATGTACAATAACATTAAAATATATTCCATATGATCCAGTTAATATAAGGGTCATTATCGCTATTACTATTTTTACTAAACTTATTACCTGTGGCAATAAGTTTTAAAGACACGGTTAATGAGAGTTTAATTAATATCACTTAATTTAATAACACTTTTAATAAGTTTTTAATAAGACGGTCCGGCCAATGGGTCGTGCCAATTACGAGCCTGACGCCAAGCTCGAGATATTGCAGACATCTAGCATATGTCAAGGAAGTTTAAAGCAAAAAGCTATATGCTTTTATTTTATATTTAAAAGTTAAAGCATTGTCTTGGGTCTACATTTAACAATGCGTAAATTAATGGTCGATCCCTAAATTGTATTTCAAATGAACTGATATCGCTGCACTCAGATGTATGCTAAAGTGGTGTAAGTCACGAATTTTGAAAAATTTTGGATTTTAATATCATCCAGGGATTTGCAGATATCGAGATGATTTTTTTTTTTGTTCGATTCAGAAGAGGATAAGGAAAAATTTTCTAATTGAAAGTTTTATTCTCTGGGGGTCGTATAAAAATTTAATTTTCGTATTTTTTAAAATAGACCCCCCATGGAGTTGCAACTTATCTTACCAAAAAATTTACCTTTTTTGATGAAACTTTGCAATTGGAAGTATGGGTCTAGGGGCAATATTTAAGGAGATAGCCTATTGTTTCGATATTTATGACTCACCCTGTATATGTATATTCTGACAATGGAGCAAATTTATGTGAAACCAGTAACATCCTACACAACATAGATTGGCAAAAGATAAAATAAGCTAAAAATCCGTTGTTCCCAAAATGACGCAAAAAAACTGAGGGGGTTGTATCCAAATATAGTAGTAGGTGCCTTATTACGTATTCTATATTGACACTAATCACTGGATAGAGCCCCTCATCTTTTTCCTTCAGTTTGGGAGTAACGGATTTTGAGCTTATTCTATCGATGATCACTTTCAGAATTTTCAAGCTATGCTTTTGAGACTTTCACAAAAGTTGCTCTATACATTTAGCTAACACAATATGTAAATGAAATTTTCAAAGTGTTTACGCATGTGCAATAAAAAATTATTTAGTAAACCTACTTATTTTTATTATAATTTTTATTATTTTTAAATTCTGATTGCAGGGTATTGTGTACAATTTTTTTTGTCTTACTTTCAGAAAAAAATATTATTTTATATTAAGAACTCTGCAAATTATAAGCAAAAATCTTGAAAAAAATTGGGACTTTTTTATATAACCGTTGTTTTTCTACGAGTATGCATGCTATACGCATAAAAATGAACATAGTGTATTACAATAAGCCACTTAATCATAATCTATAGTTTGAACGCTTTTGCTACATTAGTTTTGACAGGGTTATCCAAAAGATATTCGTTCTTTTTCAATTTGACGGTTCCCTATGGAGTTTGGGGGAAAATCTTCGCGGAAATGTACGATCTGTACTATTATGTTTACACACTTAGAGTTTTAGGATAATTCCTCATGTATCTTTCCAGATATTTAAAAAAATGTCTAAAATCACAAGTGGATGGTAGCCTTTGGCCATATAGTGTAAATATAATCTCGGCGACCGGTCCCATTGCATCCCGTCGTATGTGAAAATACATAGTAATAATTGGCATGTATTATAATATATAAAATCCAATCACAGGTCAAAAAACATTTATTTCACACTTTATCTGTATACTTTATAAACATTTAATATACAGTGACACAAAAGCATTTTCCATATTACTATTTTCATTTCATTGAGAAAAAAATCCCGTTAGTATTAAAAAAAAGGAAAAAAAAAAAACAATTTCAACTGAAAGAGAAAAAATATATATCTATTCACAGCTTCGTTGAATATCATGTAACCCTTAATTTGTCACCCTTAATTAATCAGTCGGACATGGTTCATTATTTTTTTTTACATCCATTATGATTTATGATCTCTCAAATACTATTTTATTGCACGGTTACAAAATTGCCGCGAGTATCCTAAGACTCATTAATTCTAAAGATTGATCATTATAGGTTGGCTAGGTTCACGACATTCCCTGGAGGCACACATAAATATAAGTAATGAAAAACTAGGCCAGTCAGATTGTACTTTCCCTCAAAAAAAAAAAAAAAAAAAAAAAAAAAAATGATAGTGAGACAAATTTGATTCAATCAAAAAAGATCTTTCAATTATATTTGCTTTATTAACTGCTCAGTATGATGGAATAGAGTTATCTTCAAAAATCTCATTTTTTGGAAGTCAGAAAAGACTTTAAGGGTAATAAATCTTGTTCATTATCCCAACGTGGTCTTGTTAAAGTCATAATCGACAAAAAATATTTTGATCTGACAAATAAATGTGTATTTCTTTTTCCGTGATACATTTTATAAAAAAAGGAAAGAAAAAACGCTTATAAATTATTGTAAGAATATTTAATTCATTATAAATATACAAAGTTTTAAATTACAGAATTATAACATGGGTTCATGGAAAGGAATGAGGGAAGGGCAGTGGAAAGAAATTGCCTTTCCCTGGATATTAATATAATTAATTGTCTTTTTCTCTCACGATTTTGAAAAAAAATATATTAAATAGTTTAAAACAATTAATTAAGCACTAAAAGAAAAAGGAACTAAAATTTGTTCACTAGCAGAGGCACACCAACAGTGGCCGAGAAGCTCCACTCTTATTCCCTTAACTGGTTCCTTTTTAGGTGCGTTCGTAATTATGTAAATATGTAGCACCTATTGTTGTCGCTCAGTCCGTCCGTCTATCCCTCTGTCTGTCTGTCCGTCTGTCCGTCCGCATATAACAACGCAAAAACTACCCAACCGAATCGTTTGAAATTTAAAATACATAATTATTACATAATTTTGTCGAGTCATTTCAAATTTTATGAAAATCGGATGGATAGATCAATTACAGGGACAATCAAAAGTATTCCGTTACATTACGGTCAATGGGGAAAAAAGTTTCAAATGCATTTTAATGGTGTTACACTCATTTGAATATAACAGAATTGACATGAATCTATGAAATATGTACTAAATACTAAAAATACATTTTGTACAATCTGTGATGCAAAGAATATTTATTATTAAATTACAGGGCCACACAAATGTATTCCACTAAATAATGTTATACGGGGAAACATTGTTTGGGGGGTGTTTTAATTATATTAAACTACTTCACATTTTATGAATAAGGTATACGTTAATGAAGTATAATAAAAATTACTCCCTGCATATTTACAGGAACACAAAGATTTCGACCACTATACTGTATCCAAAGTACGCTCTACTATATCAGCAAGATCTGAATATTTTAAAACTTCGTTATCAACAAACGCACCTCATTTGCTACGCTTTGCGTGGAATTTCCAACTTGTTTTACGTGCAATAAATTGAAAATATGGGTTTATGTTTATACCACTTTTTTAAAACTAAAATATTCATAATATTTATTTTAAACATTTCTGTCTTTGAATAGTTTGCCATTCCCTTAAAAAAAAAAAAAAAAATAGTAGTGTTAAAAAGCTTTAAATGATGAATTAAGCAAATTCGTTTTGCCCGAACGACGTAAAGGGCAAATCAGTTAAGGGTTAAAACTAGATGCGGGAGTCGGGCTGGTTTGCCGAATCTTGCTGCAAATGCTTGCCTTTGAAATTACCTTTGAAAAGTTCCTACGCTATGGCTCGCAATCCTCCTTTGGCCTATACCTCTCACAGAGATAATCAGCCTTAGCAACACATTATTAGGATCATCATTATTGCTAGGAATTTATAAAAGTTTTTGCAGCTTTCACCGGAAAAGAAAGTCTACACTGTTTTAAGAACTCAGCTAGTTTTATAAGGAAATACAAAAGCTAAAATGCCTGGATTCACATTATAGAAGATTCCTTGTTTTAAATTTAAATGGGAATTTCTAGAAATGAGTCAGTTATAGCGAAGTTGGCTTCATTTAGGGCTAATTATCGAACGCCTCTTTAATGATAATTCGTCAAGAATGACCAAGCGTGACGAGAATATGGCATTGATGAACATTTGTATGTACGTAATACGTGTATGCATGTGACTGCGTGCGAATGAATACCAATGTATTTTTTATTTTAAATATGACGTCATTTTTATGATAATACTATGTAGTTTTAAATATATGAGAGTTGCAACAATTACAACGATAAAACTAAATTTCGAAAATCTACATTCACTGAAAAATGAATTAACCATCAACATGATTATGAAGTGAATCCACTAATTTTAATCCGCTTTCTTGTTTCAAAATGTATGTCATCATAGAGCTCCAAACTGCTATATCTCAGTTATTTTTTACAATAAAGGCAAAAAAAAAAAAAAAAAAAAAAAAAAAAAGATCTCATGATTGTTTACATCAAGGCCTTATGTTTTCGAAAAGAGTAGTTTTAACTTTTTTATTTATCTATTTTATTTTTTTAAGGTTTGAAATCTGTAAGTAGCTGCCTTCCTGAAAGAGAATGGTGGATCAAACTGGATAACGAATTCGGTAGAGTTCTTGGAAAAGTGTATATAAACGGATTTATATGTACACTTCTCAAAACAATAAGGGGAGCAGAGCACGTTTCAACAAAATTACGCAAATTTTTACACCAAGAAGTAACATAAAATAAAATATACATATTTAAACCACGGTAGAAAACTTCACAAGCAAATGAAAATTTATGATGCCAAAAACTAGAAAAGGAGATAAGCGCAGAAATCGGGATTTTGCAGAAACGTCTGTTTTAATGTCAATTGTAAAATTCAGTTGTTCAGACTGTGTTTTGATAAAAGGTGTCTTGAAAATGCCACAACAATGTGATTTACCGGAATCTATGGCTTGGCGTGAATCTGGGAAAACAAAACGAAGTGTAGCGGATGCTGTTGAAGTCACAAGAAGTGTCAATGCAAGGCAGTGGAATCGGATCCAAGACACGTGAAATGGTAGACATTGACAAGGGCAAGGTCGGTCATATGCTACCACATAAACTGACGACCGATAAATCCTGTTAACAGCTCGTCGAGACAGAACGGGCAGTGTTACTCAGCTGCAAACACTTCTTCGCCACAGGACAAAGAATGTCCAGCCAAACAGTTTGAAATAATCACTATGCACGCAAGCAACGTAATTCACTCAAGCAACTGTGTGGCATAAAGAAGGTAGACAACTGAATATCGAGTAGGGAGGATGGACGAAACGTTATTGGAGTCAAATTCTGTTTACAGATGAGTTATCCAGTCTAGATGTGACATCCGATGTGTTTTGGCATGGAGAGAATGAGGCATTCAAAATATTCCTACATTCATTCGTGAAAGATCACATTACAGACGAGGTGGGTTGATGCTTTGGGCTGGAATCAGCATAGGTGGATGTATGGACCTGCATATCATTCGAAATCGCACTTTGACGTTGTACAGACGAGATACCGAGATTTTATGTCGTATTTTACGCTGCAATAATTGGTGATTCTTTATTTTCAGGAGCGGAACGGGGAAATAATGACTCTACACACTGTGCATGCGCTGGAGGTCAAAGACATACTAGTTTTCAGTGTCTTGCAAGCAGTAATATGGTTGATTAATTAAAATTGAATTTTAAGCTGCGCCAGTAAGAGTGCTTTAGAATGCAGTGCTATGTCATTCACCTCTAAACCCATGGTCTTCAGTTCGATCTCAGAAAAAGGAAATTTCAATAGTTGGAAGATTTTTATTTTTCAATAATTATTTAAGTTATTAAAAAAAATTGCATTAAACAAATTACTGACAAATTTAAAATAGGAGTTATTGGCAAATTTAAAATTGGAGTTATTTACAAATTTAAAATAAGAGTTATTGATGAATTCGTGCATATCAGTTCCTTTAGCGATTTCAATGAAATAATTTAGTCAAGTCTGTTTATGGTTTGCAGACAATTTGATTTATTGTGTATGCAGAAATCGAACTGAATATTTAATAAATATATATAAATTACCTATTTAAGTATTTTAAATAATTATTAGGTTTAATTAGTAGATTGTAATTCATATTTTTTTTATGTAAATTTCATAATTCATAATTAAAATTATACCTTTTTAAAATTTTCAAATTCAATGCGTTTATCTTTGAGATTTTTAGTATAATAACATCACACAAAAATTACCACATTAAGATTATAATTTCAGGAGATATTAATGAAAATATGAAAATGTAATTTAACATTAGAAGCTTAGGCTTAGCAATTCAAAAATTTATGATCCAAATGACTTTAAATTTCGTTTCTAGGCATAGTTTGAACCGAAGATTTAAAATATGTTGTCAAAATTGGAAGTTGAAAAAAAAGTTCGACTGGTTTTGATTTGTATTTGACCTCTTAAATAAATTTTGTATACGTAATTTAAAAATAGCCCTTGTTTCCAATTATTTAATACCAATAACTTTCTTTCGTTTACAATTAGTTACAGAGTTAGTAGGAGTGTTTACTTTTTATCACACGACTGTACCGCCCTGTGTATTACGTATAGATTTTTATATATGCCAAATATCAAGCTGAAATTTAATTCAAGCAAAAAATGTTTAAAACTTCTGAAATCACCCTTCCAGAAATCAGTATCCATTGGCAGTCATATATCCAGTTTATTGCACAGTACTGTATTTAATTTATTTATGTGTTACAGACATCTTTAAAGCAGGCCGCACATTGAGACGACTCATGCAAAATGCTATTCGACTTCGGAGAAAAAACACGTTTAAAACAGGTTTGAAAAAACTTTTTTTTTGTTCCAATCTGTTGCTTCTCTTAAGTCATACTTGATGTTGCTGCTGCGCCCAGTCAGTGGTCTGCCTGAGTGAATGAGTTGAGCTTTAAAATGTATAATTTAAATATAAAAAATAGTTAAAAAACACATGTAAACATTGAATTATCATTCTCAATAAAGCTTACCAATACTTTTGTGTAGACCTGTATATGGTTTATAAAGTTTCAGGGCTGCCACAAGCGACTATTTTAAAATTTTGTTTCGCACCACTTTCTCAAAAGAAAAACCCTTTACCTACGTTTTGCCAATATTTTCCAGAGAAATATTTTGCAAAAATTATTTTTTTAAAATATTGGTGCTAACAGAATATAAAAATAGTCGCCTGTGGCAGCCATGGAATTTAAACACAGCACACAGTGTACAAAAATTTAGTTAAAATGTATACCATAAATAACTAGTCGGATGTGGCAATCTCAAAACTTTCTTCTATCTCATACATGTTAATATTTCAAAATTTGTTATCATAGTGCCAAAATTAAATGGTCATTTATGCTCAGCATGGGAATTTTTAACGATGTAAAATTCCGTGCATTAGTTTTTGAGATATGACTATCACTAAAATTACGTAAATCATGCAAAATGAAATACGGAGGCGCTATTTATTGGGTGATTTACACGTAAACCTGATTTGCTACGACTTATGTTAATATCTGATTCTGATGTTTAATGAAAATCCGTGCATTAATTCTTGAGATAAAGCTACGGTGGAAATCGTGAAAAATGCAAAATAGAAGAATAGCAGTGCGACTTGTTGGGCGATTTACACGAAAATGCAAACAACACCAAGTCATATTGCTTAATAACTTGATCTGAAATTTTATAAAAATTTCAGATTTCCGTGATTCAAATTTCCGTGCATTATTTCTAGAGATAGAGTTATTGTGGAAATCGCAAAAATGCAGCATAACAGCGCTATTTCTTAACCTATTTACACCAAAAGATAAAAAACGTCATGTTAAGGACTGACTGAATCTGAAGTTTGATGAAAATTTATGTACTAGTTCTCGAGATTGAGCTATTGCTGAAAACGTGAAAAATGCTGCATAGCAGTGCCACCTGCTGAGCGATTTACACCACAATGCAGAAAATGTCAACTCATGTCATGGACTAACTGAATCTGAAATTTGATGAAAATCCATGTATTAGTTCTTGAGATAGAGCTATTTAGGAAATCGTAAAAAAATGCTGCCTAGCAGCTCCACCCGTTGAGCGATTTTCACCAAACACTAATTAGAACCAATTTATATTAGGGACTAACTGAATATAAGTTTCTATTAAATTCTACGGATTAGTTCTTGAGATAGAGCGCCTACACAATTTGTGACACATACAGACAGACTCACAGACAGATATTTTGTAAAAAGATGGTTTTTGGTATCTCTCCGTATCTATCCATCGGAAACCGGAAGTCGAAAATTCTTAGGAATCTAATATTTTCTTCTTCTAAAGATAGAAGAAAGTAAAAATGCTTTTTCAACAATCACATCTACCAGATGATTCAGTATTATATTAGATGCAGTATTGTATACGAAATCTTCCACATGTTCCTTAAATGAACGAAAACTGCAGTTAACATCTTATTCTACTGCAAGAATCTCATTGCAAACCGCAGTAATGTATACCAATTTCATTATGTATGAAATAGTGCAGGATAATAAAATATGCCGTGAAGAATAAAGAGAGCAGGAAAAGCCTAGTAACAGTCAGGAAATGGAAATGCATACCAATTGCTTGCACGGGATCACCGCCCCCTGAATACTGAATCAGAGCCGGCTGTCGAAGGTGAATTTTTTTCAGCATATAGACGGTGCTCTGAATTTTGGTGCCAACAATTTTTAAAAGTTTCTTTTTCTTTAGTTTTCTGCGATTAAACAAGACAAAGAAATCTTTTATAAAATACTAGGGACAAACTTTAAGAGATCCTACATACGTTTAAAAAAATCCGCTTTAGCAAGCCGCTTTTTTTTTGTGTTACCACTTAGGCCTAGTATTCAGGTGTGGTACTTGGAATCGTAAATGATGTCAGACTTTTAGTGTTTATATCACCTTATAAATAAATATACAAGGTAGGACATTTTCATACGGCATAACGATTATGAGATAATGGGGAAGAAATTTCTCATATTTGAAAACTTTTTGTTGTTGATTATTTAACCTTTGTGTAATCTTGAGATTGCTTTTATTTGGAGCCTATAGACAGCTGTCGCCTTGAATGATCCTTATTACACAGAAACAACAAGTCACAATAATTTTTTTCCACTACATTTATATATAACTACAAAGGGGCATTAACAATACGTCCATATCTTACATAGGAATTCAAATCCGAGTCCCCGGTGGGCAACAGATGGCGCTACCAACCACGCTGCTGGGTCTTAACCCCTTAACACGCAGTGTTGCCGGGTCGGCAACACCTAAAGTTCCCCCTGTTTAGACACACAAAAACTCCGTGAATATTTCAAAAACTACTCTAATGGCTACTTTAAATCTTTCTTATGAGTTCTAGATGGCAGCACCACAAAGATCAAACTCTACTGTTTTTAAATAATAGGTAAAATGTTTTACTGTAATACGCGCTTCGCAGCAATGCTCTTCTCACTGCGCTTATCAATGCTTTACTTATGGGAGGTTACCACTTCGGCAACAGCTGTATGATTAAAATGGTTAGTCCAATCTTTACAAAACAATACCTGTGTAATCTTCTAGGCCTAAATATATTGCCTAAATTTTTTTTTCTTTAAATTCCAACTTTAAAGAGTAGTGCGCCGGAAAGGGTTAATGTGATATTTCTTTTTTAAATGTTACATGTTTACGTGTTCAACAGAATCGTGCTCAGAATTTTTTTCGTACATGAAGGCTGAAAGACATAAATGCAGCGTTGCCACAGGAGTTTTTTTAAAAATTATTGGCCCCACTTTCTCTGAACAGAAATGCTTAACATATACTTGCGTGTTCGGGGTTCTTTTAAGATTGATGAGACAGAATTAAAAAAATGCGTTTATTTACAATAAACAGCTCGACGGAAATACAGGTATCTTCAGTAAAACACAAAAATTCAGCAATTTATTATATAAAATCAGATATTCTTCAAATGAGATCAAAGCATAGCAAATTTCCTCTCAGAACTATTAAGTGCAATACAGCGTATAAAATACCTAATCGCAGAGACCCAAGTCTCAAAACACAAAGACTTTACAGATCGTCACTGCAAGACGGCTAAAAGAAAACTGAACCGGTGATCCAAAGATAGCCCTCTATTTATAGATTTCGGAGAGAAGGTTCTCGATGCTTCTTGTAATTTCGCGGTAGAATTCACCTTATTGGTATAGTGGAAAAAGGGGGTAACTTCCAAAATCGCCAAAATGTCGCCAACTTGGTGACATATTTGAAAATAAATCGCCAAAATTGGCGACGAAATTAAGTTGCTAAAACCATCGCCAACTTGACGATAAACACATACCTTGGGGATATTTCCACTGACATAATGTTAAACTCGAGAACCTGTAAGGTTGCTTTCCTGCAAAGCATTCGTGGTCCTACAACGGATGTTCAAAGCATTTGGCATGATTTACACAGCAATTTTACCATAATAAGAGAGAAATACACTGCTCAAAACAATTAAAGGATATTGCAGTTTTAGGTGGATTTTGTATCTGGGAAACTTTTTAGCTGATTGATACATGGTCGATAGACATAGTAGGTTATATGAGAATAAATTACATATGTTTGGCAGAAAAAAATGCATTTTATTGCGCATTTGTGTACAAAAGGAAAAAAACACAATTTGTGCATATGAGAAAAAAAGAATAAGAAAAGGTGTTTTCTTCAAAGAAAATCATTTTCAGTAGGGGGTATGGTTTCCACGGGCGGCCAGCAACGTTGAACACCTTTGAGGCATGGACTCAATGAGGCTATTAATGACGAGTTGGGGTATTCTGCCCCACTCTTCCAGAAGAGCTCTTTCCAGTTCTTGGAGAGTTTGTGGGGGTTGTTGGCGGCCAGAAACTCGTCTTCCTAGAGCGTCCCAAATGTGCTCGATTGGATTCATGTCTGGAGAACACGCTGGCCATTCCATTCGAACGATTTCTTCCTCGAAAAGGAAATCCTCCACTAGGTTTGCACGATGTGGCCTGCAGTTATCGTCCATTAAAATGAAGTTATCTCCCATTGCTGCAGCATAAGGGACTACAATAGGTCTGAGGATATCATCCCTATGTCGGCGACCAGACAGAGCTCCATCTCGAATGATGTAGAGGTCAGTGCGCCCGTCAATGGAGATGCCACCATACACCAACACTCCTCCACCGCCAAATCTGACACTTTCGTGCACGAACGCAGGATTATTCCTACTGCCACAGTCCCTCCAGATGAAAATACGCCTATTATCCGGATGCACAGAAAAACGGGACTCGTCAGAAAACAGAATATTGCTCCATTCATTTCTCCTCCAGTTGACATGCTCGGTTGCCCACTCCCTGCGGTCGCGACGATGCCTTGATGTTAATCTAACACATACCATCGGTCGGCGAGCATACAGACCTACAGCATGGAGCCTGTTTCGGACAGTCTGAGTTGAAATCGTTGTGCCTGTAGCCGAGCGAAGGTGTTGTTGGAGAAGAGTAGCGTTCATCGGTGTCTCCGAGCTGTTAACGCTAAATACCGATCTTCATTGGGCGTTGTTGCCCGTCTACGACCTTGCCCTGGTCTTCGGCTTGCACATCCACTCTCCAAAATACGGTTCCAGATCCTGGAAATGACACTTTGTGGCACTCCAATGGCTTGCGCTACTTCGGCTTGAGTTTGGCCCCCTTCTAACCTACCAACAATTCTCCAAGCTTCTGAATCTGTCAAATGACTTCGCTGAAACATCGTACTCATCGAAACAAAGCAATCACTGAATGTCGATCATCCTTGTCTTCATTCTCTTTTATCCAGTTGAAAGTTAAATTTCATTCGCTGCCACTGAAGTGACGTTTTTGACGTCGAACTCAAAATTTGCATACTCCACAGTTTGAAAACCAGAAAAATTTGCATTTGTGATTCTCTTCTTCTATTTTCGGCAAAAAAAATTTCGTTTATATCTTTATTTTATATAAAACTTCAAGTATCCTTTAATTGTTTTGAGCAGTGTATTTAAAAATATACAAAATTCGCCACAATACACTGTGACAACATTTGTATAAGATACATACTTCAACATTTATATTGATTAAGTATAAAAACGTTTAAAAATAATCTTAAAAACGTACCAAAAGTAATTTTAATAAGAAAATTTGTATTCATCTGCCTCTGCTTTGTGGAGGACAGAATAGATATACAAAACAGGGATTAAATGTACACTGGTGTGCAAAATTTAAGGACGATTCCCAAAATGCCAATTTTCAAGGGATTTTCAAGCAATAATTTTCACGCTAATATTCAAAAGGAAGTAAAATAATTAGAATAATTACTATTCCTGTATAACAGCTAGTCTATATAAAATCTTATTCAGGTCACACATGGTCACAAGAGTCACAGTTAGTACGGCGAAACAAAAAATAGGAAATTCCATAGTATCTTTTATGAGTCTCAAATGACTTCACCTCCATTAAAGCCAAATAGACAGCAGATACAACTTAAAAAAGCTTAACATTAACAGGTCTCTCAGGTAAGCAGTGCAGTGAATAAATAGCAATGTCACTAACCCATCTACCTTTCAGGATTCCCCCACCCCTCGAACTTGGCTCCCGAAACTTTCAAGTTGACCTAATCGACGCAAGTTCTGAAGGGACCCTGAGTGGTCCGAAAAGATTCGGGAGCACCCACTAAGTCCACTGCACCAGAACCGTACATGTTGAACTCATAGATGTTGAGACCCAAGGGACTCAACCCGGTCCGACACCGTTCTGGACCCCCCCCCCCCCCCCAGTGGGCTATCGCTTCTCAGGCTTTCATGTTGACCTCATTGACGCAGGGACCCAAGGAACCCTGTGCGGTCCGAAGAGCAATGGGAAGCAATCTTCTAGCCCACTTAACCCGAACCGCACATGTTGACCTCATCGACGCAGAGACTCAAGGGACTCTGTGCGGTCCGAAACGTGTTCGGGGTTTTTCTTTTTCGCATTTTTTCCTTTTTTTATTTTTGTGACAGTACGCCTCTTTATTAGGTGTAATTGGACTCTGTCCGCACGAGCTACCGGACCCGCTCCAATAGGACAGCCCACGGAGCGCCTTTTTTTTGGGGGGGGGGGCGGGTACCGTAGAAAGGCGGGCTCTCGTCACCACCAGCAGCGATTCGACTGCCGTGCATTTCGGCCCGAAATTTCTCTCTTCTCCGGCACTACTTAGCATTTCGGCCATTTTAGTTTTGGTATCTTTTTTTCTCTAATTTTCCATCAAAATTGTCCTTTTTGTTGTCTGCTAAGGATGTGCCACCGATTTGGCTCCAAAATTTTAGCTCCAGCCCCATTTCACCGAGCATGACGACTGGGAGTGATGTGTGCGGCGCCGAACTCAGTTTTTTCACTTAGGCAATAAACTACTCAGTCCAGCAACCGTTAGCCACAATCAGCCGACCTCGGCCCTTGTCAGTGTGAATCGCCCCATACGGCGATCAAGCGAATTCCGCCCCGCTGTCCAGGCAACCAAACCCTCTAAACTGGGTAGAATCCCGGTAGATAGGGGCCAGTTCAGCGGTCTCCGAGTCTCAAATGACTACTATATGTCACTCCACTGATAGGTCATTGTGACTGCTGCTTTGTGGCTTGTCACCAGGTGACTGTACCACCAGCACCTGGTGATTGTCACCAGGTGTTTCATTTCATTGAGACTCTCGTGTGACCTCTCACCTGGAGACTCAATGTCAAAGTCATTGTGAGCGTTGCATTATGATAAATTACCAAATAATGTCCTATTAAAGTCACATGGGGACTTTTCACCACTTTTTACAGTGGTTACTTCACAGTAGGCTCTCTGTCACCATTTGGCAAAGTCTTGTAACAGAAAGTTACCATGTGACTTTTATGTGACATTATTTGGTGATTTATCATAATGCAACATTCACAATGATTTTGAAATTGAGTCTCCGAATGACAGTCACATGAGAGTCTCAATAAAACGACATTGTAAAGTCACCTGGTGACTTGACACAAAGCAGCAGTCGCAGTGACCTGTCAGTGGAGTCACATGTAACAGTCATTTGAGACTCATAAAAAAGACATATGAAATTTCCTATTTTTTGTTTCGCCGTAGTGACTCTGATTCTTGTGACCATGTGGGACCTGCATGAAATGTTATATGGATTAGCTGTTATGCAGGGATAGTAATTATTCGAATTATATTACTTCCTTTTTAATTTTCGCATGAAAATTATCGCTTGAAAATCCCTTGAAAATTGGCATTTTGGGACTCGTCCTTAAATTTTGCCTCCGTGTATTTCATCGACATAGATGAATTTTGGAGGCTTGTTAGTTCTTCCCCCTTGTCACTAGTGATCAAAACTGCATATACATTTCTATTTTTATTTGCATATACATATTTTTAATCAAAAAAAAATCTGCGTATTTAAAAAAAATGTCGCATTGTCATTTTAATTTTAGGGTAAAAGTCAATATTTTTCGTACTTATACGGTACTTATGAGTACTAATTAGTACATTTTTCTCCTGAAATTAAAATGATATTGTGGCTATTTTTTTTATTGTACGTGATTTTATCGAAACAAACTGTAACAAAAATATTTTGCAATAATTCTCATAGACTTGATAAATCTGTCATGATTGAGTGAAAATTCAGAAAAATGCGCAAGAGATGCGGAGATCATAAACATCTGCGCATATATGACGTCAAACCCGCGTATTCATTAACACCCCTGCCACCAGCTGGCGCAGCTATGTTAGTTTACGACAGATTCCAGCATTGTCTTGGAACGCTTTAGTGATGCTAGTACTGTTACCACTCAAATTTTGCCACGAGTGTCCTATCTTGCATGTTGATCTATGTACTGCATCACCTGAAAATAAAATGAATACGATCCATATTTTGGCAACAGTTTTTAAATGTGAAACAAGACTTTTTTTTCTAATCTTCTTCAATTGTTATTTTAAAATTAAACCGATTTGAAAGATACAGCCATTACGAAGTCCTAAATTGACATTAAGAAATGGCAAAGGAATCGAATTTTCTCCAATCCATTAAACCTTGCTGTAAAGAATCTACTAAATCTAGTTATGATGAAACTATTGAATCCGTCGTTAATTTGGGAAGCAAATCTGAGTTTGAAAAATCTGTTTCAGGACAAACAGGAGTAATAAATCATGATTTAGCTCAATCAGAGTCTGAAGCAAGGCCTCCGAGTCCTTGTGATATTGGTATTTTAGTTAATGGAACTCTAAGATATTTAAATGAAGAATCGGGAACTACGCTTTACGAAATAAAAAAGTAAGTTTATTATTTTACTTTTCATTTGAAATATGACCTATTTGAGAGGTACGGTACATACGTATTATCCGAGCCAAGTAATTGGAAAAGTATCTTGTTCTGATTTTTTTTTCTTTGGCGAACTTTATTCGCTGCTATTATGTTGGGCTATTATGGAGCTTCAAAATATCGTTATTTTTGTTTTGTTTTTTTATTCTATTGGCTTCAAAAATAAACAAAAATCGGGAATTTTAAACGTTTTAGTCTCAAATTAAAGTTATATTATCATTCAGCACGATAGTGCTGTATAGTAGAGCTCAGCCGCATCTCTAATGTTAAAGTCCACAGTTTGCGTCTTAATAACTTTGGGCCCAATCATCGAATCGCGACGAAATTGAAAAGACGAAGAGTCCTACTCTAGACCTCAAAGTTTACAAAAAATCATCTAGATTCATCGATTAGTTATGGAGATCCAGAACCCCTGTTTTGTCCCTTTTTTTCTCGTGAAACAAAAAAAAAAAAAAAAAAAAAAAAAAAAGACAACTCAATTATAACCCGAACCAGGTAACATTTAGTGACGTGTAATAGCTTGTTTGAAAGCTTTTAATTTAGATATGTGCCTTTCAAAAGTCCTGTCAAAAAATATCTAATATTCAGAAAACAGCAACCATTTAAAATTTATATAACGCTATACCTTCCATAATTTAACATTATGGAAATCTCTACTTTTTAATTGCTAGATCAATTATTTCTTTCGAGTTGCCACCAACTAAAAAACAGTTCAATAATTTAAAAAAGAAATGATAACACGTGTTCTTTCTTTTATATAAATCAATGCAAATTCTGATTCTTCTGATAGATTTTTGAATTTTTAAAATTGACAACATTCGAAACAGAAAATATATATTTTTCATAAACCTATACATAAACTGTAACTAAATATGTGTTAAAACAATATCTCAAATTTATTTGAGTGTTTTCGACGTCAAAACAGTTACTACAATACAGATATTTCAATTAAAAATGGATAATTTAGAAAAAAAAATTCTTCTATATTTATAAAAAAACGATTTGAAAATGAAGCTATGAAAATCAATGTAGATATTGCCTATGATCATAAGAAAATCTGCGTAGATACTGAGAAACTGCAGTAGGACTATCATCTGAGAGGGGGTGGTTCTGTCGCCAAATATCGCCAAGTTTTTCGCCAACTTGGCGATATATCACCAAATATGACGCCCAAAATTACTCGCCAAAATTGAAGCCAACTTGGGTTATTTCCAGTATTTCGCCAAACTAATACTAATAATAGTTTAGGTTTGTTATTGAAGGTGATTGATAAAGTTCCTGAAAGGATCTGAAAAAGCTATGAAATCATATAAAAAACTGGTGGAACCAGAGAGAAAAGTAGAGCTCGATTTAAAAAAAATATTACATTAAAAATTGGGAAACATTTTCAATCTAAAAATGTGCGTAGAAAGGAAACGGAATCAGATGATCTGTAAAGCTCATGAAATAACCCAAAGTTAGTTGAAAATGTGGACTGAGCTTTACTGGTGCCTTATATTCAGAATTATACTATTATCCACTCAAAATGATTACTGAGGAAAGTAGTAAATAGAATGTATTGTTATGCTGTCTCAAATCAGTTAAGCTCCACAATGCTAAACGTATATAAACCATGAAGTAATAATTAAAGTATAACATTAATATACTCAGGTTGTTGAGGAATTGATGTAGATAAATATGGCTGAACACAAATATTTAGTATATGGTTGAATCGTATCTGTTCAAGGTTTTGAGTTTACTTGGAGCATTGATCTTCCACTTATCAAAACTGCTGGAATGGAATTGTGTCCACACTTTGTGCTGAATGAACCGTTCTCATACTTCACTACATCAGCCTGTAACATATAGTTATGAACCCGAATTTTTAAACTGGTTATGGATGATTGAAATACGGAGTGAGTTAAAAATGCCAATTTTTCTCTGATTGATTTTAAGGCACCAGTAAAGTTCATTCCTCATTTTCAGCTAACAAAAATTTGGGTTATTTCATGAGCTTTACAGATCATCTGATTCCATTTCTTTTCTACGCACATTTTTAGATTGAAAATATTTCCTAATTTTTAATGTAATTTTTTTTTAGATTGAGATCTACTTTTCTCTCTGGTTCCACCAGTTTTTTATATCTATCTATATTATAAAGGCCAAACGTATCTGTGCGTAACGCATACGTCATTTTGCGCATGGCAACACTTTCAAATTTTAAATGAATTTCGGTATTGCAGTATTTCCTACTAAAAATTTTAAACTCTAAATGTCGCACATTTTCAATTTTTACACCATCGTGTAGGGAAAAAAATGTACTTTTAATTGAAATTTGTTTGAAAGCTGTATCTCAATTTGTTTTTGAAATATTAATTTTTTTGTAGTTTTTAATACCTCTTTTCTAATTGTGGCAAAAGGAGTACTCCATTTCTATTAAAAGCAAAGGAAAAAAGGGAAAAAAATTGATTGCTAGATCTTTATGTTGCCATTTTCTTTTTAAAAGGGAAAAACTTGAAATTTAAATATCTTCTGTTATAAAACCCGGTGAATTTTGATTTCATTTCCAAAATTAGATTTACACGTAAAAGAATATCAAAAGTGTAATATCTGTTTCAGGTAATAGCATTGAGACTTGAAGTTTTGAATCAAAATTATCAAATTAAAATGCCAATTTTTTTGAAAAGGTGAATACAGATTTGAAATGTTCTTTTGTAAATTTTGTTTTGGTGAAAATGATGCCGGGTTTAGATTTCACGGAAAAAAAATTCTATGATTGAGTCGAAGTTGAATAAATTTTGCTTTTTTCATTTTGGAATACTAACATAAGAACCTTAATTTATAACTTTATCATAATAACATATCTTTATTATTTTTTACTGCTTACATATACGATTAAAGTTTAATTTTAACAATTTCTACTGCTGCATTTTATAGAAATAGTAGTTTGTTAATTTGACGATAAATATCATTTGGTTAAGAATTAGACGTACTAATATAAAATGCATTTTTTTATTATAACTAATTTTGTAGATTTATTATAAGTCAATGAAACAGTTCCGTCTTAAACATTTTCTTTCGTCAAAATTTGACGGGTTCTACCTTGTGATTATAAATGAAATGAGTGGAAGGATTGTATTGTTAAATATATATATATATACCGTAATTTCGGGTGTATAAGCCGCGGATCAAACAATTCTTTTTGGACCCAGAAATCTTATTTAGTGATTGAAGACAAATATTTACGGCGATCTGACTAGTTATATTTGTTTGTTAAAAAATTCTGGGTCGAAAAAGAATTGTTTGAGCTGCGGCTTATACACCCGAAATTACGGTAAAAAAAAAAAAAAAAAAAATGTCAGGGGAACAATATTTGGCGACGCGCCAAATTAGCATAAAAATACCGAGTGCTTGATTTATCAGCACAGATGTCATATACGCCAAAACTGCATATGGGTGATTCTCAAAATAGGGGACAATTTCAAAAGTGAAATCTTAAAAAAATTACTGTTAGCAAAATTTCTGAAAAAATTAGGTGTTGTTAATATAGTATTAGGTATACTTTACATGTAGTCAGCAGAGCTAAATATTTAAAAATTAACTTAAAAAAAATAATTAGTATTTTTTGAGCCATGCTAATGACAAAACAAATTGCATGGAATAAATATATTAAGAAATTTTTATTTTCTTCCTGTTTAAATATTCTTTTCTATATTTATTAGCCTTCCTTTTCAGCAAATGGTTTCCATTTTTACATATATACATATAAGGAGAATAAAAACATTACCAAAGAGCAAACTTTGTTTACATGAGCAACATTCTGACACTAACAATGTAAGAAGCTGTCTTAGTGATTTTCTGACAGATTTAATGCATATTTTAGGGATAATAAATGTAATACCTAAATTTGTATGTAAAATTAAACTTCGTAAAAGATACAATATAAGCCATGGTTACATTTATGCACATAGGAGTCTTTAGCATGGACAGAAAAACCATGCTAATGACACTGGTATTTGTCCATGCTAATGAGAAATTTTAATTTAAATAAGACTATGAGCCATAATATAATCACAATGCAATAGTCCTTTCTGGGGCTTTTTAAAACACAAATGTTCTATGCAAATAAGTAAAATAAAAATTTTAATTATAAAATAAACATGAAAATTATAATCCATTCTAATGACATACAATTGATGTACGCCCCTAATATTCAATTTCTATTCTTAAAATACAATACATGCTTCTATTTTCAGGCTGGGATAAAATGGCTACTTGTTGCCATGGAGAAACTTTATATTTTCAAACTATTGTCATATGTGAAAATGAAATTTTGATTATTAACCAGCTGTTATAGTATGACTTTGTTTTGAAAATAGAATATGGAGGACAAACTTTAATTCTTTTTTTATATGCTATAATTTTATTTTTAAAAAGAAACTTATTGGATAAATCCTCTCCTTGATTAATTTAAAGAAAGAATAACATTTGTTTTATTTATAAACATGATAGTAACTCTTTAAAAAGCTAGTAATACAAGGCACAGCTGCTGTGGACATCCATGCTAATGACATTTTGAACATTTATTCTGTTATTTTAAGGTGTTTTTAACAGTTTTTAGAAGTGAGTAATTCTTGAGTGCAAATAATGAATAATATTAAGACAAACATATCTAAATATAAAAACATGACAGAAAACCTCCCAATTTTTTTTGTATGCCGAAAGACATAAATTGTCCCCTATTTTGAGAATCACCCATATATATCAAGCGTTCCAAGACAATGCTGGAATCTGTGGTTAATTAAAATAGATGCGCCAGCTGGTGGCAGAGGTGCTAATGAATGCGCGGGTTTGACGTCATATATGCGCAGATGTTTATAATCTCCGCATCTCTTGCGCATATTTTCTGAATTTTCACTCAATCATGACAGATTAATCAAGTCTACGAGATTTATTGCAAAATATTTTTGTTACAGTTTGTTTCGATAAAATCACGTACATTAAAAAAATAGTCACAATATCATTTTAATTTCGGGAGAAAAATGTACTAATTAGTACTCATAAGTACGGTATAAGTACGAAAAATATTGACTTTTACCCTAAAATTAGCATGACAATGCGACTTTTTTTAAATACACAGATTTTTTTGATTAAAAATATGTGTATTTAAAAAAAGTCGTTTTGTTATTTTAATTTTAGGGTAAAAGTCAATATTTTTCGTAGCATTATATGGTACTTTTAACGGTACTACTAGGTTATCCCATCGATCAAACAATTATCGCCAAACTATAAGATTAAATGCCAATAATGGATGTTCATGAATGTCACATTCAATGACATTAAATACGATTCACGTATTTAAAATGTCATTAATTGATTTTTATTTCGACTTTTTATTTGTATTTTTTTTAATATTCTACTGATTATTTGTCTTTTCGTTATTTAAAATAAAAATTACGTCAATAAGTATAATTTGGCTATTAGTTTGGCGATTTGTATAATTTGGCGAAATTGGTCGACAGGATAACAGAGTAATACCCTTTTAACTACTAATTAGTACTTTTTCTCCCGAAATTAAAATGATATTGTGACTATTTTTTTTTTAAATGTACATGATTTTATCGAAACAAACTGTAACAAAAATATTTTGCAATAAATCTCGTAAACTTGATTAATCTGTCATGATTGAGAGAATAGCTTGAAATTTATGATTGAATTTTTAATATGAATTCCCGAAATAGCTTTGTTTGTTAAAAAAAAAAAAAAAAAAAAAAAAAAAAAAAAAAAAAAAAGAGAGAGTGTAATGTACGATTTTAGGAAAATTACTGTCTAGAACCGTAAAATATTTAAACAAATAAACTAACAATATTTCTTTGTTTAACAAAACAACATTTAATACATTTAAAATTAAAGTTATTTCGAATATACGTATAATGAAATAGGTTTTTAAATTAAAAGAATGAAATGTTTGCAAGGTAAATAATAAAAGTCGATACGACCAAGAAAATATTTGATTTTTATCGTCTGCAATTGGTACATGAAAAATGGAGCTAAAGTTGAATATTTTATTTAGTATTAAATTCGATACATTTCTAAACATTGATAAACATTATATTATCATAGGAAATACTACGGTGTATAGCATTTTGTATAACTTAGCTCATCAAGAATTTAGTAAAATGTGACACTACTTCAAAATTCTGCATTTATATAATAACTACTTACTAAATTTAATGAGTCATCTTTCATTACATTAAAAACATAATTAAAATCGAACATATTTTAATCAGTGATATTTGTATCGCATAGTTAAATGATATTTCATCTTAGTATATTTTATGTTAATATTTAGTCGTACTACACTTATTTATTCTATATTTATTTACAATATTTCAAACTTATTCTACGCAATATTTGGTTGGTTGGTTGGTTGGCAGGCGGCTTGCAATATTTTAAAGTATCATTTTATATAAACAAATCAGTTATGTTGCCATTCACACAAAAGAAACTGCAATCTACTAAATAATCTTCTTGTTATTCACCCCTGCCGCTAGGTGACGTATACCTTGACCCCGCCTTTAATCTTGCGGACACCTCTTCCATAGGTCTTGGAACGCTTGATATACATGCAGTTTTGATATGCGTACCACATTGGTGCGATTTTTTTCTGATGCCAATTTGGCGAAAACTTCGTTTTCAATACCAGTTACATGTATATATTTTAAACTGTTTTCTATTATTTTAAAAAGAAAATAATAATAAATAAAAAAAAGTTTAATTGATAATTATAGAACAAAACAATTTATATCATTTTAAAAAGAAAATAAACAGTTTATTAAAGAAGGAATAACAACTACCGGGTTACCATGTGAGGCATATGTTTGCTTTTTTATTGCAATTCCGCCAATGACATATACGACATTTGCGCCTAATTTTTTAGCAGAATCTTCTAATTTGGAAAGAAATTGAGCAATTAAAACAATTTATGAATAAAAGCAATATGATTTAATGCTTAGTATGCATTTAAGGGAGATCTAACTAGTCGGCAAGTGTATCTAGTTCTTTAAATTACATTTTTGAAAAGAAAAATTGTTGTGTCTTTTGTATAGTAAGTTTGAAGTAAACTAAAAAACATTTAACTGATGAATAAAAACGAAATAAAACCGAAATTAACTGGATTTTATAACAGACTATATTTTAAAAATAGTATACGTATTTTAATTTTTTTTTTTTTTTAATTTTAAGAGAAAATGGAGTGATTCTGTTGCCGCAATTACAAAATTTCTACTAAAAGCTATAAAAAAATAATATCTCCAAAATAAATTGAGATACAGTTTTCAAACAAATTGCATTTTTTAACAAATTGCATACATTTTTTTTCTCTATGCGGCAGTGTAAAAATTTAAAATGTGCAATGTTTAGAAATGTAAAACTTGCCGTAGTGAAAATTGCAAAACCGAAATTGCATGGGAATTGCATTTGCAAAATGACGTATGCGTTATGCAAAGATACTCTTGGCCTTTATAATACAAATAGATAGATATTATTTAAAATTAAGTTTGAAATGTATATTTCAACAATATTTTATTTATTTTCCCTGAGAAAAAGATTGATTTATTAGAGAAAATCTCCTTTTTTCAATTTAAAATTTGAAAATTCTGCATAATTAATATATTTTATACTTATTATATAGTTACCGTAATTTCGGGTGTATAAGCCGCAGCTCAAACAATTCTTTTTCGACCCAGAATTTTTTAACAAACAAATATAACTAGTCAGATCGCCGTAAATATTTGTCTTCAATCACTAAATAAGATTTCTGGGTCCAAAAAGAATTGTTTGATCCGCGGCTTATACACCCGAAATTACGGTAATACTGTTTTTTAGGGTTGAATTTTTGTCGGAGAAAAACTTGACACCGGAAACATTTTACAACATTATTGACAACCATCAAACTCCGCAGCCTATTTCTACAGCAGTTGCAGTAGAAATGTATTTAAGTTTGTTATTTGGAAAGAGTGGTGGGGAGTATTGGGGGAGTATTTTTAGTATTTTTTGGGGAGTATTTTCTTCTGCGAATTACGTTCAGCCCTGTAGTGATAATATTAACTTTATGTTGCATTGTTTATTACTCATATTATTTTAAGTACTGTTTTTTTTTACACTTTTTAAAGTATGTTGCGGTTCGCAGAAAAAAAAAAGTTGAATATGGTTAATCTACACTATTATTCGATTAAAGGGACATTAAATCTTTGAAGGCCGTGATATATTTTTTATGGACCAAATGGAACCCAGTATTTTAAAATAAAATTTTGCATTTATGATGGATGTGAAATAAATATTTATTTTCTAATAATTTTTTTCGTAAATTCTGGTGTTCGCAACTGATTCTTGTCTAGAATAAAAGTGGGAGTAAACATTAATTACGCGATAATATGAGGCTACAGGAGTCTGTTTTGTTCGAAATTATTCACGATTAAACGTATTTTACTTTTAATGTCTCTACATTGATAAATAAAGATACAATAGCAAAAACTCTGTCTTATATCATTTGCATCAATCCTAGGTATCTCAAGAATAATTCTTCAATTGATGTACCTGCGCGAGATGAACAAATAAAGAATTTCCTGGCAGAAGCTGTATCAAGGGGTCAGATTGTAAAGAAGGGCCGATTCAAATATGCACTGCCTCCTAAAAAGGTGACTGTTAAAAAAAGAAAGCGTGCAAAGAAGACTTTTCTAAAACCAAAACCAAAGAAGAGGAAGATTACCTCTCGAAAATAATCATTATCGCAACTGTAGATAAAGATTTGTTTAATAAAGATAGATAAAGTTTGTTTTGATTTTATGGTGATTTTTACAAAGTGTTGTCATTTTAATTGTGAGTTATCGCCAGTTGTCTATGCTCTTTCTGCAATAGATAAAGAATTATAATAGATAAATGGAATTAATCACATACTGGTCTCTATTATTTTTTACCAGGTTGAAAATTGGATAAATTGTGAGGGAGTGACCTTTGTCATAAAGGCACTCTAGTGTTTCTGAGATCGTGACGTCAATAATTTAACATGTGTAAGCGTAAAAGCGACATCTATCCTCTCTTTTACTTTAACTTTCTAGTGTGTGCGTGTCTCTTTCGGATTCTGCAGTTAGCTCGCGGTTATTAGTAATATGTTAATGTGAAGTATCTCAGTTTGCAGCATATAAAAGCTTGGATTTGAGTGAATGGAAAGTGTCTCTGGCATTAGCCAGCGAGAGTCTCTGGCATTAGCCAGCGAAAGAGCATCTGTGGCGTTAGCCAGTGTGTGAGTATCTGTGGCTTTAGATAGCGAAGTGAGATATTGTTCAGCGAAGTGCTAGCCGATTGAAAGTAGCAGCGGGCCTCCAGTGAAGTGTAAAGGAGTTTCGATAGTTGACTTGAGAGTTGGCCGGGTAAGAAACTTCATAGTAGTTTCATTTTGATTATTTGTGAATAAAGAATTACACACAGCCACGGGCTGTCTAATTAAGCTTTATCTAGCAGCTCAGCCAAGAGATAGTGAGAAGTATTAGAAGTTGCCACGATTGAGCTAGGCCGGAGCCTGTGAGTATGCGTTTAGCTTTTTCATAGTATTCTCAGTTGTGTAAAATTAAGACTTGCTCCACTTCCCTGCAGCCCTCATCATTTTAATAAACTTTCTTGTTTTATCTTAAGTACTGAGTATGTCTGCATTTAACTCCCACCACGACCAACCAAACGTTATAAATGACACCCAGCATGCATATAACGTTACAAAATATCTATGAGGATAATAAGATATCGGAAAAATAATCGTTATTGTAACGATAGATAAAGAAATATAATAATTAAATGAAAATAATTGCAGACTAGACTAACCATAGACCCTATTCAGGGCTCATACGCATCAGGGGATTCCTGGGATTTTAGGTGGTTTTGGACCAGAAAATTCCTAAAGTTCTGATTGCTATATCTGAAAATGTAATTTTTTCCATTAAATGAGGCAAATATTACTTTACAAACATTCTGGTAAAAGATTCTTGAAGCGTACTATTATTATTTTTCACATAGCTGTCAATTGGATAAGTATCTAGAAGGATAAAATAGCATCTATCGATATAAATGACCTCGTGTAATAAAATACGTTCCCAGAGTCTGCCATATCTATCTATATCATAAAGGCCAAACGTATCTGTGCGTAACGCATACGTCATTTTGAGAATGGCAACACTTTCAAATTTTAAACGAAATTTCGGTATTGCAATTTTTGCTACTACAAATTTTTAAACTTATAAATATCGCAGATTTTCAATGTTTACACCATCATGTAGGAAAAAAAATATTCTTTTAAATGAAATTTGTTTGGAAGCTGTATCTTAATTTGTTTTTCAAATATTTTTTTTTATAGTTTTTAATACCGCTTTTCTAATTGTGGCAACAGGAGTACTCCATTTCTATCAAAAGCCATTAAAAGAAATGGAAAAAAGGGAAGAAATTGATTACGGCATCTTTATGTTGCCATTTTCCCATTAAAAGGGAAAAAAATTGAAATTTTAATATCTTCTGTTATAAAACACGGTGAAATTTGATTTCATTTACAAAATTTGATTTACACCTAAAGGAATATCAATAGTTTAATATCTGTTTCAACTTATAAGATTGAGACTTCAAGTTTTGAATCAAACTGATCAAATTAAAATGCCAATTTTTTCTGAAAAAGTGAATACAGATAAGAATATGCATTTGTTAATTTTGATATGATGAAAATGATGCCGGGTTTAAATTTTATCTGAAAAAAATTCTATGATTAAGTCAAAGTTTTTTTTTTTTGGGGGGGGGGGGAACATTAGCATAAGAGCCTAAATTGATAACTTTATCCTAATAACAGATCTTTATTATTTTTTACTGTTTACATGTACGATTAAAGTTTAATTTTAACAGTTTCTACAACTGAGTTTTATAGAAATAGTATTTTGTTAATTTGACGTTAAATATCGTATGTTTAAGAGTTAGACTAACCAATATAAAATGCATTTTTTACTATAACTAATTTTGTAGGTTTATTATAAATCAATGAAACAGTTCCATTTTAAACATTTTCTTTCGTCGAAATTCGACGGGTTCTACCTTGTTTAACATACTGCCATACTGCGTCTCACACCGGAGAATTCTGACTTTAGGGGATAGAGTAACTAAGGATTAGACGCCACTTCAAACTGTTCATATTCCTCAGCCTGCGTTCGCCATATTGACATGCTGCATTTTGAACTCTGTCAAGTTATATAGCAACTTTAAATCAACAGTAAACTTACTTTACGAGGGAGTGCTGAAAAATTCCTGGCTTTAATTACTTATAGTTGAAATAGAAAAACAAAATTGGACTCATTTGAGAGTTTAAAATCTTATTATGTAACTCTAATAATATTCAATGTTTCTGATTTTTAGAATTTTTCCTGCTGAGAGGGAAGTTTGAAATGGAGGAGGGACAAGAAAATTTCATATCTTTGGAATTATGAAGCGTCATGAAGGTTTTGTTCCTACAGGAAAAGTCAACAAAGCCATTGGCATTTTTGGCTAAGATAGTGACTGATAAAAAAAATCTGGCTTTACATCTGTGATCCTGTAAACAAGGACATTCAAAAGAATGACATCACTATCGGTCTCCATGGTAGAAGAAATTTTGCCAAAGAAATCGGCCAAAATGGTTATGCTGACAATTTTCTGGGACAAAGACGCCATTCTGTAGATGGACTACTTACCTCAGGGATGTAATATAACAGGACAATATTATACTAACCTATTGTTCCAGTTGAAGGAGTTCATCTTAGATAAACGCCGAGGAAACTTGACGAAAAGGATTTTTCTGTTGCATGACAATGCACCTCCACACACATCCAGTTTTGATGCTGCCAAATTTTAGACCCCGGGCTTCCATTTGGTCAATAAATCTTTCCACTCACCAGATCTAGCCTCTCAGACTATTTTCTGTCTCCAAACTTGAAGAAACACCTTAAAGGTCATCATTCTGAGGACAATGAAGATTTCAAAGCTGTGAACTGGCTTCGGGACCAATCAAAGAAAATTTATGTGTTAGGACTAGAAAAGCTGCAACAACGATGTAACACGAGTATAAGTTTCATGGGATAATATGTTGAATAAATATTTAATTTCTTAACTTTAGATATTTGCTTTGTAGTCAAAGCCAGGAATTTTTCAGCACCCCCTCGTACATTACATTAAATTCTACGAAGTGTTTCTTATTCGCTTCTACGATTTTTTTCTATAGCTTTGATTTAAAAAAGGGGTCAGATTAAATTGCAAAAAGGCAAAATTTGTATGTATCTCGAGAACTAATTCTTCAAATTACTTGTAAAATAAAAAAAATTGGCAAGTTGACGTTCCCAACGATTGTTATTTGTTGCATTCAAAAAATAATGTAGGTTATAATTTATAATTTATTAATAGTTTTGATAATGAAAAAAAAGTTTTTGATTAGAGGAAATGTCTGTAATAGTATTGGATCTATTTATTCATCGTATCTCTTTAATAAATAAAAAATCTTTGAGATGACTTTTATGACCAGATAAATTAATGTTTTCCAAATTTACACTCTTCTAACTCTATTAAGATTTAAGATAATATAGATAAACAATGCCATTTTCTAGGTGTTTGGAACCAAGAAATTGAAATAAGATATCAAACAATGAATCTTACTGTTTGAAAATTCAGAGTTGATATAATTATTTAAGTGAAGAGGTCTTTGGAAACATAATTTACACATAACAATAATTAATAGTCATTATACACAGTTTTTTTCCTAGAGACTTTTTTATGTTTATTTTTAGAAGAATTATTATGAGATAACCACTTTTATTCCACTTATCACCATCAGTGCAATGGAAGTTGATAGAAAATCTGAGAAGCTATTTTACACGAGGTGCCAAACGTTCTGCTGTGCTTCAAGGGCTTCAAAATTTTTTAAAAGTATGTTTCTTTAAAGTAATAAGAATTTTTTATCAGTCAGATAAAAAAAAATGACATAATTTCAATTTATGTTACAATCTGGTAGCAATTACTTTTACTAGGAGGCCTTTTGTATCTTTAAAAAATGACTTTTTCTATTCCATAAAATTTGAATTGATATTTCACTATTAAAATATTTCTACAAGAAAGGTCATCAAAAAATCAAGTTTGATAGTCTAAAATCACTACAATAATTTACTAAATTTAATCTTCTCAAAACTCTCTTTCTATGATTTACAAAACTATTCTCATAGTTAGAGATCAGGAGAACTATTTAAATTTCGACAATTGAGAGAAATTCTCAAAGAATTATATTCCTAGAAGTTGCAGGATCCTGTGGTCAGCGTTTTTTGATTTGAAGAATCTATCATAATTTCTCAATATAATTATAAATTTTTCAATGATTAAATTAAACATTTTTAAAAATTTAAAATACATGCTATAATTTTTTTACAGTAATTTGACAGCGAAAAGTTTGCAGTTAAATGAAGCAAAGATTACTAATCAAAAATTAGGTTGTAAATTTTGTAAATAGGAAAAAAAAAAAAATGTTGGCCGCTGGAGTCCTAAGTTTGCAGGATTGCTATCCAAAAACACATTATTATTATTATTTTTTTTCTAAATTGTACAGCACAAAATTCCGAGTTGATTGAGTATTACAGATTAAAAAATGCACGAATTGTAAGTAAGATACGATAAGACGGGATGTTTCATCCCTCTGTTCTATACCCTCGAGGCTCTTTTAACTCCTTCCATGCAACGTTCCCTGGTGAGTCCCCTTCGCACACATTTTCAGGTTACTACAACCGTCGACCACGCCTCACTGTCGCATTTCCGGATGCTTCCGGTCTCGGACTGCTCACTGCCCAGCGCACGTCACGCAGCCTAACTCTTCAACAAAGAGAAGACCGGCCAATTGCGGCAGTTCAACCAACTCGATACGAAAAAGGACCAAATGGTTTTTCAGTTGTGATTATCATTATCCGTATGCTATGAATTAGAAATATACATTTATGATTGTATTAGAGTATGTACACAGAAATGATAAAATGTCCAAACTGGTTAATTAAATATTCATTTGATTTAAAAATAAAATTGATTTGTTATAAATAAAGTTGTTATAAACATATAGTTAAAAATCAATTTAATTTTAAAGTAACAAATTTAATAAATATTAATAGTAACAATACTTTTTAAACTACTAATTTGTACGTGAACACACAAATGAGGGCTACCTAGGTAACCTTATCCCGTGGCAAAAGTTGGCTGAGCAGACCTTTTAGAATCTAATAAAAAATTGAAACCGTTTTTGATAATAGCATACAGACTTGTCAATTTATCTGACTTTTTTAATTCAGATATCTACAAGATTTTTTGAATGCTAAAAATGTTTTTCTTTGGTTTTTTATTAAGGCAGATGTTTTTTATTATTGGGGAGAATTTCTAATAGATATCTGAATAAATATGTCGTCAAATTGGCAAACACTGGCAGCATGTTTATTATGACATTTCGTTTTAGCAATAGTCGCGAGATGGCAGCACCATAAAATATTCAATAATTTGATAACGAATTAAAAGCTGAGCCTGATGAGATATGAAATAGTATTAGAAATTTTGGAAATAAATATTTGCAAAAAGAAATCAACACTCACATTTTCACCAAGACTGTATCCGAAAAGGATAAAATTGGATGAGCAATAAAACAAGATTCTAAACTAATTTTAACTCATCTAAGCAGTTTTGAAGGTTACTGAATTATGATTGAGGGCCTCTTTCGATTTTCAATTTCTGTTTTTTTTTGTCTTGAGATCTTTTTTTAAAAATAAGTTCCACATCCATCAATGTACGAATTCCTGAATAACTTTTATGTGTAACAGGATAGGATTTTTAAGTTATAGATATTAAAGAATATATGACCTCTAACAATGCACGATGGTTGGTTGGTTGATTTTTGTCGTCCGATTATCTACGCTAATGGGATATAGGACCAGGGGGAGTGCCCTCCGTGGGGGTCTTTCTAAGGGAGCCTAACCCGTATTTACGCAAGGTTCGAAGAAAACCACGGAAAACTCCGAACGGTTAGGCCGACAGCCGCGATTGGGTTCGAACCCAGCACCTGCCGTCTACCAGTTGAGAGGTCCGAACCTCTCGGCCACTGGTGGGGCAACAATGCACGATGACTTAAAAAGAATTTTCGAGGCCATGTTGAAAGGTTATTTTTGAGTTCTGACCAGTGTTGAATTTAGGGGGTGGCCCGGGGAGGACATTCCCCCCTGGAGCAATGAAATATCCTCCCCCGGAAAAGTTCAGATTTGGGGTTTTCAATGGTTAAAAAGTGCAATTTCTCCCTGGAACTCTATAATGTCCCCTCTCCCGGAGCCAAAAATGTTCCTCCTGGAGAAAAGTGTCTGAATTCAACACTGGTTCTGACAGATGCTAATCGAGCAGTAAGTACACTATTTAATTAAATTTTCAATTCTTCTAATTATTAATAATAGTTGTCACTTTAATGAAAGAATAAATTAATCTAAAATTGCGTTATCAATATGCGAAATTATCGTGGAAAGACGATTCTTTGGAACTCAATAACCAGGGTTCAAAATTGAAAAATTAGCAAATTGGAGCGCTATTTCGATATTATTGTTGGTTATTTTTATTATTATCTTGAAATTTTTGAGAAATTTATATCGTACCATACAAAAAACAGTGTAAAAACATGCTTTCAAGATTCTAAATTTTTTAAAAGTATTGTATTGTTTTTTATGAGTGCCGATTATCTGCACGAGGAATATGGACCTGAGGGAGAGTGCACTTCGTGGTGGTCTTTCTAAGGGAACCTATGTTATATTTACGCAAGGATACCCAAAGTGCGAAGAAAATCATGGAGTGCTCCGAATGATTGGGCCGACGGGCGTGACGGGCTTCGATTCCAGACACTCCCGTTTATCAGTTTCGAGAACAGAACCACTCGGGCACTGGTGGAGCCCCTCTAAGTTAAAAAAAAAAGTTATAGCGAGCACAATATGCTGTATGTTTAAAATATGAAATTGCATGTTTTAATAATTCCACGAACCTGAACAAATTTACCATACTTTCTTGAATCGGAATTTTTTTTTTCATATTTTCACGAACCGGATAGCATTTTTAGAAAGAATCACGTTTTGAGCACCAGCCTTGGCGAGTTGGCGAAAGCGATAACGTTCAGCTAGCTGCATCGCCAAACACAAAATAAACAGAGTTCAAATGTGTCATAAAACATATAATTAATAGAATTATATTTATTACAAGAGAATCTTTACTACTGTTTTTAATTAATTTCTCAATTTCTTCGAACATAGCGAGTTAAGGAAATAATATTTTTAAATTGAAAAAAAAAAAATGTTTAGATGTTTTGTGAAATTTAAAGCAATTTAATATGAAAAAGCTCCTTTGTTTTAAGCTATGTTTTAATCGTAAACAACGGTGAATAACATTTCCTCATATTATAGTCTTTGCTTGATAACATTTATGGAAAAAACAAATGAACAATAAGCGGGATCTCTTTGCAGAAGGAAGGGTTGCTATTCGCTAGACGTTTGACGTCACAAACAAGAAAGGGTGCGTAGCATTGACTTCATCTCCGCGCCAATCGTTGTTCTGGCGATAAGGTGCTCAAAACGTGAATCTTTCTGAAAATGCAACCGGATACATCATTTTAGTTTGCTGCGGTACATTTCTATAGCCCTGTCTTCATTATAAGTCAAGTGCTCCCCGACTGACGATTTTTTCCACGCTGCGTGTTTCTAAAATTGACTTAAATATCCAATCTTTGACACATTTTTCTGAGTTTTTTCCTCTTTAGAAAGAAACGGAAACGCGATACTCGATTTTTTAGTATCTGAGTAGACATACCTGAAAATTTCGTTTATTTTAAACAAAAATGACTTAGTCAATGTGACTTAAACTTTTGAATTTAGGTTTTAGAATAGTTAATTTATAATCTTAATAATTTATATCAATCTTGATACTTAGTGGGAGTAAAAATACACAATGACGATTATGAAAGTGTTGCTTAAGGAAACAAAAATATTTTTTTAGATTAGTATTTAAAAATTAAGCAAATAATAATAAATTACGAACAATAATTTGGCAGAAATTTCTCTTAAGCAATTTCTGTCAGTAAACAGAAAGGAATTTTATTTTGTAATTGTTTATCTGACCTATTGAATTTATACACAATTAACTTGCAAAAAATTAGTTATGCTTAAAAACGCGTACAACAGCTTAAAAGCACCCACTAACAATTTCTCATAAACAATATTGTAATCTAATTCTTTTGTGTGTGTTTGTAAAATAGTGATAAATTCTATGCACATCATATTCTAAAGTACGCATGTTATAGTGCAGCTCAATGATGTGTATCAATTTCAATATGTTTGAAATATTGTAATATCATTTAAGTACACTGCAAAAAACTTTTCTGTACAGAAGATAATGCAGTGGAATTAATTTAAAGAAACTATAAATGTATACAATTCCTTTTCGATGCTAAACAGACTATAATAATTCTCAGCAACATACATTAAGCAATCCAAATACATTTACTTTGGTTAGAGCTCGGACAGACTCTGGTTTATACATTCAAATGGTTAGACAAACTGAATTCATAAATACTTTTAAATTACTCTGAAAAGTATTAAAAATCAGTTGATGTCAGTTTTAAACTAGACCAATTTCAAAATGACCCAGTTGTAATCTGAATATTTTTCAACGATTTTTTTCGGTCGATTCAGAAATCTATATTTATTTTAAATGTTGTAAAACAAACATACTAACAACAATAACAACAACATTTTTTTAAGGTTTACAACTAATGACACCTCTTAAATAAACCTTTAACTGTAAAGTTGGACTAGAGATTTTTAAAAAAATAAATTCTGAATCACTACGATCGCATTCGAACCACAAATGGAAATAAATAAATACGACTAAATGTAAACTGAGATGGAAATTTTATTGTGATGATGATTTGTAAATTCAACGTTTCACATGGCTTTTTTGATGGAAATTTGAAATCCTTATATAATATAAGAATTTCATATTTCCACAGTGTTCTCGCTGACATTTGCTTTAGTAATTTGGCTAGTTAAAAATAAAAAACATTCGCCGAATGAGAAAAGTATTAGCAAAATAGATTCGCCGTGTATAGCACTAACAAATTTATCTTTAATCATTTAATGTACCCCTTTTTTTCAATATGTTAAAAAAACCCCTAAGTTTTTATAACTGCGACAACGATTATTAATTTAATTTCAACTATCCGCTACAAATACATTACAAATCATATCAAACGCGGTAGCGTTTGGTATAATATGTTTAAGAAATAGAAAATGCAAACGTCTTTTTAAAATTTTTGGCGAACCAGTTGACGTACGACAGTGAATTTTTTTTCAAAAGATAGAACTCAACGAGACAAATAAAATGATACCATTCAAAAAATGATCGTAGTTTACTGTAGTTTTTTATTTAACTTTGAACGAAAAAATGAAGACCTAAAATTCAACAAGCGATAGCTAACGATTCTATGGATGGATTAACTTCATTTTTGGTTTATTTTAATTCTTTTGGTAAAACCTAAAATAGATTTTTTTTCATCTTTGTATGTTCGACGATCGCTGAGAAAATCGAATTTGGGTCTTGGAGCTCCAGTTGAACATTGTTTCTTGTTGTTGCTGTTGTAGTTTTTTTTATTCGTTGCCACCAAGTTTAAATAAGTATATTTTTTATGTATGTAACATAATTCATTCAAATTAAATAAATCACGTGAAAAACATATTATTTTATTTTATTTTATTTTATTTTATTTTATTTTATTTATTTATTTATTTATTTATTTTTTTTGCGAAGCATTTAGTTTTAGTTCTTTGAATAAAGTTGTGAGCGCACTGTAATTATTTTCGTTGGACTCCTTGATTTATTTTTCAGATATCAAGCATTTTATATGACAGTGCATTAACTTTCTAAATTAATCTAATACAACAATAAAATTTTGGCAGCAAAAATATTTTGCTTTTCAAAATCAAGGCTACCTTAAAATAATAACAGGCTTGTCATTCGCCAAGTTTCCTTTGTCTGCAGTACATGTGGACAAAAACCACATGGTTTTCCCGTAGGTAGCGTCATCTGATGTGAAAACCTGAATATCTACCATTTTTTTCTATGAATTTGTGCATGGAATATTACCAGTAGTGCACCAGGTGGCGTTACTTATGAGACAAAGTCATATAATAAGTTGGCAACTATAGGGACATTTTCACCTATAGACTTTCTTCTGAATGCGAGGCCTGATTATTATGATAAGGTGGCCTTGTTCAAAATATATATAAAAAAATCTTCTGTTTTTATCAAAAAATTTCAATGGCAAGTATTAAAAAATGCTCTGGTGAGCAACAAAAAAGGTTAATATGTTTTTAAGTATTAAAAAGTCTTTGACAAGTGCTTCTAATTGAGCATGATAGATGATAAGGGGTCCCTTCTTGGCTGCAGCTCACTGTCAATGCCAAACTTAAAAAAATCATATTTGCGCTTTTTCCATATAAAAGAATTTGCATAAAACTTTCCGTCTTTCTTTTTAGTAAAATTTTTAATCCTGCTTTACATGTGAACTGTTGCTACACAGATAACTGCACTGTTGACTCTGCATTGCAACTGCATTACAACATCAGTTTTCTGTGCAGTTCTATGCTGCGGACATGCTTGGTGGCACTGCATGAGTATGATACGCTACAGGAACTAAGGTTTCTGCTACTATTTCGCCTTATATTCATGTTTAATTACGCTGCGTTTTTTCTGGCTATGTCTTTGCGCTACATATTTTTATCGTAATTGTGACGGATTTCTTTTACACGGAAAAAGCGCAAATATGATTTTTTCAAATTTGGCATTGACAGTGAGCTGCAGCCAAGAAGGGACCCCTTGTCATCTCTCATGCTCAATTAGAAGCACTTGTCAAAGACTTTTTCTTACTTAAAAACATATTAAACTTTTTTGTTGCTCACCAGAGAATTTTTAATACTTGTATGTATATATGCATATGTATGGAAAAAAAAGAAAGGCAAAAATTGAGAACTAGCAATTTGGCGAATCTAATCAGTTGTTTACTCGCCAAATGAAGAATTTAATAGCAATTTGGCGCAATAGCGCGCGACAGCGAGAACCCTGCTTATATATAAAAAAAGAATAATGATTTGGAAATGGACCAATGAAAATCTGCTTAGATTACCGATGAACCAATGAAAATCTGCGTAGATACTGCGGGAGATAAGGCTTGGCTATATCGCCAAGTTCTCATAGACATTCAATGAAAACCAATAGGTTTACTTCCTTGCAGAAAATCAGCAATTTGAGATATTTTAATGCAACAAAAACTAATATTAGCTTATGAATAGAGCTTAATAGGATTATTTATATTATTTTTGAGTGCAAATTCTAACTATTTACAAACCCGTAACAATATATTTATGTGAATTTCTCAGAGCAATAAATCCATATGCTAAAAATATAGAATGTTGCATGAATTCACTAGAATTGATGGTCAAGAAATTTTTTTAAAATTTACAACTTATAAATTTGATGACAAGCGAAGATATAACAAACCAAAATTGTTAAAGTTCTTTCAAGACAAAAACATGGCCGTGTGACCACTATTATTAATCAGACGTCTCAACATGCAAATCCCATGACATTTCCCAATTTTATTTTCTAATGGTGATCTAGGGTAAACATAAAATATGCGAAAAAAAAAAAAAAAGATTACACTTTTACCAGTATTCTGGAAATCGTTCAGCACTGCGAAAAAATTATTTTGACTCTTCACTGAACTCTGTTTAGTTAATTCATTTTACGTTAGCTTACTTTAAAAATTTCAACTTAATTTTAAATCAAGGACGAAAACAAACATTGTATTCCTTAACATTGGCTGATTTGGTCTTAAAAATCTTCCACCAAAGAAAAATGAATTTAAACCCGTTTACAGTGAGATCAACACTTTTCTTTTAAATTATAACTCAATCTTTTTAAAATTAAATTAAAATGAAATTAGCGTGCTTTTAGAATCTGGGATGTCTGAACCACCGCAACTAAGTAGAACCCCGATAATCCGGATCGGTTTTTTCATTTTTTTTTCAACTATGAGAAGCGATTGGCGAAAAAGTTTTTGTTTTATTATTCAGAATACGACGATGCAACAAGTTAATGTTAAAGAAATTAGCCAATCGCTTCTCAAACTTGAAAAAAAAGCGAAAAACCCGATCCGGATTATCGGGGTTCTAGTAAGCCATGTGTGAACGGAGGCTGGCGAACATAGCTCGTAGGAGGCAGAACCCCCTAGTTATAAAAATAAAATCAACCAATAAAATGTTTTCATATATTTTCCATTTTCATGGAAAATCAATTTAAAAGGAGAAAAACAAATATATATATATAAAAAAAAAAAAAAAAGAAAAAAAAACATAAACTGAGGAATTTTAATATTGCCTTTCCGGTTTTATCAAATTGAAGGGGAAAAAATGTTAATAATTGTGTTCGTCGTTATTACCGTTAATATGAATTATTGTCATCGTTAATCTCTTCATGATGCCTGTGCCATACGCAATAAATATTTAGCACCAGTATTTAAGAACAGAAAACTTAGTCTAATGTAACATCCGCAAAAATTCTGTAAGTGAATGAGGCGGTAAAAGCTTTATCAAAATTCTGTTAGAAAAATCAAGTATGCACCCTGTGTGTCACGTATATGCGCCACTCGTCGCGAAGAGCAATCGGGAATGGGGCAATCTGGCAATCGGGATGTCAGCACAATTCTCTATTTTTTTTTAACGTGAAAGTCACCGTTAATTCCAGAAAATTTTAAGTTTTTTCTGAAAAAAAGAAAATTTTTCTGGAATTAACGGAAATGTTTCCGTTTATAAATAGTGAATTGTGCTGGCGTCCTGATTACCAGTACAATTTCCGTAGAATCGTCTGTTTTTCTTACAGTGTACTTATTTTTACTTAAAAAATTTTGTTTTATGTTTCATTATTTTATCAACACATACACAAAATGTCGAGCAATTTGGATTATGGATTGGAAATTGGAAATGTCGAGCAATATATATATATATAATCGTATACAAGGCAACATCGAGATTTTCTCCATCTGTTTTTCTTCTGGACAATGGCTTAGGGTTGACCGAAAGCATTTGGATTACTAAGCATTTGGACACTTTTTCAACATCTACTGTTTTCAATTTTTGGAAATCATTTGTATATTTTGTCATACCTATTTTAGTAATGTATTTTTAGTGTCTCAGTTTTTGAATTTTTTCATATTTTTGCTTTCTTCATCTTTACAAGAAAAAAGTGTTTTAAATTCGTGAAAATGTTCAGATTCCGGTTTTCGACGGATTTACACGGTTTAGGGGTCAGTAATAATAATAATAAAAAAAAAACATGTTTTTATATATCATCTTTATATGAGTCTGTGACTCTTGCGTGTCTCTGTGATATAAATTGTGTGCGCGCTCTTTTTCAAGTACTAATCTACGGAATTTAATACAAATTTATAGTCAGGTAGTCTCTGATATAAATTGATACTGATTAGTTTTTGGTGTAAATCACTCACTAGGTGACACTGCTTTGCTGCATTTTTTATGATTTACTCAACATCTCTATCTCAATAACTAATTCATGGATTTCCATCACTCTTCAGATTCAGTTAGTTCTTGATATGATATCAAATTCAGTTTGCTTGATTTGCTTGTCAGTATTCAGATTCAGTTTGCTTGATATGTGCTGCATTTTTCACAATTATTTGCAGCAGTACTTTCTTAAGAGCTAATGAGCAGAATTTAATAATTTTTTTTATTTAGGTAGTCCCTGATATAAATTGATGCTGATTAGTTTTGGTGTAAATGCTTTACAGGTCCCGCTGCTGTGCTACATTTTTTTTATGATTTGTGCAACAACTCTATATCTCAATAAATAAAGCACGGATTTTATCGAATTTCAGATTCAGTTAGTCCATGACATGAATTGCTGTTGTTTACATTTTGGTGTAAATCGCTCAACAGGTGGCGCTGCTATGCTGCATTTTCCACGATTTTCACAGTATCTGCATCTCAAGAATAAATGCATGCATGATTGTCATTTAATTTTGGCTCTGTGGCAGCGATTTTTTAAGTATTAATATGCATGATGTAAAATAAAGGTTTTCCATTGCCACATCCGGCAAGTTTAATTTAGTAAACAAAGGTGAATTTGGCGTTTCAACAGGACTATTTATAAAGTCAGTTCATTTATAATTATTTCTTTTCGATAAAGAATATTCAACAAAGAATCGCACAAATAAATTGTTGCGTAGTTTTAAATTTATAAGACAATACCCAGGTAAAATTCTTTTTAGATATTTGAATCATGCAACTTTAATTAATAAAGTTATATGTGTGTAGAAACTAAGCATTCAAATTTCTATACCTACAATTATTCATTCAATTTTTAGCCATAAATATTCAATGATCTACTTCTGATTATATTCAAAATTAAAATTAAAATAATTTTTTTTCCGTAAATTAAATTGACTACCAAGGGAGACCAGCTCTGTTTTAAATTTATTTATTATTTTATAATCCATTATTTGTTACTTACAGTATAATAAACAAGCTAATAAAAATAAAAATACAATCGTTCTTTTTTCAAAAGTAGTTGCAGCGAATAAAATTAATAAAGTATCATAGTAAAACAAAATAAAAGACAAGGCGAAAATATTAAGCGCTGTAATTTCAAATGATGAATAGATGGAAATTTCTACATTGAATTTTTTTCCTCCACTAAGTTAAGGAGCAAAACTAAAACAAAATTCTCTATTCAGAAGTTAAATGAGCCGAAGCATTCATTTTGATGGCTTTCATTTTTTAAAAGGCAAAGGGAAAAAAAGTGAGAGAGAAAAAAAAATCTATTATTTAAATTGATAGATATATATAAAGATTATTTTTTTCCCTCTGGGTGAGAGCTTAAATTCTGAGGAAACATTTTTTCGTAGTAAATTTTATGGGTAGATTCACTAATAATTTCAGATCAGTGATGTATTAAGAATTATGTATAATAACATGTTATTTTCGAATCAATTAATTTTATTAAACGGTTAAAAAAAGAAAAAAGATTATGAATTTGATGCATATGTATCTATACTGTTTATGCATGTTCGTCGATTACTCTGAAACTATACGACCAATCCATGCGATTTTTTTTAATTAAAAGACTATACCCTATAATTGTTGTAATTGTCTGAGCGTAGCGAAGTCTTATACTTAGAGTACGTAACGATATTAAAAGTCAAAAAAATTCTTTCGTCAAGCAAATCTCAAAAAGTACCTGTCGGATTTCGATTCTGTTTGTACCAGAAGGTACCTATGAAGGTAATCTGGTGAATGCACCTACTTTTAAAAATTAATTCCAAATAGTTTAAAAGTTACATTAAAAAAACTGATAAAAAAGCACAATTTATTTGCATATTTCACAGAAATTTGGTGGGCGTGACTTTCACAAGCTGGATATTTTCGTAGATAACCGAATCAGTTCATGGAGTAAATAGTGCACTCAGAAATATTGAATGCAATAAAATATTTTAAAATTTAATCATACAGGAAAATAAAACTGTTTTTTTATTTTAAAAAAATGTCACACAAACTTTGATTTTGAGATTTTGTGATAATTTCTTAATAACATTTTTTGTCCGCTAAAAGAATGTTTTATATATTTTGCGTGTGAAAATTAGAAACAATTACGTTTTAAAATAAAAATTTTCTTTTATGACATAATTTTCCCTTTATATTTATTTTTATTGCATGTTTTCTTTTAACTTATATTTTGTTCGTGTGTGGAAGTCAATTCTGGTCATTAATTTTTCGGCACGGATACCACAAGCGCGTCATATTTGGCGCAATTTTTTTCAAAGCCCATTTGGCGAAAACTCCGTTTTCAAATAACGCTTACATGCACATTTTTAAATAATTTTTTTTCAAAAAAATAACTATAAAAAAAAATATTTTATATAATTAAAAAGAGGAAATGAAAGTAAATAAACATTTTATGACTAAATAAACAAATAATAAATAAATAAAGCCGGGTTACCATCTCAGATAAAATAATGCCATTTTGACGCCAATTATGTACCCTGGTGCTTATGTGACATCTTTTCCCATTTTTCATCCATTTCCTGTTGGCATACAACTTTGAAATTTGGAATATGTATGCATACCTGGGAGCAATACTGGAATCAGATATTGATTTTTTTAAAATTCTATCCAAAAAGGGGCAACGGGGGCTATTTTTTAAAGATTTATACAATTTATACTGCATAAAGGAGCCACTTACCTATTTTTATATACAAGAAGAAGTAAGTGGTATGTAAAAACAATTGTAGTATACATAAATAAAATACTTGAGATAATATACTAGAAATATAGGCACCGGGTTTGGCGAGAGTTTTTATTAACAATTAGGCGAAAACATCGTTTTGATTACCAGATACATATAGCATGCTATAATAACACGTTATTTATTTATTTCAAAATGAAAAAAAAAAGGGGCGCGACTGAGTTTTAACCCCCTTCTTGGCGCGTTTTCAAAAAATAGCCATATTGGCGCGTTTTTGCGTTTTATCCCCCGGATGTGATTACCAGGAGATATCACGCAAAAGTGCACAATTTAAAAAGGCGATAATGAAAATATAACAGAAATACACATTTTAAAAGATACAAAATGCTATTATTTTAAAGAAAATGACTGAAAATACAAAAGAAATACACATTTTAAAATATTGAAAATCCAAAAATTGTAAATATGGCATATTAAAAAAAATCCCCATGCAATCTCCATGAAAATCCCAAGCTGCCGATATTTTCCCTTTTTAAACTGAAAATATGGTTTCTTGCTTTCCCTTTTTCATACGGAAAATATGGTTTTTTGCCGTTTCTTGACGATACTACAAAACAAAGAAACAGACAGAGAGACAAACAGACAAACAAGCAGACAGAAAACAAACAAACAAACCGACAAAAAGCCAAAGAAATAAACAAACAAACAAACAGACAAATAAAAAACAAACTGACAAACTAAAAGACAAACAAACAAACAGACATAAAACAAACAAACCGATAAACAGACAAAAAAAATAAACCGACAAAAAACAAACAGACGTAAAAACAAACAAAGAAACAAACCGACAAACGAACAAACAGAGAAACAAACAAACAAACAAACAAAAACAAACAAACAAACAGAAGAACAAACAAACTGACAAATAGACAGACAAACATACAGACAAACAAACAAACAAACAGACAGAAGAACAAACCGATAGACAGACAAACAAACAGAAAGAGAGACAGACAAACATCACTGGATCCCTGAAACTCGCTGTGCAGGAAACACTAAAATGCATGAAACTCGCCAACGCCGCAATCACAAACTTGTGTATGAGCGCTGCGCGCCCATTTAAACCAAAAAAAAAAACATCACTGGATCCACGAAACGCGCCAACGCCGCAATCACAAACTTGTGTATGAGCACTGCGCGCCCATTTAAACCAAAAAACACATCACTGGATCTACGAAACTCGCTGTGCAGGAATTAAAATGTACGAAACTCGACAACGCCGCAATCACAAACTTGTGTATGAGCGCTGCGCGCCCATTTAAACCAAAAAAACATCACTGGATCCACGAAACTCGCTGTGCAGGAAACACTAAAATGCACGAAACTCGCCAACGCCGCAATCACAAACTTGTGTATGAGCGCTGCGCGCCCATTTAAACCAAAAAAAAAACATCACTGGATCCACGAAACTCGCTGTGCAGGAATCACTAAAATGTACGAAACTCGACAACGCCGCAATCACAAACTTGTGTATGAGCGCTGCGCGCCCATTTAAACAACAAAAAAAATCACTGGATCCACGAAACTCGCTGTGCAGGAATAACTAAAATGTACGAAACTCATCAACACCGGAATCACTAACGCGTGTATGAGTGCTGCGCCCCCATTTAAACAAGCAAAAAAAAAAAACAAAAAAAAAACAAAAACAAAAAAAAAACGAAAAAAAAGAAAAATAACACTGGATTCTCGAAACTCGCGGTGCAGGAATCACTAAAATGTACAAAACTCGCCAAACCCGCGTTAACTAATGACATTAAAACCGAAAAATTAATCTCTATATGCACGAAAATCGCATGGAAGAAATTTCTAAAATAAGCAATTCAGAATTGTTGTTGTTATCGCAGATATCAAACTATTAAATCACATTATCGCAGCATGGGGATTTTCTTGGGTGCATTTGTAATATGAGCCAAAGTTTGGTGCGGGGTTGCTAGGAGAAGCGACACCTGAAAGTAATAGAAAGCAAGGCTTGGCGCAGTCATCGCGCGTCAGAAAAAACGCCGCCAGAAGTGGGTTAAAACTCAGATCACCCGAACAAACAATTTATTATAACATTTATATGGTAACCAGCATGTTAGGCAACTGAACGCCGTTTTCGCACCAATTAGATACCTCAGTGTGTATAGGGCATATATGTGCCATATTTATTTGTAAAACTGAATATGAACGTTTACCAAGTGTATTTTCATAGTCGCTTATATCTTTTTGCAACATAGCGCTCCTTTTGAAGCCAAACCCGCACAAAAGAAAAAAATCAATATTTGCAGGGTTTTTTTTTTATGTAAAGCACATTTTGTAATCAGTATGCTCGATAATCAGACCTCGTTTTTTGCTTTAAAAAATGATATTTCATACGACGTCTTTTTTGGATTCGTCGTTTTTCCATATTTGATAGTATGCGTCTACTCATTTTGTAACTTTTTTTTGTAACTTTCTTCTTTATTAACAGCGACATTTGGATCTCCTATTTGAATAAAAATTCTTTAAAATACAAAGAATTTTGTTAAAATAAATAAATAAATGAAATGCGGACATCTATTGATCAAAGCACAAAATTTTTCCTATTGAGTTAATAAAAATCAGTAAAAACATAATTTTTGTGATAATAAAAAGGTAACTTATGTAATAACACAGTCATATATTATGTACGTTATGGATGATGTATGAATATTTCTCCACCATTTATAAATAATAATAATAATAAAATAAAATCGGACAGACCAAAGTCTATATTTGACTGAAAACAACAACCATTTACTAAATGCTTTAAAAAATTGGCCAATGAAAAGTGATATTTCAAAAGTATGAAATTAGTTAAAAACCATTTATTTTAAACTAAATTAATAAAAGATTTATATTTTTAATGCAATAAATTGGATTTGAAAAATTATTGGAAATTTATCATCATAGATGTATCAATATTACAATCTGTACTTTATATGCAAAATGGAACAATTAGCAATACTTTTTGTACCCGAAAAATGGTCGTTGCTTTTTTTAAGGTTAAAAAGTAGATTACGAAATATTCCTATACAGAGATGCCAAGCCCCCGCTTATTGCACAGCAGAATTTTCTTATAGGAAAAGTTATTTTTTAAATCCACAGAATGTTCCAATTTAATAAAACATTTTCTGTATTAAAATACCGGTATCCAAAATGCCGGAGAATTGACAGCTCTGCCTATAACATTTTAATTGATCACGGTATTTTTTTTTAATCGGATTCAAATTTAGTGAAGGCAACGTTTTTTGGTCAAAAGCAGCTTTTTTCCACATGTGTAACTACGATACAATTCCTTGATGCTGAAATAAAATGTTTTGACTTATGCTATTATTGCTTCCTCTTTATTTATTTATTTGAATTTTAAATAAGATGACTCAAAATCGTGTTTTTTAAATGTACGGAAAAAATGCATTTCGAGAGAGGGCGAAAAGAAGAATATTTGGCGATTTATTACCTGCATTTGGCTAAGTGTCTTACTACCTTGTATTTAATACTCTTCACAATACTTCGCTGTTATATGGACTTAGGCGCTTTTATAAAAAATTTGACGTAATTTGGGCTTAAGAATGTGAGTTTTTTACTGAATAATACAAATAAATGAAAAATGAATACTAAGAAATACTAATAAAAGAAAAATGAAGCATTATATTGATCTATGTATATTTAAAAATGCATCTGCTGGCACTAATTAGATAATTTATGTGTATATAACTAGGGGGGCCCCGCCCCCCTGCTCGCTATGCTCGCCAACCCCCCGCGTAAGCGCTTCGCGATTCCAAATTATTGGCTTGCTGCGCTCGCCAATACCCCATGGTATGAATAAGCAGTTGCAGACCTTTCAAATGATGTGTCACACGACTGGTGTTGTAAAGAAATTAAAAATGTGCCCCCTGGAGGGCAGAGTGGGAGGCGACACAAAAGACATCCGTAATATGAATAAGCAGCCGCAAACCTCTCAAATGATGTCACATGACTGGTGTTGTAACGAAATTAAAAATGTGCCCCCCTGGGGGGCAGAGTGGGGGTGACACACAAGACATCCATAAAATGAATAAACAGTTGCAGACCTTTCAAATGATGTGTCACACAATTGGTGTTGCAAAGAAATTACAAAATGCGCCCCCTCTGAGGGCAGAGGGGGAGGGTTACACACAAGATATCCATAATATGAATAAGCAGTTGCAGACCTCTCAAATGATGTGTCACACAATTGGTGTTGTAAAGAAATTAAAAATGTGCCCCCCTGGGGGGCAGAGTGGGGGATGACACACAACACATCCATAATATGAATAAGCAGTTGCAGACCTTTGAAATCTTGTGTAACACGACTGGTATTGTAAAGAAATTAAAAATGTGTCCCCCCCTGGGGAGCAGAATGGGAGATAACACACAAGACATCCATTACATGAATCAGCAGTTGCAAGCCTCTCAAATGATGTATCAAACGACTGGTGTTGTAAAGAAATTAAAAATTTGGCGAAATATTACAGTTATCGCCAAGTTGGCGTCACTTTTGACAACTAATTTTGGTCGCCAAATTTGGCGATATATCGCCAAGTTGGCGACAAACTTGGCGATTGTTGGCGATGGTAACCTTTCCTCTCTTTATGGTAACCCATATGGCGATGCATAGACGGAGCCCTTTCCTGATTGGTCTATTCGACTCATGGAAGGAGTGGACAACCCGGATTCGTTAGTTCCGGAAATCTTCCACATCAGCATCATTCCAGGAGTCATTCCTTTTAAGGCTAGTTTTTTTTTACTATAGAAGGATAGGAGATAAATAGCTTTTGATTCTGTATTTTTATGCTATAAAGCTTTAACGTTTGTGTGTTTTTCGTTATCATTGGGAGTACCAAGCCGATTTAAAAAATAATGTGGGCAAAAAATGTTGGTAACCATCTTTGCTGCAAAATATACTATATTTTGCGTAGGAACAATAATCACCATCAATGCACGAGCAAAAAAAGTTCTAAATTTGAGAATTCTTTGATGTTAATATGACTAAAAATTTAAAATCTTTTTTTTTTTTTTTTTTTTTTTTTTTTTTTTTTTTGTGGCAACTTTTAAGATATAATATTCTCGTTATGAACGATTTCTAAAACATTCGATAATTTAATTTCACAAATTAAACATTTTGTTTCTAGAAAAAGCTTTAAACCCAATTTATTGATAATATTGCAATTTCTAGGATACTGTTGGGATCAGAAACTATAACTTTGGCATCACAGTAACTTACAAGATGTAAATGCTCGTTTAGGACAATTTTTTAAAAAAGAATTCCTTAACTCTTATCGACAACCTCATTGCATCCGTGGAAAACAGATATTCAACATTATAAACTATTCGGACGGATTTCACACCTTATAAAATACTCTCAATTCTCTTCAAACATAATAGTTTATGTTATTTATAGTTTCTCAAATCGATGCGAAGCTTCTGTTTATGCTCATGACATCATTTCAAAGAGTTATATTTCCAATATAGAAAAATTTCGTGTTTTATTTTCTGTATTACTTTTAACATTTTGCATATTTCCACTTTTATATCCACCCCACCAGTGGCCGAGAGGTTCTGACCTCAAACTAGTAGACGGCAGGTGCTGAGTTCGAACCCAATCGCGGCTGTCGGCTTAACCGTTCGGAGTTTTCGTGGTTTTCTTCGTACCTTGCGTAAATACGGGTTAGGTTCCCTTAGAAAGACCCCCACGAAGGGCACTCCCCCCTTGGTCCTATATCCCTAGCGTAGATAATCGGACGACAAAAAATAAACCAAACCAAACCAATTTTATATCCATGCATGGTTTGCTTTTCTTTTATAAAAATAGTATATGCAACTTTATATATAAGATTTTGTAATTCTATGATTCAATATGCTTAATTTCATCATATTTTATCACAATGAATGAACAATTAAAGGAAACATCTCATTTCATTTACTTATCGCAAGTGATTAAATGTGTATTCTCAGCAATATCGCTCAGACTAATCCCTCTGAGGGAAGTCCTAGTAATAATCTATGTATCGTGTGGGATAAATATGAAAGATTTCGTAACATCGAATTCAAAAACATATTTGTTTTAATTTTCTTTATTATATTTTCAGAGATATCTTCAATGTGATACTGCAATGTGATGCTCGCCACCTATTTCCGAATCTACTGGAACTAAAATTATGAAAAAAAAAAAAATAAGTGATAGTAGAAGTCTACTTAAATCTTGCAATAAAACAGTAGCGATTATCTTAGATAACATAGTTTTTGAGTCGCATACACACAAACATTAATTTACAGTGCCAGAAAAAAAATCTTGACACTTGCGATTTTAGACGTTTTGTAAATATCTAGAAATATACATGAGAAATTATTCTGAAACTCCAGGTGTGAAGACAAAATATTACAGATCATATATTTTTGAGACTTTTTTCCCCTTAATCTCCATAGGAGACCGTCAACAGATTGAAAAATAACGAAAATCTTGTGGATAATTCTGTCAAAACTAATATAGTAAAAGCGTTTAAACTGCAGATAATGATTGAGTTGCTTTTTGTAATAAACTGTGTTCATTTCTATGGGGATAACATGTATATCCGTAGAGAAATTAAGGTTTTTATAAAAACGGTCCCAAATTTTGCCAAGTTCTTAATTCAAAATCTTAATAAAAAATAATGTTCATGTCAGAAAATATGACAAACAGCATTGTACATAATACCCTGTAATCAAAATTAAAATAATAATAGTTATTGTATGAAAAATGAACAGATTTACTAAATAATGATTCACTGCGCATGTGTGAATGCAGTCAAAATATAATATGCATAATGTGTTAGCTAAATGTATAGAGCAATTTTTGTGACAGTCTCAAAAACGTAGCTTGAAAATTCTGAAAATTATTATTGATAGAATAAGCCCAAAATCCATTGTTCCCAAAAGGAAGCAAAAAGAGGAGAGGTTGTATCCAAATATAGTACGCGCAATATTGTCTGTATGCTACATTGACACTAATCAATGGAATATGGAACCCTTTATCTCTTTGCTTCATTTTGGGAATAACGAATTTGAGCTTATTCTACCCACGACAATTTTCAGAATTTTCAAGCTATAGTTTGAGACTTTCACAAAAGTTGTTCTTTACATTAAGCTACACATTATGCAAATTATATTTTGATTGCGTTCACGCATGCGTAAAGAAACATTATTTAGTAAACCTGTTCATTTTTCATATTATTGTTATTATGATTATTATTATTTAATTTTGATTACAGGCTTTTATGAACAATGTTGTTTGTCATGTTTTCTGAAACATTTGAAACATCTGAACATTCTGAACATCCGAACATTTGAACATTCTGAAACATCTGAAACATTTCTGATTCATTGTCTTTTATTAAGAACTCTGCAAATTATTAGCAAAAAACTTGTCAAAATTTGGGATCGTTTTCATAAAAACCTTAATTTTTCTTCGAGTAAACATGCCATGTATGCTCATAAAAACGAACACAGTTTATTGTAATAAGCCACCTAATCATAATCTGCAGTTTGAAAGCTTTTGCTGCATTAGTTGACAGGGTTCAATTTGTTGACAGTCCCTTACGGGATTTCGGGAAAAAAATCTTCGCGAACTTTCAGAATAATTTCTCATGTATATTTCTAGATATTTAACAAAAGTCTAAAATCGCAAACATCAAGATTTTCTTTCGCTGGCACTTGTATGCACGCTGAAGTATTAATCAACGCGGAATCATCCAAGGATTGTTGCTAATGATTTTCGAAAACTTTTGTCGATAATTAGCCGAAATAGTAATTAAAAATCTATCTTATACACAGCGACGGGTATCAAAGTGTCTTTGAAAGTTTGCGGTTTCCTTATCTTCGAATCAATTGATTTTATTAGAGATTAATTTTATAGTAAATCAAAATAAGGCTTAAGTGCAGCTTTTTGCGGCTCAGTATTTTAAAACAAATCGGTAAGTGTGATCGCAGATCGCATGGAGGGTTTCATTTAATATTTCTTTCAAAACAACTTATCCTTTAATCAAGTTGTTAATTTATAATTATTAAATTCTTACATAGATGGTAGCACCAACAAATTTAATTTAAATATAATTATAAAAGGACGTTATTTATTTTAACAGAGCTGCCAACTTCTACGCCTATTTAAATCACGTGATTGGAACCAGAAAAAAGTTTCAGTAAAATCTATGCCAAATATATTCAATGTTATGTATTACACTCCATATTGTTAATTATCTACTAAAATTTCTGTTTCTGATATATTTATTCGTCTTTAAATAGGCGTAGTAGTTGGCAGCCATGTTTTAATCAAATTAAAATTATTTAAATCAAATCCAAAATTCCAAAATTTTGAAAATCCGAAAAAAAAAAAAAAATATAAATAAATAAACGACCAAACGCGAGTACTACTCGCTTTCAGACAGTTCCGTCAATAAACATCTGTATTATTAAGCACTTGGGGATGTGCGACTAGTATACGTACCATAGAAGTCTGCACGGGCCGAAATTTCCAGGCCCGGGCCCGGCCCTAAAGTAAAAATTTCGGCCCGTGCACGGCCCGGCCCGAACGAAAGAAATATTGGCCCGACCCGGCCCGGCCCGAAAGTTAAAATTTCGGCCCGAGCCCGGCCCGGCCCGAACGAAAAAAATAATGGCCCGACCCGACCCGGCCCGAAAGTTAAAATTTCGGCCCGACCTCGGCCCGGTCCGGAAAAAAGTTTAAAATTCGGCCCGAACCCAGCCCGGCTCGAGTGAATTTCTACAGAACATTGATCTTTAATCTTATGGAAGAGTTCTGACCAAAAAAAATTATTAGTCTTTTTTTTTTCCATGTTTATAATCTCCATTTATGCAGAAGTGCCGTAGGCTGCGATATTTATGCTTTTAAATGAATCTTTGTTTGTTGTATGTAAATGTTTCAGTTATCACTAGTATTATTAATCCATATTCCCTGTAATGCAGACAAAAAATCGAAAAAGCGGTAAATGGTAAAATTTCCAAAGACGAAATCGCTTTGGAACGAACAAAAAAAAAAAAAAAAAAAAAAAAAAAAAAAAATGCATTCCCTTCTTAACAGATGTAAATGTTTAATATATTTTTTTCTCCCGTATTGTTGTATTCATTTTGCATGGATGAACATTTTAAAAGAAACTTTCAGTTTTCAGTTAAAAAAAAAAAAAAAATTCCGTCATAATCTTTTTTTTTTTTTTTTTTGTGTGTGTGTGTGTGTGTTTAATTCTATTTTAAAACGTCTAGTAATCTACGATTCTTTAAAGGAATAAATTCTAATGTTTAGTTGTAGAATAATGACGGCTTAAAATTTATGCTTTTTTTGCAGAAATTTTTGGACAAAGCCAAATATTACTGATTTATAAAAAGTCGAGAAAAGGATTTTCATATAGGAACTGATTATTTTGGTCCATGAAAACTAGGAAGAATGGAATCAGTCTCGGCTTTGTACGGAAAAAAAAGTTAGCCCGAGCCCTGCCCGGCCCGGCCCGGCCCGGCTCGAAAGGATTAGTGACTGGGCCCGGCCCGAGTCTTCAGAAGTAAGGCCCGAGCCCGGCCCGGCCCGAATGCCATTATTGGAAATCGGCCCGTGCAGACCTCTAACGTACCATTTTAAAATTCTCAGAATCCTTCATTATTCCTTTCAGTTATTTTTATTGTAATGTTTATCTTATTTAATTGAAGCATTTTCGCGTTTCAGGTATACAGAAAATTTTCTGTTTTGCAAAATCGGTGCTTAAAGATTAAAAAATAAGCAAAATGCTCTCGTCGCGAGGAAGTTAACTGTATTATTAAAAGAAAATCGTTGCTGAAAGAATAATAATATTTTGTAAACAACTATACAATATAGGATTAGTTATAGCTGTATATACTAGAACAGTATAAATGGGTACACCATAAATGTTCAAAGATTTATGAAGCCTAAATAATATTAAATTTTGCTACTATGTATAACTCTTAGGCTTTTAATTAATTTTTAAAGACAAAAGAGTCGTAATGAGAGAAACCACTCAATGGAAACTTGTCGCGAACCCCTTAGTATTTATGAAGGGTTCGCATGCATAAGGAAGTAAAAAACAATTTGGAATTTTAAACCAGAAATTTCATAACGCAGCGGCCTCTATATCCAAAGTAAGGAACGTTTTGTATTAAATAAGGCAAATAATACTTTAAAAAATCCCGGTACTAAAATGGATAATTGTTTTTTAATTTCTTATGCGTTCGAGCCCTGATTTATATGATTAATTCTAATTAAATTAGTATGTTTGAAACGGTATAAAGTTTTTTCCTTTTGTACTGCTATTAGTTATTTCACTACACCAATATATTATTAAAAGTTATTATCTAGGTTTTAAAAGCCGATTGTATCCAGAGTACGCCACGCCCCATTATTATTTATGTTCAAACCTTCCCTGTCTTTAAGCGTTAATATCTCGGCTAATTACCGACGAATTTTTTTCAAAAATTATTATCAATAATGCTTTTGATACGATAGATACCTTAAACACTTTTGCTCAATGCCCACAAATTGGAATTTGTGCATAATAGAAAAATGTGCTTTTCGCAAAAATTATGCAACCTAGAGTAATATCTATAGTTTTTCTGCAAGGTTTAAAGAAACATGTATAACCTCTAGTTTTTTCATAATTTTAGCTTCAGTAGATTCGGAATTAGATGGGGGGGGGTGAACATATTTGTACACTATATTTTCGACGGTATCACTGAAAATATAATACCTAAAATGAAAAGAAATATACTTTTGAATTCAGCGTAACAAAAGCTTTCACAAGATATACACACGATACACAAAGAAAATATTTTTTCTTCAAGTAATTTTATTAGCCTTCTACCCCCCCCCCCCTCCTACATATATTTGTAAATGTTTAATAATCTGTAAATATGTGGGTCAATAGTCTTTACTACTTCCCCCAAAGCTTTCTGCGTTTCATAGTTTATGAGTAAAATGGCTGTGACAGACGGACAGACACCGGAGTGATTTTATACTGGTTCCGTTTTCATTTTATAAATACGAAATCTTACGAAAATATAAATAAAATTTAAAATTTCTAAAAATGAAAAAAATATGTTAAAAAAATTTGAAATGCTGAATCATTAATAAATCGCAGTAGTTTTTAAATCGGAAAGAAAATTGAATTCCAAAAAATATCATAAATGTCAGTGATAAAAAAAAATATAAATCCCTAAATTAGCAAAAAATACGAAATTTTCAATCAATTAAATTCATTTTAATATAAAAATTTCAACTTCCAGCCCCGGGCTTGAACTAAGAACTATCTGTTTACTAATGAGATGATGCTTTACCTCCAAAATATGATGTCAAAATAAAAAAGTTTGAAATTAAGGTTCTCTTTTAAAATTTAAATCGCAAAAACGAATGGATGATATTGAAAAAATCAATTTAATTAAAATAATAGACTTTTCCAAAATTTTCTGATTTGTCGTGTGATGCAGGTATTCAGCTGCAAGTACACAAAGTTTGAAGTCTCTTACTTATACATTTCTTGTGCATGGACGCTGTAACGGACAGACAGACAGAGGACAGAGAGGAATAAGATTTCGTCAGATGAAAGAAACCCTAAAAAGAACCATTGTAAGATCACTCGAGTGTCTGTCTGTCCTTTGGTCAGATCATCCAAATGTCCTTTCTGTCTGGCACAATGCGAAGTAAACTTTAGCAAGATCTTTGTTGTATGAAATCCTATTCGCGTGAGTAAAACTTGTGGCTGATTATTTTAAGGCCCCACAATAGTTACTGAAAAAGACCCGGATGATAATGAAAAGTCTATGGGAGCGTTCGTTTCAAATATCTCTCTCAAATTTTAATATTTTTACATGATTTTTTTTGCATAGGATAGCTGAAGACGATCTACAACCGGCCTAGTTTTTACTCTTTCGATTTTGCTTATATATTTTTTTACATTATGATAGTTTGAATTTCAGAACTGGTTTAAAGCCGGTTTTAAAATTTAAAGTATTTTTTTTTTTAAAAGAGAGAGCAAAATTGAAAAAGTAAAAATTAGGCCGGTTGTGGATCGTCCTCAGCTATCCTATGCAAAAAAATGTAAAAATATTAAAATTTGAGCGAGATATTTGAAAAGACTTCTTAATGTCTCCCTTGCTTTTCTATAAGCCGCATACATGCCACCTGGATGTTAAGTCGCTCCGCAACTAGGAAATCTTTTGTTCCAATGTGTCATAGGTTTTACGATACTCGTTATAACACTTAGCTCAGCGGTTCCCAATCTCTACTGGTATAAGAGCCACCTTTAAATTAAAAAAAAATCGCGGCTTAATTAATATGAGGTTTTATCTAATAATGTAAGATATCGCCTATCCTATCCTACGAAAGAGGTAACCCAGCAAACACAGATTTGTCAGAAAAGTCACCATCGATGTCAAATTTATCATATCAAGTTCATCAATTTTCATGCAACATTGCAACATGTTTATAATGACAGAATTTTATGATAATTTTCAAAGATTTTACGCTATCCGTTATAACACCTAGTTCAGCGGTTCTCAACTTTTATTGGTAGAGTAAGTAAAATTAAGTAAATTTTTTTTGCGACCCATCTAATATGAGATTTTATCTTTTATCTAATAATAAGATACCGCTATCCTATCGTCCGAAAGAGGCAAAATTTCGTACGAAGGTTGCACTATCGACAAAAAACATAAATTTACAATCTCAATCTGTGTTCGTGGAATAATAATAAAAACAACACACAAACTACAAATATTATTCAAAATATGCTTAATTCCAGGAACTGTAGATAACTACAATCACAACTATAATGCCTACATTCACAATTTTCTTGATTAAAAATACCAGTTCTAGGCATTAGTTTTAGATCTTTAAAAACAGAAGATAATTTTATATATCATAAAATACACATCACAATAAAAATGTAGTAAACAAAAAAGTTATACATTATGAAAGACATCATAAAGTTAAAGCTAATAACGTTTTCATTCCTTCTAGAACGTCTTCAGTCAGCGTAAATGAAAGTCATTTCCTCATGAGCTTTTATTTCATTTTAGAACTGTGTAAATCCCTAAATTTTCCCTGTTTTCTCATATTTTCCCCCTCCTTTTTCGCCAAGCATCTTTAACCATCCTGTTCGGTATTTTATGATATATAAAATTATCTTCTGTTTTTTAAAGATCTAAAACTAATGCCTAGAATTGGTATTTTTAATAAAGGAAATTATGCTTAATTATTTTTAAAATATAACTTTATAATCAGTGAGATTTCTAGTACTGGTGTTTACCGATGAGGTCATGCATATCAGGGTCAAAACTTTTCAATTTTAACCTTAAGTCACTTTTCAACGCAATTTGTTTCGCTACTTGTTTTTCAAAGACAGAAAAGTAGAATAAGTATGTTCACAAAAGTATGAAATGGCGAATCCCACCAAGGAATTCAAAGCTGATTTAGATGTTTCTGGATATTCCGAATAAATATTCATCTAGAAGGAAAATAACGATTTTTCTCTTGAAGAATTGAAGAACTGTTGAAAGCGTGATATTTTTAAATAGATGAAATAAAAGACATAGTTTTGTGACAAACCTCGTTTGTTCCACGACCCACCAAAACATCCGCTGCGACCCACCCGTAATGAAAGCGACCCATATGTTTGGAATCGCTGACCTAGCTTATACTATTGAAATTGTAAATGCTTAAAATGAAGTAACCTGTGTTCGGTTAACAACGTTTTGACATGAAAACACGATGTAACTTGTGATTAAAGTGAATAAACTGAAAAAAAGTTATGTGATACATTTCAAACGAAATATTATTTAAAAATCTTAATTATGAGTTAAACAGCTTCTTTCGTATATTAAAATTAGCATAAATAAGCTGTTAAAAGAGTTAAAATAAAGAAACTTAAAAAAAAAAGACTTTTTTTTTTTAATGAAATTCAGAATTAATTTATATTCAACACATTTAATGAATCTCTTAAAATGAAGATAAGAGAAAAACATTCGAATAAAAAACTGCGTTTCAAAGATTCTTATGTTGTTTGTTGGTTTTAAAGTTCAAAAGTATAGAACATAACTTTTATTAACTAAGGAAGGCAGTGGAATGGAAATAAACAAATTGAAAAAATAGAATGATCTGAAAAATTTTAAATAAAGCAAGATAATTTTTTTTTACAAATAAAACATTTTTCATTTGTATATAAATTTTTGAAAATATAAATTATAAACAGTGTAGAGAGTTTGGATTAAATTTCTGAAGTATTTTAAATAAAATTACTTTTCTAATAAGACAGAAAAAAATATTTACAACTATAAAACATATCTAAAAAAGTCAACCGAACGTAAAATAAAATACAAATGTTTCGAAACATACTTATCTATTAGAGCAAAACAAATGTTTAACATATGTTATTTTTATTGAAGAGTAAATAAAAATGTAAACTAAATTATCCCTTAAAGTAAGATTTTAATTAATGTATTTTTTTTTTTTTTACAACGTTACAATGTAAGAAAAATAGATAACTTCTTTCCTGGCATCAATAAATAACTTCTTTTAATTTATCACTCATAAAAAACGTAATTGAGGTCACCAAAGATTTTTTTTTCACTGGCTTGCAGCCAATTCGGCATTCTTGAATTTTGGTTGCCTTAGATATTTATCAGAGAGGAACATAGATTCATTTGTAGCTAAGGAATTTTCTAGGTTAAAAACTTTTTGCAAGAAGGAACTTTTCTGTTTTTACGTTAAAGGTTATAAATTAAGTAACTAGAAATAGTGTCTACCCCCAAAACTAAAATATAGTTTATGATCTGTAAGTTTATGAGAAAAACAAAAATATATAATGCCTTGGATGAAATTTACAGAGAAGATTTCAAAATAATATCCAGTCGTTTATAAATATGGAATGAAGAGGGAGTGCAATTACAACATTTTTCTGCAATGCTGTCATAAGAATGAAATTTTCTTTTCTATATATCCTAACTTTTATTTTAATTTTTAATGTACAGTCGACTCTCGTTAATTCGAACTCGTCGGGACCACTGAAATGAAAACATGTTTAATATGGTACTATTACAAAGGAATTAATGTTATAGTGTTTTTTAAATTTATTTCGTCTGTTATCATTAGAATATGACTTAATATTAAATTAGAATATATAAATACATATACTAATTAAAAGATTAGATACAAGCACAATGGAAGAAAAATTTAAAGCATCACTGATGGAGAGACGCAGCACTAAGAAAGTGGATATCAAATCCATTGGATTATATGTATACTTGTTCGGAACAATTTTAACAAAAAACAAAGAAAGAAAGTTCTTTAAATGATCTGAAATCCGTGAGAAAGAAGCGAAAATGAAAAATCGAAATTCTTGTTAGTTCGAATTAAACGAAGTCAAGAGAAAATGAGTTCGAATTAATGAAAATTTTTAACGTTATTTTGTCATTGAAAATTTCGGGACTTCATGCTTAGTTCGAATTAAGCGAAGATTCGAATTATCCGATTTCGAATTAACGAGAGTCGACTGTATATATTATATTTTAATAGCTATCCTAAGTTAATAATACTAAGATTTATATAATAATAATGGTACTACTTGGTTATCCCTTCGACCAGTTTCGCCAAATTATACAAATTGCCAAACTAATAGCCAAATTTTACTTATTGACATAATTTTTATTTTAAATAACATAAAAATGAATAAATTAGTAAAACATTAATAGAAATACAATTAAATAGAAAAAATAAAAATCACTTGATAAATTTTTAAATACGTGTATCGTATTTAATGTCATTAAATGAAACATTCACAACCATCCATTATTGGCATTTAATCTTATAGCTTAGCGATAGAGTTTTGGTCGACGGGATAATCAAGTAGTACCATTATAATATATCCACAAGGTGTTCCCAAACGAGTGAAACGCACTTTATTTTTTATTCTTTACCTGTTAAAAATACACAAACAATATAAATTGCAGAAGTCTTCAGAATAAGATAGTAATAAAGAATATGTTGTTGAAATTCTAATGCGATTAATTTTCGAAATATTAAAAATTTCATACGGTTTTTGGATCTCAAAATTTATATTTATTTTTTATTCCCAAGCTCCGACAAGTAATAGAATAAAAGCAAAATACAATGTTTTACGATCAAAACTTAACAAGCTGGAATATTAGGGAACAGGCCTACTTTCTGCTGTAGTTTTTATGGGAAGTTTTATTTGGTGATAAAAGTTTCGATGTGGTTGTTGTGATCGCCAGCATTTTCAGTTGCTTTTTTATTTTTTGAATGGTACTGATGGATAAGTAAAATTTTTGAATTTTTTTTCTTGTAATTAAATTTTTTAATAATTTGTTTTAAATCATATTTTTTTTTTGCTTTTTTAAAACAATATTTATCTCCAGACAGATATATTTTTTGTGTCATCTTATATGTTTTAAGATATATATAAAATTATCATTTATAATAAAATGTTATATTTTAATTTTAGGTGTGTAATGAATATATGAAATATGAATCATGTAAAATAAAAATATATATATATTTAAATATACAGTATTTTTATTATAAGTGCATATCTGTACATAATTACATATATAATATACATATATATATATATAAGTTCATAATTTAAACATATATGTTTCTAAATATTTAAAAAACATGTTTTTCAACCATTTTGAAAAATTATTTAAGATGCTAAAATAACCTATTGTTGCCATTTTGGATTCCTCCGCCAGTCGCTTCTTCCGGAATCGGATACGGAACTTTTTCCTAACATTAAAAAGTTTAAGAAATTTCAAAAGTTTCCGGCATTAAAAAAATTATTTGTTTTTAGTGTTGGAAAATTTCCAAATTTCATAAAATTCAAAGCATAATAATTCGACGAATTTTTGTTAAAAAAAGAACAAAATTTTTTACTGTTGTATTTGTCATATAAAGGGGGGAAAATTCTAAACACTGCTTATACACAGAGACTAATACAAATTAAAAAAAATGTGATAAAAAAATACTGTCAAATTGAGTTCAGAACTTTCTAAAAAATATATATCCATTGAAAACCGGAAATCGAAATTCTTTTTGTATCTGACGATACGTGTCCTAGGCTCAATTTGACACTATCTGGACATTTTGCAGTTTTTCTCCTTTACACAGTCTGTCCATTAAATAATGAGGCTCATTCTATAAAATTAATTTATTTGAAGGTAATTTTACAAACACTTATTAGTTTTTCTAAATAGCTTCCTTCTGTACTAATATATCTTTTTGAACAACTGTGCCACCCTTGTGAATATCATGATTGCCTAAAAGTCTTAAAAAGGAATGCTGTTTATAGCATCGTTACGTTTTTTTTACATGTTCTCCAAATAGCGAAAATAACTACCTTTTTAAGTTGAATTTTAATCGACGGAATTGAAAAAGATCAGGCGATGACGGATAGCGGCTGTATGGTGGTTCGAGAATTGTTGCGACGTTGTTTTTTGTCAGGAACTGAGTCAATTTGAAGAATCAACTTTAATTTTCTGCTTTGGAAGCTCTCCCATGACAATTTGATGCACAATCGATTTTTTATGTCCCAACGCCACCACAATCACTCGGACACTCAGCTGAGGATCAGAGACCAAATACACTTGCATTTTAGCCACATTGTCTGAAAATCCAGAATTTGATGAACGTCCAGCACGTTACTTGACATCGATGTTTCCTGTTTGAACATTTTGTAGCATCTGAACATTTGAGATTTGGACATAGAACGTTTCCCGTAGTCTTCTTGTTGCCAATTTGTTTAGTTTCTCACAATATTTTATGGCGTATCGCTGCTCGACAGTTTGCATCATTCTGAAAACCTAACGTCTCGCTCAAACATGTGTTTGTTTTATATGCGATCCTTGCGCTGAAAAAGCTAAAAGCCTATTGATCTTTGTTAGAACTATAGTTTACAGACCCTACCACAATTATCCCCTGCAACCGCCGTCCATTCGGTCTTTTTCTTGACGTGAAAAATTGAGTCTCATTACTTAAACAGAACATGCAATATATATGATGAAGTTATTTTCTTGAAATAATCCTAAAAAAACACTTTCATGATTTTATATATTAGTAAGTTTTGTACAGTTAACTTGTTTTTGTTTATTTGTTGAAATTGCGAATGAGGTCGCATGGATCCAATCTTAGGCAATCAGGGAATAAAAGAAAACTTTCTGTCATTTATCACACTTTAAGAGAAAGAGAGATAATTTTTGGCATCCTGCCAAATGTTGTTCGTTGTGGGTACTGAGTTACCATGGAAGCTAGTGTAGACCCCTCTCTTATTTCATATTTTCTTAGTTCTTGTGTAAAGCTGTGTGTAAATTTTTCAACCTAAATTCCCTTCAGGGTCAGCCTTTTTTAAATATTACTCATTTAAGCAATACTTTCATATTAGTGCTGCGAGGGTTAAATCAGTTTTGATATATTTACCAAAAGAGTCTAATCAGAATTTAATATTGGTCACATTACGAGCCAACATTGTTCCGACATTGCACTCATTTGAAACATATAATAACTTTATATTTGAAACATCCAAATAAATATTATTACTTGTTAAATTTTGGTGTTACGAAGGAAATGTTTGCAATAAAATACAGCAATTGCGGCTTTTCCTTTCATTATATTGGAAGTATTTGCACAGGAAAATGTCGGTGTTCAGTCATCTTAACTTTTGAAATATTTGTAATGGAACAGCAAAAATCTTTTTGTCAATGTTGAAATATTTTTGGCGAAATATGAACATCTCAATGTTATCGCCTATACAAACGATGTTCAACCGATATTTTCTTATAAACTGGGAATTCTTGGCAAGTAAACTTCGTATAATAAATTTTTATAGTTTTAGAAATCTTTTAAAAAAAATAACAGACTTTTTTTTTACCATAAGATAGTTCTATACAACAATTTTTAAGACAAATAAAATCAACGTTGTGCAAATCAATATATATATATATATATTTTTACCAATAAATAAATCTATAACAACATGCGAAGAAAAATTTTGTTTACAAATTCTATTTTGCTTTTTCTTCAAGTATTCTTTAACATTCTCTGCATCATTACATTTTCCCAAAAGTTTTGATTATTTTTTTCGTCTAAGAAAATAGGAAAGATAAAACAGATGGAAAGTGTAATTTTCCCTATAATAATGCTGACGCATCTTTAAATCTTACTCAATGCTCCTGATGTTCAGTCTGCAGTTCAAACTGATCAGCAAAATATTTCTTTTCCCGTTGGAACAGGTGTGCCAGAAAGCAAAATCATTAAAAAGAAATAGAAGGCAATTTGACAGACTCGGCATGTGACCGAAGTTTCTGCAACTAAGGCAATATTTTATGTTATCGATACATCTATTCAGTTATTTATTCTGTATCTTTTTCCAGCAAGCGGATATTTCGACCCAAAGAACAAAAATATGTCATTAAAGCTGATCCTGTATTTTCTTTTATAGGAAGGTACGAATATAATTGTAGATATATAACTAAGCGAATAACTAAATGAACGATAAATATGTATGCATGTTTAATATTTTTATGTTTGTTGGGTACAATTTCTATTAGTAAGAATAATTTTACTTGGTTTTATTTTTCGCGTGTAAATTAAAAATAAAACTTTGATATTGAAATAATTTGTTATGCAATGAATATTTGTTTGTACTGATGAAGCCTTACGAGTAGCTTGGAAAAACGTTTATTTTTTCTATTTTTATGTGTTTTTTAGTGTTTTAATTTTTTGTATATAAATTTCATTTATTTTTTAAATTGTATTCAAGTCTGTCTTGATTTATTTTATTTAATCTTTTAAAAGATAAAGTTAATTTTACATTTCATTTTTGAATGAGAAAATGGCATAATTATTAAATAAAAAATAATAATGTATGTAATTATCCAATAATCGTAATTGCAAATCACACAATTTTAAACATTTCATTCATCAAAAATTTAGCCTTTATTTTCGTAGTTTGAAGAATGAAAAAGAAGATAACCTTACTGACATACGAAAAATACCCCATTTTTAGGAATTAAATATGCATCTTTTATATTTTGTATTTATTTTATTTTTTTTTCTTTTATTGCCCATAGAAAAGTTGTAGATGCTGATTATTTAACAAATTTCTTATTATCATCATTATTTACTTTTAAATTTTAGTGGCTGTGGCTACAATTGTTGCTTAAACATTTTTTAATTTTAAATTTTAATGAAAATGGCATTAAAAACATCTGATAATTATTCTTTATTTTTTCTCCCATTTAAAAAAATATTTTTTTAGCAGGAAGTTATTTTGTTTTTATTTAACAATACTTTTTTTGATGTCGACAGACAATATTTTGCTTTCTAAATTAAAAAGAATTATGTAGTTTAAATATGAGTATGTAATATGATAAATAAGTTTTTATTTCTTCAACTATGTAATTAATCGGTATATTGTTCACATCATCTGTTGAAATAAAAGAAAATTTGAAATTTCAATTTCAATTTAAAAATAATGTAAAAAAACTGATTATTTTTTTTCTACCAAAACATAGTAATTTAGTTGTCATCATTATTACAGAATCGTCATTAAAAATACAAAAGTAAATATATAAATTAGCAAATAAATTCAGAAACGGCATTAACAAACATCTGATAACACTGATGAACAAGGTTTCTGTTTCTAACTAAGTATGTGGCGACTTTTATATTTTAGGTGGTGCTGTGAAATAATATGCCATTAAAAAGTTTCCATCACCCACAGATTTTTAAAAAATTCAAAATCCTGAAAATCTCAATTTTGTAGTATTTATTCAACACATACACCTTATGAAATTTATCATTTGGTATTTTAGTAATGACAAACTTTTAAATAAACATTTATAAAGCTTAAAATTAATATTTAAAACACTGAAAGTATGCATTGTTTATAAAGTTCCAGAAAAATATAGATTTTTTTATAAAAAGAAATGATATTAATAAGAAATTTCATACTTTATGTAGCTGTAAATGTCTTATCTGTGGGTGCTCTCTTATAGCTCATTGTTCCGAGTTATATTGTCAAATTAAAGGAGACATTAAGCCACTTATATCATTACAATAGCGTAAATCATCTTTTCTTTTAAAAAATGTTGACTATTTCTTATATCAATCTCGATAAATAGATATCTTTGTATAGTTTTTTAGGAGATTCCAACCTTGCAATCTTGATCAAGTAATTCTGAGTTTTTCTTTGATAAATTTAAGTCTCTCACAAAATCGTTTAATTCTTTTTGAGTTATTAGGTGTGGTTCTTCATTTATGCCAGGGGATTAGTTCATATCAGATGTCGAGGAAGTTTCAGTTTCACCGATTTCCATTTCTACTGCTGCATCATCATATGTGAAATTCTCTGGAGGTTTCGGTATTTTTAAATCATCATTATGTAATGCTGGTCACATTGCTGAATCTAAGTTCGTGTACTTAATTTTATGTTTACTTCTTGCAAAGAATCCTTTAATTTTTGTAATACATTAGTAGCAGTCAGTTATTTGATCCTTCGGCACGTTTCACATCATGGGTATAGGACATACACTTATATGGACATACACTTTTTTGTACCTTTCATCTACGTCCGGAGGTTTGTAGAACGTTGTGTATAACAAGAACGAGGTGCTTATTTCTTATCTCGTTCAACTACTTTATATCCAAAGTACATATGATAAGCGCATCGATGCTTTTTCAAAGTTAGCTCCCCGCACACACAGCAAAAAGAATCGGGTTCATTAACGCATCCTCTAGACATGTTTTACATATTGTAGAGGAAGATATGATAATTATAATCAAAATTCAATTAAAAAGTCTTATAGAACAAAGAAGTAGTAGTATATTCGCCCCGAAAGATAAGTTTCCACTGTCAGGGATTTGCGTTAAAGTCAAATACTGTGGGGGTGGCTAGAGCTGTCTGTTCAAGGTCGCTAACATAAAATTTATTAGGGGGACATCTGTTTCTACTCTCTTGCTGTATCTTCTATCGTTGTAATAAGAAAAAGGAATGTTTGTGTGAATCAAATACATGAAAGAGAATAATATAATATAATTATAATGCCTATACGATGCCTACATACTCCAAAACGTATAAATGAAATTTCTCAAAAATGGAGGGTGATAGAAAATTTTTACAAACATATTCTTTTTCAGCAGCTTGAAATCTATAAGAAACACCCAACGTATATAGAGAAATCGAAAATTCGTTAAAATTTGTTTATCAGTGTAATCATGCAATATCTTCGGGTATATGACATCCTTGGATTCAGGCCGATAACTGATATTAATTTGATCATTCAACATTACATGTTTTTGGATCAGTGACTGTGAAATGCAAACGAACCGGCTGATTTTAACATAAAATATTCAACCAAAGAAATACAGATTCTCTTAAATAATTTATTGCTTCGATTTCTTTCATTCAGTTCGTTTGTAATAAATTGCTAACTAATATGATAGGCGAAAAATCACATGCTTCGAAAAAAGTGAAGCAAAGTATAAAATATTTCGTATGAAGTCCGATAACGTATTCGTTTTTTATCTTCATAATTTCTTCGGGATAAAAATTTTTCATCTTATAGACGTTATAATTTATTTCGATGCTACGATATAAATCGCATATTATTTTCTTTAAGACATTATTCTAAATAGGTAATGTTTATAAATCATTTGAATAAAGAAAAATTTAAAAATAATCAAAATATTCAGAAATAATCTTAATGAAAAATAGCTTTGAATAATCAATATATTCAAAAGTTGACTCTCTTTCTCGATCAATCTTATAAAAATACGCCTTGAATGATGATACCTTCCTTTTTTTTTACGGATAGATACATATTTATTTAAAGTTATTTATATTTTGCCATTAATCTTTGCTTTTTAAAAATCGTTTTCTGATTAAAATATGATTCCGTGCTCTTTAATAAAGTATATACATTGTAGTCTTATAGATATTTATAACATAAAAAATACTATCTTATTAAAATATATCAAAAGATTTAACAACCTGTTTAAAAAAAATATTGCTTGAAATTTTTAGGATCATACACATAAATATAAACAATTCGTTTGAAAGGAAACGAAGATCTCAATTAATTTGTTGAGCGGAGGTTCCATTTCTTTGGGCTGAAATTCATTGATTTTATTTTTATTTTCGCATGCAAAAGAAAGCGATATCACATTTGCACTTTTTTACATAAAATTTTTTGAAATTTCTGTTGTACATTTAAAATTTTGTGTGTAAAAAATAGATCCCTTAAAGGACATGCTGCGCCAAACGATTTAATGGACGTTATGTTTTGACACAAGCAAGAAAGCTTTTGGTTACTATCTTATGCAGTTTAATGAAAATAATTGGGGTCCCATTGCTTTTTTATTAGTCAAGCTTTCAAAAATTCCTCAGAAATGATTCATATATGACATAGAATTCTTAACAGTGTACACAGTAGTAAAGAATTTTCAATACCTGTTTGGAGGAAGAAAATCTATATATAAACCAAAGGACTCTCATATAAGCCTTCAGATAAGTGTAGACCATGTGATTGGCGACAACTGTATTACATTTTTCAGTGTAGGACAGATACACATCACATAAGTGGCGTGAACAACACATTTGCTGCTGCACTATCGCGAATTCAAGTGAATAAAATTTTCAGGTTCTTTATTTTATTATTTTTTATGTTTTCCATTTTTAGACTTTTCAGAGTTGGAAAAATCCCAACAAAAGGATATAGATCTAAGCAACGTGAAAAGTGGCAACAAATTCCCTCTCGTGTTGAAAATCATGCCGTATACAATGTCTGCCCCATAACTGATTTATGATGCATTAATAGTTTCTCTGGGGCCATTTGTATTAGGGAATTTTCGACGGACTGTATACCAGTACAGTTAAACCCCGATTATCCGAAAATAGGCTTAACCGAAAGACCTTAAAACTCCTTAAAGTCTTTTTTAAACTTGAAAAATATATCTGGCAACACTATTTTTACCGACGTCAAACGACACCTTTCAACATGTTTTGATTTATGGTTACTATTTTATTTGTAACTTTTTAGATCAAAACTATTTCGAATCAGTTTGAATACAATGCTTTGAATTTGTTGCTTTGAATAGGATGCCAACACATTTTTATTACAACGATATTCTAAATTACGATCACAGCTTTTCCCAAGCAAGTTTTCACCATAATCCTCCCGGTTATTCAAAAACTCCTATGGAATTCCAGTTATCCAAAAATTCTTATGGAACCCTGGTTAACCGAAAATGCTTCGGTATACCATGCTTTTCGAATAACCGGGGTTTTACTGTACTTTCATAATTTAGGTCATCCGGTTGCCGCAGCATTCGTAAATCTCATTGTATTACGATATGCATATGAATTGTCCAATGTACAAGAAAATGTTAAAGAATGGGTGAAATGAGTGTTCCACAAACTCTCCCAGTGAGTTTCCACTTGCTTCGATTAAATACAGGAATTACCACTCCCTCTTCAACTATAAAGCTTCACTTTTACTGGATTGATCGTTGAGGCCGTTTTTATTTTAACCGTTCACAACACGGTTTTTTCTATTTTTATGAAAAATATTATTTAAAATCTATATATCGGTCTAATAGTGGGAATAATAATAATAATAATAATAATAGTAATAATAATAATAAATTAATTACAGGTTTCAGCTAAAATTTGATATCTTATGGTGCGTACGTTTATCAGGGGCGTGCCGAAAGCTTTTTTAGTGGGAACAGGGGGGTGTGGACTGAATTTTGCCGATTGCAAGATCGCGTCTTTAGCAATTCGAAGAATAAAACTGGCTTTTTTTCAGGGAGGGGGGAGAGAAGGGCTACACAGGAGCTTTTTCAAAAGATAATTTTTCATATGGATGATCTGTTTGAATATGACTATGCAGGCCTCTATAGAAATGCAAAAATAGCTACATATTGTACAAAGAATCCGTTTTTTTTCTGAAGGTCGATTTTTTCATTCGGATGAAATTTTCTTATGAGGCGGTATAAATTTATTTTTTTTTCTGTGAAATGTGTGCGTACACGATCACAGAGTTGCATAAAAATTTCACTGAAATATCTGCCATCATGCGACAAAAATAAACTTTTGCAAACTGCTCTTCATCTTTTAAATGTAGCAACCTCAAATAACAAGCGCCAAATCCAGAGCCAAAAGGTCACCAAAACCTAAGAATCAGTCCATAGCAAAAGGGAGCAATTAAAGATACTACATGGGAAAACTTAAAATAGAGATTGCAACAACCCTCCACCCCCTTCCTTTTCTCGAAAGTCTCGAATTCTCAGAAACGCGACTATCTCTCACTATCTACTACCTCCGCTCCATGACAACCCCTCCCATCCACACAGAATCATATACAATCTTCCGTGAGAAGTTCTTTCTTTTCCTCTTTAAGGGTGTATTCCAATCCAAACTTCTTATTTTCAGATTTATTTTTCAATTGATTTTTCCTTCAAATGCACCAAACTTTCAAAATTTCTCCTTTAGAAACTACACAAGGCGCCGTGATGTTCGATTGTTTGGTAAATGTAGAAAATATTGCAAAAAATGCTGTTAAACTTGCCAATTTGAGCAGAAATTTCCGAGCCTGAAAATCTGGAAACGAAAAAATGATTGAATTGAGAAAGCAATTGTTTACAAATCAAATTCTAATGGATTGAGCGTAAAATGAAATCACACGGTACCTTTTACGTCTCTTCAAAAATCATCTCAGCGAGTTTCATGTTTCTACTTTTAAAAATGAGTCTAAAAATGTATCGAGAAATTTCGAGCTGTTGAAAGTGGAAAATCATTTTTTCGAATCCAGCCTTAAAGACGGTCAACAGAGAATTGAAATGATGAGGGGACTTTTTGCAGAATGTGTTCTTAACTTTCCGACTATTCTAAATTTTACCAACTCTTCCAAATAAGTGTGTGCACTCTTAAAACGAAAGAGTTGATTTGGCTTCTCAAGAAAGAGCTGTAATCTTTTCGATCATAAACGAGTTGTTTTTCAAACGATTGAATCTTTTTGATTTAATTTGGTTATTTAAATAGCTCGACTTGATTTAAATTGCCTAAAAACAACTCGTTCACTCGAGTTATTTGAACTCTTTTCGAGAAGCTGCCTATTAAAACGTGAGATGAGTGGATTTCGGCTCAACTTGAGTTATTTTGTGGCTGACTTTTGTGTGTGTGTGTGTGTGTGGGGGGGGTTTGTTACCCCCCTGCTAGGCACGCACCTGACCTTTATGTGCGTGATTAAAGTTTTTAAATATTGTATTGCTATATTTTGAATTAAATGAGCTTAAATTAATTTTATCTGCTGAACATCCGGCATCATTTTTTATATTAATATTTTAAACTATCCAGTAAAAATAATGCAAGTAAATGTTGCCTTTAAAGCTTGACCGATTTTTATTTTGTTTCCGAAGAACAAATTATAATTTTTTGTCAAATGCAGCTTTCTGAAATACACAAAATGAATGTTATCCCCTTTTATGGACTGTTCTTGATCAGGCATAAAGATAATGCTTGGCAAATTCATGGTACATAATGAGAATTATAGTGTTCTTAGGTATGATAGACGTGATACACGATGCAGTGAAGAGTTAAGCACATGCGCATATTTTGCATCTGTTCAGATCACAGTTAAGACCTCTGTCCCTACCCGCAAAAACGTCCACGGGCTAATGCTATTCCTATGGAGTGGCATTTTCCTAATAACTCTTTCGCATTTTGATATTTTTTTTTTATTTTTTATTTTTATTTTTATTTTTTTTTGCATTGGATAGCCGAAGTTCCTTTCAAGATCGCTCCTTGATTACTTTTTACTTACCCATCATACGTAGTATAGGGTAAGTCTTGCAATCGTTTTGAAAATCGAAAATTTTTTTTTGGCGGATTTACACGTTTTAGATAGTGGAGATTCCGAAAAACATATTTTTAGAAAAAAAATTTTGCCGTCCGTCTGTCTGTCTGTCTGTCTGTCTGTCTGTCTGTCTGTCTGTAAACGCTCTATCTCCCGAACAAATTGAGATAGAGACTTGAAATTTTGTATGTAGTTAGTATGTAAGAATGGGACGAACCCTATTTAATATCAGCAACCTCGATTATCCGGAACTATTTTTTTCGGACTCTCGAAAAATTCGTTCTGATGAAAGGTATATAAAAATTTTCGAATTTTTTTGTTCTAAGGAATGGATGTAGAAGGCAATAAAATAACACACATTTTGCATATAGAACGAAGTCGGTCGGATTATTAGTTGCCGAGATATTTGTAATCTTGTTTTCCACATTCTTCGATTTTTCATGACCCTGTATTTCATTCAAATTTCAATTCAGAGGTATATTCTGATTGGAAATGAGACGCTTAATCCGACGCATTTAATTGTTAGTTAATAGAATTCTTATTTTTGGAGTTATAAGGATGTTTCTTTTACGCAGTTCGGTACTTCTTGAGTAGTTTGGCGTTTTATATAATTTGTTGAAATTGGTACATCAGCAGTTCTTTAATAAAGCATTACTATGTATATTAACAATATTTAAATTTTGTTTATGAATTGCAATGCATTGTATAAATAGTTTCCCATGTTTTATTTTCATATACATATCCATGATGGGTAAGTATTACGGTGGCCCCCAACGACTAGTTCAATTTTTGTAGCAGCTATTTTTTTTAAAAGTTAATTTCTCTTTGTGAAAGTGAAGGTAATCTTATAAAAAATATCTGCTACCAAAATCGAAAAATCAACCAAGGAGCGATCTTGAGAGGGTCCTTGGCTATCCAATGCAAAAAAAAAAAAAAAAAAAAAAAAAAAAAAAAAAAATTATTTAAAAATATCAAAATGCGAAAGAGTTATTAGAAAAATGCTTCCCCATTGAAATAGCACTAGCTCGCGAGAATCTTCGCGGGGAGGGATAGGGGCTATAGCAGTGACGTTCACTGGAATACCTTAGATAAGTTTTGTGATCTGAACAGGCATTCAATTCCGGTAGGGTACCACTTCAAAAACGGCGAACTAAAATATCTTATGTATCCAGTGCAAACCGAGTATAATAGCTAACATATGCGATGTGCATCGGGCATGGATAGAAAAACGTATCCAACTAGATTACCATCTATGTATTGCGGATGGAAAGTAACTGAAAACATGTTCGGTGAATGGTAATATTGTGGAGTGGCAGAGTAATATCATTGCATCAAACTTACATTATTTAACTTGCAAATAGCTGTGTTGTAATGATAATACACAGAGAAAAAAATAGTTCTGGCATCTAGAATCTAAATTGTGGTTCTAGAAAAAATAGTTCTATGTCATCCTTATAAATTTTAACTCCCTTTGCTAGAGAGTTCTAGAGTCTCCTTTTAGAATTCCAGAGCGTTTATCTATATTCTCGTTATCAAACTTATTTAAAAATTTCTGCAAATAGATGCGAATACAAGACATTTGATTTAGATACTCTAATTCTACTTTTAGAAACCATTTCCGAAATCAAGCGATAACTTCTTGACACTGAATTGATTCAATATCGTTTCATCGCTTAGAAAACAAGAGATTAGAAATGCTAGGTCATTTCATCTATTCAGCTTACTCGTTTAACCTATTCACATAGTTCGGTCATCTGTTGTTCTAGTTTATGTATTCAGAAAGTGACTAACTATTCATTCTAGGTGAAGGCGGTATAAATTTTTTTCTCAGTGTACTCTTTAATCTATAGGATTAAGCGATGTTTAAATATCTTAGTATCATTTGATTAAATTAGAGAAAATTATCCCTTTGATGATCATACATTGATGTATATGTTTGTGTTTATGCCTTCTGCTATGTGTTTGTGTTTATGTCATAGAATTCAAAAAAATATTTCACAGTCATGTGAACACTATTAAATTCTACAGTCAATTGATGGTCAAAAGAGAGATAAATTACGGATATGCAACAGTTTTCTATAAAAACGGTCGTATGTCTGGACAACTTGCTGGAAATTTTTAGCAGCGTACCCTACAATCATTAACCCTGTTGAATATGCGACGGAGATCACCAGAGCTCAGCTCTAACAATTCTTTGATTTTATTAGATATTTAAAAATGGTCAGAGTTTACCGGACATCATTAATATTGCATTCCAGAGCCTAGAGACAAACAACGCTTTTGTAAAATCGAAGCCTAAATTATTTTTCTTTGCGTTTATTCCTACCAGATTGCATACATATACGATATAGCATATCGTGTATGAAAGAGCACAGTTCTATCTAGTACTTGAAAGTATACAGTCAACAGCGGCGAGAAACGTCAGAATCAGAATTAATTGCAAGCATATCAACTGTTTTTATTCGTGGCCGTGTTATGTTTTCTTATAGCTTTTTGTACTTGTTTGCAAAATATTCGTCCTGATCAAATTTTTAGCTGCATGCAGTGCTTAATTTTCGCCAAAGCTGGTAGGAATGTAATTCCCATAATTTTTTATTTTTAATGAATATTTATATATTAGTCGCAATTCAACGGCAGTCGTTTATAAATATTGCTCCCCAAAGGCCACCGGAACAGCACTGTGTGTTGTGTTTTACAAGTTCATGCAAATAAATATTTGATGACTAGGATTTTTTGAAAAATCATTACTCCTGACATTTACTCAGTCCAAAATTATTATATTTTTTTCTTCTAAAGACAAAATTGCTTAAAATTTTGATAATAATGTATAAAGTATAAAGATGAGAGTAGAGGGAGGGGCAGGATGCTGGATGCCAAACATTAGAGCTTTTTTCCCCCAGATATTAAGCCCCGGTCATTAACAAGTCTGAATAAGTAAATATTTTTCATTTTTATCGTCTCTTCTAATACAATAATGATGTTTTTCGCTTAATCTTCTTTTAAATACTAGTATTAAAAGAAAAAAAAACTTTTACTTTAGTATCATAATTGCAAATATATTTTAATTATATCATCCCCTAAATTGGAATATAAGAGTCATTTACGATAAAATAGAATTAATAATTTTTAACTTTGATGCACTTTTTTGTTGCTAACACATCTACTGTTTGCGAAAATGTATTCCCATGTAACAACTTATTTTTCTTAAAAAGGCAAAGAGTCTTTCAAAATCGATTATTTCTTGCTGTAAAAAGTCATCCTGAAAAAATGAATTCCTCAAGAGAATGCACGCTTTCATCTTAATAGGTTATTAATTTTTAAGTTAGATGCTCATATTAAATGAAAAGTTTCCGCTTCTTTTTCAAAAGAGCAGTTTTATTGAATAATTAGTGTTATCGTTAATTTTTAAGAGAATTAGAAGCCGAGTTTATCTATTTTAAAGTAAGCTGGAACAGAACATAGCAATTATATTGCCTCGTAACTTTTAAGGAAATATTTAGCTGCTTGGAAAATAGCTTAGAAAGCCTTTAGATTAAGCTTTTGTTGATTTAGCATATGTATTATGCATTAGATAATTAGTTTATGACGTAAACATTTTAATTAAATTATTCCACATTTGAGATGAATATAATCCAAAATACATTGCAAAAATTAAAATAGTTTAAAAAAAACTGCAATGAATATTTTTAGGTAGAACAATTTGTTAATTCCACGAAATAAAAACTTATTGCAACGTAATTTAACAAAAATTTTCGAAAATGAATTCGATATAATTATTAATTATCATCATTATCATTAGCATCATCCGTCTTCAATTCCACTGTTAGATGTCAAGTGGAGTCGATGCGGTGCTTAAGGTTTATCGACATGGATCGTGGTACCACCTGGAAACTCATAACGAAATTGAAAATTGACACAACTTTAACACTTTCGCTGCCGCTTACGTGAAGATGTGATGATAGTTAATGCCGCACTAGAAGTTGGTTTTTCCAGAAGCCGGTATACTTTTTATGACAAAGAATCAGTGAAAGATTTTCTCGCGCTAGCGCGTGACTGGCTATTGGACATCACCTCACATCACGCGCCAGCGCGTGAATGGCCCCTTAACGTTGGCGCCATATCACGCGCTGGTGTGATTGGCAGCGAATGTGTTAAAATTTAGAGACAGCAAAACGGCTCAGAAACAACTAAGAATTTTGATAATTTTCCCGTTGATTTCTTATCTATCTAGTGTTTTAGTCATCCAATTAACACTGTCCACTTTTCTGATTTCGTCATTTCATCTTATTTGAGGATGTATTCTTGTCGTTTTACATCTTTGGGATTCCACTATAGGGTGTTTGTGCTCCATCTATTGTCCTTTCTTCTTGTAATGTGCTCATCCTATTTTCATTTTAGCTGTTTCATTGTTTTAATCATGTCAAAGGAAGCTACTACTGCTTTACAATATGAACTGTTACGCTCGCTGAATTGCAGGAAGTCCTCCCCTTTTTAATGCTAGATGTTTTATTCTGCACATTTTAATATTTTATATAATGATGTAACGACGGACGAGGACAAATAATTTATGGACCTAAAGACATGTTTCAATATGCCCTTCCGATTGTTACTTATTTTTTTCTATTATTTCATTATCGGGTGGTTACCTGGTGACAATAAAAGGCAGTGCATATTTAAATTTATTTTGCATTAAATAAGGTAAATAATACTTTTAAAAAATCTGCTACTAAAATAATTATATATGTATATTAAGTTTCTTATGTGTACGAACCTTGATTTATGTGATTAATTGTAATTACATTAGTCTGTTTGCAACAATATAATGTTTGTTGCTTTTATAATGCTACTAGGTATTGCATTATAGAAATATATTATTAAAAGTTGTTATCTAGGATTCAAAAGCCAATATTATACAGAGTACGCCGCCTCCATCATTATTTATGTCATCTGTCATTACCGTCCCTGTCTTTAAAGGTTATTATCTCGGCTAATTATTATCGATGAATTTTTTCAAAAATCTTTATCAACAATATTCTTATACTTCTGCTATGATTAGTACTTCCTTTACATCTTTATTCAATGCCCACAAATTAAAATTTGTACACTGTTAAACATTTGACCAATTTGCTACAGCGTCACTCCACCGCTTTTATAGAATATCTCTTTTATGACCAATCAGAAATCTCCATAACACTGTAACGTAACCGTTTTCTATAAAAGCGGTGGAGTGACGCTGCAGCAAATGGGTCAAATTTTTAATAGTGTATGTAACAGAAAAATGTACTTTTCTCAAAAATTATCTGACCTAGAGTAATCGCTATAATTTTTATGTAAGGTTTAAAATAGTATCTATAACCTCTAATTTTTTCATAATTTTTTTTCAGTGTATTCGGAATTAGATTGGGAGGGGGAGAGGGGTATATTTTCGCACTATATTTTCAACGATATCTCTGTAAATATAATACCTAAAATAAAAAAAAATATTTTTCTGAGTTCAGCGAAACTAAAGCTTTCATAAGATACCCCCACACGATACACAACGAAAAGATTTTTTTCTTCAAGTAATTTAATTAGTCCCTTGCCCCTTCTTAAATATACACTGCTCAAAACAATTAAAGGATATTGCAGTTTTAGGTGGATTTTGTATCTGGGAAACTTTTTAGCTGATTGATACATGGTCGACAGACATAGTAGGTTATATGAGAATAAATTACACATGTTTGGCAGAAAAAAATGCATTTTATTGCGCATTTGTGTACAAAAGGAAAAAAAAACACAATTTGTGCATATGAGAAAAAAAGAATAAGAAAAGGTGTTTTCTTCAAAGAAAATCATTTTCAGTAGGGGGTATGGTTTCCACGGGCGGCCAGCAACGTTGAACACCTTTGAGGCATGGACTCAATGAGGCTATTAATGACGATTTGGGGTATTCTGCCCCACTCTTCCAGAAGAGCTCTTTCCAGTTCTTGGAGAGTTTGTGGGGGTTGTTGGCGGCCAGAAACTCGTCTTCCTAGAGCGTCCCAAACGTGCTCGATTGGATTCATGTCTGGAGAACACGCTGGCCATTCCATTCGAACGATTCCTTCCTCGAAAAGGAAATCCTCCACCAGGTTTGCGCGATGTGGCCTGCAGTTATCGTCCATTAAAATGAAGTTATCTCCGATTGCTGCAGCTTAAGGGACTGCAATAGGTCTGAGGATCTCATCCCTATATCGGCGACCAGTCAGAGCTCCATCTCGAATGATGTAGAGGTCAGTGCGCCCGTCAATGGAGATGCCACCATACACCAACACTCGTCCACCGCCAAATCTGGCACTTTCGTGCACAAACGCAGGATTATTCCTACTGCCACGGTCCCTCCAGATGAAAATACGCCTATTATCCGGATGCACAGAAAAACGGGACTCGTCAGAAAACAGAATATTGCTCCATTCACTTCTTCTCCAATTGACATGCTCGGTTGCCCACTCCCTGCGGTCGCGACGATGCCTTGATGTTAATCTAACACATACCATCGGTCGGCGAGCATACAGACCTACAGCATGGAGCCGGTTTCGGACAGTCTGAGTTGAAATCGTGGTGCCTGTAGCCGAGCGAAGGTGTTGTTGGAGAAGAGTGGCGTTCATGTTTCGGTGTCTCCGAGCTGTTAACGTTAAATACCGATCTTCATTGGGCGTTGTTGCCCGTCTACGAGCTTACCCTGGTCTTCGGCCTGCACACCCACTCTCCAAAAAACGGTTCCAGATCCTGGAAATGACACTTTGTGACACTCCAATGGCTTGCGCTACTTCGGCTTGAGTTTGGCCCCCTTCTAACCTACCAACAATTCTCCAAGCTTCTGAATCTGTCAAATGACTTCGCTGAGACATCGTACTCATAGAAACAAAGCAATCACTGAATGCCGATCATCCTTGTCTTCATTCTCTTTTATCCAGTTGAAAGTCAAATTTCATTCGCTGTCGCTGAAGCGACGTTTTTGACGTCGAACTCAAAATATACATACTCCACAGTTTGAAAACCAGAAAAATTTGCATTTGTGATTCTCTTCTTCTATTTTCGGCACAAAAAAATTTCGTTTATATCTTTATTTTATATAAAACTTCAAATATCCTTTAATTGTTTTGAGCAGTGTATTTGTAAATGTTTAATAAACTGGAAATCTTTATTAATTCTTATTATCTTTATTACTCTTAGTGCATCTATGAACATTATCCTAACAAAAAATGGATGATGAACCACAGCGATTATTCTATCCAGTCTGGTCATAACAATTTAAAACTTATGTAAAGAACTTTACTTGTCACTAAAAATGAATCCCATGATTTAATAACTTTCTCTCAGCTTTTTAAAAACTTTTAAATAATCCTTTCACGCTTGCTGTGATTGTAGAAATGTTTACATAACTGAAAGCCGTAATTAATTTTAAAGCTATGCTGGAGAATAGAGAAAAATAAGTCAGGGAAAATTTATGCTTTATGAAAATAATAGTAATTATTGCCTCTCTATGAACTCCGCTTCGCCAAGTAAAATATTATTTAGTCGCGTGTGTTTATTAAATGAAATTGAATGTAGCGTGGATGAAAAATCTGTAGCAGGAGAAAGAAATTCAGCATGCATTCTAAGTTAAAAATAAATTTATGAATAAGATTTTACTTATATTACAAACTGCAAACATCTGCCTTTTTAAAATATATACAGATTTTATTTTTTATGCGTGGTATATTTCTAGTCAGTGATTGGAAATAGAAACGGGTGGCTAAAACAAAAGATACACTACAAGTTTTATTATTCTCTTAATGTATTTATGCAACTCATTTAAATTAAAGCCTTTAAGTACCCACAATATTTATATAAAAAATATTATAGCACAGCACCCGGGTTACAAAAAGAAACAAATATACAGTTATTTAAGATTATTTTAACATGATCATTAGGACAGACCAGGGTATGCTAGTTGGTAAATTGGTTTTAAGACAATCTTTTGCATAGAATGAGAGAACTGCGTTTCCCTGCTAGGACGCTCAGACACATTATCTTTCTTTGGGTCACGGACACATATATGAACGTCGAGGTTCAAGTAGATTTGTAGTGGCCTGGGAATTGTTCTAAATTATGTGAAAATTATTACTACATTAGTGCCACCATACTGTCTTTTCTTACGATTTTCTAAAAAAATATGGTCTTTGTAATATGAAAAAGGCACATTAACCCTCTTGCGGCACATTCCGATGTTTCCACGCGCATAGCAAATGTAGCATAATTTGCGCATATTCCGAGATTTCCAGGGGGATGCATTTTCCGTCTAATTACACCCCCCCCAGATTATTCCCACCAACTATTTTTTATTGTAAACAATAGAATATTTTATCAGGGCATCTTCCTAATTCTATTAGACAAAAATTTCTGTTTTGAAGAACCGGTGAAAAAGTATAAAAATCCTGTAAAAAACGTTCCTCGCGAAGAGGTTAAAAGCGTAATTTTTTACCTATTTGGATTAAAAAGAATTACACAGTCAGAGGGTTAACAGAAAATAAATGATCTCTTGGTAAATTTTATGAGAAAAATTTGGAGATCTTTTTCGTTGTGAATGATTGGAATTTTTCGGATTCATTTATAGTTCTTACAAACTACGCACAAAACATTACAGTAGAAACTGACTAACAAAGAACACTCTAAGAGGTAAAGCGTTGTGTTTCTCCATTCAAATATGAGAGGATGCATTTATCGCAATTCCGAATTTCAGGAAAGAAATTTTGTTCTAAACGGCTACCGTAAAGTACCGAAAGTAAGCCCCCTCAAAATATAAGCTTTTCTCTCATATATTTCGCAGGTTGTATAAATTCTGTGAAATTTATAAATTCCAAATGTATTCCCTTCTCCTAATTTTAGCTATCGATTTCACAAATGTTCCAATTATAGGCATCCCTTAAAATTATTAAAATTTTCTGTATGCTAACAGTGGGCTTACTTTTGGTACTTACCAAAATTTCTGTGGATGATTGTATTAAACGCATAAATAATTCGAAAGCTAATAAATTTAACTTTTTCAAAAAATGTATAACCGACTCAAAAAAAAAAAAAAAAAAAAAAAGCGCTAAAAAGAATTAAATAATTCTATAAAATTCTCTAATGACAAATCGTTATCCAATAACCACACATTGACTATCATGTACCGGTATAAAACGGTTAAATTTAATATATAGAATTTAATATCCACCAAACATAGGTTTTCCAGAGAATATTTTTTACAAGAGATTAATTTACATATTTTTGATTTAATTTTTGAATATATACATATAAAAAGTAAGGAATTACTTTTTGAAGTTGGTGCCAAACAATCATAATCGATAATGATTTCCCCATTTTATTCATGGTACTAGACATAATACATCCACAATTCTTACTATACTTAAGATAGTTTGGCACCAACTTCAAAAAGTAATTCCTTACTTTTTATATGTATATATTCAAAAATTAAATCAAAAATATGTAAATTAATCTCTTGTAAAAAATATTCTCTGGAAAACCTATGTTTGGTGGATATTAAATTCTATATATTAAATTTAACCGTTTTATACCGGTACATGATAGTCAATGTGTGGTTATTGGATAACGATTTGTCATTAGAGAATTTTATAGAATTATTTAATTCTTTTTAGCCCTTTTTTTTGGAGTCGGTTATACATTTTTTTGAAAAAGTTAAATTTATTTCCTACTTTTTAGTTATTTATACCGTAATACATAATTATGTGTACTGACATATGATGGCTCTTTGCAACGCATTACTAATGAACGCACTTTGCTGAGTTCTGATGTATTCGCTTTACTTGTCGCTGTTTGATTGTCAACTTTTCAAAAGACACTTACAATATCGGTTAGTATCATTGTGAATCTTTAGGTTTTCTGGATGTGGTAACTTCTTCAGATCTGGCACGACGAAAAGCTACCGCATTCATGAAATCTTAAAGTCAACATATAATCGCACGGACATCGGAAGTGGTTATCGAAAGGTGACAATGCCTCAAGTAAAGTGTCCTTACACATAAGCGCTTCCATATATGAGTAAACAGCAAAATGACTCCATGTATCAATGAATAGTAAAATGCTTTTCTAGTGTAGTCAAAAGTACTCCCCCTTCAGTCAAAAAAAGCAAAAAGAAAGATTTTAACAAAAATCGCTCTATGATTCAATAGATAAACAACAACAATCTAATTCCTATAAATGCAGTAAAGGCATCGGAAATGATTCGACGAGGAATCCGAAAATCATAACCTGTACTTGGCTGCATCTATAAGAGAGTGACAGCATTCGATGCCCAAATACTTTTTTCACGGACGCTTTTGTCCCAACTAAAAATTTGAAACTCACTCCACCGCTTTTATGGAAAACGATTATTTCAGCCTATCATGGAGCATTCTCATGGACCAAAAGACAAATATTTTATAAAAGCGGGGGAGTGACGATGCAGCAAAAGTTAAATTTTTAACAATGTATCGCAATGCTAGGCATTTCCTATTATAAAATTTGATGATGATTTCCTGGTAGAATTCGATTGTACGCCGAATGATCCTTTATTTCTACACATACATAAATACATAATCCATATTATTTTACAAATTCGTGGACATACAAGGACAAGATAGCACAAGGAAATATTACGACACAAGAAAAGTACAACCAGGAACTACACATAAAGAGTGTGTGCAACGGAGCCAGTGGGATTCGAGCCCACAATCTCCTACGCTCTCAAGAGATTAGCAGCGTGGTGTCTGAACCACTCGGCCACAAGGACCCCCTTGATGACTCATTTTTGTTCAGAATCTTTTCAATCAATCGTATACTGTGCTACATGTGTCGTCATATTCACATCGAGGAATCCTACATGAACAAAATCTGAAATCATTCTGGTGTCTAATCCGGTAACCAAATCTGAATCTAAAGATAATTTTGCTACACATATCTATGCACTTTATTCTGCATTGATATGTAGAGATAATTTTTTCCTCCGGACCAAAATATATACTAAATCATTTTCATCTTTTCAACAACTTAAAAATGTCGATTGGTATCGTTGTCTATTTCCACTTTAGTGGATGCGAGAACTTGTCCATTTAAGCTTTAACATTTCGGAAATTTATCGCATCCAGCAAACTTTAAGGCCACACACTAGGCACAGAAAAAGACCCGGATGATAATGTGAAGTCTATGGGGGCGTTCTTTTCAAATATCTCGCTCAAATTTTAAAATTTTTACGTGATTTTTTTTTTTTTTTTTTTTTTTTTTTTTTTTTTTTTTTTTTTTTTTTTTTTGCATAGGATAGCTGAGGATATTCCACAACCGACCTAGTTTTTACTTTTTCAATTTTGGTTTCAGATTTTTTTAAAAAAAATATTTTAAATTTCAAAACCGGTTTAAACGGTTCTGAAATTGAAACTATCATTATATAAAACATACATAAGCAAAATCGAAAAAGTAAAAGATAGGCCGGTTGTACATCATCCTCGGCTATCCTATGCAAAAAAAATCATGTAAATATATTAAAATTTGAGCGAGATATTTGAAAAGAATGCTCCCGTAGTCTTTACACTAACATCCGGGTCTTTTTCTGAGACTAGTGTAGTGCCTTAAGGTCCACATTGAAATCTACAGACTTCGTAAATGGGCATTGAAAAGCTGACAATCCATCAGTACACGTTAAAATTATTGTGAAAAATTACCTTTGTTTTTAAAGATTATCTATTTTTTGACTAATGAGAGCGATCTAAAAACGTCTATGGAGTGTTTTCATTGGTCAGAAAATAGATAGTCTTTAAAAACAGAGGTAATTTTTCAAGATATTTTAAACAGGGTACACTGTTAAAAATTTGACCCTTTTGCTGCACCGTCCCTCCACCGCTAATATAGAAAACGATTACTTCAGCCTATTATGGAGCATTCTCATGGATCAAAAGTGAGATATTCTATAAAAGCGGGGTAGTGACGATGCAGCAAAAGGGTCAGATTTTTTACAGTTTAAAGTACGCGTACTCAATCAGAGCGCGTCAAGCAGCTTCTATGATTCAATGCATAGCAAAGTAATTCTAAATGTTCGTATGTATTAAAATACCCTTTTCAGTCATAAAAACTAAAAAGGAAGATATTATCAAAATCACACCATGATTCAACATGCGTCTATATGAAAGTAGCAACATTTGAAGTTAAGAATGTTCTTTTATAAACGCGGTTTTCCAAAGTACAGAAAATTTAAGAATTTTTATTCCAGAACTTGGCGGTAGTCGCCTGAACGAGTTTGTTTTATGGGTGAAAGAAGTTAACTAGCTTAACTTTAATGGTAAGCTTATCAAAAATTTTCGTCATTTATATTTGTCCAAATGTAAATCTAGCACATAGTAATTTACTTTAATCACTTTGTGAATCCGGCATAACAAGCACCCTGATACACAGACACTCTTGCTTTAAGGCTCTTTAGAGATGAATTTTCAGCTTTTCGATATCGAATTCTCATGTCTGGATCGATGTGGATCTTTCACTTTGGTGGATACGAGAATTGTTCCAGCTAAGATTTCGTACTTTGAAAAAAAAAAAAAAAAAAAAAAAAAAAAAAAAAAAAAAAAAACTAGCATCTCTGCAACAGTGGTTAGGATCCAGAAGGATTATTCGCTGTTAAGCAAAACAAGATTGACCAATCATAAGCCTTCATTTTTGAGAACTTTTCATTGTTCGAAGGAGAGAGTCTGGAATACATGGAGTGAAAATCTGCTATCGACACTGTAAAAAATTTGACCCTTTTGCTGCATCGTTACTCCATCGCTTTTATAGAATTTCTTTGTTTTGACCAATGAGAATGCTCCATAATAGAGCGAAGTAATCGTTTTCTATAAAAGCGATGGAGTGACGATGCAGCAAAAGGGTTCAATTTTTTTTTACAATGCAAGCAGTGCTAAAAATTTGTATCCTTTAAATGTGCAACGATGTTACTGAATTCCAAAGTGTCGATCACAGCAACATCAGCGGCATTTTCGTGATACATTATCTAGACTAGCAATAGTTCTTGCATTTTTAGAAAATGTCCTGCAAATGTCGCTTCTATCTTTAAATTTCATTAGCATTGTTGCACATTTAAAGAATAGAACATTTTAGCGCTTTTTAAAGTGTTACAGAGGGCGTGTTCAGCACAACTTACCGGTTACTTACCGACCACTTACCGATTGTAGACAAGTACGAAATGAAAATCAAAGCGAAGTTTGACGTCAGCTACAATTCAACAGAATAGTTTTAATTGATGCCACAATTTGCTTTCGTACTGCCCTACGATCGGTCGGTAACATTAGTTACTTTTGTAAGTTGCTCTGAACGCGCCCTGAGATAGCCGATTTCCACACTATATCCCCTAGATGCTATATTTCCGGTTTCTTGCATAAGCGAATTTGTCCGGAATCCAGGTAGAATTTGCGCTGTTAGCGAAACCAGATTAACGAATCAGAAACCTAAATTTTAGCAAATTTTTCAATGTTTTAAATAAACTTTCTTGTTAATAAATCGCGTTTCGCAAACAGCGCAAAATTTATGTGAATCCTGGCCCTCGTCCAGTTAGGATTTTGCACTTTGAACACTGTTAAAAATTTGAAACTTTTACTTTATCGTCTATCCATCGCTTTTATAGAAAATGATTACTTCATTGTATTATGGTGAATTCTCATTGGTCAAAATAGAGATATTCCATAAAAGCGGTGGGGTGACGATGCAGCAAAAACTTCAAACTTTTAACAGTGAAAAGATCGTGTGTCTATGTAAGTGTAACATAAAATCATGCAAAAGGAACACTTCTAATTGGTCGATTGCTTCAAAATGAATTTGAAATTTAAAGTTTTTATTTTTAAAAAAGTTCTAATTATCAGATTTTTATGAAATTCGAATGGGACCACATGGGCCTCATACGCTTTCAAACAAAAAAAGAATTTTCAAAATCGGTTCATATTTGCAAAAGTTATGCGTGAACAACAAATACATACAGGTCGAAATCATAACCTCCTCTTTGAAGTCAGTTAAAAATCAAGTTAAAAATTAAAAAATAATAATACTTAAAGTTACATTTTCCCCACTAGGTGGCAACACCACCACTACCAAACAAAAGCAGTGATTACAAAGTAAGCAATTAAAATAACCTCAAATACTCAATTTGTTAAAAACAGAAGACCTATTTTAATTAAAAAAGACAAGCTTCTTTTCCAAAGAGCGTACATAGAAGATGGCAGTCCTAGTTGGATCGCGTGGCGTTGAAGTGTACTTTATAATCTACTAGCGTACTTCGAAAATAACAACCTGTTGGTGTTAATGTATCAGGATTTTCTAAAATCATCTATAAGTGCATAGCGAAAATTCTCAGCCTGAGTGCATTAGAAACTGACCTCTATATTTATACTTTCATTAGTTTCTGAGATAAATGCGGAAAAAAGTTTGATGCCACATCTGGTGCATACATAAAAAAAATAGTTTATTCGCAATATGAATAAAAATTAACGAGTATTCTACATAATATGACTTTAATGAGAAAGACAATATAAATGACTAAAGACCGGGGAGCAGCAGTACAGACAATCATCTCATCGTTTTCACGGATGAAAATCTATGATTAGTTAAATTTTGATTCGCATGTTAAAACGGAATCTGTCTGCCAAGTCACATCTTGGAGGAAAACACCTGAAAACCATATTTTAGCGGTTGGCTCGTAGGTTTACTATTTTGCTTTACTGCTCCCAAAATTATGAAAACATGAAGGATTGGGAGCAGAAAAACATAATGATAAACTTACGAGTCAACCGCTGAAATCGAGTTCTTAGGTATTTGTCACCAAGATATGACTTGGCCTCGACTGTATTTTAATATGCGAATGGAGATTTAACAGAAATCTGATATGATCTTCATCCGTGAACTCGATGAGGTGATTGTCTGTGCTGCCGCCTCCCTGTCAACTACTGTGCCTATCGAGAAATGTTTGAGTATAACGTGGAGTAGATGAGTCGATTCAATCCAACATAGTAGCACCTACGAGAGTTTTTAGAGTCATTTCAGTTGAATTAAATTTTGTTGTCCATTCAACGATGCAGATTTTAATAAATGCACTTACTATATCAAGCATCTACCCTTTTAAGTATAGTACAATAATGCAAGTACCGATGGTCATAATAAAGCATATTTTCGATGCATCGGATGTTATGTCACAAGTTCCTTAACATTTTCCTCGAAAAAGATGTCGTGTAGATGTATGTTTTTTTTTTTTTTTTTTTTTTTTGGGGGGGGGGGGGGAGGAGTATTTTTAAGTACCTGCTTTAGAAGTTCTCGTATAAGGCATTTTGCATTCTTTCATACTTTATGTTTTCTTGATAGAGCATTTTGTAAAAGACGATCATTTTCAGTACAGAGCTAGCTATGTTCTAACTCAAAAATGCAATTAAAATATATATATATATATTTCTACTATATTTTTACCAGCATTAAATTATTAAAACATCATTATTAGTATTGCATTTATTTTATACAACTATACAATCAATTTTACAAAAATCAAAAACGCAGGCAAAATAAAGGCCAGCAAGATGGACAGGCTCCTATAAATATAAATACGTTTTATGTAAGAGCAACTTATGATTTTCAGCTTGAGAAAATATAATTTCATCTAAATATACATTAAAGAATAAAATACATACTGAATATGCTCACAGACAAAGTGCTTTTAATAAAAACAAATTTCTATCTGAATAAAATAATTTAGGTAGTTTAGGAAAAGCAACCTGTCCAAAATCCATGTCAGCTTCATATTAGTAAAACTAGAAGATAACCCGTCAAAATGACGTGTTTGCATTTTTAAAGGATGATAAAAAATTACAACAACTGTGGTCAATCATAGCCCCTTTAGGCTGAAACAACTTTGATAAATACAGCGATTAAACTTGGAAAGGGAAATATCTAACAAAAAAAAAAAAAAAAAAAAAAAAAAGAAAGAAAATTTCAACAGAAATCTGCATTTAAAACTATAGCAAAACTATCTGGTAGATGGAGGTGGGGATTATAATGAAATTTAAAACGCATCCGCGGTTTGCTTAAATAAAAAGTTTTAATTAAATAGTGTTTTTGAAATCGTGAAAAGATTTCAAAGCGAAGTAAAATGTAGTGACGTCATTTACAGCTCCCACTGTAAATCTGACCATTGAGAACGCTGCATTACGACTATGGAACGGTTTCATTGGTCAGAAAATAGATTACCTTTAAAATCGGAGGTAACTTTTCACAATGTTTTTTATAGATTTGAAATTCTCAAGAGTCATTCACGGCTGTAAAGGAAAAAAAATTAAAGCAACTCGAATATTAAAAATTTAACAATATTGCATTTAAAACGCACCTTCGCTTTCCTTTAATAAAAAGTTTTAATTAAATATACACTGTAAAAAATTTGACTCATGTGCTACAACGTCACTCCACCGCTTTTATAGAAAACGGTTACTTTACTGTGCTATGGAGCATTCTCATTGGTCATAAAAGAGATATTCTATAAAAGCTGTGGAGAGCCGCTGCAGCAAATGGGTCAAATTTTTAACAGTGTACTTTTTGAAATCGTGGAAAGATTTCAAAGCGAAGTAAAATGTAGTGACGTCATTTACAGCTCCCACTGTAAATCTGACCAATGAGAACGCTCCATTACGACTATGAAACGTTTTCATTGGTGAATGAGTTTTTTTTTTCTCGTGGATAGGTTGACCCCGGAATTGTTATACACGGAGGGGTTTTATATACATAATTGTAAAATATGACTAAGTTCAAAGGTATCTACATTAAAATGGGTGCTTTGGGGGAAATTTTCTGAAGCTATTTTATTGTTCCGAATGAAACAGCAATCTTTTACGATTTCAGATCTACTTTAATTGCATTCCTACGATTACTAGAACAGGAGTTATGGCTATAGATTAATAAACATGAAGAATGAGTCAAATACCAGAAGTGGGCGTAGAAAGGCCAGGAGAAATATAAACAATATTTGGATGGCTTATTTTACTTCGCTTTTCACATAAAAACACTATTAAATCCTAACTGCCAGTTGCCCCATCAGTGGCCGAGAGGTTCTGACCTCTCAATTGGTAGACAGCAGGTACTAGGTTCGAACCCAATCGCGGCCGTCGGCCTAACCGTTCGGAGTTTTTGTGGTTTTCTTTAAACCTTGCGTAAACATGGATTAGGTTCCCTTAGAAAGACTCCAACGAAGGGCACTCCTCCCCCTGGGCCTATATCCCTCGAGTAGATTATCGACCGACACAAAATAAACCAAACTAAACCTAATCGACAGTTCTGGTAATTTTATTGATTAGAAACAATAGTGGGGTAAAAAATCTTTAAATGCGATTTTAAGAAAATAATTTTTTTCGCTTTGTGCTTGTTATATAAATTCTATTATATAAATTATTTCAAATATATGTCGATGAAATTTTCTTAGGCTGTTTTCCACATTACTTACTATGTTCTGAACTAGAATCTAAGTTCTATTTGATACTGTAACTATTTTATGGATTCTCGAATATCAAAAAAGGAAGTTTTTCTGAAAAAAAATCTGTATATTTTCTGTTGACGTATTTTGAAATACTTCAGTTAATTTTGAAGACATTATAAAACTCCTAGTTCAGGGCACTGGTAAGCTTTATAATAGCATGTCGTACAAAGAAAACCGAAATATATTTAGTTAAATCGCATGTATGTTGTCTGTCATAAGAATAAGATTTTGCTAAAAATATAGCAAAAACCCCAGTTTAAAAAAAAGTTATGAAGATTTTTCCTTGATTTTATGCATTTTTCAATAGTTCTGTATTACAAATGAACTAAAATTATGTGTGTATTTATTAAATATTATACAGTTAAAAAAAAGCGCTTCGAACGTAAGCATACAGGGCATACGACAAGGATAAAAAATCACATAGGAACATAGGGCCGCAAACCTCTTATTGAGTCACAAATACAGAGTGTTTCATTCGAACTACACCAGGTTTGAAAGTAATAATTTCGGAGAAATTAAAAATATTGTAATGAAAATGCAACAATATGTACCTTATTTTGTGTGAAATGTGATAACGTTACGAAAAGATCTGGAAAAACATATTGCTCAAGCAATCGATGATACCGTATAAATTGATCATTACAGTCCTTAATGTGAGGTGCCAAATGCATATTGCTGGCGCGCATAATGCACACTTCTACCACTTTTGTTTGGTGTTATCACATTTCAAACAAAGGTGAGAATGTCCGTTAAATGTTTTATTAAAATATACTTCTGTTTTCTGAAACTTATTATCGTCAACCCAAATTGAGTTAGAATGAAACACCCTGTATTTGTGACACAATAAGTGGTTTGCGGCCCTATTTTCCTATGTGATTTTTTATCCTTGTCGTATGCCTGATTTGTCATATCAGTTTGTCCACATAATTTTGAATCACCCTGTATATCTTACAAAATACGTATACCTTAATAAGTTTGTTATCTTAATGTTCTTACGCATACTTCTTTTGTTCTTATCTTAATGTACTCTTTAAGTTTTAAAAACAGCATTTCGTTTCCGTTCAGGAAATAATAACATTCTGATATACGAAAAAAAATTGAAATTGAAATTGTACTATTATACAACATCTTGAAACATGGAAAAATATTACGCATCTACTTTTTTTTCCGAAATTCAAGTTACCAGAAATAGCAAAATATGTGAAATTTGTGATGTTATTAGTTTTAATGTGTTAAACAACAATCAACATAAATTTAGCTAAAATAATAATATTATCTCAAAAACATTTTTCTTGCATTTTCCGTATGTTTTTATTTTTATTATCACTTTATAGATAATGAATAAAGAGATATTTAATGAATAATCCTTTTTTCATTCGATCTTTTCTACTTTCAAAAACGTTTCGTAATTTAAAAAGTAAGGCACTCATACTGCTAAAAAAATAACTTTAAGCTATGAAGAAAACTAATTTCAAGTCATTTTAGCAACAAACTATTTTTAATGATGCATAAAGCTTGCTGTAAAAAAAAAGGAAATCACTTTAAACCAAACTAAAATGACACTGCCCATTTCATTTGTAGAACGTACATCAGCTATATTTTTCGCTAAACTAACAAGCTATAAAGTTTAAAAATTGAATTAAACTTAAACGTAAAGAGCTTTTCTTGTCGTTAGAAATGAATCACGTCATTTAATTTGTTTCTGTTAGCTCTTTTTAAAAACTTTTAATGCTCCCTTTTACGTTTGCTGTGACTGTAGAAATGTTTACATAATTGAAAACAGTAATTAATTTTAAAGCTGTTCTAAAGAATGGAGGACAATTAAGTTGGAGAAAATTAACGCTTTATAAAAAGGGTAGTAATTATTGCCTTTCTGAGGAACTGCGGGAATGGGGAAGAATCTTTTTTACTCCTTTGGTAGTAAATAAAAGATTATTTAGCGGTGGGCGGTTGTTTATTATAGTTGAAATCGAGCATATATCGGTTGAAAAGATGTATGAACTATATTTTCTTGAGCCATTTTTATTTCTCGCGTGTTTTTCATAAATCCTATTTTTGATATATTTTTATGAAATATGAAAAAAATGTCGGGTAATTTTTAGTTTATGTAAAGAATATAACATGATAAAAAATAAAGAAAATAAGTTGAAACTGGTGTAAATTAATATGAAGAGATAAAAATTTCTCAAACACATAAAAAATTTAAATTCGCCAGGTTTTTCAAAAGAACTGGATCTTTCTTCGTCAGGCGCAAAGAAGACGTGCGTCTACCATGAAAGCAGCGGCACGATTGAAATGAAAAGGCGGGAAAAGGGAGCAAGATGAAGCAACAGACAATTGGAAAGCAGAAAGCAACGGCCAATCATGGAATAGTATAATTAAAAAGGACAACGGAGACAATAAAGAAGGGGAGGGATGAAGCAAAATGATAAAAAAGAAAAAATAATAACAGATTGCAATGAAATTAAAGTACACACATAGGCCTAGAGAATTTAAGCTTTTTATGGTGAGTTTAAGAAGTTTTTATCCCTTCATATGATGAAAAATGATATTGTAGTCTCACTGCATATCTAGCTTCTTTTTTATTTAAAATTTATTTAAAAGTCACGCTTAGTTTTGGAATTAGCATTCAAATTATAAATATATTTATGCATATTTAAATTCTGAATAAATAATGTACAACAATATGTGAGTTTTAGTTTTAATATTCGAAAAGAAAGAGATAATATTGTAACCTATAAGTGTTTTAGCAGAAATTGATTTCTAGAAGTTTCTTCTAGAAATCAAATCTAGAAGATCTTCGCGAATGTTGAGACTATCTTCTCGTTCATAAATGGGATTTAGGTTTTAAGATTTTGTTTTAATGGAAAAATTAATTGAAACGTAAAAATCTATTCATTAAGCATTAACAAATATATGCTGCAAATAAATACATTTAAGTGATTATAAAAATATTGAACAGAATTTAGTTGATAGTTGATGGCTTAAAAAAATTCATTGATATAAGATTGTAAAAATGGATCTTTTTATCGCAAACAGTGCGATGTCAATGCTATAAATTCTACCCGAAAATATAAACATCGTCGTTTTAATTTAAACTTGTGAAAATAATTTAAATCTCTTACAAAAACAAAGCTTCAAACATTTCAGAAAAAAAAAAACAACAACATATATTTTATTCCATAAAATTCTACTACTCCTTTTATCATTGTTTGTGATCGCATGCACGAAAATAAAACTGTTACCATGGAGTCACTACGAGAGTATAGACACCAAAGTAATTACAAAATATTAACCGAATTCGCGACATTCTCCCACATTGAATTTTAGACAGATAAACTCAACAATGAGTTTCAATAAAATATAAAATAAAATAAAATATGAATAATACTTACATTACAGTGAAAACATACAATTTTTACAATATTACATTTTCTCAAAACAGGTAAATAAACATTTTCTTCTGCAAAATTCAAATAAAATCAAACATATTATTACAAATTCAAATTAACACTATGAAATATACTAAAAAATAAGAGTAAAGTATTTTGTTGAAAGAGTATTTAGAGTCAATAGCGTCCTGGAACAGCCACTATTCTGCCACGTCTCGTTTTTAATACTGGATCATTAGAAAGTTCTTTTGGAATCTCTTAATTGTACAGTTTTTGCACAGGTCTCAAAAGTTTTCAGTCGCTCCCACCAGGCAACTGTAGGCAGGTTCAATTTCCGGCGAATCTTTTGCGTTGCTGCAATGGCAGAGATTTGCTCCCAGTCTATGTCTGAAAATGCTGTGTCTGCCCCGACGAAATTTCCGCCGTTATGAGAATACACGGTGATTGGTCTTCCTCTTTGCGTTATAAAACGCCTGAAAGACTGGAGAAAAGCATCAGTAGATAATGACGTAACTAATTCTAAGTGTATGGCCCTATACACTGCACAAGTGTACAGCACAATCCAAGCCTTTTTCTCATTCTTTAAATATAATGGGCCGGCTAAATCAACTCCAGTTATCTGAAACACTGCTGCGTCTTCAACTCTTTCTGCTGGTAATGCAATAGAAATCGATTCTGTCTTTTGTGCACTGAATCTTCTGCATTGTACACATTTCTGTACTGCTGCTCGAATAGTTTTCCTAGCTTTTAGGATCCAGTAGTCTTCTCGTAACAATGTCATCATAAGAGCCTCTCCTGCATGCGAAAGCTCTTGCTGTTTCTAGAAGATCGATCAGGTGGGTCAGACAGGATGATCCGAAGGCAAAAGAGCTGGGTATTTAAAATTGAAAGTATCCTCTCTATAAATAACTTGTGTTTTCACTCTTATAATACCATCTTCATCTAGGATTGGTCTTAAGCTACGTATCTTCTGATTATTCTTCTTGTTGAATCTGTCTCTCTGCATCAAAATTATCAATTTTCTTTCGGCTTGTTCTAATTCCAAACACGTAAGTTCAGAAACTTCTTTTGAATTTGGATTTCTTGAATTCTTTAAGAATCTTAAGATGCAGGAGATCAATTTTATAATTTTCTTGAAAGATGAAAACCGTCGATAATACCAATAATTAGATTCTGTGTTCTTGTTTATTGCTAAAATGACACTTTTCCGTTTTTCAGCGTTAATAATTTCTTCATCGGGAATTTCGACACTTTGAGGCCAAGTATATTCAGGTTGAGCCAACCAATCCGGTCCCTCCCACCGTCTTAGTTGTAAAAATTGTTCAATCGAACAACCTCTGGAAGGGATATCTGCCGGATTAAATTTTCCTGTAATGTGTCGCCATTGGTTCTTTTGAGTTAAGGATCTAATTTCTTCTACTCGATTCCAAACGAATGTTCCCCATCTTTCGTCTCGCTTTATTCAGCTTAAAGCTGTAGTTGAGTCACACCAATAAAATATCTTTAAATTTGGAATTCGTAGATCAGATATAACTCGACTTCCCAACCTGGCTCTAATGCATTATGCTAAAAGCTCCAGCCGGGTTATCGTTATGTTCTTAAGGGGAGCTACTCTTGTGCATGAATGTATGAAAGTTACCAGGATTTTATCTTTTCTCTTTACTCTTAGAAAAATGCAAGTAGCATACGCATGTTTGTTTCCATAACAAAATATGTGAAGACCTACATCATTACTTTCATAATTATCGAAATACATCCATCGCTGCAATTTGATGTCAGAAATCATCTTCAATCCTTACACCCATTTTAAAAATTGTTTAGCTAAATTTGTAGGAAGTAATTCATCCCACTTAATTTTCAACTTCCAGCATTCTTGCAGAATAAGTTTAGGGAGCAAAGTCACAGGAGAGATAAGTTCAAGAGGATCAAACACTTTCTGAGCGAATGAAAGTAGAGCTCGTTTTGTGGGAATAATTTGTTTTTCCTCAATAGAACCGCTTTTGCAAGATAGGGCATCGTTTTCCAGATCCCAGTTTAAACCTAATACTTGTGTCATATTAGCTCTTGAATTTTCAGAAATAATTTGAATGGGATAATTTGACAGCCATCCCCTGAGATTAAATTTTGTAGAGAATAGTAACATTTGGGACTCAAATATAAACTTATTTAATTCTTCAACTGTGTTGAAACTGCAAACACAATTATCTACATACAACGATTCATTCAAAATTTCTACTGAAGAAGCAAGATTATCAGTTGCACTTTCTAAGTGATGTCTTAAAGTAGCCGCTAATAAAAAGGGGCTACAATTGATTCCAAAAACTACACGTTTATGTCTAAAAATTATGCCATTTTCCCATAGAAATATCAGATAGTCTCTATCCACTACTTTTATACCAATTTGTAGAAATGCCTTCTCTATATCAGATACTACACCAACAAAATATTTCCGAAAACGATGTAATGTAGAAGGAATCATTTCAATCAAATTTAATCCCTTATCTAAGCAATCATTTAGAGAAGGGGAACCTTTAACATGAGCCGAAGCGTCAAAAACTGGTTTAACTTTTGTAGCTTCACTCGATTCTTTAAATACAGGTCTGTGTGGCAAATAATGTACTTTAGTTTCTTTATTATCAACCACCCTTTCAATTATTCCTGTATTTATCCACGAATCAAATACTTCGCTATATACCTCAATTTTATTTAAATTAACTTTTTCCTCGTTGTAGCAAGCCGCTTTTCCGCCAGTTCTCTATTGTTAGGTAAGCAAGCATTATCTAGTACCCATGGCAGTGCTACTTCATATCTCCCATCTGAATCTATTCTTATATTATTCTTAAAATGCTGCATAGTTTCTTCATGAATCTCAGATTTAGTTTCGGATTCATCTGAATCCGTTGTACCGATAATATTCAGCTTCCACAAATCAGCAACGGAACAATTGTTCCAAAGTGATGAAATAACCATAACAGCCTCATATGTTTCTGATTTAATACTTGGAATTTTTCCCATTAGAGTCCATCCCAAATGGGTTCTTATCGCAACCGGACCACTTTCTAAAACTTTAATATTTCCGGTGAGTAATATTCCGGCCACATCAGAGCCAATCAATAATTTCATTTCATTTTCGGTTTTACATGAATTATTTTCAACATGAGAAATTTTAATACCACATTTATTTTATTCTGATAACCAAGGCCCATCTGGCACTTTTCGTATTTTAGAACAAATGACAGAAACATCTAAAACATGCATATCACATTTGTAACTATTGTTGATGCTTAAATGAATTCTATATTTATTATGCTTTGTTTCACTTGTTTCAACATTACCAATTAATGTGTGAATTAATTTAATTTCACCAATAGTTCAATTATAATTCAAATATTTAATTACATCTTGTGATAAATAGGAGCGTTCTGATCCTGTGTCAATAACTCCACGCACGATTTTCTTTTTTCCATTGTACTTTACATGGACACTTAAAGTTTGGAGTAACACAATTGGATCCGAACCTTGAGTAGTTAAAACAGTGTCACTACTTCCTGATTCATGTTTGCGATTTTCTAACACCGCATTACTACCTTCATTAAAAACAATTTGACACAATATAAAAAAATGTCTTTTACCACAATTCGTGCATTTAATTTTAGAGTTACAATTGCGTGAAATGTGGTTTTTCTTCAGGCAAACAAAACAAGCCCCCTTTTTCAAAATTAAGTTACGTTTCTCATCAAAAGAAAGCGAACTAGCTTTAAAACATTTTTCTGATAAGTGACACTTGTCACAAAATATACACAAGTCTTAACATTTTTTAACTAAATTCTTATCTTTAGGCTTATTGCTTATAAATAAATCTGTGGCAGTTGGCATTGAAATATATTCATTATTACATTTACTATATTTCTTTGGGTTTTCAAAACCAAGATTGGAATGCACCAAAAGAACCCGTTTTTCTGCTATTACTTCATTAAAAAAATATCAAGGATAGAATTTAGTTCGTTCTTACCTTGAGCAGTTTTCTCACGTTGTCTTTCCCAGATCCTTAGCACATCGTGATGTAGACATGATTCTACAAGTGGAAAAAGAATGCTGGCATACTTCTCTTCTGTGACACCTAATGATTCTAGAGACCTAAGTTTTGTCTCTAGATTATCAGATAACGACGATAAATTAAAATTCTTGCTTTATGTTCAATTATTATTTAAAACTAACTGAAGAAGGTCTCTAACATGTATCTCAATAAGTGTACCTTCTCTGCCAAACCTTTCTTTAAGATGTAGAATTACTTTTGGATAATTATCAGCAGAAACCGGAGAACTATTAACAATCTGTGCAGCTTTGGATTCCGGCGTTATCATCTGTAAAAGATAAACAAATTTTAAATGGTCATCTAAAGTGGCGTCTTCATTAATTTTGCTGAATGAATTCCAAAAAGTTAACCATAATCTGTAAACGGCCATCAAACGGCTGTAAACTTATTTCTGGTAAGCGAAGTGGTCGAGACAGCGTTCTTTCAACATCTGTATAATTCTGCGATCGGAGTTGTTCTTCGATAGGCTTAACCAACATTGTATTTACTTTTTGCTTTATAGCAATAATTTTTTCCGTATACTCTTTGCATGCTTCAAACTCTTTAGAATAATCTTTTTCTATAATCTTGTCTGTCAACATAAAATTCAAAATTTCTTCATCTACAGCACGCAATCTTGTGCTTTTATCTTCCAGTTGACATATTAAATTCTCTATTAAATTAGCATCAGGACTTGGGTCGTTTAAAGCTTCACTTAAAGCATTATAAGATTTCGTAAATCCAGCGTTCTTTTGATTTTTAAAGGATCCATATTTTCAATGACAAGTTCTGTTAACTAATAAAAAACAGTTATTTATCACATGTCCCTATTAGTTCGGGCGCCAAATATCGCAAACAGTGCGAAGTCGATGCTATAAATTCTACCCGAAAATATAAACATCGCCGTTTTAATTTAAACGTGTGAAAATAATTTAAATCTCTTTCAAAAACAAAGCTTCAAACATTTCAGATAAAAACTTAACACATATTTTATTCCAGAAAATTCTACTACTCCTTTTATCATTGCTCGTGATCGCTTGCACGAAAATAAAAATATGACCATGGAGTCACTATGAGAGTATGGATACCAAAAATATTAAACGAATTCGCGACACTTTTGTTTGTGAATTTCAAAATAATAAAATTGAAGTCTTAAATTTTTCTTTTAAGTTTGAGTGAATAAAAATATTTAAACTCTAAGATAAAGTAGACGTAAGAATTCCGTCGGAAGTCCCCATGTTCTGCTACGAATATTTGATCTCCAAATGCCCCCCCCCCCCAAAAAAAAAGACAAATATTTGTTAATATTAAATGTATGTATGTTATTTAAGTTGCTATGCTTGAAAATTGTTTTTCACAGAGGATATTAACCAAAAAATTTAGTTTAGTCTATTTTATGTTTATATTCTCCTTTAAAGCAGTAGATTTATGGAAATTTTATAAGTAATCACACTTTGAAAACTGGGGTGTTATCGGATTATCAATTTGATTACCAATTCCAAAAAAACATTTATGGCGCAAATCAAAAAGTGTAAATTTTGGACAGCATCACTTTTGCCCGTTCCTGAATTTCATTCTGTCTATGTTTTTTAACAATTTAAAATTTTTCCAGTTTATTATAAAATCATAGTCCGGGCAGCTTTTTTTATGATTATTTCTCCTTTAAAACAGTAGATTTATGAAAATTTTATAATTAATCGGATTTTGAAAATTAGGGTGTAATCGGATTATCAATTTGATTACCAATTCCAGAAAAAACATTTATGACGTAATAATAATAAAAAAAAACGTAAACTTTGGACAGCATTACTTCTGCCCGTTCCCGGATTTCATTCTGCCTACGTTTTTTAACAATTTAAAAATTTTCAAGTTTATTAAAAAATCATAGTCCGGGCAGCTTTTTTATGTTTATTTCTCCTTTAAAAGAGTAAATTTATGAAAATTTTATAAGTAATCGCATTTTGAAAACTGGGGTGTAATCGGATAATCAATTTGATTACCAATTCCAGAAAAACATTTATAACGTAATAATAATAAAAAAGCGTAAACTTTGGACAGCATTACTTCTGCCCGTTCCTGGATTTCATTCTGCCTATGTTTTTTAACAATTTAAAAATTTTCAAGTTTATTATAAAATCATAGTCCGTACAGCTTTTTTATGTTTATTTCTCCTTTAAAACAGTAGATTTATGAAAATTTTATAAGTAATCGCATTTTGAAAACTGGGGTGTAATCGGATTATCAATTTGATTACCAATTCCACAAAACATTTATGACGTAATAATAATAATAAAAGAACACTGTTAAAAATAAAGGTGACGAACCGGTTGCATTTGACGCCCAGGGGTGAAAAAATTAAATTACTTGACACCAGCGGGCTTGAAAATGTGTTTGGGATGCCATTGGGTGTTTAAGGTTAATTAGGGTGCCGCGCAATGCATACCGTTGGAAGATCTTCACCCCTTAGTCATTTGCGCATGCTCTGTAACGTGTATCTTTGCACTTCAACTCGCTGTCACTGGTGTATCAACACCGCAATTTTTTCCTACGATGACTATCACCGCTATACGCTATCCCAATTTTGTTTAAAACTTCGGATGGCTAACTTTTGGCGAGCTTTTTTATATAAAGCAACTTTTGAATTTCAGGACATATGAACATTTTAGGGAGACTTTGAAGGTGAGCTTGATGGCCTTGTGGATAGGGCGCTGAGCTTATAATCAGACGTTCTGCGTTCGAATCCATCGAGGGCCGAAAGTCTGTTAGTATATTTTTTAATTTTTTATCATTGGGCACTCTGGATTAAGGGTGCCATCTTTTCACCCTAACTAAAGGTGCTATTTTGGCTCCTTTAGGGGTGTCACCAGTGAGACAAGCCTTTCACCCTTAAAAGGTGCAATGTGTCACCATTAGTTTTAACAGTGAAAGCGTAAACTTTGGACAGCATTACTTCTGCCCGTTCCTGGATTTCATTCTGCTTATGTTTTTTAAAAATTTAAAATTGTTTCAAGTTTATTATCAAATCATAGCTCGTGGAGCTATTTTTTTTACTCATTTTACTGGAAAGTAATATGATTGCAATTCTAAAATATTTAGTCATTATTCAGTAAAATTCAGTGCTTCCCTATACAGGTTACATTTTATTAATGAATTGCTTTTCACATAAATCAAGATTAATCCTTAGTGAAAGGTGTACATATCTTCTAAACACGGATTAATATAACGACAATGGCAAGTACCGTTTATCTCATTTTTCGCCTAGAAGCTAAATGCTGGAAGCTACCTAAATTCTAATTACTATAAATTTGAAGATTTAGCTCCATAATCCACAAAAAGCGTCTTATACCTAAGCAACATTAAGGCTGAAACTCTCGAAATCCCTTGATCAATTTGTTTTCCCGTTATATATTAAAGTATTAAAGGAAAAAGTCATCAATCTCTTGAATATTGACAGTCCAATATAACGGAAACAGACTCAGTAATGATGGAGCAAACTTTTATCTTGTGTTGTACACACTTGTTACTTTTTAATTTTTTTTTTATTATTCGTAGATAATGATGACATTTTTCTTTAAAAGAAAAAATGTCATCACTTTTTTCTTCTTTCTTTTTTTTTCATTATTTCTTTACTTAAGTTAAAAAAAGAGGAACAGTTTAAAGATTTTATTATATTACTGGAATTACATTAACGTTGTTTAAAAAAGTTTTTTTTAATTATTTTTCTAAAGATTTTTATGTAGGGGCTGGTGCAACATATAATTTTTACTGTTAAAGAAAAAAAAGGAATCTTTGAAAGTTTTTAGCATTTTAAAACGCATAATAATTTTAATATCATTTGTGTTCAAATTTAAATAAACTTTATTGGTGAAAATAATTTTTGAACATAGGTTACTTATGCATTGATTTCGTAATAATTTTTAGAAAAATTATAATAAATGAAATTTTTAGAAGGCATAACTGTTATATAATTATGATTAGTTTAACAATAAACTTTATTCATTTATGTGTAGGATCATTAACAATTTTTTTTCCTAAATAAGAATAAACATAATACAGAAGAACAGGTCTCAAAGTGAAATGAATCTATAAAAGACACAAATAATATGAATCATGAAATCTCCATAGAGGACGATTAAATAAACTCCCAAAAGACAATTTTTACAAATCAGTTTTCAAAAGGTTAAAATTTGATTTCAGTAATTTTATTAAATTATTTTTGGATGTTTTTCTAGACAGATACTTCCTTGGCTTTAGCATAAACCGGTCTCAGAAAAGTTGAATTTATTGTCAAATATTGTAAAATAGTCACGAAACTGAAATGGAGACCAATGAAAACTAGTCGGATGGAGCTATCCCAAAACTTCGTTTTATCTCATTTATGTTAATATTTTAAAATTTGTTATCACAGTGCCAAAATTTATTGAAATTCCGTGCATTAGTTCTTGAGATATGATATCGCTAAAATAACGTAAATCATGCAAATGCAGCATAGCAGCGTCACTTCGTGTGTGATTTACATCGAAACCTAATTTGCAACAACTTATGTCAAAATTAAACTGCATCTGAAGTTTGATGAAAATGCGTGCATTAGTTCTTGAGATAGCCTTACGGCGGAAATCGTGTGAAAATGCAGCATAGCAGTGCGATATTTTGGGACATTTACATCAAAATGTTAACAACACTAAATAATATTAAGGAATAACTGAATCTTGAAGTTTTATGGAAATCCGTACATTATTTTTAAAGTTATTGCGAAAATTGCAAAAAATGTAGCATACCAGCACATCTGTTGATCGATTTACACCAAAAGATAGAAAACGTAAATCCATCTCAAGGACTAACTGAATCTGACGTTTGATGAAAATCCGGGCATTAGTTCTCGAGATTGACCTACTGCAGAAACCGTGATAAATGCTTCATAACAGCGCCACCTGTTGAGCGATTGTCACCAAAAACATAGCACAAATTTACATCAAGGACTAATTGAATATAATTTTTTATTAAATTCAGTGTATTAGTTCTTGAGATAGAACTCACACAAAATTTGTGTCACATACATACAGACAGATTCACAGATTCACAGACAGACATTTTGTAAAAACATATTTCTAGGTATCACTGACCACAAAAACATATAAATTCTTCGAAAACTGGAAGAAAATTTTTACGAATCCAATATTTTCTTCTTGTAAAGATAGAAAAAAGTAGCAAAAATTAAAAAATCTGAAAAAAAAATTAACAAATTTTAAATATGTGGGACTGTAAAACTCTACGAATCCCTATTCGAATTGTTTAATAACTACCACTCCCCTAAAAAAACTGACTTATTTTAAAGAAAAGTTTGTTTTCTTATCCTAAAAAAGTTTTAAATAACGCCCTTGTTATAACTTTTATTTCAAGCGGAAGGCATTTGATTTAAAGGATACCTTGAAAATGGCCTTAATATACATTTGTATGTTAGAAAAGATCCAACTGGAGATGCAAATTAATAAAGCGGAATGTGGTAACAAAAACCACCACCATGTCAAGTTCACGATTGAAAGGTTAGGATTAGTAGAAGCTCAATTAGCATATTAAAATGTAACTAGTCTGCCAAGTCTTATCTTGGTGGAAATTATTTGCAGACCCGATTTTAGTGATTAATTAATAGATTTTTCCTTGTGTTTTTCAGCATCCTGTTCTTTACGTTTTTATACTTTTGGGTGCATTAAAACACAATGATAAACTTACCAAACACCTACTAAAATCGAGTCTGCAGGCGGTTTTAACCGAGATATGACCTGGCAGACTAGTTGAATTGTAATATGTTAATCGAGTTTTCACTAATCCTAAAATTTCAGCTGTGAACTCGATGAGGGGAGGATTTGTGTAGCGGCCACCCGGTCATTGTTGCGAAAAAATGAAGAATATTTTCATAGCGAAGTGGTTCAAAACTCTTTTTTTAATTGCGTTCATAATTATATAATACGTAGCACCTATAGTGGTCGTTCAGTCCGTCCGTCTGTCCGTCTGTCTGTCCGCATATAACAGCGCAAAAACTACCCAACCGAATAGTTTGAAATTTAAAATACATAATTATTACATAATTTTGTCGAGTCATTTCAAATTTTATGAAAATCGGATGCATAGATTAATTACAGGGGTAATCAAAAGTATTCCATTACATTACGGTCAATGGGGAAAAATGTTTCAAATGCATTTTAATCGTTTGGAATTTAAAATACGCAATTATTACATAATTCTGTCGAGTTATTTCAATTTTTTTGATAATCGTGTGCATAGATCAATTACAGGGGCAATCAAAAGTATTCAATTACATTATGGTCAATAGGGAAAAAGTTTCAAATATATTCTATACGTTTGAAATTTAAAATACATAATTATTACATAATTTTGTCTAGTTATTTCAAATTTTATGAAAATCGGATGCATAGATCAATTACAGGGACAATCAAAAGTATTCCGTTACATTACGGTCAATGGGAAAATATGTTTCAAATGCATTTTAATCGTGTTATATTCATGCGAACTTAATAAAATTTATATGCAACTATAAAGTACATATTATAATATACATCTTACATAATTTGTGGTGCAAAGAACATTTGTTATTGATTTACAAGGCCACACAAAAGTATTCCATTACATAATGGTATAGGGAGAACTTTGTTTGATGAGAGCTTTAATTGTAATTCACTATTTACAATTTTATGAGATTGCTATATGAAAGTAATATTTTTAAAACTTCGTTATCGTACGAACGCACCTAATTTGCTACGCTTCACGTGCAATTTCCAACTTGTTCATATTTTACTGTATTATGAAACCTTCAGGTATTTTTTCTCAATCAATTGAATCATATTTCAGGGATTTTCATTTAATTTTTTTTAATCTCTAAGAGTAAAATACATTCGTCTTATAAAGTTAAATTGCATTTTATAAGAATTTTGAATAATTTAATCGTGCAACTAAGAATCAGTTCCATCCTTTTTACACTTGTTAGGATTAAGAATAATCTTCTTATTTAACCGATATTTACCTTAAAGAAAACTAGTAAAACAGGATTATATTGATTCTCTTCTTGTTTGCATGTCACATTCAACGATTTTATCTCAAACTTTCGACAGCGAGCACAATATAACATGTTCGTATTGTAAGAATGTAGAAATTTATTCTACAAATATTATAACATTGTTTCAGTTATTTTTAACGAATAAATGCGATAAAATATTTATAATATATTTTTTAATGTTAAAAGACTATCATTTTATATATTTTAACTTTAATAAATATGCCAGGATGGCTACACAATTTAAATAGTATGTTACTGATAATCCCTTCATAATGTATTAGAATGTTACCTGTTAAAAATAGTGTACATGGCATTTTTTTTTTTTTTTTTTTTTTTTTTTTTTTTTTTTTTTATGGGGATTTGGAATAGAATAAAGGAACATTATCGTCTTATAAATATTTAAAGTGCTTTTTAATGCGGTTAAACAATTTCAAATCAACAAAATTTATACATAAAATACGGATTTATTAGTATATTTCTTATTGACAATATTTAAAGCAGCCTACACTGTAAAAAAAAATTCAAGAGGTTATAAAAATTTTTTTAGTAAATTTGTATTCCACAGAATTTTTTAGTAACCATTACAAACTTTTTTTTTGCAAGTGAAACAAGCATTTCTTTTGTAAACTGAACAAAAGAATTTTTTGTATAACTAACTTAAAAATTTTTAGTATGAGTCACCAAGCAAATTTTAGTAATAGCTCCAAAATTATTTTTAATAACCATTACGTGCGACCGAAGGGCAGGAGGTTCCTTCGAGCTGCATCCAGACTTCTGAAGCGGAAGATTTTCGGCAAAACTGCAATAGATGGCAGCACCAAACATTGCTAACTGCTCCGACAGGATTTTCATAATCCCTTTACTAACGAATACTTACACTACATACATTCGGGGCGTATTTGGCGTGGCCAGTATCGAACCCGGGACCTTTTAGTCTGAAGTCCGTTACTATAACCACTATGCTATCAAGGCCACACCAAGTGAGTTTTAGTAATAGTTATTAAAAATATAAAACTATTAACTCTCTTCGTTGCTAAATTTTTTCTAGTAATTCTTACAGATTTTCTTGTAACCGACTAAGATTACTAAAAATTTTTTAGTAATTACAAGGATCACTAAAGTATTTTTAGTAGATCGACCCTTTTTTTACAGTGTATACATTTTAAATAACATACAAACTAATTCATAAATATTATGATCTATGGGCGATAAATGTCTGAAGTGCATTTCAATAATGTTAAATTACCTACGTAATTTTTGGGAAATTTTCATAGAAAATTTCACGCTCTTTGAATTCAGCAATTTTAAATTTCAAATCCTTAAAAGGTGCAGAGTCAACATAGTGAAAAAGTGCCCAAACCTGGAATTGAAACAGGGTTAATCACAATACACGTCAAGCCTTTGCTACTAAGCAACTTGAACGATGCTAGACCTAGTACTTCTCACTCTTATCTGTTAGAAATGCTGCAAATCGCAGCACACGATAGAATACCCTATATACTCGTGTATTTCTATCTTTTGGTGTAAATCGATCAACAGATGTGTTGGTATGCTACATTTATGGTGCTGGTATTCTGCATTTTTTGCGATTTTCGCAATAACTTCATCTCTAGAAATATTGTACAGATTTCCATAAAACTTCAAGATTCAGTTATTCCTTAAAATTATTTGGTGTTGTTTACATTTTGATATAAATCTCCCAAAAGATCGCACTGCTATGCTGCATTTTCACACGATTTCCGCCGTCAGTTTATCTCAAGAACTAATGCACGCATTTTCATCAAATTTCAGAATCAGTTTAATGTTGACATAAGTTGTTGCAAATGAGGTTTCGATGTAAATCATTCAAGAAGTGACACTGCTATGCTGCATTTTGTATGATTTACGTTATTTTAGCGATATCATATCTCAAGAACTAATGCACGGAAGACTTCTAAAATATATATTTATTTGTACTGTAGGGCTTTCAGAAGAGATATCTAGAAGTATTTACAAGTTAAACTCTTTTTTAAAAGGGAATTAAAATATTAAAAGGAATGCGCCTGTATTGAAGGGTATTCAACCCCAAGAGAGAGAACCCCTCAATTCTTAACCAAAATTAAATAAAAAATGAATTTTCGGATAGAAGTCGAACCACATTTGCATGTTAAATAATAATTTATAGGAAAAAAAAAATAAATTTTTATCAAACTAATATTTTTATTTTCAAAATTACTAATCAGACTTTTTTTTTTCATTCAACGTTTTGAAAATGTATAATTATGTAAAAACGCAAAGACTTAAATTATTTTGAAAACTATTCTCATCAATTTCATGATACTTAGAAAGAAAAGAATTCTTTCAAAAATCTATTCAAGCCTAGTGTTCCATTCAAGTATATTCATCAGTAATCCATTCAGGTATAAACAGCTTCTTAGACTGCTAAAATATATATTTATTTGTACTGTAGGGCTTTCAGAAGAGATATCTAGAAGTATTCACAAGTTAAACTCTTTTTTAAAAAGGAATTAAAATGTTAAGAGCCCACAATAGTCACAGAAAAAGTACGCAAGAAGACCCGGATGATTATGTAAAGTCTATGGGAGCGTTCTTTTCTAATATCTCGCTCAAATTTTAATATTTTTACATGATTTTTTTGCATAGGCTAGCTTAGGACGATCTACAACCGGGCTAGTTTTTACTTTTTCGATTTTGCTCATATATTTTTTATATTATGATAGTTTCAATTTCAGAACCGGTTTAAACCGGTTTTGAAAGTTAAAATATTTTTTTTTTTTAAATCTGAAACCAAAATCGAAAAAGTAAAAACTAGCCCGGTTGTAGATCGTCCTAAGCTAGCCTATGCAAAAAAAATCATGTAAAAACATTAAAATTTGAGCGAGATATTAGAAAAGAACGCTCCCATAGACTTTACATAATCATCCGGGTCTTTTTGCGTACTTTTTCTGTGACTATTGTGGGCTCTTAAAAGGAATGCGCCTGTATTGAAGGGAATTCAACCCCAAGAGAAAATAGGTGTAGAACAGTTTCAGAATTTTGACCTTATCGTTGAGCCCTTTTTTTTTTTTTTTTTTTTTTTTTTTTTTTTGTCAATCACAGGGAAATGACCATTGTCCGCTTTTATCTCTCACTCATCAACCTAGACACATAAAAGATTATTAGGAAGACTTGCCCATTTGATGATTATCTGCTAAAAATTAATATTTTTACTATCGAGTGCATAAGTCGATACCCCATTTTCAACTCCAAAATTTTGTCTAAAACTCTCCTACTTATACACGCGTATATATGGTAATAATAGCGAGCCACTTACTCTGGGCGGGTGGAATCGTCTGTGAAAAAATTTCAAAAATCATGTATAGAGATTTATTCTCTTTGTTTAATGCTGGATTTCCCATTTGTTTCGTGTTTGCCCCAGGTTTGTTGACTCACGAACAGTAATCCATAGTGTTCAGCACTTTGCTGCTTTGTAAATAGATTAGAATGAGAAATGCTATGTTGGCCATCGTGCAGGTAACTTAGTTGCAAAACGTTGACGAGTATAGACATTAACTCTGGCTCGATTCCAGGCTTGGATACATTAATGCTCTGTTGGTTGGGCGTCTTTTAACCCTTTCCGGCACACTGTGCCCAGTCCGGGATATACAATTTTAATTCCAAACTTGCAAATGGCACCAATAAGGGGCCATCTATAAATGATGTCACGCATTTTTTCCATATTTTTTGACTCCCCTCTCCCTCTTTGTCACAAAGTGTCACACTTTACTTTACCCCCCCTCCCCCCCCATCCCCTCTTGTCATATGTCACGCTATATTACGTAAGCATATACTTGCGGTTCAGAAATAAAGCACTATGTTTTAGATCACATTTCAAATTTTATTTTTTAATTTTAAGTGCATATTTTAATGGCATTTGTGTGTTGGACAATAAAAAAAGGTTCTTATTTTACATGAAATAAGATTTACAATAATAATAATTAATATAGAACAGTAATAAAATATTAATATGATACAACAATTGAAAACAGTAATATTTTGGAATTTGAAATAGAATTTAACATATTTGGTTTTAAATCTTACCTTTATGAACACAGAATATTTTAATTTTTAAATAACTTCATACTTCATAATTTAATCAACTGAATTTTAATGCTTTTAATTTAATCAAGATGTGTGATTTCACATTTCTTCTTATCCCCTCCCACCCCCTTGTCACAAATTGTCACAATTTCATAAACCCCCTTCCCCCCTTCAAGCGTACATCATTTATGGACGGCCCCGAATCTTTTAATAAAATTTTGCTTTTACGACGAAAGCTTAAATTAAAGGATTCTTAATTTCTAAAAAAGTCATTTGTAAATTCCAGTGACAGTTGATAATTTCTCACTTTACTACAAAATTTGCCCGTACCGAAAAGGATTAAGTAATTAAAATTTGGAATTTGTTAAACTACTTGGTTAAAAAAAAGTGTAATATTATGTTGAAAGTCGAAGATAATTTTTGTTTTATCTGTAAAAAAGTAAAAAAAAAAAAATATTTGTTTTTTAGATTAAAGAAATAGAAGCTCCCCTTAAACACAGTATTCGTCGGCAGCAAGCTTTTTTTTTTACTTATCTGGCAACAGGGGTGTAGTGGAGGTATACGCCGTATACCTTCCGGATTTTTTAAAAAAGCTTCGTATACCCTCTGTTTCTCAGATTAAACATTAGCGTATACCATACAAATGAAGATTCACGAAGTCAGCGTATACCCTCTGCTTATACCGAATACTCTCTGCTTTTTTTACGACTACAACACTTCAGGTAATGCAGGCGCAAGTAATCCTCAATCCAGTATCAAGTAGTCTAGTTGCACAATTGAAAATCTCGAAAAAATAAAATTTTCAGAAAAAACTGATTTTTTTTACCATGCATAGCCAAAATTAGATTGAAACCAAAACTCTAGTTTTATAGTCATAGAGTCGAGGAACCTTGCGGACAAACTCTACTTCCCTGAACTGACTCTGTCATGGTCATGCCCGGCTTTAGACAAAGTCTATTGCTTAGGACAGACCCCATTGCTTGCCGCGGACAGAATCTTTTGCTAAATCTAAGTTTTCTTTTGAGTTTGTAAAAGTAGCAACGGCAGAACTGAAGAGTGGGTTTTTATGGAATTTCGACGACATTAAGTGTGTACAGTAAGCTGTAGTCTGTAGTATGTAGATACGTAGATATGAAATGGTGATTTTTAAATAGTTAAAGTACGGATCTGTTTATGATTTTGTGTTGTGTTAAATAAAATAGTGAAAATGTATAACGTATTCTTCAGTTCAAGACTTCATGTGTGTTTAATCTTCTAAAGACTTGTGTTTTTAAGTGAACTAAATTACGGACTTACGCAAGGGAAAGTTTATTGTCATTATGACAGTATATTTGAAAACACGAAGTAAGGTGGCAGAGGCATATGATGGGAAGAGGTTATTTAATTTTTTGTTTTGGATTTGGCCGCATTTGCAAGTTAATTTGGAGTTCGCCGGTTTTGCCATAAGCCGGAAATTAATTTTTGCCAATTTTAATGTGACATTGGATTTTTAAGAGCAGCAAATACATAAAAATATTCTGTTCCGCAAAATTTTATTTCACAAAAAGAGGCATTGACAATAGAAGAGCATTAGTAAGATTTTGAAGCGAGCCCACAGCTGGGATTTATCTGATTACAAGTAGGACAGTACCTGTAAAAAAGAAAAAAAAGCCAGAAATTATGAAAATGTGGAACAAATGGTCCTAAATTTATGAATCACTAGCTTTAGAATACTGGGAAATCATTGGAGTTGTTAACAAACTTACGTAAACACGTCGGTATCGCGTCCTGAATCACCATAGGCATGTTATTACATTAATAATGATGGGCATGATGATTATTTAATCAAAACATGTTAATTATGATGATATTAAAATATTAATTAATTCAGTATCATGTTATCCCCAGGAGTGAATTATAAGGCTAACCTAAACTATGGCCTAGGGGCGTACGTTGATTAGGATAGCAATATTAAGAACTTAAATTTAAAGAAATAAGGATAATTAAAATTTTTAGCGAAAAGTATTAAATAGAAAAATGAGTTTGCAACAATTTAATTTAACACAGGTTTTCTACTTTACTATGGACCAATAGAAAGGTCTCTCATTAAGTGTAACAAAAGCCCGTTTATTTTCCATCTACAATCCTGAGAATGCTATAACATATTAAAAAAATGGAAGAATATTTTATTTATTAATCATTAATTTAATATATATATGTGTGTGTGAATAAACGGCAAATTTCAGACATGTAAATGAACTATTCTTAAATTACTGAAATGATCCGAATAAAAATGTCTAGCAATCATTGACGATTTCTTGAACAATTAATTAATGGCACGAGACTAATACGAAAGTATCACTTTCAATCAATTTGAAAATTTTATTTGAATATTAAATTTTTAACTATAAAAATTGTTGTTGACGTTGTTTGTAAAAAAATCAGAAAAATATTTATTAAATGCAAAAAAAGAAAAAAAAATCTATTAGAATTTTTAATATAATAATAATAAACAAACACATGTATTTCCCCTGTATTCTGCAACCTTAGAAGCTCTATTTAAAACTCTTAGTTCTCGAAATGAACGAAAATGTTTCATAATTTATGCATGATGCACACTTTTTATTTCTTGTACCTTTATCACGTGAAACTTTATAAATTGCGGAAATCTTTGTAAAACTATTTTTAACTAACCGTAAATTCGTATAATACATTTTAGTTGTAAATTTTTAAAAATATACCCGCTAAATATATTCTCTATGTGAAGCACAATGCAATACACGCAATTAAACAACGCTTTTTCATTTGTGCAAGCTTATCTTATCGAGCAAGAAATTTCCCCCAAAGTCCTTATTTTTACAAGGTCTTCTTTTGCTTTCTTTAATTAAGTTCTTGTGATTAACTACCTCCATTCTCATTAGCTGAAACTTTTAATGAATTTTGTTATCCTCAAGTTCATTGTTTCCACGTATATCCATCAAGAAGCGTAGACTATTTGTTTTCTTCTTTTAATTTTAAATATTGCCTGAAAAGTTTTAATTTTCAGGAATTTAGAGGAAAACATATCTTGTGAAAAATGGGAGTGCATCGACTAATATAAAAATTAATGGATATTTTAAAATAATTTTGTTTGGTTAATTCAAGTTTATAATTGATGTTTATGTATCTAAAAGTAATGCATTTCTTTCTCTCTACAAATAAATGTAATAAAATATTAAAAAACAGTGTTACCCTGCTTAAAATTGAAAAAAAAAATCATTTTTAAATTTTCATACATTGATTAACGAATTATTTCAATTTAAAAATCTTGTCTTTTTTAAAATTTAATTTCATAAAGTATTATGAATGTCAGATGGAGAAATCCCTAATAATATAAACTTTTAAATTCGCAGAAAATACGAAATTTCATTCAAACCATCTTCACATGAAAAGTTCCAGCATCGGGATTCGTACTCAGAACCTTCTGTTTACTAGAATTACGCTTTAACTCCAAGCTATGATGGCTACATGAACAAAATTCAAATTAAAACTCTTTTTTAAAATTTAAATCGCTAAAATGAACGGATGACATTAAAAAATAATTTATTTGAAATAATAAACTTTTTCAAAATTTTATGATTTATCGTATGACAAGAAATATTCAGCTGTAAGTACACAAAATTTGAAGTCTCTGGTTGACTCTGTGACGGACAGACAGAGGACATAGGGTTTCGTCAAATGAACGAAACACTAAAAAAGTGCTTTAAACCAGAAAGTTTAATTAATAAATGAAATGAAATGAAAAAGTAGCACATATAACAAACATAGATTACTATTAAAATTTTCTAATAAATATGGTTTCAGACATTTTTTTTAAACTTAAAAAACCCTGTCACGCTTTGTTGTTGTTCTGTGACCTTCCGAGATGTTTTGATTTTTTTAAAATCTATTTTAATCCTTTGAGGTGAAATGGGATAAATTTTTTCCCACTTAATTTAAACAAGACTTTCACCAGAAATTTGTAACTAAATTTTACATTTTTAACTTTGGCTGCAAAATGTTGATCTGCGTTTAATTTTGGTAAGACTACATACAAATAAAGCTTTCATTGTTGAAGAGATTTTATTGTAGAAAAGTAGATTTTAGAAATGACAAATGCATTCTACAAATATAAATGATGAAGATAATTTTTTTAATCATTCTTCGATGTATGAAATAGTTCAACAAAGAGATTAATTTACGTCAACTTGAAATTTGATTGCATTGTGAATAAATTTTATATTTCCTAACAAATGTAGTTAAAATGAAAGGAATATACAACATCATGTACTATGTATATTAATTATATCAAGCCGATAAAATCTCGATTTTTCACGCAGTAACATTCGATCAGAACTTTGGAGGGAAAATAAGATTGTAATTCAATAAAAGGATAAAAAAAAAAAAAAAAAACTTCCAGTCATACAAATGCATTCTCGTAATTAAATTATATCTGAAAAAGCACAAAAACACACTTTTTCACTTGTAATGCAAATAAAATTAAAAAAAAAATTAAGCGGATAAATGTTAATTTCTTAAAAATTAATAAAACTAAATTTAAATTCTTATACTCATTTCATTTATATTGAACGAAATTTTAAAATTATATAACCGAAGTTCTAGCTATATAACTTCAAAATTTCACTGGATATGAATGAAATCAAAATTGTTATTTTTGTTATTTTTTTTTGAAAAAATTTAATTTATGTTTATCAATATTTAGGAGATTAGCTTATGTCCACTTGAAAGTTACTTGCATTATAGATAAAATTTATGCTTCTTATAAAATGTAAGAAATATATAACACTGTGTATTACAGAGATTAATTATATCGATGCAGATAAAATTATAATTTTTAACGTCATAGCATTCGAACATAACTTTGAAGCAGAGCCAGATTTACGACAGGGCATTCGGGGCAAGGACCTAAAATGCTACTATAGGTTTTTCAATTATTGTCCAAAATCAGATGTAGTTTTAATAACCAATGAAATTTTACAGCTCATTCTACATTCTACTATGTTCAAATTGTATTTTTATAACGTTGCATATTTTGTCTGAAACATCCATTTATTATTTAATTATAGTGAATATTTTCTTTTACCTTTATCAGTTAAAAAATATATTGTTTTTTTAATTATATACTGTTGTTTAATTATTTTCCCGTTACTTTCAGAGTTTTTGAGTGTTGGTGTGCGTAGCTTGCAGGCTGTAGACTCTTAATATTTTAAATATTTGTATCTTGGTGTTGTCGAAAATTTATTATTAGTTGTTGCATACCTTATTATTCCAGATATATAGACTTGCAATGGAAAATCTAATTAGTACTACATAGTTTATTACAAAACATATACTCATTTAAATTCCATAATTGTGAAATAATTTTTAAAAAGTAAGTTATTGATTATCATTCTTAACTTTTTAATGTATATTTTAAAGGCAATAATGGTTACTTCAAAAACTATCCCTTTTCATTTTTTTAGGCAGTCGCCCTGTATGTATCGGTGCAAGGGGAATGTCATAAGCATCTGTGCCTAGGACCCCCAAATTTGTAAATCGGTCCCTGCTTTGGAGTGAAAATAAAATTGCAATTTAATAAGAGAATATGAAAAAAATAATTATCAGTCATGCAAATGCACTTAAATATTTCAGTTACATCAGAAAAAGAAAGAAAAAAAAAGCCAAATTTTTTACTTATAGTGAAACGAATTTTTTTAAAATAAGCGGATAAATGTTTAGTTCTTAAAAATTAATAAAACTAAATTTAAATTATAATATTCAATTTATTTATATTGAACAAGTTCAAAAATTGTATAAACGAAGTTTTAAAAACAGATATCGAATAATATCACTACATCCTGCGTTTTTCTTAATTTTTTTTTATTTATATCGATTGCTAACAGATGGCGCCAAAACAGTGATAATGTATTTTACTCCTGGTTACCCGTTGTTTATAATAGTTTGTTGTCTATTGTTTTTAATCTATCTATACTAATAAAATCCGTGCGCCTCTGTCTGTCTGTCTGCTTGAAGCCGATTACAGTTCGCAACGCGGGCGAGTTGGAAGTCGCGAGAGATGTCTTTCGATTCGAAAAATTCCGGGAAAGTCATTTCGGGCATTTTCGAGACAGTGGGACCAAAATTAAAAAAGTTATGAATTAAAAACCGGTCGGGAATCGGAACGGAAAACGTGTCATTTCCCAAACAGAGCTCAAACGGAGCTCTTAGGCAGAACACTGCGCCACCTTACTGTGAAGAAAAGGAACTTTTCCCCTTTGGCTAAAAGAAGAAGCAGCCGAAAACTTCTTTTTCTCCCGTTATTTTATCAAAGAACTAACTGGTAAAAAATGTTAAACACGGTTTAATTAATATAATAAGTACAACAATTTAAGCACAACAAGATATGTTCACTAAGAGGTAATAGTGTTGCTAATTAATATTTTGAGGATCTCAGATGTAACTGACTATTCATATATTTATTCTGTATGTGAGTATTAATCGTTGTAGCTCATTTTCATACTTTTTCTTTTTGGTAGCATACACGAATATTGTGTAACATAAGATTTACGCGATTAATACTAATTTCTGTTAGTACAAACGGAAAACGAGCTGCCAAAATTATTTGTTAGTTATGTTGTTTGTGGTATTAATGAAATTACTTATTTTTTTAATAGCAGTCTTTTGCAGTTTTTAATACCCAAACTTTTTTTTGCGCGTTTTTTCTTAAACCATCATGCAGACAGTTTTTAAAGTAGAAAAAAACTGATTACATATTCAGAATCTGCGTAAAAGTCTGCTTCTGATGTACCAAAAAATACGAGAAAATATCTTATGGGGGCGCAGCGCCAACCTTACAAAACCAAATATTTTTAATGACCAATTAAATTTTTGGTCATGGCGCGTAACGCGAGCCGGCTTCGCACGGTGGGCGCGTAACGCCCACTGTGCGAAATCACATATTTTTAACGGGATAATGGGCGCATAACAACCATAGCTCTTTAATTTACTTTTTTTTGTGCTTGAGGATTCGAACACCAAGACTTGCTTATCAAATGAATTTTTTTGCTTATTATATACTGCTTAATATCGAGGTTCGTTTAGAAAAAGTGGCCCAGCTAGCGGGCGTAGCTCGCTAGTATACTAATAAAATCCGTGCGCTTCTGTCTGCTTGAAGCCGATTAAACTTCGCAACGCGGGCGAGTTGGAAGTCGCGAGAGGTGTCTTTCGATTGGAAAAATTCCGGGGAAGTCATTTCGGGCATTTTCGAGACCGTGGAACCAAAATTAAAAAAGTTATGAATTAAAAATCCCTTGGGAATCGGAACGAAAAATGTCTCAAATCCCAAACGGCGCACAAACGGAGCTCTGAGACAGAACACTGCGCTACCTTGCGGTGAAGAACCTGATTTTTTCCCCTTTGGCTAAAAGAAGAAGCAGTCGAAAACCTCTTTTTCTCCTTTTTTTGCACGTTTTTTCTTAAACCATCATGCAGACAGTTTTTAAAGTAGAAAAAAACTGATTACATATTCAGAATCTGCGTAAAAATCTGCTTCTGATGAACTAAAAAATACGAAAAAATGTCTTATGGGCGCTTAGTGCCCACCGTGCAAAACCAAATATTTTTAACGGGACTATGGGCGCGAAGCGACCATAGTTCCGATCCACAATCTTTTTTTTTTTCAAGTGCACGTGGCCCACAGTGCGAAATCACATATTTTTAACGGGACCATGGCTCTTTAATTTACTTTTTTTTCTGCTTGAGGATTCGAACACCAAGACTTGCTTATTAAATGAATTTTTTTGCTTATTATATACTGCATAATACCGAGGTTCGTTTGGAAAAAGTGGCCCAGCTAGCGGGCGTAGCTCGCTAGTCTATACTAATAAAATCCGTGCGCCTCTGTCTGTCTGTCTGCTTGAAGCCGATTACAGTTCGCAACGCGGGCGAGTTGGAAGTCGCGAGAGGTGTCTTTCAATTCGAAAAATTCCGGGAAAGTCATTTCGGACATTTTCGAGACCGTGGGACCAAAATTAAAAATGTTATGAATTAAAAACCGGTCGGGAATTGGAACGGAAAACGTCACATTTCCCAAACGGGGCTCAGACGGAGCTCTGAGGCAGATCACTGCGCCACCTTGCGGTGATCGACCAGAACTTTTCCCCTTTGGCTAAAAGAAGAAGCAGCCGAAAACCCCTTTTTCCCCCGTCATTTTGTCAAAGAATGTATAAGAGAAAAATAACTGATTGGTTAACTGAAAAGTGTTAAAAACGGTTTAATTAATATAATAAGTACAACTATTTAAGCACAGCAAGATATGTTCACTAAGAGGTAATCGTGTTGCTAATTAATATTTTGAGGATCTCAGATGTAACTGGCTATTCATATATTTATTCTGTATGTAAGTATTAATCGTTGCAGCTAATTTTCATACTTTTTCTTTTTGGTAGCATACACGAATATTGTGTAACCTAAGATTTACGCGATTAATACTAATTTCTGTTAGTACAAACGGAAAAGGAGCTGCCAAAATTATTTGTTAGTTATGTTGTTTGTGATATTAATGAAATTACTTATTTTCTTTTTATAGCAGTCTTTTGCAGTTTTTAATACCCAAACTTTTTTTTGCGCGTTTTTTCTTAAACCATCATGCAGACAGTTTTTAAGGTAGAAAAAAACTGATTATATATTCAGAATCTGCGTAAAAGTCTGCTTCCGATGAACCTAAAAATACGAGAAAATGTATTATGGGCGCGCCGCGCCAACCGTGCAATACCAAATATTTTTAACGGGACGATGGCGACTATGGCGCGTAGCGCCCACTGTGCGAAATCACATATTTTTAACGGGATAATGAGCGCATAACAACCATAGCTCTTTAACTTACTTTTTTTTGTGCTTGAGGATTCGAACACCAAGACTTGCTTATTAAATGAATTTTTTTGCTTATTATATACTGCTTAATATCGAGGTTCGTTTTGAAAAAGTGGCCCAGCTAGCGGGCGTAGCTAGCTAGTTTAGAATTAAATACAGTAAAACCTCCATAACGGACACTCCCGAATAGCGGACACCTCTATTTAACGGACAGTTTTCCAATCCCCACTCCCAAATCCTGAATTTTTGTATGTTTAACCTCCGAATAACGGACATTCCGAATAGCCAGGGCCGTAACCAGCAAGTCATGCCAGAGGGGGCTCTGACAATTTTTCAGGGGGCTAACATCTTTTAACATTCCATATCTTAACAAAACTAAATAAAGTAAAAACTGATAAAATTGACGTGCCTACACTGTAAAAAAAATTCAAGAGGTTACTAAAAATTTCTTAGTAAATTTGTATTCCACAGAATTTTTTAGTAACCATTACAAACTTTTTTTTTGCAAGTGAAACAAGCATTTCTTTTGTAAACTGAACAAAAGAATATTTTGTATAACTAACTTAAAATTTTTTAGTATGAGCCACCAAGCAAATTTTAGTAATAGCTCCAAAATTATTTTTAATAACAATTACGTGCGTCCGAAGGGCAGGAGCTTCCTTCGAGCTGTATCCAGACTTCTGAAGCGATAGATTTTCGGCAAAAACGCAATAGATGGCAGCACCAAACATTGCGACCAGCTCCAACAGGAAATTCATAACCCCTTTATTATAGAGTACTTACACTACATACATTCGGGGCGTACTTGGCGCTGTCCAGTATTGAACCCGGGACCTCTTAGCCTGGAGTCCGTTACTATAACCACTATGCTATCGAGGCCACGCTAAGTGCGTTTTAGTAATAGCTATTAAAAATATAAAACTATTAACTCTATTCGTTGCTAACTTTTTTCTAGTAATTCTTACAGATTTTCTAGTAACCGACTAAGATTACTAAACATTTTTTAGTAATTACAACGATTACTAAAGTTTTTTTAGTAGATCGACCCTTTTTTTTTACAGTATATAGAGGAACCCGTCTGAAGTATAACCTCTCCATAACGGAATTATTTTTTATAAGGATATTATTCAATGCAAAATACTTTATGGTCATATGGTAAATAAAAATACATATTTTTTCTTTTTTATCAAAAATAAAACCTTTTTTAAAAACTATTGCAAAGTAAAAAATATTTTTATATAATAATTAATAAGAAATTAAACTAAGAGCATGCATATTTATCATGCATATTTTTATATTTATTTTTATGTACATTAATTTGACATTTTGGAGTCTATGTAAATCAAGCCAAGTTTAATAAAAGTATCCAATAGATATATCCAAATATCTATGAGATTTTTTACGATTTAATATTTAAAAAAATTAAATCTTACCATTTTTGTAAAATTTTTCCAAGTAAGATTAGCAACTATAATTATTGTTAGTATAAAATAGTGCGTTAATACTGGCCATTATGGGGAAAAAAAAGCAACCTAAACACATAGATTTTTTAAATATGAGATTCCATGTCAGAGTTTATTTATTGAACATGGAATTTATTTTCGCAATGTTTTTGCTGAATTTTGTTACAATTTTTAATGGATTATTATTTTTGATTTTGGCTTGGCTGGCGCCGACTCCCTAAAACCAAATTAATGTACATAAATATTAATCATACGCATGGTAAATACAATGCTCTTAATTTAATTTCTTATTAAATATTATGCAAAAAAATAAAATATTTACTTAATGCAATAGTTTTTGTAGTCAATATTATTTTTGGATTTTTTTTTTTTTTTTTTTTTTTTTTTTTTTTTTTTTTTTTTTAAGTTAAAAGTTAACGGTTTTTGCACGATTGTTATGGTTGAAATTACAGACTTAATGAAACTTAATTTATTATTCTAATTTCATACTTTTAATATTTTTAACTAACAGCATGTCATGATTTATTTAATTTTATTAATATTTTGTTTTCTGCTGAATTATTAGATTATTTTAAAGTTACGGCTGTTCTAAATAAAATTTCATTTAGTGATAATATATGTTTTTCTTTAAAACAAATTTTTAACTGATCTTATTTTATTGAAAATTCGATTTGTAAAACCAACTACACAACAATTCACAATAATAATTAAATTTAAAATTCTGCATATAAATATATAATTTCAAACATAAATATTTTTTTTTCCAAATATATATTATTTTTTATATTTTTGAAATATGCCTGGACTTAACCCCTTCGAGACAGAAGCCTTTTACGAAATTTTTAATGTTTTGTCACCGATTTTTAAAAACAAAAATTTGTGCCTTATTAAATCGAAAAAAAAAAAAAAATTCTTCGATTTAATAAGGCAAATTTTACCTGGTTGGGATAAACAAGGATTCTGCCCACATTTTGCGGCGCGTACATCGATCGCTCGTCCCCAAGAAATTAATGATGGTTTTGTTAAAAAAATTACGATTTGAATTTTACATTCTTCTACTTATTATTATTATTATTAAATGTAAGGTTTCACTATTATTAGGTGTTTTCCCGTTCCAATTGATCTTAAAAATATTTTTATTTCACTCAATTACGAGAACTTTTATGATGCATCCAAAAAAGTGATTTTCTTTCCATTTGTTTAAAAAATTCATCTTCACACATTCAAACGTCTAAGAATTGAATATTGTTTTCAATTTTCTTATAAATGCTGTAATATATTATGAGTTATAGTCATTTATTACTAGACGACTAGTGTGTTTTCCTTAAATGCCATAGAAATCAACCGACAACATCAAATCTGCCATCATTTTTTGGCAGATTATCTTTCTGTTGCAGAAAAACGTAAAATGCTGTTATTTCTTATCTTCTTCGCTACTGAGGTCCACATATGTGGACCTTGGATCTTTGCTGTTTATAATAAAACTATGAAAATTATCTGCATTTTTTTTTCATATTTACATTTCTGATAGTTTAAGCTTAAAAAAGAATCCAATAAATGGCAGTACCAGGCCCATTTTCATGGTCATACGCTTGTTTGAAATTGTGATTTTTAAAAATGCCGCCAATTCAGCGATTGCGCAGGGGTAAGTACTTTTTATCTATATTGTAATTTTAATTAAGGTGTCATAATTTTTTGTATAGTTAAAAACATTATAAATGTTCACCAGACATCTTTATTTTGTTCATTTGATGATATTTTTTATTTAAAAATTAGCATTTTGTTGAGGTCCACGTGTGTGGACCTCAGTACTCAAAGCGTATAAAAGACTTAAAATCAAGAATTACTCTTATGTTTAAATATAATAATAAAGCTTCGAGGTATTTAATTAAATCATAATATGTGTCTTTTTAACACTAAATATGCTTTATTAGCTAGATTAAGTGAATTTAGCTTATTTTTTTCCTTAAAAAAATACTTAAATATTATTCATGGCAGTTATAGAATTTTATTAAAAATATATGGATCAACTGGAGATTATAACTAGATATACAACACTTTTTTTACTAAAAATAAATAAATGGAATAATTATATAAATAAATTTGTAAATAATTCTTTTCTCTATACATTTTTAAAAATATTTTAGATAATAAAATAATATTTTAATTAAAAATAATAATATTATTAAAAAAATAAGACAATAATTGTTAACTCATAATATGTGTCGTTTTAACATTAAATATGCTTTTTAAGCTAGATTAATTGAATTTAGCTTATTTTTTTCCCTTAAAAAATACTTAAATATTATTCATGGCAATTATAAAATTTTCTTAAAAATATATCGATCAACTGGAGATTATATTAGATATACAACACGTTTTTTTTACTAAAAATAAATAAATGGAATAATTATATAAATAAATTTTTAAATTATTCTTATATATATATATATATATATATATATATATATTCAGACAATACCAATAAAAGAACCAATGAAACCAGTATTTTTACAATCATATTATTAAAAACAGTTGAAGTTTGAAGAGAAATAGAAGGCAGATTACATATATATATATTTATTTAAATATTTTAAATAATAAAATAATATTTTAATTGAAAATAATATTATTTGATTTTTGTATATATGTTGGCAAAGGCAGTATTTCCTCAGATGATATGAGAGATTTTGGTGTAGGTGGGGGTATTGTGAAATTGTTGTCTGAAACTGTGCCCAGAATTTAAATCACGTAATTTATACAGACAGATTTTTCACTAGTTTGAAGTGTGTAGAATACCTTCTGCAAAATAAAATTTATTTCTCTGGTACTGTTATGTCTAACAGAATTGGTTCTGCTATACAGAAATTGAGACCTGATAAAGAACTGAAAAGAGGAGAGTGGAATGAAGTGGTTAGAGATGATGACAAGATTGGTATACTTAAATGGAAAGATAACAAATCTGTTACTTTTCTTTTAACATGCGTTGGAAGTGAACCAAATTATTTGTGCTTGAGATGGTCAAAAGAAGACAAGGCAAAAATAAATGTACCACAGCCCTCTGTAGCGAAGATCTACAATGTATGTATGGAAGGTACAGATCTTTGTGATCAATAACTTGCATATTATCGCTGTGCAGCAAAAACAAATATTGTCAACCCCATGACAATGTTGGACACTTAACAAGATTTGTTGACAACAAAAAATGCATCTAAATGTCGTTTAGAAGGATGCAAATACAAAACCAGAGTAATGTGTATGAAATGTAAAGTTTATTTATGTAGTTTGTAAAACAATTGTTTTGAAATTTTTCACGATAAATAAAAAATAAAGAAAAAACTTTAAGTTTTCTGGTAATTTTTTTTAAAAATAATTCATAAAAAAAATATTTCAAAAATTTTAAATTTAAGATTTATTAATGCAATACTTTTAAAACAATAGAAAATAGTATTTACCTGTTAAAAAACATTTGTTTCTGCAATTTTAAAAATAATTAAATGCTTGCAATGACTGTCCAAAAAATTTAACTTTTTATGCAATTGAGTCCCGAGGTCCACATATGTGGACCTCAATTTGCTGCTACTCTGGTACATAAATTTTTTTTTTTCATTTCTATCATATTAGAAGCCAACTTAGTTAAATAAACCTATTCCAGCATTTTTTCAAAAATTTATTTATATTCAGGACTGAAGAGGTTAAAGTCTAAATGTGTGCAAATATCTTTATAAATAAAATTATTTCTCGAATATGTCAAAAAGCAGTTTTTTAGATTGGAAAACAACCTTATAAGTTATAAAACACAATTACATAGTGTTTTATTCTTTGAGATTGAATAACAATATCTGCTAATTTTATGCCTTTATTAATGAAAATTATTCTGCAGATGGGTTAGAATGTAGCGGATTTACGCTTAAAATTAAATTTAATGCACCATACACCAAAAAATTGACGATATTTTTGTCATAGTCTTATAATAAACTTAACAAAAATAATGTTTTCTTTTCTTTCTTTTTTTTTGTTTAATTTTTTATTGTTATATGACAAATTGAAAAAAAAATTATTTTTATGGAACACAAGAAAAAAAAATTAGATTAAAATTCAAAACTAACCAAACAAACAAACAAAAAAATACCCTTCTTTTTTCCAACAATCCCTTGCCAAGACCCATATCATGAAACAATTACTGGCTTTCAAACAATTATTTTTCTTATTCCATGTGCATAAACTGAAATTTTTTATCTTACTGATTTTCAAACATCCTAGTTTCCAAGTGATATTTCATCATTAACTAAATTTACTGACAAGCAGGTATTGTCAACAGGCAAACCATTCAAATTCAGAAACATGTTTTTAATGACTATGTTTTTGTCAAGACTTTGACCACTGCTTGATTAATTATCGGTCAACTTTAGCAGCATGAAACAGTTTCCATTCATCCTGCGTAAGATCATTTCTTTGAAAATATAATGATGTACTAACACATGTGGTGACCAGTTAGTGCATCTGGACTTAATTTTTTTCAGGGGAAAGAAATGTTTCTTTAAAATGCGTTTCGAGAACTGCATTATACCGTTAGCAAGATAACAGAAAACAACTAATCTAATAGGGTTCCGAACACAAAATTTTTGGCGTATTCCCATTTTATTTAAGGCAGTTAAAAAATCCAAAAAATTTCTTGCTTTTTTTAATTTGAGGAAAGTTAAAATATGTATTTGTTAAAAATACAGAAAGTAAAGAAATCGCTAGAGGGGGCTCTAGAGGACGATAGGGGAGGCTCGGCCCCTCCTGCCCCCCGTCTGGTTACGGGCCTGCGAATAGCGGACACTATTTTTGGCGATAAAGGATGAAAAAAAAATTTTTATCCAAAAAAAAAAAAAAAAAAAAAAACGAAAAAGAGTAAAAAGGATGCTTCTAAATTTATCAGAGCAATGTGCCACCAATTTTGTGATCACAGATAAATGTAGAGGATGAGCTAGGGACAATCTCCCCCCCCCTCTACATTTAGTGTGAAAAGGTTGCCCGGAAGGGACATCTTTTACAACATTGCAATGTCCCCCTGGAAGTTTTTAAGATTTTATGCTTTTAATAGACAAAAAGTGCAATTTCTCCTCCCCACCCGAAATTCTATAGAGTCCAATAACGTCACATTGAAAAACAAATTTTATGTAATTGCAAGCAAAAGTAAACTTTTGTAGCTGATTTTTTCTTAAGAATGTAATAAACAGTAGATAAAGGTGTGCACTATTTTATTTCAGTTTTATTGCTTAAAAAATAATTTTAATTTCTGATTAATCATAAAATGTAGGTTTTAGGAATATGAAAGTCAATAAATGAATTTTAAGCATTTCTTAGTGAATTTTGAATCTCTGAGGTTTTCCCAATAGCGGACACCTCCGAATAGCGGACAATTTCGGCGTTCCCGAGGTGTCCGTTATTTAGAGGTTTTACTGTACTTTATAAATGGATAGTTTTTGAATATTTTGGGGAAAAAGAAGGAGAACAGATGTAGTACAGTGAAGATTATGTGTATATTTCCATATGTTGAACAGTCAGCATACTTATGGCATCCGAATTCTTATGCCTGACATGGCAGCCATAAGTTGATGAAACCCGTATAAATATGAATGAAACCCGTAGTCGTCACATTAGCGTTATATGTATATATATACATACATACATACATGGGAAGTTCTCAAAAGATGGGCACTGTACACACATCATAACTTTAAGCTTTTGAATAAATAAATTCATTCATCATTGACTTTAATTTTTATTTTCACTGAATTCTTAATTCTGTTCAGAGACAAAAATTGATATAATTTATTGTAAAAATTTTGTATAAATATCTTACAATTTTAATTTGTTTGATTAAAGGGGCCAATTTTGGACATTCATAACGTTAACTGTTCCAATGTAGCAAGAAAAAAAAAGTTTTAACTTGTTTCCAGCAGATTCTAATGATAAACAGTGAATGCATAAAGGAAGTGGATGATTGTTTTATAAGTTAGTTAACACATGGCACTACCGATTTATTGCTTTTTGAAGTTATAAGGTCTTTTCCAGAAAGACTTTTTCTGTATTTTTTTATGTCCAAAAGTAACAATCGAAACAAGCTGTTATTTCCACTCAAAACACGTTTAGTAAGTACTTTAATCTCTTTTATCTATCTTTAAAATAAATTTTGTTTAATTTGAAAGTATGTACATGTATTTTCGTAAATTTTTTTTTGCAATAAATGCACTTTTCTCAAATAAGAAATTGGAATGTCCAAATAGTGTAATGATCTAAACGCCGAATTTTTTCCCGTAAATTTATTTTTAAAGATGATCTGATGTCTTAAAACTTATAATAAGATATTTATTACAATGTTTTATCATAAATAATTATGTGTTTTGTGTAAATGAAGCGTATTTAGTATCTGTAATAATATAATTTTACTTAGAAGCACGCTCAACTTTCACGTGTAGATTGACTAATTAAATGCTTTAATAATTAATTTTCCGGAATAATTGCTGTCTTTTAATATTTGTATATAAGTTTATAGACTTATATACTGCATTGTAAAAAAAAAAGGCCTTAAATTTGAAAATATAAAAAATCACTAATAAGTTAACGTTTAATGATCCCACGTTTTGATAATTCACCACATACATACATACATACATATATAAGCTTTCAGAATAATTAAAACCATTGAAACATATGATATTGACCATTTAAATTGAAATAACTATAAATTTTATGAATGAATTGTTTATATAGCAGAAAAATCAAATAGAAAAGCAAGAATATAAATTCGGATGAAGGCTTATATAGAAGAATGATTTCATCAGGAGCAGACATTCACATATACGGTATATGGAATTAATGATCGGACACTTTCAAATATTGACATTTTGTCGAATATTTAATAATATACTTGTCGGAAACTTCTGGAGCTTCAGAATTATAGAAATTTTGATTGACCTTATATTTATCAATGTCCATTTGATAAGCAAAATGATTCTGGGGGCCGATAAAAAAAAAAAAATAATGTTTGGGATCACCCTGTACATTAAAATGCACGAATTTTTCTATCGTTGCAGAATACAAATATGCGAACACTGTATAATATATCCAGGGATTTTTGTAAGAGTAGCACATATATTTATGGAGATATTGTGATTGTTTTTGAAAAGTTCTAAAAATTCTTGCATGTTTTTAGCTTATATGATGCAGGGTTTTCAACCAAATTTCACGCCAGTTTCAGAAAAATTGGCAAAATGTAGTGGAAACATTATTGTGCAATCGGAATATAAATACATTAAATATTTTATGAATTACGAGTACTTGTATGAAATATTTTTTTATTTAATAACGATAATAACGAGCTTTTTACATAATTTAATAGTCAGTTCTATGAAGCAACCTATAAAAAAAATTTAGTCAAATATCATGAAAATTCAGCAAGATATCGTCCATAGAGTTGCCTCAATTTTAAGTTGCTCTCTAAAAGCAGCTAAAAAGAAATTTCTCGCTACACTGTAAAAAAAAATTCAAGAGGTTACTAAAATTTTCTTAGTAAATTTGTATTCCACAGAATTTTTTAGTAACCATTACAAACTTTTTTTTTGCAAGTGAAACAAGCATTTCTTTTGTAAACTGAACAAAAGAATTTTTTGTATAACTAACTTAAAAATTTTTAGTATGAGCCACAAAGCAAATTTTAGTAATAGCTCCAAAACTACTTTTAATAACCATTACGTGCAACCGAAGCGGAGGAGCTTCCTTCGAGCTGCATCCAAACTTCTGAAGCGGAAGATTTTCGGCAAAACCGCAATAGATGACAGCACTAAACATTCCTTACTGCTCCGACCGGATTTTCATAATTCCTTTATTAACGAGACACTACAGACATTCGGAGTGTATTTGGCGGTGGAAAGTTTCGAACCCGGGACCTTTTAGCCTGAAGTCCGTTACTATAACCACTATGCTATCAAGGCCACACCAACTGAGTTTTAGTTATAGCTATTAAAAATATAAAACTATTAGCTCTATTCGTTGCTAACTTTTTCCTAGTGGTTCTTGGGCCCCACCAGTGGCCGAGAGGTTCGGACCTCTCAACTGGTAGACGGCAGGTGCTGGGTTCGAACCCAATCGCGGCTGTCGGCCTAACCGTTCGGAGTTTTCTGTGGTTTTCTTCGAACCTTGCGTAAATACGGGTTAGGTTCCCTTAGAAAGACCCCCACGGAGGGCACTCCCCCTGGTCCTATATCCCATTAGCGTAGATAATCGGACGACAAAAATCAACCAACCTAGTGATTCTTACAGATTTTCTAGTAACCGACTAAGATTACTAAAAATTTTTTAGTAATTACAAGGATCACTAAAGTTTTTTTAGTACATCGACCTTTTTTTTTTACAGTGTAAATGTCTTTTTTTACACTGTAAAAAAAAGGGTCGATCTACTAAAAAAACTTTAGTAATCGTTGTAATTACTAAAAAATGTTTAGTAATCTTAGTCGGTTACTAGAAAATCTGTAAGAATTACTAGAAAAAAGTTAGCAACGAATAGAGTTAATAGTTTTATATTTTTAATAGCTATTACTAAAACTCACGTAGCGTGGCCTCGATAGCATAGTGGTTATAGTAACGGACTCCAGGCTAAAAGGTCCCGGGTTCAATACTGGACAGCGCCAAGTACGCCCCGAATGTATGTAGTGTAAGTACTCTATAATAAAGGGGTTATGAATTTCCTGTTGGAGCTGGTCGCAATGTTTGGTGCTGCCATCTATTGCGTTTTTGCCGAAAATCTATCGCTTCAGAAGTCTGGATACAGCTCGAAGGAAGCTCCTGCCCTTCGGACGCACGTAATTGTTATTAAAAATAATTTTGGAGCTATTACTAAAATTTGCTTGGTGGCTCATACTAAAAAATTTTAAGTTAGTTATACAAAATATTCTTTTGTTCAGTTTACAAAAGAAATGCTTGTTTCACTTGCAAAAAAAAGTTTGTAATGGTTACTAAAAAATTCTGTGGAATACAAATTTACTAAGAAATTTTTAGTAACCTCTTGAATTTTTTTTTACAGTGTATTAACCGAATTTTTGGAAAAAGTTGGTATTTAATGAATATCAATGAGTATGATTTGAAACAAATGCTTCAAATTTGATACTTCATTTCTTTATGGAATAGGTAATTGTCTAAGAAAAACTAAAGTATCAATAAAAATTAAAGAAAAAATTATAACTATATCTGACAATTTGTGGAAAATCCCTTATCATTCAGCTGCTTTTAGAGAGAAACTAAAAATCATCTCATTCCTATCATCGACATCTTTCTGATTTTCACGATATTTGACTAGATTTTTTAACGGAGTTCTTCCTCAGAGTTAACAATTAAGCTATGCAAAAAGAAAGAAAGAAAAAAAAACCCCTATGTTATTATTTGCGCATGCGCAGTTAAAAAAGTTTGTTTTCATGCAACTGCTCACATTTCATAAAATGTGTAATATATTTATATTCTAATTGCACTATATTGTTTCTATTACATTTTGCCAATTTTTATGAAACTGGTGTTAAATTTGGTTGAAAACTTTCATAATATAGCTTAAAAACATGCGAGAATTTTTTTCATTTGTTTTATAAAAAACAGTGTATCTCCATTAACATATGTGCTATTCTTACAAAGGTCCCTGGTTATTTGTACAGTATTCGCATATTTGTATTCTGCAGCGATAAATCATTTCGTGCTTTTTAATTTACAGGGTGATCCCAAATATTATTATTTTTCTTTGATTTTTTATCACATGATTTTACTCCAAATTGTCCTCCGTATCAAATGGACGTTGATAAATTTGAAGTCGAACATAATCTTTATAACCCTGAAGTTCGAAAAGAATCTGGCAAGTATATTTTTAAATATTTGACAAAATGTCTAAAATTGAAAGCATCTGGTCATTAAAGCTATGTAGTACATAAGTAAAAACTAGTCGGTTTCTATTGAAAATACATAGCATAAAGCTAAAAATATGTATTTCATCTGCCCTATCGACTATGTTTGTCAGAAAACCACAAGAAAAACTTTGAAAAAGCCCTCATATCAATAAAATCCATGAAATCTATTAATAAGAAAAATAAATATGCAAAAAAATATAAATTAATTACTAACAGCTTACCCTATCTATATTATGAAGGCCAAACGTATCTGTGCGTAACGCATACGTTATTTTGCGAATGCCAAATGCCCTGCAATTCGGTTTCGAAATTTTTGATACTGAAAACTTTATACTTCTAAGCAACGTACATTTTCGATTTTTACACCATCGTATAGAGAAAAATATGTACTTTTAAATTCAAATTTTTTGAAAGCTGTATCTAAATTTATTCTTGAGATATTAATTTTTTTTATAGATTTAGTACGAATTTTGTAATCGTGGCAACAAAAATACGCCATTTTCTCTTACAACTGATAAAAATTGAAATATGCGCATGTAAATTTTCAAAAGATAAAAATTAAGATCGTATCAATTTGAAATATTTTTTTTTCTTACGCATTTATACCAAAAATAAGAGCCTCAATTGATAACTTCATCTTAATAACTCATTTTTATTATATTTTGCTTTATTATTATATTTTTACATATGTGATTAAAGTTTAATTTTAATAATTTGGACAACTGAGTTTTTTAGAAATAGTATTTTTTTTCTTAATTTTAGCTTTAAATAATATTTGTTTGAGAATTAGACTAACGATTGTAAAGTGCATTTTTTACTGCAGTTAATTTTGTAGGTTTCTTAAGTCAATAAAACAGCTCCTTCTTAAACATTTACTTTCGTCGAAATTCGACGGGTTACACCTCGTAATATTAAATTGTAAAATTATTTAACAATTGCACGTGTTTAAATTATGTAGTTTACACTATTGTTTAAAGTTAATTTAACAGTTAAGATACATATCTACTGTCACAGTTAACAAAATATAACCAATTGATTATTGCATTTATTATATATATATATATATATATATCATGTAGGGTAAATCTATCGAAAGATGTCGTAACATTGAAGTCATAAATAATATTTCATTAATTTTAAGTGTAATAATTTGAGAGATATCAGCAAAAATGTGCTGAAAAAATATGTCCTCTATCCCTATTTTCAAAACTGCTGTAACAAAAATTAACATTGGAAAGTTGTTTCCATGTGGCTAATGAATAATGTAGAAACTACTGCCTGTATGGAATTGTGCTCAAAATAGGAGTCAATTTCTACTATAAAATTAAATTAAATTCAATATCGTGAAGTCAAGTGTATTTTTTTAAAGTTCATGTTATGGAGATCAAGAAAGTACAAGAAAAACTTTGTTAATCTTACCTTTCTCGAGGTATCAGACTATCACTTTTGTGACATCGCGCACAAAGAAGCAGAAAAGTGAAAAGAAGGCTCCATATTTATACATGAGAAGAAAGTGTCTACGGCAGGATACAGATCCCTTTAATAAGAGAAGTAAGCACGAATACTGTATTTCAAATATGAAAACGCAAATGAATGAAGAGTATCTTCTTACTTGTTTACTTCTTTTGCATATCGTTACGGGAGAAATGTCTCCCTATTTCGTGAAAGACTGGAAGAGGATATTTATTTATTGTACTTTTTTGTATCTTCACCGATCCATACTCACTTTCAACGATACCATACACGAAGAAATTGGACTTAATTTTTTCAATTTATCTTTATGTATGATGTCACAGAAGAAATTGTCCACTCTATTTTGTAACCGGTTTAATTTGGGAGGGTCGTTCATATATTTTACTTATACATCATGGCAAAAAGCTTAAAAACATTGGTTTTAATGAAAAGTTTTTTCTGCTCATGCACTGATGAAATTTACCTGTATCCGATGAACAATTATTTCGGGCGAATACTTGTTATATTCTTCTTGATCTCAAAGATATCATAATTGACAAAAAATATAACTAAGGATTTAGCATGTTTCCTTGTTAGTATTGCTTTTTTCTGCTTTATTCATTGTTTTACAGTTATTTATATTACCTGTTAGAGTTGAAGATCTATGAAAGCTGTTTTCTTTTGCAGAAACAGCAAAAATTTACCATTTTCTTTTTTGTTTCCGTAATTGAAAAAAAGAAATGAATTTACTATTTTAAGCATTCGAATAATAATACTATTTATATTTGATAAGAACTAACTTTTGAAATAAGAAATAACTTTTCAGATTTTAAATAATTTCTTCAATAATAAATAAATTATTTCATGTTTTATTTCCTTTTGAGGGTTTTCTATTTTGTTTCTAACGAGGGATAGACACTTTTTACTGATTGGTTTTTAAAAGCTTACAGTTTTAATTATTTTATAGTAAAAAATCATTGTGCGCGCGACAGCGCGCTACAATAATATGATTGAGCGATGGTGCACACGGATTTTTCAATTTTTCTTTTTGCAATAACTAATTAAATACTTATCCAATTTTGATGATTTTTTTTTAAAATGTTCGTCTGACCAAGAAGCACAACATAGCACAACAATTATTTTTTTTATGGCATACTGTAGGTGTACTGTAGAGTATTCTGAAAATCGGACAAAAGTTTTGTGTCACAGCACTTTTCTCGAAAACTACTAAAGATAAAAACTTAATTTTTTTTTAAACAAAAGACAAACTTTTTATCCCAGGGTAGTCATCGAGAAAACGTTATTTCGCTGGGCGGTTTTTCTGAAATTGCGTATTTTCCAAACTTGGTCATAAATGGGTATATCTAACGTTCTAGTGCAGATAGAATGTTGCGGTAAAGTTTATTTTAAAGATCTTGCGATGCTAATTAATCCTGCAAAAATTCATAGCTTTACGTTAAACAGTTTTTTTACAAGATGAAATAAAAGAATGGCAGTCATCAATCTAAGGTACTTGTGATCATCGGAGAGAAAAACCAGTTACACCATTCGATTAAGCATAAAAAAAATACAGAATGCTTTTTTTCTTTTATTTTTAACTTAATTTTTTAACGAATTATGAATTTTTTTGAAATTTTTGACATGCTGATTTTTGTCATTTTTTAACACTAGAACGCCCGGATGGAGTCGATTCGACTCCAATCATGTAACTAAATTTCAATTCGAACCAGAAAAATTTTCTTGAAATAATTTAAACCTAATCCACGCAAATTTACGTTAAATAAATCAATTAAAAAATTTTGAATAAAAATTCTGGTGAGAAATATTATTTTCAAACTTGAGTAGAATTTCCGGGCGTTCTAGTGTTAATGAATCATTTACTGAATAATTATGCACGGTGTCTAGCCCTGGTGGCTGTTAAATTTGATTTTTAATTTTAAATTAGGCAATTTTTTGCACCATACCAAATTTATATTTTATCCATTTTTTTCATTTATTTATATTTTGTTTTTAGCACAATGGCATCAATGGCAAAAATGCCTGGCATACCTGTCAAATATTGGGGCCCTGTACTTTAACAAAGTGTATTTACTATAAGTATATACCGTATTTATTCTAATAGAATGCGCCCTCTAATAGAGCGCGTCTTCTAATAAAGTGCGCACCTTGGTGCTGATTGAAAAAATAAATATACGGAAACGATATAGTAGATAAGTAGAAAACGATTACTTAAATGCATTATCGAGGATTCTCATCGATCAAAATAGAGTTATTCTATCAAAGCGATGGAGTGGCGATGTAGCAAAAGTTTCAAATTTTGAACAATGTACCACTCCTGTAAACTATAGCGCCAAGGATATGCACACTGTTAAAAATCTGCTGCATTTTGCTGCAACGCACTGCCCTGCTTGTATAGAAAACGGTTACTTGGCCGTGAAATGGCGCTTTCTCATTGGTTGGAATAGAGATATATACAAGTGGTGGAGGACGTTGCAGCAAAATGCAGCAGATTTTTAACAGTGCACTGTTAAAAATTTGACCCATTTGTTGCAGAGTCACTCCACAGCTTTTATAGAATGTCTCTTTATGGCCAATGAGAATGCTCCATAACACAGTAAAGCAATCGTTTCCTATAAAAGCGGTGGAGTACGTTTTTAATAAGTCCGTAATAAATACGGATTAAGAAAACAAAGAAGCATGGTTTTTGTATCAAACTTTACTCTTGCATAAAAAAAGTTCCTGTTTTTGGCAAAAATAATGGATATTTGAATGAAAAATCTATTCTTTGAAAGAATTTATTATTTTATTCACTTTAGTAAAAAACTGATTTTTTTTTTTTTTTTTTTTTTTTTTTGAAAACCACCGTAGAATTTTGGTATAGAAAAATCTGTTTAAATTTTTTTTTTAATTTGTAACACCAGAGTATTAGAGTATGTAGCCTTTTTTAATTTCAATACAAATAAGATTTTGTTTTCTATATATAAAATACAAAACAAGTTGTGCAGTATCCCTATGGAATATGGAAAAATAGAAGGACTAGTGAAAAATGCTCCAAGGAGCAGTGCAAAAGCAGAATATGATTTTAATTGAGCATTAAAAAGTAATGGACAAGTGCTTCTGTTAATTACTGAGCATGAGGAAGGATAAGGGATCCCTTCTTAGCTACAACTCACTTCAATGCCAACTTTGAAAAAATCATATTTGCGCTTTTTTCGTGAAAACAAATCAGTCGCAGTTACTATAAAAATGTATAGTGTGAAGACGTAACCATTAAAGATGCAGCTTAATTAGACATAAATGTAAAGGAAGGCGACATAATGCCAGATACCTAGTTCCTGCAGGTATCACATTCATGCACTGCCACCAAGCATACCCTAAGTGTATAATTGCACAGAAAATTGATTTGTAGTATAGTGCAGAGTGCAGTTAACATCAGAGATGTAGTACAGGCTATACGCCGCACACCTTCTGGACTTTTTAATAGAACACCATATACCCTCTGTTTTTCAAGAAAGCTTATAGTATACACATTCTATAATATCCCTCTGCTTAGAGCATATATCTTATGTTATTTTTATGACTACACCCCTGGTTAACATCTAAAGCACGGTGGAAAATTCTACTAAAGAACCGCAAATTTCTTTTATATGGAAAAAGCGCAAATATGATTTTTTTAAAGTTGGCATTGAAGTGAGTTGTAGCCAAGAAGGGATCCCTTATCCTTCCTCATGCTCAGTAATTAACAGAAGCTCTTGTCCATTACTTTTTAATGCTCAATTAAAATCATATTCTGCTTTTGCACTGCTCCTTGGAGCATTTTTCACTAGTGTTTATATGATTGTCATGCATGATTGCGACTCAAAAATGCTTTTACACATAATTCAATATGACTGAAGAAATATTATTAAAATCTAAATTATATGTTGGGAAGAAACTATATCCTAAATAAAACAATTTAAAGAAAATATTTTGTTTACGTATCTTGTAAAACACAATAAAAATTGTAGTAAACCATGTCTTTCATAAAATATGGCATTTTAAATTTTACAATTTAAAGTTTATCTAGAATAAATTTTGAATGAATGATTCTCATTTATGTGGTTTAAAAAATGCATTTCATTAACTTAAAGTATTCTTTTTAAAGCTGGCGTCATGATAGCAACATTTAATATTCACGATCAATAAGTTCTTTAATTAAAATTTTACTGCCGAATGGCAACGGAGGGATAAAAAAATTAGAATTTATCTAAATTATAACTGATTTTTGAAAGAAAAAAAAATGCGGCACTTTAAAAGTTTTTTTTTTCGTTTCTCTTTTTTACATTTCAAATTAAATACTTTTTTCTGAGAAATGAGAATTCAGTCGATTTGTTAATTATTCATATGTGAAATTACTTTGGAAAAACATACCATTTTTTATGGCGTTATTAACATCAGAAATTAAATATTTTATGCTTAAATGAAACTTGAAACATTTTGGGAAGAATTTTTGTCGCTTAATCTGCGTATGCAGTCAAAATAATTTTCAAAAAAGACGAAGTATATGGAAACAGATGTCTTTTAAATTTTAGGATTTATTAAAAAAAATATATCTTAAAAAGATTTACACTTGCATCTAAATGCGTATAAATTTGTTTTACTGGTATTAAATTCCTTATATGAAATTCTTTTCTATGTATTCTATTTTACGCATTATTTTATTCGATTATTACATACACAAAAAAGCTAGTCTATGTATCTTTTGTCAGTGTTTTAAGAAATAATTTGTTAAACATAGTACAATCACTCTTATCCGAAAGTCGGAAAAATCGACTAAGATCTGGTTTTAAACACAAAACATATTAAAGTACTACTCACAAGCTTATTTCACTTAAATTTTATCATTTAAAAACCTAGAATGTATTTATTACACAAGGCATTTGTAAGACAATAAGCATATCATTATGTCTTTGGTATTACTACAAAAAAAGCACTGAAAAAATACATTGTTAAAAAAATTCTGAAATTCACGAACATTTTTTTCCTGAATTTCACAGAAAAGGTCCCTTTTCACAACAAAAGAGCATTTTCCGTTACAAATCACGAAAATTCATCATATTTCCTGAAAATAACGAAACGGATGGAAATAAAAACAAAAAACGGAGACACTCCGTTGTGTAGGAGACTCTATGGCCGAGTGGGGAAGGCACTACACCGCTAATCGCCTGCGAGCGCAGATTGTGGGTTCGGGTCCCACTGGAGCCATAAAATAACGAAAACATAAAAAATCCCTTTTAAATTACATTTTTTCTGTTTATTTTCTCTTTTTCTTATCAAAAAATCTTTTAATTTATTGGCCAAAATAAATAAATAAATAAATAAATAGTGTACGACAATTTCAAAAAATTGTCTATAATTTTTTTTTGTAAAAAAAATTGTTTATAAAAACTTTTTTATTCATTCAAAAAAACAGTGGTTTTAAAGAGTGATTTATTTAATTTAAACTATTTAATAAATTAAAATTGATTTAAAAAATAATAAGTATTATGCATCAGTCCAAAATAAAATAAAATAACCGTTTACAAATATTTAAAGGAATATATTTGAAAGGAAATCTTTAAAAAGCACAACAGATTTTCCCACTAACTCATAAAAGACATACTTTGTAAAATCTAGCAACAGAAGCTTTGGCTCAGTTCGTAAGGATCTGTTCCGCAATCTAGAGGTCCCGAGTTCGATCTCCAGGACGGCGTATACAAAATAATAATTAAATAAAATAACATAGCAGCTTAAAATCAATCGGTAATTTCGAATTCTTTGACCATTAATCGATTCATTAATTTTAAAAATTATATTAAATTATTATTATTAAAAATCAAACTTTGTAACGGAAAATTACTGATTCTTCAAACGGAGTCTTCCCTTTTTGTATTTCCCACAACGGAAAATCTACTAACGGAACGGTAAAAGTTCGGCTACTTTGCTGCCGGTAGTTTCACCTTGAATTCACAGATTTATTTTTAACAGTGTAGATACCAAGAATTACTTACATTGATACACATTTGCAAAAAGAATTGCTTACATTGATCATTAAAATTAATTTATTTCTAAAATATGAAGTGTTCTTTTTTCGTGCTTAGTTTGGCATCTCTTCAAAGCCATTTTGTCACGCCATACTTCGACTAAACAGAATATAAGAAAGAACAGCCTTCCTTTGATATTCATTGTAGCTATCCACTTCATTGTTTTTTTTTTCTTTGTTTGTAGCTTTACTGGGAATAATAATTTTTTCATCACTTCGAATTCTTTTTTAGCAGTACAATCCTCTTTATTCGTTTTGTTTCAGCCATTTCGTTATCTATAAAACACAGCTGGTAATTGGCTCGTTCAAACCAGGCTTTAACCCTCTCCGGCGCACTACTCTTTAAAGTTGGAATTTAAAGAAGAAAAAAATTAGGCAATCTATTTTAGCCTAGAGGAGTGCACAGGTATTGTTTTGTAAAGATAGCACTAACCATTTTAATTATACAGCTGTTGCCGAAGTGGTAACCTCCCATAAGTAAAGCATTGATAAGCGTAGTGAGAAGAGCATTGCTGTGAAGCGCGTATTACAGTGAAACATTTTACCTATTATTTAAAAACAGTAGAGTTTCATCTCTGTGGTGCTGCCATCTAGAACTCATAAGAAAGATTTAAAGTAGCCATTAGAGTTGTTTTTGAAATATTTACGGAGTTATTGTGTCTTTAAATAGGGGGAACTTTAGGTGTTGCCGACCCGGCAACACTGCGCGTTAAAGGGTTAATACCGCTACCTGCTATAATTGTATATACATTTTTTTAGTATGTTCAATAACTTATGCCATGTATCGAGAGATGTATTGGCATATGAATATCTACTCTAGTGGAGCCAATAATTTTTGAAAAAACGAATGACTCAACATCAGATCACATTTTAAACCAAGACCTAATTTATCTGTTGACATTTTCTGAGAAATAGAGATAAGAACAAAAGTATTTTAAATTTCGAAAATGTCTATGAAACCTCAATTAAGCAAAATAGCAAAATAGTCAGTCCTATGGTTTATTTTATGACTTCTGTTCTTGTGTTGCATACCATATTACATACTATTTTCAAATAATAGAGAAACTCCGGGAGAGTCACTACATCCGAAATAGCTGCCGCACCCATTGTATTTCTTGTAATTATCTATAGAACGCGCAGTATATGTACGCAATGCGATTACTTTAGCCAGTTTATAACGTGAATCCCATTCTGATGCTTTTATGTAGCTATAAAATTCTTATTTTCATGTAAGCGCATCATTTTACTAATCAAACTTTAATAAACGCAAAGTTTTTTCTATATGTTAAATATTAACTGCATCCGTGATTTCAAAAATCCGTGAGGTCAAAAAATAAGTGCAGCGTCTGAGTAGAATTCTGTGCCTATGGATACGCCATTTTCCTTTGCGAGAGCAAGTAATTGGGAGTGCGGCGTTGGTAATAGTACAAAAGAGGATATATGCCATAATCCAATATACATGTCGCAGTTTTTTTTGTTTTTTGAATGAGATGGGAGGTGAATAAAATTGAAATTTATGTATCTATGTCTTATTTTTTATGTTATTGGAGTATATTTAGGGGATTTGTTTAAGTGTTATTAAATTTTTACTTTTTCTTTTTGCACAGACTAACTGAGTTAGGCATGTTATAACAGATTAATTGTGATTGTAATAATTTTTCAATATAACGTTTTTGATTTAAAAGAAATATAGTTTTTAAAAATTGCGTAAATTTTAAATTTGTTTTCAGATTTTATTAGAAATGCCCACATTTTATAAAAGAAAAGAAGGCATAAGCCAACGCGAACTGTCGGGACCTTAAAAGTTAATGCAACATATTAGGCGCATATTAACTAAGTAGCATGTAGACTCTTTCATCTGCGATGCTTAGAACAAATATTAACTTTTAGAACGCTGTACTATTGACCTTAAGGTCACCGGGATCTTTCCTTTTAACGCCAACGTTCTTCCAAATCATTTGCTTTCTATATTAGCGAATTTGGAAGAATCCGCACCAGTAAATATGGCAAAAAAGGAGGTAAATCCATCAAGAGAAGTACTAATTACGCCATCTCAAATCTATTTATAGCCTGCCGAATCTGGAATTAGCAATATAAAATTCCCATTACCTACCAAACAACTACATAAAATATCTTCCTATTCCGAGATTTAGTCAGGTGATAACGAAGTACCGAATTAAGAAAACGGCATGCAGTAAACTTAATCTCCATCGACAATAGGAATGTGCTGAAAGCAAATTTAGAAAAATATTTTAAAAATGTAAGGAAATTGACGAAAGTGATGATCAATAAGAGAAAAAATTATTTTGATCACACTCCATCAGACATTTATGAATGTTCAAACAGCATTCTGTTTACTTCACTAAAGGATAAAAGGGAAAAATAAAAAGTACGAAGACAAAGAAAAAGATACAACTCAAAATGGTAATAATGAAAAAATGGATCCCACATACGACGCAAACGTTCTTTGGAAAGAATGTTCAGAAAACTATTCCAAAATTAAAAGAAAGTGTGATTGGCTTCGATGCATCATGTATCAAATGTTGTTACATGGAGACTGCACTAGTTTTGATATTTTTTGTGTACATGTCGAAAAAACATGTCTATTAACACTAGTTTAACTTTTCATTTTCAACAATTAGTAGATAATTTTAGTAGTGAATAAAGTAGGCTATACAATATTCATAAGAATTTACTAATACGTTTCCCCGGACTCATTGAGGTTTTTTCATTATTACATGCTTAATTATTGTCCAGATAATATTTGTTAGAATGTTTTATGATGATTTCATTCTGTTCTCATTTATAAGAAGTGTGAAATAATACCCGTACAAGTTCGTCGTCTCATTTTAAATGTGCAGGTGACGCGCTGCAGTGTAATGTTTTTGAAGAAAAAAATGTTAAAAAATAATAATTATTATTTTTATATTCTTTTGTCGCAGTTCACATGTTGTGTATTTACCATTAAATAATACATATTTTTTGTTCACGATGGGACTTAATACACAAATAAAATTTCATCCGGAATTAATCTGTCATGTAATCTAGATTTTGAAGGAAAAAATAATTTTGCCTTCAGAATGAAATATAGAATTTAACACAGATGTCAAGATTCTAGCTAATTTTAATTAAAAATACATAGCATAAATGCAAGGTACCGGTTTATAAAGAATTTATCAGTTTTTTTCGATAGTGAATTTGAGTAAGAATTTTGCCAATTAGTCAGTTATAGCCAAATCTATTTATAGCAATTTATTTGTGGGTGACTATGCATCTTCGCATACAGTCGGATTAACAGGTGAGTTTCTTAAACAAAAACGAATTAAAATGATAGAAAATCCTCCGTATTCACCTGATCTAGCTATGTGTATGCAACTACTGATATTCATTTAAGGTAAAAATTTTTTTTCTCTAATCGTCTGTATACGATAAATTCAATAAGCAATATTCGTGTGACGTCACAACTACTAAAATGACGATTTTTTATAGCCTGGAGCTGAAGTGAAGAACTCAATCCATTGCTCAAAAGAATGTAATGGGGATTAAATTTCCTGCTTGGTTTTCTTTTCAATTTTAAAGAGAAAATGGCATTTGTAATGCAAAACATGATGACATCACGAGCAATAAAATTTTTTGGATATATGAAAGAGATGTCATTAAAATTTGAAACAAATTAACCTTTCAGTAATATTACTCTTAAATTTTCTGAATGCAAAATATTAAAAAATGTTATTGATTTTTATTTGAAACTGTTTTGATATCTGAAACGAATATATGAAATAATAGTCGCTCAAATGACTGCCAAGAAAAAAATCGTTCTTTGGTTTTCTTTTCAGTTCTAATAAGAAAATGACATCAATAATGCAGAAATGACATCATCTGCTCTTTCCTCTTGAGCATTTGCAGCAATACTATTAAAATTTAAAACAAATTAATATTTCAACAAGTAAGAAAAATCATGCGTTAAGCATAGATTATGAAGCACTTTCCAACACTTCTTGAAGTCTTTAACAAAATTTCGTTATCCAAGGTAAAAACGTATTACTGTCCATATCCAAATATGCATTCCATTACTTTAGAAAAGCCCTGTATTTGACCTGTCAGTTATTATATAGAATACATAATGGTAAAATTTAGTTTGGCAAGAAAGCGCCTAACTGGTTGAAATTCTTTTTCAGCAATTTATACTAATAGATGGAAACATTTATACTAATAGATGGAAATATTTTTGTTTAACCCTGTAAAATACATAGTATCTTTAATACACGGAAATACTTTGCTAAAGTTTAGTTTCAAAATAAATTCTCTCTAAACTACTTAAATCAAATTTCCAGAAATTATCATCCAAAGGCGACAATGTATCCAGTTCTTTATTTGACCCTGTATATCATTTTATTAATATTCTACAAACATTTCTTAGTAAACTAAATGGAGTTCATCGTAAAAAGGCATAACATATTTAAAAATTACCTATAAGTAAGTTACGCTCATATCCAGTAACCTTTCCGAGATCTTTTGTGTAACCCTGTATATCTAAATTGAGTAACAATTAGCATTTATATAAAACATATAATATGCATACATCTAGCGAAACTTAAAAGCGTATATCATAATTAAAAAAGCCTTTCATCCATCTAACAGCCATCTTCCATAATATACAAGACTTCGGATAGAATATACTATTTGAAATCTTTTGTGTGTCCCTGTAAATGCTATGCAGTAGTATTATGCATAAAATAACTAATATTAATCCTCAGCAACGTGTATCAATTTGATTATATATGAAATCGTTTACCATAATTAAAATATGTCGCAAACAATTCCTCCCTTTATTATTATGCATTGGAATTCTTTTGTATGGCTCTGTAAATGAATAATAACTATTCTTTTTGCTGCATACATTACAAAATGCATATTTTAGAGCACTCTGTAGATGAACATAAATTGTAGATGTTTGAGTGGATGTAACATCTTTACAATTCATTTGAAACGATTTTTCCCCATCGGCCGTAATGTAATGGAAAACTTTTGACTGTCCCTGTAAAAAAAATAATCATGGCGGAACCTTCATTTTCAATAGGGTTTGTGCTGAGATAAACGTTATTAATGACCAAAAATTTTATGACAATCCAAGTATATTTACGAGAGTTAGAGCGCGGACAGACGGCAATACGGACAGACAAACAGAATGCATAAGCACGTTTTAACTTTTCTGGAAAGTGCTAAAAATGAAGGCTATTTTAGGACACATTGTTAAAGAATTACAGAAACTAGTTAGATGTGGCAATCTCAAAATTTTCTTCTATCGCATACTTGTTAATTCTTCGAGAAAAACGGTACACAGTAGTTTTTTTGTTTAAATGATTTACGCCAAAATTTAATTAGTAATATCGTTTGTTAAGTTCTAACGGAATTTGAAGTTTGAGGAAAATGCGCTTGTTAGTTTTTTAAAATAGAATCATTGAAGACATCATAAATAAAACCTTTTGCGCGATTTACGCCAAAAACTAAAGAGTACTAAGCTAGAGTACAGGGACAAATTGAATCTAAAGTTTGATGATAATCCGTGCATTAGTTTTTGAGATAGAGCAACTGCGATAATCATGAATAATGCTGTATAGCAGCGCCATCTGAAAGACGATTTACTCTAAAAGGTAATCAGCACTATATTATTTCAATAACTAATGGAATTCGAAATTTCAATGAACATCCATCTATTATCTCTTGAGATGCAGCTATTGCTGAAATTGTAAAAAAGAAGTATAGTGGCGCTATCTGTTGGACGACATACGCCAAAATTAATCAGCTTTATTTTATATAAATATCTAACTTAATATTAAATTTTGCAAAATCCCGTGCATTAATCCTTAAGATAATGTGCCCGCAAAATTTTTGTCACACACAGAGTGATAGAGCGACAGACAGACATTTTGTAAAAACATGTTTATGTTGTTGTGAATGAGGAATTTATAAACATGGCTATGTTTATAAATTCGTCGAAAACTGGATTTCAAAAATCTGCACAATAATCTCTTCTTGTGAAGAGAAAAAAAAAGATATTAGAAGTTAAAAAAACGCTATTATCAAAGACTTGTGTGATGCGCTAACCCTGACAAATTATTTATGCACCGTAAAAATATTTATCTGTAAAAACTACTATTAAGAAACATGTTACAAGTCAATGAGCTCTTTAAATTTCATTCTAATAATGTTTTTCAGTACTTGCTAATCAAAAATTTTAAATAGCGAATGTTTTTCACCATGGCAACTATTTGCTTAAATCGATATTTTCAATATTTGTATAAATTAATAGATCTTTGTTACCATAGTGATAACATTAGACTCTTCTATTTAAAACAAACAATATTGTACGGCAATGAAAAATATACCTAATGCATATTTTATAATCGTAGAAAAAGTATCTTAAGTAGGTCATAAAAATTAAACATGAAAGCTAGAGATTGTTTCAAATTTTCAATGAAAAATAATTGTATGAAAACTAAAAGCTTCAACAGAGATGTATGGTTTGATATATATACCTTGTTTTTTAAAACCTTTGGCATTGATATTTGTATCTCAAGTGATGTTCCACGTAAACCATATTCTATATTTATTTTTCGTATATTTATGAAGTTCTTATGGGGTATTACATTTATTTATGCAGCAAAAAAAAAAAAAAAAATATATTCATCGTATCATAGAGCATTAACAAAAGTCAAAATAGCATTATTATTTATACCCATGATGGTATTTGCATTTATGATATGGAGTTTTATTCTCCATTCACAGAAAAAAATAAGTGAATCAGTCAGAAAATTACGGAAGTTGGGAGATATTCTCAATGTTGCGTCTTCTCGGCAATTTGAAAGTGTTTGTTTTTTGTTTTTTTCTCTTTTTTATATATTTAGAATTTTTTTACAAGTCTGCAGAAATAATAGTAAAGACGCAATCGCTTTTACTCGAGAATTATCCTTTGGAGCGTTTGATTATCATGGCATTGATTCCAGCATCGCAGTGGGGATATGGCATTCTTTTAAACTCGTTAAAAACCATGTGATTTATTCCGTTACAGATTTTGTTTCTATGTTTTTTATTACTCTTGCTTATCAAATGACACTTATACTTAACAAATATATTATAAAAAGTAAGAATATCTATAAAAGAAGACGCATTACATATAACGAATGGAAAAGATTGTGCCAAATTTACAATGTTATTTTGTCGACATTTAACGTTGTGAGCGAAATTTGGTCTATTCTCATCCTTCTAATGTGCACTTATTATTCAATTAGTATATTTTACGATAGCATGTTGATAATAAAATGCACAATAAGACCGAAAGACATATTATTTACAATATCAAATTTTATCTGGTTTACAGCATTTATTATGGCTTCTTCTGCCGTTAATGAAATGGATAAAAGGGCTAAGACGATTAGTATTAAAATTCTGCGTTTATTAGACCCCATGGAAAAAAACGGTAGTATTAGTGCTGAGGTTTTAACACTAAAGTTCAATAGTCCTGCTTTCGTTTTTTCTGGATGTGGTTTTTTTCAGCTTACAAGAAGTTTTTATCTTACAGCAGTTGGATGTCTAATTACATATGCTTTATTAATAACAAGCATAGGAGAGAAATGAATAAAATATTTACAGTGAAACCTCTCTGTGTAACCATCTTCATTAAGCGATCACATCACTGAACGACCTTTTTTCAGGGAACGAAATTTATTCAAACAAGTTGGAAATTGCACGTGAACGTAGCAAATGAGGTGCATTTGTACGCTAACGAAGTTTTAAAAATATTCAAATCTTGCTGATATAGTAGAGCGTACTTCGGATACAGTATAATAGTCGAAATCTTTTTTGTGTTCCTGTAAATATACAGAAAGTAATTTTTATTACACCTCAGAAACGTATATCTTATTCATAAAATGTGAAATAGTTGAATATAATTAAAACACGCCCCAAACAGTGTTTCCCCGTATAGCATTATGTAGTGGAATACTTTTGTGTGGCCCTGTAATTTAATAATAAAAATTCTTTGCATCACAGATTGTACAGAATGCATATTATAGTATATACGTCATAGATTCATGCCAATTTTATTATGTTCGAATGAGTGTAACATCATAAAAATGCATTTGAATCTTTTTTTCCATTGACCGTAATGTAATGGAATACCTTTGATTGTCCCTGTAAATGATCTATGCATCCGATTTTCATAACATTTGAAATGACTTGACAAAATTACGCAATAATTATGTTTTAAATTTCAAACGATTAAAATGCATTTGAAACTTTTTTCCCCATTGACCGCAATGTAACGGAATCCTTTTGATTGTCCCTGTAATTGATCTATCCATCCGATTTTCATAAAATTTGAAATGACTGGACAAAATTATGTTATAATTATATATTTTAAATTTCAAACGATTAAAATGCATTTGAAACTTTTTTCCCCATTGACCGCAATGTAACGGAATCCTCTTGATTGTCCCTGTAATTGATCTATCCATCCGATTTTCATAAAATTTGAAATGACTCGACAAAATTATGTTATAATTATATATTTTAAATTTCAAACGATTCGGTTGGGTAGTTTTTGCGTTGTTATATGAGGACGGACGGACAGACGGACGGACTGAGCGACAACAATAGGTGCTACGTATTTACATAATTACGAACGCACCTAAAAAGGCTTAATATTTACTTTACCTCCATCCAAAGACCATCCCGATTGAACTCTCTCTATGATAAACCAAGTTCTTTGAAGAAAATGAAACAAATTCTGTTTTCACCTGAGCGTTTGAAAAAGACGTTATTCGAAACATCCTTCTATAGTAAAAAAAAACTAGCCTTAAAAGGAATGACTCCTGGAATGATGCTGATGTGGAAGATTTCCGGAACTAACGAATCCGGGTTGTCCACTCCTTCCATGAGTCGAATAGACCAATCAGGAAAGGGCTCCGTCTATGCATCGCCATATGGGTTACCATAAAGAGAGGAAAGGTTACCATCGCTAACAATCGCCAAGTTTGTCGCCAACTTGGCGATATATCGCCAAATTTGGCGACCAAAATTATTTGTCAAAAGTGACGCCAACTTGGCGATAATTGTAATATTTCGCCAAATTTTTAATTTCTTTACAACACCAGTCGTTTGATACATCATTTGAGAGGTTTGCAACTGCTTATTCATATAATGGATGTCTTGTGTGTTATCCCCCATTCTGCTCCCCAGGGGGGACACATTTTTATTTTCTTTACAACACCAGTCGTGTTACACAAGATTTGAAAGGTCTGCAACTGCTTATTCATATTATGGATGTCTTGCGTGTCACCCCCACACTCTGCTCTCCCCAGGGGGGGGGGTCACATTTTTAATTTCTTTACAACACCAGTTGAGTGACACATCATTTGAAAGGTCTGCAATTGCTTATTCATATTATGGATGTGTTGTGAGTCATCCCCCACTCTGCCCCCCAGGAGGGCACATTTTTAATTTCTTTACAACACCAGTCGTGTGACATCATTTGAAAGGTCTGCAACTGCTTATTCATATCATGGGTTATTGGCGAGCGCAGCAAGCAGGGGTAGACAATAATTTGGAATCGCGAAGCGATTACGAGGGGGTTGGCGAGCATAGCGAGCAGGGGGGCGGGGCCCCCCTAGTAACTCAAAAGAAAATACTTTTCATCAAATAACTTTTAAATTTTGATTTCTATATATAAAGATATTCCGGTAACTTTTAAGCATTTTAACACTTTTGTGTCAATAAATTTAACTCTGAAGACGAATTCATGACGTTCAATAACTATCCCTGTTTTATTCTGTCTAAAAAAATCCCTCTGAAATAAGTATAAGTAGAAAATTAACGAAACCGTCATTATTAGTTTCCGCTCATCAAACCTTTATTTATTTACTGAATTTTGAAAGGAATTGAAAATGGAAGTTATAAAAGATAAAAATTAAAATCAAAGCAAATGTGTATTCTTTTTTTAAACTTTGCAGTGATTAACTTATGCGATCAACTTTTGTTTTGATACTTAAATTTTTATACTTTTTCCTAAGTTTAAAAACTAAATTTCAGTAACATTATTTGCTATCATTTATGAACAATTAAAATCTAGATATAAAAATGATCGCCACTAAAAGACCACCTCTATGACCGAGTAATTTTTATTGGAACGCAACAGGGTCACTTTGGGTGGTTTACTACTTTTATATAATATACATACACACTCATACATATACAGCAGCGGTCAAAAGTTTCCGGCCAGCAAAAGGTTTTTAGTTAATATGTAGGTATACCTATATGAAGAAGATTTTCAAAGTGATACTTATACATTTTATTGAAATAATAGTTAGGAGCTTATTTATGGAATAAGATATAAATATCAATAAATTTAATTGAGAAAATTAAGCACTGAGCAATACGCATGTTCTCAAAAGTTTGCGGCCACCTTCGCAAGTTTGTATAAAATTGATATTGTAATCGAAAATAACAGTGGTAAAAAACATTTACATTTAGTATTTTATCACCATACCTTTGATAAATAATACTGCAGTGCAGCAATGTAACAATGATACAATCAATGGTTGGAGATTGTCTATGGTACGTTTTTTCCACACTTCTTGCAATGTTTTGAAAATTTCGGCTGAGTTGATATTTTTATAGTTCCGCACACGTTTGCCAGCTTCCTGTTAAAGATTTTATATAGTATTCATGTCAGGCGTTTGGACTGGACATTTTAAAAGCGAAACTTTTTTGTGCGAAAACCATTGCTTGTCAAGCTTGCATACATGCTTTAAGTCATTAACATGTTAAAACAAATGGTTGAGGCCTCAATTTTTCCTCTAATAAGGCAGCAAATAACCTTGCAAAATAACCTTATACTTTGTATTATTCATCTTGTCACAGATTTCAAATAACAGGCCATCACTTTTTGAAGAAAATACTCTCCACAGCATAACGTATCCTCCACCATTTTTCATTGTAGGTATAACATATGTCGAATCATGTGTCATAACATATGTCATATGTCTTTTGTCGTTAGGTCATCGGATTTAGTGTCTGCCATCACTTTGAAAAAAGTTTGAAATTCCATTGATGTTAAAATAGTATTTTTGCCCAGTTTTCACTTGACCAGTCTTTGTTTTCTTTGGAAAATCCCTTTTGGGTACGTTGTTATTTTTACCTATGAAAATTTATTAAACACTGACTCTGTCATAAAGTTCTGCATCACGTCAGCATCTTAAACATGGTAGACCGACTTATTTCAGCAATAATTTCCTTCCGTAAGTCGCCGGATATTGCAATGTTATTTTTATGCGGACTATCAGCTGTTTATCTCCTTATAATTCTGGACTCAAGATTAGTCATTTTTTGATGTCACCTAGAACTCAGGAAGTTTTGAAGGCCAATTTCATCTGTATATATTTTTTAAATATCTTTCAATTTTTTGAACCGATCGAAAACTTTGCACTACTTCACTACTACTTCTACACAAACTTTCACATGAAGTAATGACGGAATACGATATTTAAAGAATTGCGAGAAACAATAGCCATTAAGTTTTAAAGAAAGCTATTAAAGCAATCCCTTTTGGTAAAAAAGATTACGGTAGATTTCAAAGCGGAAAGATACACAATAACATGAAAAAGCGGATAGAAAGTATATAAATAAGAAAGAACCATTTATTACCGTTTATTTCGTATGGAATTTAAAATTAATCATTTAAATGCGGGTAATCAGCTTGTATTTTTGCTAAAATTTGAAGATTATAAAGAAAGTATTTTCTTTTAAACTAAGAAAGTCATTTTTGAGGCAAAACTTATATGTGCAAATTTTAATTATTTAGAAAGATTAGAAGTTAGGTACATGTTTATATATACATAAAATTATGAAGAAGAAACGGATTACGTTAAAAAATAATCATTCATTTTTTCTCTAAATGAAATCGCTTTCAAAAATACTATGCGTGCGAAATTTTTAGATATAATAAAATATAACTTTTAGATATAATATATAGACTAATATCTAATAAATTAGGATGAGACTATATCTGGCATAAACTTGACAATTTTACTCTTAAACTGTATTCGCTACCAGAAGGAATCAATGATAAAGTATTAAAAAATTGGAATTTATAACTTTTGAGGTATTTAGAAAGATGTATTATCAGAATCATTAGATTTTGATTGCATTGATATTGTAAAAACGATATTAAACATAATTTAACCACTTATCGTCGCGCCCGAGACATTCACGGGCTGCAAGGTTCACGACTTTTATTGAGAATTGTTTGATTCCCACCAGTTTTATAAAATAGTGTAATTGGTTTTATTCTGGGATCATTTTATTTTCCATTAAATGAAATGAATAAATTTTTTTTCAAAAAAAAGTGGTGGAAATAATGAATTTGAAGTTTCAAACGATAATTTAATGCGACCATTAAATTAGTGGTTAAAATTAAGTTAAGAGGAGAAAACGACACCACATCTTTATCAGGTTAAAAAGGTGTTTTATTGACACCATTTCTCTAATTCAATAAGATAACGCATTGCTTGTTTGTCTATTTTTTCACAAAACATTAACTGTTTACTTAATTGACAGTCAATATACACTGCTCAAAACAATTAAAGGATATTTGAAGTTTTATATAAAATAAAGATATAAACGAAATTTTTTTTGCCGAAAATAGAAGAAGAGAATCACAAATGCAAATTTTTTTGGTTTTCAAACTGTGGAGTATGCAAATTTTGAGTTCGACGTCAAAAACGTCGCTTCAGCGGCAGCGAATGAAATTTGACTTTCAACTGGATAAAAGAGAATGAAGACAAGGATGATCGGCATTCAGTGATTGCTTTGTTTCGATGAGCACGATGTCTCAGCGAAGTCATTTGACAGATTCAAAAGCTTGGAGAATTGTTGGTAGGTTAGAAGGGGGCCAAACTCAAGCCGAAGTAGCGCAAGCCATTGGAGTGTTACAAAGTGTCATTTCCAGGATCTATAACCGTTTTTTGGAGAGTGGATGTGCAGGCCGAAGACCAGGGCAAGGGTGTAGACGGGCAAAAAGCCCAATGAAGATCGGTATTTAGCGTTAGCAGCTCGGAGACACCGAAACATGAACGCTACTCTTCTCCAACAACACCTTCGCTCGGCTACAGGCACCACGATTTCAACTCAGACTGTCCGAAACCGGCTCCATGCTGTAGTTCTCTATGCTCGCCGACCGATGGTATGTGTTAGATTAACATCAAGGCATCGTCGCGACCGCAGGGAGTGGGCAACCGAGCATGTCAACTGGAGGAGAAATGAAAGGAGCAAAATTCTGTTTTCTGACGAGTCCTGTTTTTCTGTGCATCCGGATAATAGGCGTATTTTCATCAGGAGGGACCGTGGCAGTAGGAATAATCCTGCGTTCGTGCACGAAAGTGTCAGATTTGGCGGTGGAGGAGTGTTGGTGTATGGTGGCATCTCCATTGACGGGCGCACTGACCTCTACATCATTCGAGATGGAGCTCTGACTGGTCGCCGATATAGGGATGAGATCCTCAGACCTATTGTAGTCCCTTACGCTGCAGCAATCGGAGATAATTTCATTTTAATGGACGATAACTGCAAGCCACATCGTGCAAACCTGGTGGAGGATTTCCTTTTCGAGGAAGGAATCGTTCGAATGGAATGGCCAGCGTGTTCTCCAGACATGAATCCAATCGAGCACGTTTGGGACGCTCTAGGAAGACGAGTTTCTGGCCGCCAACAACCCCCACAAACTCTCCAATAACTGGAAGGAGCTCTTCTGGAAGAGTGGGGCAGAATACCCCAACTCGTCATTAATAGCCTCATTGAGTCCATGCCTCAAAGGTGTTCAACGTTGCTGGCCGCCCGTGGAAACCATATCCCCTACTGAAAATGATTTTCTTTGAAGAAAACACCTTTTCTTATTTTTTTTCTCATATGCACAAATTGTGTTTTTTTCCTTTTGTACACAAATGCGCAATAAAATGCATTTTTTTTGCCAAACATGTGTAATTTATTCTCATATAACCTACTATGTCTGTCGACCATGTATCAATCAGCTAAAAAGTTTCCCAGATACAAAATCCACCTAAAACTGCAATATCCTTCAATTGTTTTGAGCAGTGTATTTACCAAAGGTAAATATTTTTATTTGCTAAATGGATATGCCAATATATCATGATATTTATCAGCAATGTATTTTTCACATTTTACAACTGTTATTTATTCGCCAACGGAAAAAAATCATTCACATGAAATAATGGCGGAATACGATATTTAAACAATTGCAAGAAACAATAACTATAAAGTTTTCAAGAAAGCTATTAAAGAGATCCTTTTTGGTAAAAAAGATTACGGTAGATTTCGAAGCGGAAAGATACACAATAACATGAAAAGCGGATAGAAAGTATATAAATAAGAAAGAAGCATTTATTGCCGTTTATTTCTGATGAATTAAAATTAATCATGTAAATGTGGGTAATCAGCTTGTATTTTTACTAAAATTTGGAAGATTATGAAAAAAGTATTTCCTTTTAAACTAATAAAATCATTTTTGGGACAAAATTTACATGTGCGATTGTTAATTATTTTGAAAAATTAGCATTCAGGTATATGTTTATAAATACATAAAATTATAAAAAACAACGATTACGTTAAAAAATAATAATTCATCTTTTCTCTAAATGAAACTTTTTCAAAAATACTATATGTGCGAAACTTTTAGATTTACTAATATCTAATAAATTACGATGAGAATGTGTCAGACATAAACATACCAATTTGAGTGTTAAACTGTATTCGATACCCGAAGAAATTAATGATAATGTATTAAAAATTTGGAAGTTATAATTTTAGAGGTATTTTATCAGAACCATTTGTCTTTTCTTGGATTGACATTTTAAAAACGATATTAACTATAATTTCTTTAAAATTAAGTTATGAGGAAAAACGATACTACATGTTTATCAAGTTTAAAAAAGTATTTTATTGATACCATTCCTTTAATTCAATAAGATATATCATTACTTGTTTGTCTACCTTTTTCGCAAAACATTAACTGTTTACTTAATTGACCGTCACTGTATTTCCCAAAGATAAATATTTTTACTAGCTAAATGGATATTCCAATACATCAAGAGATTTACCTTTCTCGTTAAGTAATGCATTTTTCACATTTTACAAGCAATTATTTATTCGCCAGCGGAAAAAAAACATCATTCAAACGAAATAGTGGCGTAATACGATATTTAAACAATTGCGAGAAACAATAACTATTAAGATTTCAAGATAGCTATTAGAGAGATCGCTTTTGGTAAAAAAGATTACGGTAGATTTAGCGAGAAGACATACAATAAAATAAAAGAGCGGATAGAAAGTATATAAATAAAAAAGAACCTTTTATTGCCGTTTATTTCTGATGAATTTAAAATTAATCATGTAAATGTAAATAATCAGCTTGTATTTTGACTAAGATTTGAAGACTATGAAAAAAGTATTTCCTTTTAAATTAATAGAATCATTTTTGGGACAAAACTTACATGTACGAATGTTAATTATTTTGAATGATTAGCAGTCAGGTATACAGAGTGAGTCATAAATATCGAAACAATAGGCTATCTCCTTAAATATTGTTTCTAGACCCATACTTCCAATTGCAAAAATTCATAAAAAGGTGAAACTTTTGATAAGATAAGTTGCAACTCCATGGAGGGTCTATTTGAAAAAATATGAAAATTAACTTTTTATATGGCTCCCGTAGGATAAAAATTCCAGTTAGGAAAACTTTCCTTATCCAGTCCTGAATAATACACAAAAAGTTGCAACTTCATATCTTTAAAATTCGCAGAGTTATAGCCATTTGAATAATTCATCAGGTTTCAAGGGATTAGACACAAATTGAAATACGCGCAATTCAAAAGCCAATGTTACTTTAACGGTTGTAGGAAACGTGTAAAAAATCTTTTGAGTTAGACGTTTGATATTATTTCTTTTTTGTGATGGTTAGCCATATAATTTGCTAAGAAAATCACATCCTAAAATTTATCATAAAATTTATAAAAATTTCATATGGTTAGTACTGGTTTAAATGGGATAGTTAAAAATCGTTATAACTCTAAACATTATTTATCGGATTTCAATTTCTTTCCATTTAATTAAAGATGAAAATCTGATTTTAGTTTTGTTTCGGGGTTTTTGTTTTTCAATATTAATTTTAGAACTATTAAAAATATTTATTGAAAAAATAATAACTTTTTATAAAAATCACATTTTTAAAAGTAAATAATTTTTCAATTTTTTTTACAAACACAACTAATGTAAAATAATTAAAAATGACATGTTTCAGGTTTGTACTTTTTTCTTTAACAGTTCTTAACTTTTAATAATTCAAAGACAAGAAAAAATCGGGGAAAAAATTCATTATACGGCAAAACGAAATGTACTCTTTTACTGCCCGTCAGTTATTTAAAAGAATGCTTTTCTAAGATGCAGATTAAATCTTTTTTTTTAAAATTTAGCTGTCACAACGTCAAGCTTTTTATCGTCTTGGAGAGGCTGTTAAAAAATTTGTATTCTAGGCCCAGGTCCGATCAGGATCGGGACGTTACTTTCTTCTGAAGACTCGCCTATTCGGGTCTAATGTATTTTTTATACCGGAGGGACTGCTTCCTTCTTTCCAGGTCTGCACTGGACGATATTTTCATCCCGGTCTCGAACAATCCTTGTTAAAATAATTGTCTCTCACTGACCTAACGCGTGCATGAAATAAGTAAAATTTGGTTCAATGAAAATTTTTACGAAAACCACATAGATTTTGAAATCGCTTTTATTTTACAAAAAAAAAAAAAAAAAAAAAAAAAAACCCTCAAGAATAGTATATTTTAAGAATAGTATATAAGAAACTTTAAGAATAGTATATTTAAATGCTAAAAAAATAAACACAATAAAACCAGAGAAAAAAAATCAGTCTATGACGGAATTCTGTCTTAAAAGAAAAATGTGTTGATCCATGCAAAATAAATACAATAATACCTGAGAAAGAAATAAACTCCATTTAACCGTCCTAGGAAGGGCATTGGTCTATTACGTATTTTTTCTTTCCTATATGATTCCATCTTAAAAGATATTACTGCATAATATTTTTCAAAGTCTCCAACGCACGGGATATAGATTAGCGATATTAAAATATAAGTGTGAAACATTTACATATAAACAGAGATTCATCGATAAAATAAATATATCACAGCCTTTGGCGCTTCTTTAATAATAAAAAGTACAAATATGAAAAACGAAAAGCTATAAGTATTTTTGGTCCAAACTTCTCCACGCGAAACAATTTTTAATTGCACTAAAGTAAAAAACTATGTAGAAATTCACGGCTGAACTGGGCTATCATTTAATCTTTTTTCCAGGCTGGTCTGGATTATGATTTTAACATTTTTCCATGCCGGGCAGAACTTTTTTCCGTATGAGTCGGTTTGGGACCGGACCTAGATATTTCGATCCATGCAGACCTCTAGTGCTAATGATCAACATATTTTGAAAACAAGTTTTGTCTTAAATCAATACGCTGCTTTATTATGTCCAAATAAGAGACACGGTATTAAATCGACATATAATAACAGTAAATTTGTGGACGATCCCTCATTTGCTTTGAAAATGGATCAAAAACTCTTTGTTTACAGGCATGGTAAAGCGGTGTAATTCACGAATTTTGGAGAATTTTGGATTTTAATATCTCTGTTAGGTTTTCAGATACGGAGATGACATTTTTTTTGTTCAATTTAGGAATGGATACGGAATAATTTCCTAATTGGGAATTTTTCCCTACGGGGGCCGTATAAAAATTTAATTTTAGTATTTTTTCAAATAGACCCCCCCCTCCATGGAGTTGCAACTTATCTTATCAGAAATTTCACCCTTTTTTATGAATTTTTGTAATTGGAAGTATAAGTCTAGATGCAATACTTAAAGAGATAGCCTATTGTTTCGATATTTATGACTCACCCTGTATGTTTATACATGCGTAAAGTTATAAAGAAGAAAAGGATTACGTTAAAAAAAAAATTTATAATTTCTCTAAATGAAATCTCTTTCAAAAATACTATACGTGCGAAATTTTTAGATTTACTAATATCTAATAAATTAAGATGAGAATAGGTCAGACATAAACTTGACAATATTTTGGCGTTAAATTGTATTTGCTGCCCAAAGAAATTAATGATAATGTATTAAAAATTTATAATTTACAGTTTTAGAAGTATTTAAGAAGATGTATTATCACCACCATTAGTTTTTGCTTGCATTGACATTTTAAAAACGATATTAAATAAATTAAAAAAAAAATATGTTAAGAGGGAAAACGATACTAAATCTTTATGAGGTTTAAAAAGTGTTTTATTGATTCAATTCCTCTAATTTAATAAGAAATCGCATTACTTGTTTGTCTACTTTTTTGGAAAACATTAACTGTTTACTTAATTGACCGTCAATGTATTTCCCAAAGATAAATATTTTTACTAGGCTAAATGGATATTCCAGTTCATCACGAGATTTATCTTTCTCGTTAAGCAATGCATATTTCAAATTTTACAAGCAGTTATTTATTCGCCAGCGAAAAAAAAAAAAAAAAAAAAAAAAAAAAAAAAAAACATTCACATAAATTAGTGGCGGAATACGGTATTTAAACAATTGCGAGAAACAATAACCATTAAGATTTCAAGAAAGCTATTAGAGAGATCCCTTTTGGTAAAAAAGATTACGGTAGATTTCGAAGCGGAAAGATATACAATAAAATAAAAGAGCGGATGGAAAGTACATAAATAAGAAAGAACTATTTATTGTCGTTTATTTTTGATGAATTTAAAATTAATTATGTAAATGTAGATAAACAGCTTGTATTTTTACTAAAATTTGAAGCCTACGAAAAAAGTGTTTCCTTTTAAACTAATAAAATTATTTTTGGGGCAAAATTTACACTTACGAATGTTAATTATTTTGAAAGATTATCAGTCAAGTATATGTTTATAAATATATAAAGTTATGAAGAAAAAACGGATTACGTTGAAAAATAATCATTCATCTTTTCTCTAAATGAAACTCTTTGAAAAATACTATGTGTGCGAAACTTTTAGATTTACTTATATCTAATAAATTACGATGAGAATGTGTCAGACATTAACTTACCAATTTTAGAGTTAAACTGTATTTGCTGCCCAAAGAAATTAATGATAATGTATTAAAAATTTGGAATTTATAATTTTAGAGGTATTTTGAAAGATGTATTACCAAAATCATTAGATTTCGCTTGCATTGACATTTAAAAAAAGATATCAAATATAATTTCTTCAAAATTAAGTGAAGTGAAAGTCGATACTACATCTTTATCAGGTTTAAAAAGTATTTTATTGATATCATTCCTCTAATTCAATAAGATATATCATTACTTGTTTGTCTACTTTTTCGCAAAACATTAACTGTTTACTTAATTGACCGTCACTGTATTTATTTCCCAAAGATAAATATTTTTACTAGCTAAATGGATATTCCAATACATCACGAGATTTATCTTTCTCGTTAAGCAATGCATTTTTCACACTTTACAAGTAGTTATTTATTCTCTAGCGAAAAAAAAAACATCATTCACATGAAATAATGGCGGAATACGATATTCAAACAATTGCGAGAAACAATAACCATTAAGAGTTATTAAAGGAATCCCTTTTGGTAAAAGAGATTACGGTAGATTTCGAAGCGGTAAGACACACAATAAAATAAAAGAGCGGATGGAAAGTACATAAATAAGAAGGAACCATTTATTGCTGTTTATTTCTGATGAATTTAAAATTAATCATGTAAATGTAGATAATCAGCTTGTATTTTTACTAAAATTTGAAGAATATAAAAAAAGTATTACCTTTTAAACTAATAAAATCATATTTTGGACAAAATTTACATGTAACTATATTATTCTAATGGCAATTTCTATATAATAATAATAAAATCATAGTAGGAAGCTTTTGAGAAATAAAATCATAGATTTACAAGCCTATTTGCAAAATTTATTTTATTAAAACGAAAATGTACGCGGTGTTTGATAAAATTTCCTCCAAAAATATAAAATTTATTTCTATCAATACGGTGGATTGTCGTTATTTCGAGTTAAATGGGACCAGACACTGTTCAGTTTAGAGGGAATTCAGAATAGGCGGATTTCATTAATAAAAATCAATATATACGACTTGTTAAGGCGTAAATTAAATGTGGGGACTAGTGAATTGCTAGTGTCAGCTTTATACAGCGTTGATCGGTGCGTGGTGAACAGGTTATGTTATTTCTAATAACTTAATTCAAAATTAACTATTAATATATAACAGACTTTTCAAATAAAAACTACAACTGTTATATCATATAGCAATAAAAGCGTTTTTTCTCCACACATAAAACTGATTCAATGATGACAAAAAACAAGTCTCTTAGTCGATTCAGCGCTCTTTGTCAGAAAAAAAAAATCACTGACTTTACTTCTTTAATGTTTGTAAATTAGCAATTTTTTGCATTTCACAACAATTAAAAATGATTCTACAGAATTGTATAAATTGAGCCGGCATGTACTATGAGTGGACTCCGTAATTCCAATTTGGTTTCAGGTTTCAGGCGTTTCCAAGCTTAGGATTTATGTACGTCTCTATTTAACTTTTTTCTATAATTATAAATGTAAGTTCTTTCACGAATTTCTCTTTAATTTTACCTCTTTTTAAATTAAGATAATCGATGATTTTTCTGAAATCTGTTTTAATAATCCGCCTGTAATATTAATAATATATATTCCACAACAAAAAAGTAAGAATTTATATTATAAATAAATATTTTGCTTATAAAACGTTGTTGTATTAATAAAAACATTTAGAATACATAAAAAAAATTTATTTACATGTTTCAACTCTTATTAATCGAGTCATCTTCAGAATGTAAATAGAAAATAAAATTATAAACGTAATGAACGTGAAAAACTGGAAAAAAAAGTTAATGTTTTTCACGTTCATTATGTATGTTTGTAATTTTGTTTTCTATTTACATTCCAAAGATGACTCGATTAAAAAGAGTTGAAACATGTAAATAAAAATTTTTAATGTATTTCAAATGTTTTTATTAATGCAACAACGTTTTATAAGCAAAATATTTATTTATAATATATAGATTCTTACTTTTTCGTTGTGAAATATGTATTATTAATATTACGATATAGTTATTAATGGGCGTAATCAAGGCTTACTTGTGTTATTTTTCACATTGATATCTTGAACCAATAGTTTTGCTACAGTCTTGCGTACAATAGATGCAAGTCAAAAAACAATTTTAAAAATTTTTTAATCAAAATTAAACATAAAAAATAATTAAAATTTCAATGTAGAATATTAAAAAAGTATTTTACTCAAAAGAGGTATTAAGTTGTCCGTATTAAAAACTTTATGCATTTTTGTTTTTTAAGAACCGAGAAAAAAAAAATTAAATGTGACACATTGCTAAATTACCCCATCAGGTAAAAATAAAGACTCCTGAGACTCCTTAACTTACTCGAAATCGTCTTTTGATTCTTTAATGAAAATAATACATATCTTGAAAAATTAAAATATGTTAAACGATTAAATTTCTATTACATTATCTATATCATAGTAATGTAACCATCATTACATGTTGCATTTCACGTGAACTGAGCTCATTATCCTCTGTTCCTCATTATAAAACTTTGGCAGAACTGATCGTATTTGATATAGAATATCACTATACCTGCAATGAATTCGAAAGTTAAATTTAAATTAACCTTTATAAAGTTCTCGTTTGCATTTCAGTATCTTTGAAAGAAATTTTTTCTTTGGGTATCTGAGGTCGATGTCTAACATGGTATCTTTGTCATTTTTTAATTTTTATTGCAGTTTATTTTTTAGAACACTTTCAATTTCAGAAGCAAACAACCAATTTTTTCCGAAATTGAAATTTTTAGAATCAGTGTTGGGCATAACTGATTCCTTTTGAAGTCAAACTAGAAATTATGATGAAAGCAATCGCGATTTCAATTAATTATTTTTACTTCAAAATATTTTTAATCATGACTGTTTGTATTGATGAATAATGCTTACAATAATTCATTAATCATGATTACACATATTACATAAAACAATTTGAAATGAAAATTTGTAGATGTTTTGTTATTTTAGCTGAAACAAATTTTATTTTTTATTTTTAATGATTTGTTCATCCGACGAAATTCTACTCGTGTCTGTCCTCTGTTTGTTTGTCTGTCACAAAGTCCGTCCACAAAAACTGAATAATTCAGAGACTTCAAATTTTCTGTATATATTGCTGAATACATCGTGTCATATGACAAATAATAAAATTTTGAAAAATCTATTGTTTTAATTAAATTATTTTTTTCAGAGTCATCTGCGATTTACGATAAACAATTGCGTGAAAAATATGATTTGTTGTTTAATGTTCATAATTGTAATTTACGAATGTCAATTAAAAAATTTTTTTTGAAAGCTCCCATAATCAAATTTTTATGCAAAAGTTTTCCATTTTTTTCTCTATATTTCGGCCCTGAAATTTTCTACATTTTAGCATAATTTCTTATATTAAGACCCCGAAGGAGAACCGGAATATATTTATTATTCATTCAAAATTTTTGCTCTTATCTTATCTTTCGTGTACATATTTCCAGTTTATTCATGCTAGCGGAAATAGAAAAAAAAATAATTTATAGTAACAATAAAATGTAAAAATTTACATCATTTTCGTCCTGCTTTCCATATTTAGACACCAAATCGGAGCCGGAAGATATTTATTGATTAATTTGAAATTTTGTGAGTATATTTCTGTGACTACCCAACAACTTTTCCATGCTAGTGAGAAAAGAATAATAATAATAAAAAAAACGATTTTTCTGCTACACCCTACTGTATATGTTGTGAGGTATATCATGTCGTACGAGATTCTGGGTATGACATAAAAAAAGTTGGGATACTGATCAATAAATGTAGTTATAGTATACAAGCTGAAATAAAACACAGAACGGACAACCGTTTCTTTTGAGTCAGTTTGACGACACATTGAAATGAAATCGATTAGAGGGAAATCACATTTAGAAACCCAATTTTATACATACATACATACATATATACATACATATATATATATATATATATATATATATATATATATATACAGTCGAGCCTCTATATAACGAAATCCATCGTTCCAGTAAAAAATTCGTTATATAGAGAAATTCGATGTATTGAGTATGATGTTAAAAATAGTATTTAATGTGTAAATTTTGAACAAATATTATTTTTGATCTTTTTAATTAAGAATTTGAAATGTTTAAAAGTATATATTAACCTAACATTTTATTTCTTACTTATTTAAGCAGTTTCAAAAAAGAGAAAAGACATTTATTTGAAAGCTTAATGAAAATCAAATGAGGAAGACTTACATAAATTTCAGAGGAAAAAATCTGTAATTTTTTGTTGTTTTGATTTTAAAATTACAATTGTTACGCTCTCAAAAAAATTCTCAAATTTTAGCAAGGAATGAAAAATTGTAGTTGATATTTTCCTCCATTTGAAGGTCTCTCTTATGTGCTCTCATTGATTCCTCTCTTATATGTGTAACAATTCAATTGACTGTGTTTTGAGAAGGATGTTGAAAGGTGTGTGGGAGGTGGGATGAACTTGTTAGATTTAAAGAATAAGGAGAGAAGTAATATTTATAAAAAAAAAAAACCTCTCGACTGAACGATAAATCAAAAATAAGTGATGGAAAATTGATTCCATATGATTTCGAAGCTTTTTTAAAACTGAATAAATTAAGATCAATTTATGAAAAAATTCGTTATATGGAGTTAGATATTTCGCTATATAGAGTCTGTTTTTAATGTAATCATGCGAAAAGGGGACCGTTCTTACTAAAAATTCGTTATATGGAGAAATTCGATGTATGGAGTTTCGTTATATAGAGGTTCGACTGTATATATATATATATATATATATATATATATATATATATATATATATATACATATACAGCTCATATTCAAAATATTAGAATAATTGAGAAAAAGTAATAAGAAAAAATTATTTGTCATTTATTTATTTTTTATACAAAGTAAATGCAATTAAATTTCTTTTAAATTAAATCTGGAATGTTTAGATAAGATTTTAACATTTATAAAATATAAAATACAGCACAATAAATTAGGTATACAGCTTCCTTAAACACACCAGAATATTAGAATAAAATTTAGATTGGTTCAAAATATTAGAATATTTTATTTTACGCAACAATATTACCTTATAAATATGAAGTAAATGGTAGTTAATATTTTGTAGCATCCCTTTTAGCTTTCATAACAGCGTACAATCGATCTTGCATACTATATACAAGGTGTTTACAAACATTTCTATCAATATTAGCCCAAATAGACTTTATACGTGCCACTAACTCAGTTTTACTTGAAGGAGGATTTTCTTGAAGTTTTTTCTTCATTATACACCATAAGTTTTCGATGGGATTAAGATCTGGTGAATTTGGTGGCCAAGGAAGTACCTTAATGTTGCGTTGGCGGAACCAATTCTTAGTTGACACCGAGGTATGCGGGGACGCTAAATCTTGTTGAAAGATGAAATCATCTTCAAATAAATCTTCTGATGATGGAATCATGTAATATTCTAAAATTTCTTGATATATCAGAGAGTTAACCTTTTCGTAGACGATGCATAACTTTCCAGGTCCTTCTGCACTCATACAACCCCAAACTGTAGCACTAGCAGCAAACACTAGCAGCAAATTTTACGGAACGTTTAAGGCATTCTTTATCAAATGCTTCTTGCTTCATTCTCCAAACTCGAATACCTTGATTACCATATGAAACACAAAACATACTTTCATCACTAAATAATATATTTTTCCAATCTTCATTGCTCCATAAACGTCTTGATTTACACCAATTCAATCTTATACGCTTTTGTCTTGCAGTCATGAGAGGTTTTGTTTTCGGTACACGAGATTCAAATTTAAATTTATGGAGACGTCTTAATGTTGTCGATGTAGAAACTTCAACTCCTTATTCTTTCCATTTTCGGTGCAAGAATCGCACACTTTTAAAACGGTTTTTCTTAACTATACGCTTCAGTTTCCTGTCATCTCTAGCAGATGTTTTTGGTTTTCGGCCACCATTTCGGCGATTATTTTGAAATTTTCCAATTTTTGAATATTGTGTTAGTATTTTACTAACGCTCAATTGCGAACAATGTAAATAATTCGCTATAAAACATTGATTTTTACCGTGCCGATACAAATCAACCATACGAAGTTTAGTAGATTCAGGAATATCACTCACACGGCCCATTTTAAGACGAAAAAGAAACAAACTGCAAAAAAGAATACTGATTTTAAATAAAATAGTCTGAATTTAATCAATGATGCCACCAGTTAAGAATTGGTAATAATTAAAGGAGAATTAATGTGAAATATTCTAATATTTTGAACCACTTGAATAAATATTCCAATATTTTGACTTTTCAAAATAATTTTTTTTGCAATTAATCTTTTCAAAAATGATATTAAATTTAAGATAACAAGTAAGTTTAATCAACAATAAGTTCTTAATAAAAATATCGTTTGCATATTTTCATTAAAAGAATTAAATTACCAAACGATATTTTCAATTTCTAAAAAAAGGTAATTATTCTAATATTTTGAATATGAGCTGTATATATATATATATATATATATATATATATATATTTATATTATTACTATTACTATTGTTATTATTACTATTTTGCTGACTATTATTCTTGATATTGAAATGTTAATATTATAACAGGTGTTTTAGCTACAATTACACTTAAATGAAGCTATTACATTATCCTACTTGTAGTAAAAATTTAAAATTTTAATAAAAAACTGCATATTATCTGATAAGAATGACGTCAATTTCGGATGCAAAAATGTGGGTCTGACGTTTTTTATCAATTTATAAAAAGAAAGTATAAATGTGTTATTTTACCCTCGTTTTTTTTTAAAATTCTCGCGCCAAATTTTATGTTGCGGCAACAGGAAAAAATTGGTTGGTTGGTTGAATAGGGTTTAGTGGTGCAAAATCCCTTGAGGGACCCCATGCTGCGCGAAAACAGAAAAAAGAATTGCATTAGAAAAAAGATGTATACTTGTAGATCATAAACTATGACATATGTTTCAAATAATGGGTAAAATTAACTGGATAATTATAATTACTTGAAATATTTTTAAAGCAGACCAATTTACTCGTGTTCGAAAACATATATATATATGACTTTCTTGTAAATTGCACAAAAAAGTAGATAAATTAGTTTAAGGAGCATTCCATATACACTGATTTTTATATGTAAAATTTATACTTTAAAAATAAATTAAATTTAAAATTATCTCTTCACATATAATAATTCAAAGAATTTTAACTCGGATTTAATTTTATACATTAAATAGCAAATAAATTTAAAAAAAATGCTATACCACACTAATTAACATTTAAATTAAATCTTTCGTTAAACATAATTTAATTGAGTAAGAGAATGTTAGTGTGAGTTAGTATACATTGTGACTAATCATGCTGTAAAAATATTAAAATATTTTTGTCTTTCTAAAATGCGTAATATTTTCAGAAAAATGTTATTTTTTCAATAGAAAATAATCGTCTCTTATATTTGCTTGTTAAAGGATGCGCATATGTTTATGCATTTATCTAGCATAAAAATTAATTTGAAAATGATTAAACCGGAATTCAAAATGTATTCATTTCATGGAATTCCCTGAATCAAGAATTAAAAATTTTATTAATAATTAAATTTCTTAATAAACTAAAAGAAGACTTTGAAAAGCCTTAGGTTGGTTGTATAGGTTTTAATGGCACAAAATCCCTTGAGGGACATGCTGCGCCAAACCAAAGACAAAATTGTAAAAATGAGGAAAAAAAGACAACGTCAAAATATCCGGATGGGGGGTGAAAAGCCTTAGGATACATAAAATATTTGTGCTATGTTTTTGTAAGCTTTCAGAAAGGCTTATCATTAACTTAAGGAAGAAATAACTACCATACAAATGCGATTTTAAGTGCGTAATTTGCATAATTACCTTAGCATATTAGAGAATTTCAAAGGAAAATGATCAGTTGAGTTTAGTATAAGAATGTAGGTCATTGATAAATACTAAAACTAATTAGTACTATCACACATATTAATACTTTGTTCAAAATCCAGTCTTAAAGTTTACCATAAAAAAAAATGCATCTTGTGCTCTCCAATTGGATTAAAATTGTTTAATTGTTCTTACTATAAAGGCACTACAAACTTTCTTTTGGATTTTCCTAAAAGTGTGTTCCATTAAAAGATCTTGCTAATTACACTTTTATCTTCATTAACGATAAAAAAATTACCAGCTCATAAATAGAAAAATTTCAGATATTAAGGCATTCAAACAATATGTAACATTCTTTTTTAACATATTGAGGAAAATATCTGCTTCTTATCTTTGCTTGCTCTAAAGAATATGTGAAAGTATTTATCTGAAATAAAAATGAAGTTTAAAAGGATTAATCTGTAATTGAAAATGCATTTTTTTTCTGAATCAAGAAATTAATCTTTACTTATAATTAAATTTCATAACAGCTTGTAAAACAAATTTGAAAAGGTTAGGTTATTTAAAGTATTTAGGGGATGGAACAATAAAATAGCCACTCTATGGTTTGATGAATTTTCATATCTTTTTAATCAACAAATTTCCAGGAACATGTACCAATAATAACCCTAACTACTTTAATTTCAATTGATATTTTACTTTTTGTTTAACCCCTTTTGGATTTGGTGTACTATTAATAGTACATGACTTTCATTTAGTATTATGCTGTCTTAGCAATTATTTTCTTGCTATCGACATGTAGTAACGGTAGTATGTCTCTGTACATTTCTTATTATGACCTTCTTTATACTTCGAAACTTAGTAATAATAATAATAATAATAAAAGTCTGCTTAGTTTTCTTTGCATTGTTTATGATTCTTTTGCTTTAAACATACATTTAACTCATAAAATTTAAAATATAGGTCACTTTTCTGAACATATCATGATTGATGAAAAGAAAAAAAAACATTTGAAAGTTGTAATACCTGTCAAATCATCTCATAGTAATTTATTTTCCGAACGTCTTAAATAATTCTTCCTTAACCTATTGTATTATGAATATGAATTGAATAGTATTTAAACTAACTACATTTCCATATATTTCAAACAATGTCATAGTCATTAAACTTAGTAAATGTATTTGGATGGTTTCTATAAACATTATTTTAATATAAAAGTAATTTTCTTCTCAAAATGGAAAAAATATCGCATTCGAAAGGGTTAAGAAATATTTAAAAAATTTCCGACTACTCTTTGGGACTTATTATTTAGTTAATTTTTTACGTTTGAAAGTTTCCCAGGCTCGAGTGTCGGATGTTTTAGAAGACGTAAGAGTCTATAAACTTCAATTGAAATGCAACTTTTTTACAGCTAACATGTTAATCCTACTACTAAATTTACTGACATTTAGATATCAGGGTGGACATATTTATTTTCTGTAAATTCCCTTATGTGCAAAGTTTACTTTTCTTTATTTGGAAATCCAATCTCTTCCAGTTTAACTTATAAACATTTTGGACAAATTTATTTCCTAACTGAGTGTTTACTACTGAGTTTTTCAACATCTTACGAGACACCTCTTTACATCAGTGCCGTTAAATCTTGGAAATTTTATCCTTTTGACGACCCCCCCTCTCACACACAAGCGAGCTTTGAACCCTCTCCTGTGGTCCAATTCATGCATTCTTATACAGGGTGATTCAGCTCGTCGGTGACAAACTTTAAGGATCGATAGAGCACACCTAGACGAACATTTTTGAATAGGGAATGTAGGGTCCCTGACGCGATGGTAAGGCGCTAGGCGCTTTCGAAAATTTGGGTGCCGAAATTCGAAACGTCATAAAAACTAGGGAAATTGTTAGATTTTCTTGCTTGTTGCGTCGAAATGATTCTGTTTGTTTAGACTTTCTTCAGTACCAATTTGATAAGCGTATCTCTTAAAACATGGATAGGGGGCGCTGCAGACTTTGGAGAGCTAGACAACAACTTTAAGCCCGTTATTTTGATAATTTAACACATGCTCGCCAAAGTTTATACTCTAACTTAAAGTTTGAACCCAAAAGTAGAGCCCTGCAAAAAGCGTAAGAGCCGGAATAAAATGTCAAAGTACAGGGTGGTCGAAACTCGAAGGCTCCTAAGAGATAAACAAACAGATTTCTTGACTTATGGCATGCATTTTCATGATTCTGTTTGCTGGGGCTCTCTAAAACTCAGTTGAACGGTACAAAAAGAAACATCGATAGGGGGCGCTTTGGGCAAAAAACATAATTCGTTGACATTTCGGACGCTAACTGGAAACGGGGCGCTACGATCAGTTAGTAATAATGAAAACACATTTTCTACCTCTGCTCAACACTTCTGAATAAATTTAGACCAAAAACATCAATGATACTGGAAATTTATTTACAAAAAATAACACTAAAGAAGATGCTCGAAATTTCGACCTTGGGCCATGATGCAGGCTTCGCACCTCCGTCGCATTGAGGAGTGTGTGTTTCCAACAATGCCAGGAGTATCTCTGATCTGCCCTGCAGCTGCCACAATGCGCGCCACAAGTTCTTCAGCACTGCTGACAGGTGTATGGTATACCTCGGCCTTCAGGTAACCCCAAAGGAAGAAATCCAAGCAGGTGAGGTCTGGTGATCGGGCAGGCCAGTGAACTGGACCCCCACGCCCGATCCACCGCTGGCCATACCTTGCGTTTAGATGGAGACGCACGTCGTTCGTGTAATGGGCCGGAGCTCCATCGTGCTGGAACCACATCTGGCGACGCGAACCTTCGGGTACGTGCGCCTCCTCCAGAAGCTGCGGCAGCACTTGATCCAGGAAAATCAGGTAATTTCCACCTGTCAGCCGTTCAGGTAACAAATAAGGGCCAATGAGGCAATCCCCCAGAATGCCGGCCCACACATTTACTGAGAAACGCTCCTGGGCTGCTCGGCTTCTGGTTTCATGTGGATTTTCATCACACCACACATGACTGTTGTGGGCGTTCCACATTCCCTCCCGGCTGAAGGTGGACTCGTCCGTAAACAAAATGCTGTTTACAAAACGGGGATCCCTGGATCTCATCGCCAAGTACCATCTTGAGAATTCCACTCGAGGGCCAAAATCCTGCTCTCTGAGCAACTGCACCCGCTGGATGTGGTAGGGGTGCAGATTCCGGGAACGTAAGATGCGCCACGCAGTTGCTTGCGAAATGCCAACATGTCTGGCGATATCTCTCGTGCTAAGACCTGGGTTGTCCTCAACCAGGTTAAGCACAGCCTCTTCGTTGTCGGGGGTGCTCACTGATCGCTCCCGTTCAGGCCTGCCTCCGTCGAAAGATCCCGTTGTGGACAACCTCTGGTGTACTCGAGCGAAGAAGGCATGGCAGGGGATTTGCCTGTTGGGGTAACGCTCGGCGTACAACCGCTGAGCGGCTCGTCCATTACAACCAGCAGCGCCATACGCCAAATGCATGTCAGCCAATTCAGAGTTTGTGTACCGTTCCATCCTACTACCGATCTGCAGACAAGTAACCCGAAGCTTAAGTAGGTACCGCACGTTCAAAAGACGTGTCTGCGCATACAACTACGTCATCTCGCGTTGTCGTCTACGCATTACGTATCTTTTGCATATCGATATGGTACGATATCTTTTGCATAAATCAGCAAAAAGCACCTTATGTAAATTTTATTGCGCGCATTGTGCATGATTGAAACCAGCTATGTTTGTTAAAAAAAAAAAAAAAAAAACTGCAGTTTTAATAGCTTCTTATGATAAGTAAATTACTCTCTTGTTTTGTTTCTAACTGATCGTAGCGCCCCGTTTCCAGTTAGCGTCCGAAATGTCAACGAATTATGTTTTTTGCCCAAACGCCCCCTATCGATGTTTCTTTTTGTACCGTTCAACTGAGTTTCAGAGAGCCCCAGCAAACAGAATCATGAAAATGCATGCCATAAGTCAAGAAATCTGTTTGTTTATCTCTTAGGAGCCTTCGAGTTTCGACCACCCTGTACTTTGACATTTTATTCCGGCTCTTACGCTTTTTGCAGGGCTCTACTTTTGGGTTCAAACTTTAAGTTAGAGTATAAACTTTGGCGAGCATGTGTTAAATTATCAAAATAACGGGCTTAAAGTTGTTGTCTAGCTCTCCAAAGTCTGCAGCGCCCCCTATCCATGTTTTAAGACATACGCTTATCAAATTGGTACTGAAGAAAGTCTAAACAAACAGAATCATTTCGACGCAACAAGCAAGAAAATCTAACCATTTCCCTAGTTTTTATGACGTTTCGAATTTCGGCACCCAAATTTTCGAAAGCGCCTAGCGCCTTACCATCGCGTCAGGGACCCTACATTCCCTATTCAAAAATGTTCGTCTAGGTGTGCTCTATCGATCCTTAAAGTTTGTCACCGACGAGCTGAATCACCCTGTATACACATTTCTTTTAGTCTTATATTTTCCCCTCTTACCGTTGTGGCTCGCGTAAATGCGTCGGGGTTATCCTAACAAAATATGCACGTTACTTTAAAAGAAAAATTACAAAATAGACACATTACTCGCCTAGGTTGTATAAAGTGACTAGCACAAGTAAATGATCAAATCCAATTGATTCAAGATATATTTATTAATCAACTTGAGCCGAAAATATTGCATTTAAGAATACGTAATATCTTTTGTAATATTTTAAATATTAAATCGTTACAAGATAAAATAATCAGTAATGAGAATCAGTATTATGAATTAAGGAATACAAGTACCACCAGCAGACATACAGACTGCAAAGAGAGACTGCAAATATTGAGAGTAAGCCTCTTCTCTGTAGAAGTAATTTCCCCCGGCCAGTCTTCTTTCTTTCAAAAAGTCCAAAAATACTATCCAAAATACTTTTGGATAGTATTTTGTTATGAACACAGTGAATATAGTTTCCGGCAAAGAAAGTTTTCCTTGGCTGTTTTGCTCGATTACTTTGTGGTCGCTTTGCCTGGAATGACACCATTATAAACACTGTCTTCTAGCACCTAATCTAAATAACTTTTCATTTTTAAATGTACATCATGTAAAATGTAGTTCAAACTGATAAAACAACATAAAAGCAAATGATTATAACACTACATACTATTTATCTGTAATCAAGAAATTGGATCATTTGCCTAAAATCCAAAAATTCTAAAAAATAACAAAATGAGTTCAGAATTAGAAAAATATATTCTTCCGCTTCAAAGTCACAGACGATTGGAACTGTTTTCTAAAAATCCGCACAAACTTTGCAGTTATGCGAAATAGCAAAGAATTAGGAATCAGGCGAAAGCTACTCATGAAATGTTACATATCATATATAAAGGCAAGCCAGTTAAAATTGCCTTACCTAAACGAACAGAAAAGCAATCGATTATCACAAAACGAAGTGTGATTGCTTGTTCAAAAAATTCTCTCATCGAGATATTCTTCTTGGATAACGAGTCACATTTCATGCTCACTTACTACACTTTTAACGATAATGGTAGCTACTACACCTCTGATGGCTTCACGACACAACCTATCATCAAATTCCATACTAAAGCAAAATTTGAAGAAAAGATCCTCGCTTGATTGCTATTGGTGGAAGGGTTTTAGTTTTTTCATCGGAAAGTCTGGATTTGCTGTCTAGGGGCAACGACAATTCAACAAGTGCATTCGATGTCCTCTCATCCCCTACATCCGTAGAAATTAGAACACGAAGGTGATTTTGTTTCTAACCAAACATCATTAGCAAAATTCCTTGCAAATTACAGAAAAACTCAGCTACTTACGCCAGAAAAACAGCACCGTAGAGAAATCGGACAATTCCACTAATGTCCCAAAATTCGACTATTTGAGTGGTTCTGAGAGCATATTAAGTCGAAAGTATATGCTAAACATTGGAAAACAGATTACAACTCGAAATGATAAAATCGAATAAATCGATTGATTTGAATCAAGTATCGAATCAAGTTTGTCTCAAAATTATGGACCTAAATTTTGTACAACGTATATTAAGTACCATCAAAATTAAAATCGACAATGTCCTACGAAAGGATTTAATTAGAGTTCGATAACAGTTTTACACAGTAATGTGGTTATTAAATTTGCCCTTATTTTTTTGTCTTATTTTTTTAGCTTTCTAGAGAAGAAAAGTTTGTGCGGATTTCTAGGAAAGTCTTTATTATCAGCATTTGTAATATCTTCAGAGAAAAGATTGTATTAGAGGACGGATCCCATTCTTATCTATTGGGAAAATTACATCCAACATCCAGTTCTTTTTGGCGTTATAAGGAATTAAATGCACTTTAAAGGTTCAAAAATGTATAATTTCTCTATTTTTTAATATTATAAAATTATTAATTTTATTCAAAATTTTAGGCATACAAAAGAGCATTTTTTAAACAATATTTTATAAAATTTTCATTCAAAAATTTTGGAAATTCAACCAGTAGCACCTGATTTTCGTAAGATCCCCCTCCCCCCCCTCCCCCCCAAAAAAAAAACTTCTTGTAGTGTCACGGTTATCTCCTGATAGATTTATCGGAAATTAAAAGAAAACATTTTTTCTGTCAGTAGATAAGTATAGATTATGATTGAGTGCAGAATGTAATTAAAATTTGAATTTTTTCAGAGTTGTATGAAAAATAGTACAATTTTTAGTACAATTTGCAATTTACACTTTTTGTACAATTTACGCCTTGAAAAATTAGTTGTAATAATAATAATAAAAAAAACCCCTTCATTCAGTCAATAATCAATCCCATTTTGACGAAGTTTGCAAAATTTCAATTTGAGAAATCGTTCAATAGGTATCAAAAGCAGGGTTTTAGAAAAAGGCAATTAAAAGACTATAATATTAGAAATAAAACAAAGATTTTTTAAAACTTACATAGAATCATTTATTCCAGCTTTATAAAGCGAAAATCATATGGCAGCTGCAATGTAGTCCTGCAAGGTTCCCTTTAGTTCCTTTCGAAGGTAGTTCGCACACTAAAAAGACAAGCGACAAAATATGTCAGACGAGAGACAAATTCTAGTTTCAAAAAGGTTTCTTCTTTGTTAATAGGATAAAATGTTTCTTAACTCATGCTTTTTGTCGTTTGTCCCCCTGGTGGGGTCTGCATTAGACGAATTCTTGCTTCTGAAGTCCCAGTAACAGCTTTTTTCTCAGCTATGAATATGCAATGTTCACCTCTTTTCTGCAGCTTTCTTCATTAATGGCTTAGTTTCATATCCATGCCAGGCTATAATTCAGGAATAAGTCTTGCTTTCGTATCTTATTGAGTATCCAGAGTTTGTTTAAAGTTTTGTAACAGAAAATTAAATCCAAACTCAAGAATTTTTATCAAATAAATCTGTTTCAATGAGATTAAATTAAAATATTTTTAAAAAAGTGACCCTGAGAAATGGAGAAAAGCGAGCGAGACATACAAACTATAGCTAAGTAGCTGACTTAAGAGTCCACACTTCTCAGTGAAAAAGACCCGGATGATAATGTTAAATGTATGGGAGCGTTCTTTTCAAATATCTTGCTCAAATTTTAATATTTTTGCACGATTTTTTTTGCATAAGATAGCTGAAGACGATCTGCAACCGGGCTAGTTTTTACTTTTTCATGTTTGGTTTTAGATTAAAAAAAATTACTTTAACTTTCAAAACGGTTAGAGCCCGTTCTGAAATTGAAACTATCATAATAAAAATATATATATAACCAAAATAGAAAAAGTAATAACAAGACCTGTTGTAGATCGCCCTCAACTATCCTATGGAAAACGAATCATGTAAAAACATTAAAAAACATTAAAATTTGAGGAAGATATTTGAAAAGAACGTCCCTATAGACTTAACATTATTATCCGGATCTTTTTCAGTGTGTACTGTGGTCTCTTAATATATCTGTGCTACTCCTGACCATTTTATCATAATATAATATTATAAGAGGAATTTCCGTCAGAAGTCCCTCTCTTTTAGAATTTTATTCGGACTGAAGTGAAGCTTTTGGAAAATATTTTAGACATATTAAACTATTAGACTTGAGAAAAAAGTTTTTGAAATTTTAAATATTATGTAACATTTTATAGGCTGTCTGTTTTGACAGTAATCACTTTCTTGGCAGCTTTCTAATTTTGTTCTCGCAATGAAATAAACATAAATATAAAAGTGAAATTGAAACTACAAGCTGTTGTACTGTTAATTGCAGTAAAATTTTATTTGTGCCAAATTTACACCGAAATATAAATAATATTGCCGAAATATAAAAGCAAAAATGCGGCTCATCGCGTGACAGTGGGTATTGATTTTAGCTTTAAGAAAAGATTAATAGTTCTAAGTCTACTTACATGAAAAGTCTTTGGTGACGATTGTTTTAAGAAATTTCTCGGTGGCAGGGCACTGTACAGCGAAAAAAAAACTCAAATGGCCACTCTGCTCTAATCCTTCCTGTCCTTTATTATATTAGTTTCCTTTTAAACGGACTTATTTGTCTGAAAAAGATAAGATTACACTTAGCAACAATAACAACAACAAAAAAAAAACACTTAGTTCACAGCATGTAATTATGATTTGCCACATTAAAACTATGTGAAATATTAAAATAAATTGTTCTATCACGTCAAATTTAGTAGTGAAACGCATTTATTGATTTTATTTAAAATTATATGAAGTAGTGACATAAATTGTTATTCTACATTAAAAAAACATTTTTTTGATCGATTTGGCTTTTCTCTTATAGTCAGTAGTGTCAGTATTAGACTATATACACTAATCAAATGTGGTTCTATATTTTTTCATCTATAAATACCTCTTCGCTATTAGTAGGGCCTGCTTCGTTTTCTTCTTCAATAGAAATTGATAATTTTGATGAACTACTAAATCTTTTCAGTACTGGAATGTCTTGAGAATGTGGTAGCGGCATTGACACTGATGACACAGTAGCATACTTCACCAAATGTTTTGATTTTTTTGAAAAATCTTTCTCAGTTCATAAACAGAAGTAACAGTTGTCTGCGTGATTTTTGGGTTCACGCCATTGCATTTGTACACCAAAAGGCATCTGTTTAACATAACCCTTGTACCAACCCGTGAAATATTTATAACATTTCAAACAACACACTTTCGGCACACCTGATTTGTCTTGATTTTTAATGGCAATTTTAAAATAAACTTCATAACACTTCTCAAACAGGTAAATTGACCACAAGCATAACAAAATAAGCTAGAAGAATTACCTCAAACACTCGGACTTTTGTAGATTTATAAAAAAATCTAAAGGTTTTGATAAATTTCGTACACATGAATGACATAATTTTATAACTAACTTCAACTAAGTGTAGCGGAAAGTAAATAAGGTAACAATACCGTTACTTATGTTTTGGACGTGATGTCGAAACATAAATTTGTTTTGTGTTGTTTACTAAATATACCTAATACAAATCGCCCCTCAGGATATCGGTGATTATTTTTATGTTACACAGTGTATCTAAGAAATTAGTTAACTAAATGCTTAACTTACATAATTACCACAGAATTTCAACAGAAAGGTATAAATGGATCTTAGAATTAATAAATGTCAGAGTGTAGCTCTTTGATAAATATTGAAACTAGTTAATGATAAAGTATTTCCACTTTGTTTAAAATTCATTCTAGATTATTTCTCAAAACAACAACAGAAACAAACAAGCTAAACCTGCAATTTATGCTCTGCAGTTGGACTTTTTGAAAAGTTTGAGATATTACGCTCAATCATGTTACTTTTCCCTATAATAGAATTATCATTAGTTCGTGATTAAAGTGAATTCGGGTTTTAAATGCAATAATTGCCATAATTATCACAAGGTATGTTAACTGTAGCATAACAATATGCAACGTTCTTTTAAAATAACTCATTGATCAAATTACTTAGTTATTATCTTTTCTAATTAAAGCAGTTACATATAGCTAAGCATTTATCTAAAATAGAGGAGAATTTTTAAAAGATTAATACGCAGTCAAAAAATATTTTTAACCACATTCCTTAATTTTAAATTAATGTATAACACCGCTTAACAAAACTTTGAAAAGACTGGGATTTTTAAAGGATTTACGTTCCTTTTTTCCCCCTCTTTTAATATATTATCATTCATTTAACAAACTATTATCTATAAAATAAACATGGCTGTAAATGTATAATTTACATAATTATTGTACAGTAAGGCAGGATTTCGAAAGAAAGTAATCAATGGCCTTTAATAGCATTAATCCAAAAAATATATCTCTTTGATATACATTTGAAAGCTTTTTAGTATTATTTCTCACATTAATACTTTGTTTAAAATTCAGTCTAGACTGTTTAGCACAACAAAGAAACTGAATCATTGTGTTCTGCAATTGGATTTATCTTACTTAATTATTTTCACTTTAAAGATATTGACTTTTAAATTTTCTTGAACTGATTATCATTAAAATACCTTATTAATTACACTTGTAATTCCTCTTCAGCGATAACAAATTTTTAGCGAAAAGTTTAGTAATTAGAAATTTTATAAAGATAGAAAGGATTACAGAGTGCTTTTAATTCTACCTGTTGTTTTATTGTCTTTTTCAAAAGTTTACGCATTAATACTTTATCTTTATAAATACCTTTAGATATCTTTGTATATAAATTAAAAGTTTTACTTTTACTTTAAATTTCTATAATATAATAAAACAACCTTATTTTAATATACTCTGAATACAGTTATACATGATCATTTATTTATTTGTCTATATATGCATTCTCAGGAATATGGTCCTACATAGGCGTTTATTTTGGCTTTTCTTATTCAAGCACAAATCGTTTTACTATACATAATTCAATATATTGAGTATATCTAGAGGAATTGTACGTTAGGGTGGTGCGAAAAAACAAAAGTTTTTATTCCCGAATCGCTATAGTGCGGAAAAGTTGCGATTGGTAAATACAAGAAAAACTAAAAAAAAAATTTTTGAAATCGGACATTATCTTCCGATCGCGCAAACCACCTAAAATTTCAAAAAAATTGAAAAATTTCGATTTTTTCAAAAATTTTTAAAAAATATTACATATACATATATTTTATCACTATAGTGAAAAATATTTACATATTGTACTATTTAATAATAATAAAAAAATAAATTGCGTTTAGAGAATATCTTCCGATCGCGCAAGCTCATTAAAAATCGGGAAAAATTCAATTTTCAGTGATTTTTGATGCATTAAGAAAATAATTAAATAAGTTCAATTTGCGGTCTCATGTTAAAATTTAAACGTAAATTAATACTATTGAGCATGTTATGCTATTTTTGAACAACCGAGATCTTACCACGACGAAATCGCTGCAGGGCGAAAAGGTTTAGTAGTTCGCGCAACTCCTGTTAGCCACGTTGCGAAACAGCGTTGAAGTCGCCCTATGTGTCCACATCTTTTTCTCTCCCCAACCTCGTACTCTTGCACAGTGCGCCATTTCGTATCAGTGAGCCCTTAATGAATTTCGTTTGTTAATTGTAGATGTATTGTGTTATTTAAAATACATTAACATGTGACAGGTACACGGATCTGCATACGTCGTTGACAAAGAAAATAACTAGACAATCTTTTCATTGTCCTATATTTTGTCATCCCCAAGAGATTTTTTGTCAAATATTCTTCACGAATATAGCGCCTGTATGAGAAACTAAAGAAAATCCTTTAAAAGAATTTAAATACTTCTAAAATCGTTAAAAATACTTCTAGACCTTTTCAATAAATGCGTCCATATAACACTCATTGATATGTAGAATGATACATGTTTGAAGATGGTTTATAGTAATTTTAAACAGTGTATGTTGTCCATCGTGATATTTGTCTCAGAACCGAGGAGGATAACTAAATAATCGTCCTTTTTTCCATCAAAATGTATGTCATGTGGGTTTTTTTATTCCACTTGACTTTGCCGTAATTTTTTCTTCCTGTTTGTTTTCTTCTAATTTTGTATAGGTCAATAACTTGAAAAGCATCTGTTTTAGTTATTACAGGAATATCTTCTAGTACACTCAACACTTTAGCAGCACCTGCACTGTCAGATACACCATTGCGATTGCAATGTAATGATGTAGATTGTAACTCCACTTTCATTTGCCATAGTAATTTCTTCTTAAATCTGATAGGCTGTATCCGTCATGGTAATGATATTTTACATATACCTACATTAGCATTAAAATTCTCATGTATTTCATCTAAATGCTCAAGGACTTTTATTTTCGCTCCAACAAATTTGGAAGGTTGCCTTTTCAATATATAGTTTCGTCTTTCAAGTCTTGTACTCAGTTTTTTTTCTTTTTTTTTAAACTTTAGTATCAATTTTTCCCGTTCCGTCCTTTCTCTGGAGGTAGATAAATCTATGCTCAATGACTGGAATTTTGTTGTGTTTTTGAGACGTACAATTAGTCTCAATTAGACACTCCCTCAGATCTGGTGACTTTTTACAGGAGCAATATAAATTCATTACACGTTTGCAGGCTGAAATATCACACAGTTGAGATTCTTGCTTTTTAAATTCATCAAACTTGTTTATAAGGTTTGGCTATTCCTTGTCTCGAATATAAGATTTCGTTAGTTTAGAATATTATCGTATTAGGCATTAATTAGCTAAATGATTCTACAATCAAACACTTTTGGGATTGACGCCTTCTAATAAATATATTTTATTTTTTGTGCCACTGTATTGCTGACAAATGAGAAACTCACTTTAATGATGTTGAATTTACTTGCTAATAGACACCTCTCCTCAAGGTAGCATTGAAGAACATCTTCGTGTGTTGGAAGAATATTTGGCAGAAAATCTCTTGGATGACCTAATATAGGACAATGAAAAGATTGTCTAGTAAATTTCTTTGTCAACGACGTATCCAGATCCGTGTCCCTGTCACATGTTAATGTATTTTAAATAACACAATACATCTACAATTAACAAACGAAATTCGTTCACGGGCTCACTGATACGAAATGGCGCTCTGTGCAAGTGGACGAGGTTGGGGACAGAAGCATGTGGACACGTAAGGCGACTTCAACGATTTTTCGCAACGTGGCTAACAAATAGCATAACATGCTCAATAGTATTAATTTACATTTAAATTTTAACATGAGACTGCAAACTGAGCTTATTTAATTATTTTCTTAATATATCAAAAATCACTGAAAATTGAATTTTTCCCGATATTTAATGAGCTTGCGCGATCGGAAGATATTTTCTAAACGCGATTTATTTTTTTATTATTATTAAACAGTACAATATGCAAATATTTATCACTATAGTGATAAAATATGTGTATATGTAATATTTTTAAAATTTTTTGAAAAAATGTGAATTTTTCAATTTTTTTTGAATTTTTAGGTGGTTTGCGCGATCGGAAGATAATGTCCGATTTCAATTTTTTTTTTTAGTTTTTCTTGTATTTACCAATCGCAACTTTTCCGCACTATAGCGATTCGGAAATAAAAACTTTTGTTTTTTCGCACCACCCTATTGTACGTATGCATTATTTATATATAAGTATGCATTATTTATATATAAACATTAAAAATCTGTAACATCCTTCCGCGTTTTAGGAAACAAGCTAAATATATAACTGTGTTCAAAAGTTACATAAAATATCACACCAAGAAATGTAGAAAGTTTCCATAGCATCATCGTAAAAAAAAAAGGTAATCTACATTTCAAAATCCTACGTCAACATAATTTGTAATAAATAAAATCACGCCTTCTTAGGGGCCAACTGGTCTATTTTTGAATGTCGCTAATTCTTCCAAAAAATAATTTTTATACAGTGCTCAGCAAAAGTTTAGACAATGATCGATTGCGCTTCTATATTCAGAAATACTAATTGAATTTTTGTAATTCATCTGTCATACATTACTTCTGACTTATCCTTTTTGCACAAGTAATAAATTTTAAATTAAACCTTTACATAATATATTATGACAAAACAACGAAATTAACATTATGGCAAAAGTATAGACAATCTGTATATTTACAGTACAATAACCATAAATTAAAATGGAGTTGCACGCACATTGTCTGCATTTAGTGCAAGAATGTGATTTTCCATCAAAGAAACTAAATCCTGCGTCACTTGGGAGTCTATTTTCAACCAAACACATTCAGCAGCAGCTCAAAGCTCATTAACATAAAAGTATAGCAAAATTTTGCATACACCTTACAAGGTACGATGTCACGAAGGTTTTCAATTGGGCCCAGATCAGGACTACACGCCTGCCAGTTGAGATCAGTAGTATTTTGGGAGTTAAACAAAGTTTTTGTTCTGTATGCAACATAAATAGGCACATTATCTTGCTAAAATACATACTTTGGACCAGCTAAATGTTTCCCAAATAACTGTAAATTGTTCTCCAACGTATGTGTGTAATCTTACTCTGCTTGGCAGCCATTGAATAACTCCAGAGATGCACGAGCATTAAAGCAAATTGAGGACCAAATCATTAAATAGTCACCTCCTTGTTGTTGACCAAAGAAAGTCCCAGGCTTTTTATCGTAAAGTCATGCCAATAGTATGCCTACCCATTTCTACCACTCAAATTCCACTTTTTTTCATTAATTTATATCATAGTGTATCACTTGGGTCTATATGACATATGTTTACAAATACATTGCATTCTAGCCAATTTGTAGTGAGATTTAAAAGCTGGTTGTTTTACCATTTTCATGTAAATTGATTTACCCCTTTCTTTAATTCATCTACGAATCATATCTGTCGACACAGAAAGTCCTAGCATACTTTTAATGTGATTAGCAACCATAATTTGTGTAAATGCTAGTTTATGGATCATTCTGTCATGTCACTTTCTTGTCACACAAGGTCTTCCAGATTTATATTTTGTTTTGAAGGAGTCACCCTTAGACTGTATTTCATAGACAGAACTCTTTGGACGATTCAATGTAACTGAAATTTTTGCAACATTCTTCCTTTTCAATTTCAGCTTCACTACTTCAATTAGCTCATCTAATTGAATATTTATAGCTAGTGGCATCTTCACTAAACGATGCTATAGCAAGGTATACTTAAATACTTCAGACAAGCTACATCACGACACAGAAATTTGCATTTTTGCGTAAACAGTTGTCAGAAAATCAAAAGAATGTCTAAACTTTTGCAATATGCAAATTTAACTTTTTTCAATTAAGTTAAATATTATCCTATATTAAAACCATTATTTTCATCCTAAAATGTTTAAAATACATTCGAAAATATTCATAGCCATTTGTGTAACTCAAGAGCTCATACATTTTATTTAAAGGTTAAATAACACCAGTGTCTAAACTTTTGCTGAGCATTGTAGTATATTTCTATGACATTTATAATGAAAATCTACCACGAAGATCATTTTTTGGAAATAATGGTGCTCAAAAGTAAGGTCAATAAGTAGAGGCGTATGAATAGGATTTATTTAGGGCGTTTAAGCCTCCCCCCTCTATTGAAAATCAAGTACACTTTTTGTCGGATTATAGTGTCTCCTGTAAAGTTCTATTTTTAAGTTTTTTCTATTTTCCTGCTTTAAGTTCTATTAATTAAAAATAACTAGGAATCACTTAAAAATATGAAAAGTTAGGTGCGTTCATAATTATGTAATCACTTAGTACCTATAGTCATTGTTCAGTCCGTCCGTCCGCATATAACAGCGCAAAAACAATTCAACCAAATTGTTTGAAGTTTGAAATATATAATGATTACATAATTTTGTCGACTTATTTTAAATTTTATGAAATTCGGATGCATAGTTCAATTACAGGGATAATCAAAAGTATTCTGTTACATTGCGGTCAATGGGAAAACGTAGTTTCAAGTGTTTTTTAATGATGTTACACTCTTTTGAACATAATAAAATTGAAATGCATCTATGAAAAATATACTAAAATATACATTCTGTACATTTTGTGGTAAAAAAATACTTGTTAGTAATTTAAAGGGTCACACAAAAGTATGCCATTACATAATGGTATGGGGAAAACATTATTTGGGGTGCGTTTTATTTGCGTTAAACTGTTTTACATTTTACGAAATTGAAATAGGTTGCTGAGGTTTACTACAAGTTACTTCCTGAATAATAGGAACTATATAATATTTAGAGAGACACATAAAAAATTTCGGGTACTATGCTGTATCAGAAGTACTGTATACTATTACACCAATACACCAATGCAATTTAGGACATTTTTCTGCAAAGAAGTTTGAATCCGTTTCACTGACGAAAATTTTCATAGACAAGGCAAATAACTGATGACTTTCAGAATTCATGGAATACTACCAAACATTTAGAATAGACTAGTAGGAGGGATTTATAGTGAGAAAAAATGAACCAATGCAAGAAATTCTGAAGTCCTTACAGAAAACGTTCTGTTTCAATTAATTCTTTATCTACTGGGATTAATTTCTTTATGCATAGAAAATTCAAGAAGACGTGGATAAGAATTATAAACAGAATAATTCAAGAATTGAAAAGTAATCGAAGAAAAATATTTCAAGATTTAGGCGACATGTTGGGAATATTCAAGATGCAATTCTTGATGCTTGATTTTCTTAATTATATCAACGGACGTAAACACAGTAATTAAAAATAATTAACAATTAAATAAGACCTATATTAAGGTTATGAGAAATTTCAGCGAAAGCATATAAAAATTAGCTCCATAATCGAAATAAAAATTTATCCATACTAAAAAAAGAATAATAGTTTTCTACACTCTAAAAAATAAAAGTGTAAATTTAGACACAAAAATGTGTAAATCGATGATACAAAAACGATTTGTTTATATGTGTAAATTTGTGTGTAAATTGCCAAAATACACGCCTGAGGTGTAAATTTCAAAATACACATTTCAGTGTGTAATTTGATGATAACACTAAGTGTGTAAAAGTTATGGTGATCACTCATGAAATACCCATATTAATGTGTAAATTGCGCAAGAATACACATATATCTGTGTTATATTCTTACTCATTTATCTGTGTAATCTTCTGTGATTACACTGATAAATATGTATTAAGCAAAAAACACATATTATTGTGTTATTGTAATTTACACAGTTCTTTGCGTAATATGCAAAATACGCATATTCGATGGAGGTTCAATAACTATTGTGTCTAGTGTATATGAAACATCTGTACTGCAACGGGTTGATGAAGAATATCGATATATTTATGCTTAGTTTCACAACCGTAGCTGCAATATTCATATAGTTTTGTATGGAGGAGTAAAATGGGGGGAGGGGGTAATTGAAAGTCTGATTATTAGCTTACGGGGCTAGATTTGTGACAGTGGATGCGATAAAATAGTGTTGTTTGGATTCGGGATCTTAGTGATGTACACACTTCTCACCCACTATCACAAGTGTAGCATCATAAGCTCCAAATCAGCCTATCACACCCACTCCCCTCCTTTTAAAAGCTCCCTATAAATAGGTTTTTAGTACTTTACCCCTCCCTTTAAAACTATGCTACTATAGCAGCTACGGATCTAAAATTCAGCATATAGCCATTCAAGACATTAGTTTTTGATATTCCTCATCAACCATCATACTACAAATATTACTTCTCTGTTAATGGGAAAGTATGGGACACATTGTGAAATTTTCAATTTCTTTAATTATAAAATTGATTCTTCAAATTATGTTTCTATATTGCTCAAGGACATTAGAAAGTGTTTCATTTTGTATTCTATAAATCAAAGTTTTTGTATTTGTGTCAAGTAAAGTTGATTTTATTATTTTTGTAAAAAGTGTCCCATTCCTCCCCACTCTCCTCTAAATATTCACATAAAAACTGCTATTTTATTTTCTATATTCTTCCCTGCTTTTTAATTTTATATTTTCCCCTCATTTATATATTATTCAGAACATGCAATTAAAAATTAAGATAAAGAAAAATAAATAAATAATTAATGATAGATTTTAGACTAATCAGATGGAATAATCATAATTGGTAAACTTGCAATCTCCACACTTTTTATTTTCAGACTCAATTTTTCATTTTTTATTTTTCAGACTCAAGATACAAAGTCAATTATATTGAAGGTACTGTGTTACATGCAGTTATAAAAGTAAAATTTAAAATACTATAAAAAAATAGAAAAAAGGTATGTAAACTTCATCTCACACACACACACATATATTACCTGCAAATATTTTAGCTGATTTGTTTATATATACATAAATCACCTATATTACATGTTGAATTGTTTTCTTTTCATAAATATTCATCATTACAAAGAATTTGCCATATAAAATATTATCAGGACTATCAAAAAAGCTGTTGAATCATTAAAGTAACATCTTTTGCATTACATTTATATTTAGAAATTTGTGTCTTAAAAAAAGAAAAAAAATACAAATATATTTTAACATTAATGAAATTAATCCTATCTTCATAAATGAAATTTTCAGATATTCTAATTAAAATTTTAGATATCAAACTAATGTGTATTTTTATTTATCAGCTATAGTAAAAAATAAAACGAGAAATACTGTGTCTATATCCAAATATCAATTGACTCTTATAAATTTTCGAAATTAAAGCTCGTAGAATTTATTTGATAATTACATTTGTGTCTTAAGTGTATAAAACTCACCCGGCGGGGGATATTTATGTAGAGGGGGAGGGAGAGAATGATAAGTTCGATTTTGAATATTCATTATGACACTACTGTTATATTTTTTTATATACATACAATCATATGTTTTATGTCATATAAGTTCTGTAATAATAGGCAAATTTGGAATTGAAAAATGCATATTTGAAGAAAAAGCCTTTACTTTAATATAAATTTTCTTCAGAATTTTTGATCTGGAGTTATTTTAAATCAACGTATCTGCGCCCTTTTGCAATTTACTTCTGTGTATTTTTATTAAATCTATAATTAACAAGAAAAAATTATGTGTTCTTTACTATGACTATTTTAGTGGAACATAGTTCTTCCGATGTAATATTTTCAAATTAAAACACAGCTGAAAATTTAATGTAATTAAGATAAAAAATTTTAAAAATAAATTTCTCAAAATTAGGAAATGTAACGTAGAAACTCAAAAGCAATGCTATAGTTTTAATCGATGATAAACTTAGTTAACATTATAAGTTTCACAATTTAAAAAAAATTCAATAAATAAATAAAACTCAGATGAATTGTTTAACTTATAAATCAGAATATATAATTTATAGATATGGTATACATTTGTATAATAGTTTATAAATAAACTATAATATATTCCACACAACCGAACCAAAATTTAACACCTCTCCCCCCTCCCCCCCCAAAAAAATGATGTTAATGTTTATTTTGCTACTGTTAACATACATTCATAAATTAAGATGAAAATTTTTCAAGAAATAAATGACTTTAGATACAACAGTTGTTATTTTAATAGACATTTATCAGGAGTTATGTAATGTTGACATTTTTTAAGGCAAGTAAATTATACGTGTAAAAAATTCTTATACGTAAAAAACAATCCAACATGTATCATATACATTTATACATAAATATAAACAAATCAGATAAAAAGAATTGGAGGTAATACGGACGTATGACATTACATACCTTATATTTTATAAGAGAATAACTTATTTTATGCTATATTTTTCTGAACGAGAGCGCTTGCAATCAGCTGGACCCACCATTAATTTTCAACTTAAACATGATGAAGCCAAGTCAACGAAGATTACGATTTAACATTTAGTTTTCTATGCTAGATTCGCGTCTAACTCGGGGTTGAAGTAGTTCCTGAATACAACCATCAATTGCACTGCGAACTGAAGTTATACTAAAATTACAAGTTAAACTTTGAAATGGATAAAAGTTTACAAGCTACCAGACGGCTCAAATAATTTTGGGTAAAATCAAGCATACTTATATTTGATGTGCAAAATGTATAAATAACTCAGGATACGAATTTAGAATTATCTTAATTACATGAATTATATTTTGTATTATATATTAAATGAATTCGAAATAGTTTTTAGATTTTACTGAAGATTAAACTACTATCCTTTTAATTAAGGGGGGGGGCAGCAAAAAGGAATACCAACAGTACAAAAAATATAATTTAATTTTATGAATCAGCATAAAGTGGGATTATATCTCTATTATAATGCCTCGTTATGAAGTCTTCCTAATGTCGCTTTAAGAATGAAATCTAGCACTGTTACTGAAAATTACAAGTAAAATTGTGAAAAAGAGCAGTCTGTGCGATGGCTGAAAGAAATTACGATTTAATCAAAACCTAGAATTATACAATGAAGCATTCTTATCTTTGATGTACAAATTTTAAAAGGGAATTCGGAAAACGAAATTAAAATTTACTAATTAAATGAATAACATTTTACGTTACATGTAACAAAATATTTGTTACATTTGTTACATGTGTCGAGATTAAATTTTTTTAACTTCTTTTAAATGTTCACGTGCTGCTGAAACGGGGAGAGTGAGAGAGGTGGTCAGAGTATCTTATAAAAATAAATAAATATATTAATTTATTACTTAAAAATACTGTTACAGCAATGCAATGACACCATGTTATTTATGGAATGGGTTTACTAAAATAAAAAGTGTAGCTCTGAATAATATGTAAGCCTCCTATCCCTTTCGTAACGTCTACTTTAAAATTCACGCATTTATAATTTTTTCAACACAATAATTAGTGTAATTTCAGTAGTAATCTACATTTACACATTTTTATGAGTTTATGCACTGATAACAAACTTACAAACTTAATGCCATAAACTAAACACACATTAAAATAGGTATTTTTTAACCGACTTCAAGGAGGAGGTTATGATTTCGACCTGTATGTATTTGTTGTTCACGCATAACTTTCGTAAATATGAACCGATTTTGATAATTCTTTTTTTGTTACAAAGTGTAAGATGCCCACATGGTCCCATTTCAATTTTATTAAATTCTTGCGATTAGAGCTTTTTAAAAATAAAAACATTAAAATTCCAATTTGTTGAAGCAGTCATCCAATTAAAAGCGTTCATTTTTCAGGTAATCGCAGGCTTTCATGTCGAGCACACAAGTCAGACGTGTGTGTACAATAAATGAATAAAATTTCAGGCTATCACACTTATACCGATAGATCTTTTTAACCCACTTCAAGGATTAGGTTATGATTTCAATCTGTATGTATTTCTTGTTCACTCATAACTTCCCTAAAAATGAACCAATTTTAATAATTCTTTTTTTTTTTTGAAAGTATAAGATGCCCGCCTCATTTTAATTTCATTAATTTCTGATGATTAGAGTATTTTTAAATAAAAAATGTGGGTTTGATGTAAAAAAATGATTTGTCGCAAATAATTTTTCATTGTTGCAACTGTTTTCAAATCATAAGTATATTAAAACTATGCATTCATATGCGTTAGCGCCAAGTTATCGCAAAGCTTGATTCTTTTTTGAAGTCGGTTAGTATTTTTTTTAAAAAAGCATAATTATTATGACAAGTGGGTGACTTTAGAAATTTACACTCTTACCTATGTGTATATCATTATGTGTAAATTACAATAACGTACCAATTTGTGTAAATTCAGACATTTTTCAGCATTTACACATTTATTTATGTTTTTCAAGTGATAACAAAATACACACTTAGTTTGTTAAGCTAAAATGCGCATAAAAACAGGTAAAACTTTGTAAAAAGTGGGTAATTTTCATGTGAGGTGTGTAATTTTAGGAATTTACACACATATATATGTAAATTTGTCTAATTTACACTTTTATTTTTTAGAGTGTAGCCAGACTGGGATTATTACATAACGGGGCGTGCGTGTGTTTAATTATGAATAAAATTAATTATTAATTAAAATACATAATTAGTTATTAATTAGACGCTTTATTACGAATTGACTGTCTCAGTTCGAGTTATTTTGGGGATATTGACAAGGAAGGTCTTCATACTGGGCATACTCGGAATTTTTTGAAAAAACTATTAATTAAATTACTTATGTGGAATCATAGATTGTGGACGTCATGCGGTCATTTTCGCACATTAGATTTATAATATTATTAGAGTTAACAAAGAGTAAAAATTTTGCGGCATCAAACACAAAATGGTGGAAAAAAGAAAAAAAACGTTAGAAGGTCCATATGTTTTACTATGTCAAATTAACATTGAGTAGTCACAATGGAAAAAAAATATTAGATTGCCGCACAATTGGAATCTAATAGTCTAGAATAATCTAAATTGTGGCTCGATAAAAAATAGTTCGATATCATCCCTATAAATTCTAGTTCCCTTGCCCTGAGAGTTCTAGAGTTTCATTCTAGAATTCAAGAGAGAATTCCTATAATTTCTTGAATTATATAATTCTCTTAAACTTATTTTAAAATATTTGCAAATAGATGCGAACACCAGAGATTAGTTTTAGTAACTATAATTCTAGTTTATGAAACCATTTCAGAAATCAAGCGATGATATCTCGCTATTGAAACGATTCATTATCGTTTTGTTACCTAGAAAACAAAAGGCTAGAAATTCTAGATCATTTCGTCTATTCAGCGTACTTGCTTACTCTGTTCGCATAGCTCGGAAATCTATATTTCTAGTGCAGGAATTTAGAAGGTGACTATCTATTCATTCTAGGTGAAGGTGATACTCTTTTTTTTTCTTCCTCAGTGCGCATTATTTAAATATATATTTAAGTATATTTATTATATAAGAATTATATAAGACATCTGAAACATTTAAAAAATATATCTATATTCTCTGAAAAATTAGTTACTATGTATAAAAAAAGTGATTTTTTTTTCTTTTGTAGAATTTTTAAAATGGATGTGTTATACATCAATATATAATAAATTGTTATTTAAAAGAAAATATATTAAAAGGAAATTAAAGAAAACCCACAATAAGAAATCTATACCCATCAGCTTCTCAGTATGATGTTTGTATCAATAATACGATTTTTTTTTAACATCGCTTAAAAACTCATCCATCCTAAAATGTTGAAAACATCTGTAGCACAGTAAAAAGATAAGCTATTTAAGTAAAAATTTTACAACAAAAGCGATTAAAAATGAAATTTTTATTTTAACAATGAAAGCACTGATTTTTTTATTATTATTAAATAAAAGAGTTGTTTCTGTTTTTCCTCATCTGATTTGTTCTTTTTAGATAAATCATTATTTAGGGGAAAAAAGGAAAAATTTATCAACTGTTGATGTAACAAAAGTTCAAAATAAAATACAGATTTTTTTTTTTTTTTTTTTTTGCATCACTGACGTAAAGAAATTTTTTCCCTCGTTTCATTTCACTCTTTTAGAAATAAATTTATTGATTATGGTGATGTTTTATATAAAGTACAAAGTTTATGAAAAACTAAATTTATTCCCCCTATTTTTTCGTTAAGGTTTTCTAATAAGGTTAATAAAAGTTAAAATATGGATTGATGTGATGATCGGTAATTTCTTTATTTGATGTTTTAATAACAGCCTGTGGAAAAATTTATTAAAAACGAAATAATTTTTAATGCTTTTTATTGATTCGCAGAACGTGAAATCTTCATAGTTAGAATCGCTATTGTCATTTACTATATCTGTATAAATCTATCTATCTGTATATTTTTTAACCCTTTATCTACCGCATTATGAATTCATGAAAATTTTACATCCTAAAGCATTTTACGTAAATTGTTTAAACTAAATTAAGAGATTTACATAATCATTTAATAAGTTTTTGAAGGATTTTAGAAAGCTTGAAGGATTTAGAAGGATTAATTAAATTTTAATTTACAGGGAATTTGCGCAATATTCATAACCCCACTCAAATCTTTTATTTTAAATTGTTTTCTTAGTATTTTGTAGAATTATAAAATGTGTACAAATATGATCTTCTTACAATATAAACATAGAAATATTTCCGAATTGAAAAATCCCCATCCCCCTCCCTCAGCGCCATGAAATCTGAAAAGATACAAAGCTAAAAGAAATCATCCTTTTAAAAATATTTTTATTTTGTGTAACCAATAATGTTTTTGGAACAAAATAAATTAATGTATCTGCAAGTCATTCTAAACAGTATTACAAAATATTGACGTATTAAAATAATTTTATTATAAGTTATTTTTATGGTACTTATAAGTACCATCAGTAGATAAAGGGTTAAATCAAGTGCCGTCAACGTTTTTCACTTGTAATTCACATATTTATTAAGGAGTTCCGGAACACAAAAATCTTCAAAAAAAAAAATAAATAAATAAAAAAAAAATATTGCATTAAAAATTTCTTTGTTTTTTTTAATGCTTCAAATGACATTTAAATCATGTTTCTGTCTAGTTTAGAAAACGAAATATCAATTTTACTTACCCATCATACGTAGTATAGGGTAAGTCTTGCAATCTTTTTGAAAATCGAAAAATTTTTTTTGACGGATTTACACGTTTTCGACACTGAAGATTTCGAAAAACATATTTTTAGAAAAAAAATTTTGCCGTCCGTCTGTCTGTAAACGCTCTATCTCCCGAACGAATTGAGTTAGAGGCTTGAAATTTTGTATATACTTAGTATGTAAGAATGGGACGAAGCCAATTTAATATCAGTAACCTCGGTTATCCGGAACTATTTTTTTCGGACTCTCGAAAAATTCGTTCTGATGAAAGGTATATAAAAATTTTCGAATTTTTTTATTTTAAGGAGTGATCGTAAAAAGCAATAAAAAAACACAAATTTTGAATAAATAACGAAGTTGATCGAATTATTAGTTGCCGAGATATCTGTAATCCAGTTTTCCACATTCTTCGATTTTTCATGACCCTGTATTTCATTCAAATTTTAATTCAAAGATATATTTTAATTGGAAATAAGACGCTTAATCCAACGCAATAACTTGTTAGTTAATAAGATTATTATTTTTGGAGTTGTAAGGATGTTTCTTTTTCGCAATTCAGTACTACTTGAGTAGTTAGGCGTGTTGTACAACCCTTGGCAAAAAGTTTCTGATCACTGTTATCAAGTTTATGAGTTTTGTATTTCGAAGCGTATACTTCGCGATTCAAAAGCATAGGACCGTTTTGCAATATGCCAAATAAAAGAAAGAATGTTAAAATATAAATAAAAAGTGAATTCAATATTGCAATCATGTAATTTATAATTATAATGCAGACAAAAATGTTTCCTCGTGAAAAACAAATATCCGATCAAGATCGAAGTTGGAAAATAGTAATCGATCACTGAAGAAAAATGTTTGAAATTTGCATATTGAAGATAGATGAGAGTTCCTGCGCATGCGTATGATACATGAGTCCTATTTAAAAGAAAAAATCTTTCAGTTGCGAGATCAAAAGCAACTCTGAAGTGCTGGAAAATGACTCGTGTGAAAAACCTGTCTCGTGATTTAAAAATCCGCATGATTTAATTATTAGAAGAAGTAAATTCACAATGGAAAGTGGCTGATTTATGAAATTGTGCTCAAAGTACAGTATGCGATATTTGGAAAAAATATCAGTTGACTAATAGCGTGGAAAATTTACCTCGAAGTGGACGACCACGAATGTCAATATCTAGGAGGGAAAAGAAAACTTGTGAAAATATCGAAAAGAAAGCGGCGAGCAACCTCAAAACAACTTGATTCCGAATTGTCTAAGTATAACGTAAAAGCATGTGACCGCAGTACGTAATCATCTAAATGTAGCAAGATTTAAATCTTGTAAAATTAAAATAAAATCTTACATTATAAAGAAGCATAGAAAAGAGCGCCTGCAATGGTGTAAAAAACATGTGCACTAGCCATTTGATACATGAAATAAAGTTATTTTTAGCAATGAATTTCGCATATCTATCGGTAAAAGTGATGACTGTGGAACATTTGTTTGGAGGAGAGTTGGTGAAAAGTTCAATGATAAGTGTATCAATACGAAGACTAAATTTTCACCTGCATTTGCAGTTTGATGTTGTATTACATCACAAGGTGTCGGCAAGTTGTGTATTGTGTTACGTACAGTAAGCTTTGAAGTTTACATTGACATTTTAGTGGATTTTTTGATTCCCAGCATCGATCAATAGTTCGGAAATCAAAATGACTTCTTACTTCAAGATGACAATTAGCTACCCAAAGCACCAAATCAATGAAGAAATTTCTACAAAATGTAGGTAATATACCAATTCAAACCATGACGTGACCGCTCAATAGTCCGGATCTTAATCCCATCGAAAATATGTGAAATATATTAAAAAGAAAAATCGATTTTCGATGAATTACAAATGCCACTGAACTTACGTAAAGCTATAAGGGAATGCTGGGGAGAAGTTGCTCCCAATGAGTGTAAAAATCTTAATGAGTCCAGTCCACTAACAATTTCGACTGCCATCCGAAATAATGGTGGATTTACGGAATATTTAATTATAGTGATCGGTTATTTTTTTCCAAATTAAAGCATGATCGGATAATTTTTTTCTTTGGTGCCTAAATTTCAATCACAATTTTTCTGTTTATAAATTGATGAATGGTGATTTTTCTTTATTGCATATTGTTGTTCATTATATGTAACACGTATGTATTATCGCTAATAGCCGTTTCATTTTTATGCAGTGAGAATAAATAATGTTTTTTTACAAAAGATGGTAGTGTTGATGTAATGATCGGAAACTTTTTGCCAAGGGTTGTATAATTTATCGAAAGAGATTCATCAGCAACTTATTAATACAGCATTACTATGCACAATAAAAATATAAACACACGTTTAAATTTTCTTTTGGAATTAGAATCCATTTTATAAATAGTTTTCAAATGTATTATTTTCATATATTATATATGCATATATATGATGGGTAAGTATTACGGTGGCCTCCAACGACTAGTTTCCTTTTTCTTTGTTTTCAAAATCTAGCTTTCAAGCAATGGTTGTCATGAAATTACTTCTTTTGAAAATGCGTTTTTCTTAATGATGGGTTTTTTCACAATTCCTCGGATTTAAACTGTTATTTCTTAAGAACCGTTAATGGTAAATACTTCAAACTTGGGACATGTTTTTTTTTATTGTTTTACATTCATTTTGACAAATTAAAAAATATATATATTTCCTTTAAATAAGTGATTAAAGTAAAATGATTTTTTTAAAAAATGAGTTACATCATTTTTTTTCAAATTTTTATTTTAAATATTTTTATTTTTTTAATTAATATTTTTAATAATGCTGAATCAAATGCTGAATTCAGATATTTCTGTTTATTAAAATCCAAAACAATTAAATTTTTACAAATAATATTTTCAGTTGTAACGATTTTGATTCATCCCACTTTTTAAAATTTTATTTTTTATTATTTTTTTTTAAATAGGAGAAGTTTAAAATGCGATTTCATTTACAAATGATATGGTTAACTATCACATAAAACTTCAAAATTGTAACTCAATAAATAATTTTTTAAAATGTGTTCCGGATCCTCTTAAAAGGGACGATAAGTGCCAGTTTAACTTTTAAGTTAACATAATTTTTTACAGTTTTGAAGGGGAAAGAATAACATTTTATTTTCGAACGAAAATCACCATTAGATTAGAGAAGCATTACATACATTTGATAAAACTACTGTTCTGCCTGTTATAGATACTTAATTATTAAATCACACACAACCACACTCTTTGCTCTAAAAATACGGTATTTAACCCTTAACTGCTGTTAGCGGCCTCACAGACCGCTGAGCTTTAATTACAGATACTAGTCAAATTTTGTCTTATTTAGAGCCCTATTAATATCTCTAGATATTTTTGAATAGCTGGATTTTATTTATTTATTTGATAGCCCTGTATATAAATTTTAATACAAAATTTGTATTCTAAGAGTTAATCTAACATTTTATTCATCTTTAGGTTAAGCGGTCTATCAGTCCACTCATAGTATTTATGCGAATATTTTTGTCACAGCAGTTAAGAGTTAATGTTAAAATATTTCACCTTCTGATATTAGTAAGCATTGCAAACGATCCACATTTAGCATTTGGAGAAAAAAAAATAATACAACTTATATTAACATCTCCCTTGAAGAAGTCTCGACAGGATCCAGGATCGAGTAGTTCTTCTTGATTAATGGCGGTCACGTTACCACATAACTAGACTTAGTAATTTAATGCTAATGGTAGTTAAACTTAAGGCTTAACACTAGTCACCGAAAAAGACCAGGATGATAATGTGAAGTCTATGGAAGCGTTCTTTTCAAATATCTCGCTCAAATTTTAATATTTTTACATGCTTTTTTTAGGGTAGCTGAAGACGATCTACAACAGGCCTAGCTTTTTTTTTCGATTTTGCTTAAATATTTTTTATATTATGATAGTTTTAATTTCTAAACCTTTTTGAACCGGCTTTAAAATTAAAAGTAATTTAAAAAAAATCTGAAACCAAAATTGAAAAAGTAAAAACTAGGCCGGTTGTGGATTGTCCTCAGTTATCCTATGTAAAAAAAAAATCATGTAAAAATATTAAAATCTGAGCAAGATATTTGAAACGAACGCTCCTATAGACTTTACATTATCATCCGGGTCTTTTTCTGTGACTAGTCTTGCGCCGTAGGATGCTAATACTATTACAGTTAATTTGTGACTTATGTGTTGAAATAATGTAAGCATGGAACCAGGGCCCGACTAGCAAATTTCTGTTCACAGGGCCTTTCAATTTTTCATGCCCTCTTTGATTGATTGTTACTACTAGTTTTTCCCACATGTTATACACTCATTTGAAAAACGCCAAGTAATAAATTAAGTTTCTCAGAAAATAATAAAACAGTTTCAGAAATAAAAATAAAACATTTTTACCTAATATTTATTCAAATGTATTTTTAAGGATGTATTGACAAGCATTTTAGTCATTTCGTCGTATTAATATCTCAAAATAATAATAACAATAATAATAATAATAATAATAATAATAATAATAATAATAATAATAATAATAATAATAATAAAAATAAATAAATAAATAAATAAATCATATTTTTTACAATTCTGATTTTTTAACCCTTTATCTACCGCAGTATGAATTCATGAAAATTTTACATTCTAAAACATTTTACGTAAATTGTTTAAACTAAATTAAAAGATTTACATTATCATTTACTTAATTTTTGAAGGATTAATTAAATTTGAATTTACTGGGATTTTGTACAATATTTATAACCCCACTCAAATCTTTTATAATATAGAAGTATTTCTCAATTCAAAAATCCCCATCCCTCTTAATCAGCGCCAAGGAAGTTACAAAGGCAAAAGAACTCATCCTTTTAAAAATATTTTTGTTTTGTATAATCGTTAATGCTTTTGGAAAAAAATGAAGGAATGTATCTGTAACTCATTTTAAACAGTATTAACACTAACTGATGTATTAAAAGAATTTTATAATAAGTAATTTTTATGGTACTTATAAGTACCGTCGGTAGATAAAGGGTTAAATATAAATTTAGATGAAATCATGGAAACCTTTGTGATAACTGTTTGATGTACACTCCTTTTATATCTTTGATTGTACTACAAACAAAATATTAAATCTATGAGTAAATCACTAATGATATTGATTTTTGGCTTTTGCACCATTTCAGTTCAGGCACACATGGATAATTAGATTTTCCTAATACTACACTTTTTTTAAAATAAAAGTTTTTTTCCCTTGTGCTCGATATCTTAGGTTTTTCTGTTGTCGGCTCTTGGACTATTACGAAGAACTTTGCGATGAAGTGCTTCTTAATTTACGTGATTATTATTAACTTTCTTAAATTTAATATTTCTAATTATTTTTTAGTTAAAAAACCAATAGTTTACTGGATTTGTCCTTAAGATAACTTTTATATCAAAAAATTCCATTCAAAGTGAATAATTATTGATTATCCCTTATAGTTAGGGTTTCTTTCACAAAAAATTGGAGCTTCACCCCTTCATATACACTGGAAATATATAATAATATTATAATGCTGACAAATTTACTAAAGTATCCGCTCATGACTGTTAAAAAATACGGTTTTATTATTAAAGAGACAGGCACAGCCTGTATTATGACTTTCCTATATTTATAAGGATTTTTATTATTATTATTATATATTTATTTATGACTTACCTGTATTATATCTTTTAATGGTAAATGATATTGGATGAATGTTAGTTTTGGTGTTGATTTGCGATATGTCATTTGCTAGAATCGAGTAATAATTAAACTTTCATCAAAATTTATAATTGAGTTAGATAAAAATCTCTGGATGATTACAAATAACATTTTATACATTAAAATTATACACAACAATGACATTAACCGAAATGTCTTTCCAGAACTCTCAAAACTGTAGAAAAAATTATTTATTTTACAAACCTTTAATTATCTCTAACTTACTGAAATGTTTTAATGTATTCAAATCGTTTTAGATATCTGCTTTAAGTTATACAAATATCGCTACTCACAAGGTAAATGCAAATTAGAGTATCGAGTGCCCAAAAAGAGATTTGTTTAATGAGAAAGTGATTCTAAACCAAGAAATAAAAATTGCAATTTCCATTTTTTAAAATTTAATGCTAATTTGATTGCATTGTGCAGTGGTGGGAATTACTTATAACTTTAAGTAAATAATAAAACTTGCATAGCATTATTAATAAAATATATGCTTTTGGAAATTGATCAATCTACTTCCAACAAAGGAGATTACGTAATTATTCTTTTATGTGTGTTCATTCATAAATTTTAATAATTCTTCTTTTTCGCTTCATTGATTTTACACAATTACACTAAATGGTGAATATATACTGTGAGTAGTAGTTTTTCCAACTGAGTGAAAAAGTGCCCAGGCCATTATTTGAATCAGGTATCTTTGGCTTAAGTTGCCAATGCTAGATAAAGTGGAACTAAATATCCCACATTTCTTGAAAATAATATTATTTTGAATATTATTCTGTTGAGTTGTTTCAGATAACAGACCAGATGTCATTACCGAAAGAAGCTTGCTGAGTGAATTGTTCCTCCAGATTTGTCCAGGATAGCTCAATAGGTAGAGCATGTCATCGGCATGTCCAAAATTTGCTGGTTCAAACCCTGGTCTGAAGACTTTTTACTCACTTGGTAAAAGTATATCTTGTGCAATTCTTCTTTTGTTTAAAAATGTTAAGATTTTGCTCAGATTAAAAAAAATCGTTGTGTGTGTTTCTTTGTTTTTTTGTCTATTTGTTTGTCTTATATTTTGATTTTTATAAGCTTTAATAATTTTTATGAAAGAAAATTTTCCAATTATCAAAAATTCTGAATATATTCTTAAGGTACACAGGACATACATATACCTCTAAAATAGTCGAAGTAGCGTACACGGTTTTCGCAGAAGAACATAAGTATTTTCATACATGACCATCTGTTGCACGTGAAATTGAGCAAAATTGTTTAAAACTGTGTTTAAAGTTAAGAAAATAACAATAAGAAGTTCCCATTAAAGTAATCTGTTGGGATTATCAGCTTTTTTATTACAGTATACCAAGTGGTATGCAATTAGTAATTGTCAGTGCGGTAAGGTGAGAAATAATTTCATTTAAAATAAAATTTCCTTAACCAACATTTTTAACCGTAGTAAAAGTGGCAGGCAAATTGGTGAAAAAAGATCATTAATCGCAAAACTTCATCTACAAAAGCTGAAGACACATCTGTATCCGTGAACGTCGAAGCTGAATTGAATACAGTATATTGAGTGACAGATTTACAAGAATTAATAACAATTGAAAACTAATCGGATGTGGCAATTTCAAAACTTTCTTCTATCTCATACACGTTAATACGTTAATACGTCCAGAAAAATGAAACATGGCAGTGTCACCGGTTAGGTAATTTACACCAAAATCTAATCTGCAACAACTTATTTTAAATTCTAATTGAATCTGAAGTTTGATGAAAATCCGTGTTATAATAATTGAGACAGAATCATTGCAAAAATCGTAAAAAAACTGGACAGAAACGGCACCCGTAGAGTGATTTAGTCCAAAAAAAATAAATAATACTAATTTAGAACTAAATGAATCTGAAGTTTAATGAAAATCCGTTTCATTAGTTCTTGAGATATAATTATTATAAAAATCGTGTAAAAGGCAGCATAGAAGCGTCACCTGTTGGGCGATATACACCAAAAACTAATCAGATCCAATTTATATCAAAGTGTAACTGAATTTAAAGTTTTGTGAAATTACGTGGATTAGTTCTTGAGATAGAGCATCGACAAAATTTGTGTCACATACAGACACAGAATGACTGACAGATAGACTGACAAACTCACAGAAGACATTTTGTCAAAGCATGACTTTTGGAATCTTTAATCCCTAAAATATGTAAATCCTTCGAAAACCGGAATTCGAAAAATTTCACGAATCCAACACTTTTTTCTTGTAAAGATAAAAGAAAGTAAAAAAAAAAAAAAAAAAAAAAAAAAAAAAACGAATAAACTAAATTAGTTTATAGATTTTGAAAGGTCCGTGACAGACAGGTTGTGGATGTGGAAGGTTGCTAAAAGGCTAACTTGAAGAACAAATGACAGTAAAACAAACAATATTATATAAAAATTAAAATTAAATTAATATCAGTTTAATGCAATGTTATAATTATAATATTCTAACAAAAAGTTTGAAATTTTTTGTAACTTTCATGCTGAGGAAGGAGGGGAGAGGAAACGGACTTTTAAATGCATATTTATTTATTGATACTGCAAATTGACAAATCGGAGAAAATTTTGAAATATTGAAGAATTTTAGAGATTATTGATTGTTTACTATAATTACAAAGTGATAAACAGATCAGGAAATTAAAGATTTTAAATAATATGTGCTAAACAATTAGGGGAAAGGAGAAATTTCAGAAATGGAGGCAATTTAGATAAGGTAAAATATTTCAAATTTATTTTATAGCAAGTTATTTATTGTTATTCATTGTTATTCCCAAGAAAAAAATAGTCCTTAAAAAAAAAAAAAAAAAAAAAAAAAGAAATTAATTTTAAATATTGTAAACCTTTTAGGGTAGAGTGATGAAGAGGGGAGAAACATTTCAGCGGTTATTTAGATGATTGGTATTTTATTTTTAGTGCAAAACATATAAAAAGGGTAAGAATTTGTTTAAAAAATAATGGTGAGTTGTAAATATTTTAAATTTTAAGTGCTGGCAGATATATGGATGCGGGCATTTCGAAAAAAATAGCCGATTCATTATTTATTGTTATTGTAAGTTAAAAGATATTATAGAAAAGAACTATTTTACAATTTGTGTGTTAGAATTATGCCTTTCTATAATGTTTTGCATTTCTATCATAATATCAGAGGCTTATTTACGTTATTGAAAATTAACTAATTAGTACATTTTTAATTATAGTTTTGAATGTTTAATCTTCCTATGTTTGTACAGAAAAAGGCAATATAAAGACTAAAATTGGAAATTCCGGATAATGATTTAGATGATTCTCTCCCCTCCCCCCTATAAAATAAGAAACAAAGCGATTAATTAGACATAAATTCAAAGATGTTAAACTTTGCTTGCGGCAAAAGAATAATGGAAAGTGAAAAACGCAAATCGATAAAAGGGAGGGGATTTACATGAAAATTTTAAAATTCAGTGAATTCTTCGATATATAGAAAGTTTTCTATCCTATAGTGAAATTAAATCCTATAAGCGTTTTCCAATCTCTCCTTTGAGAGGAATATGCAATATTTTGATACAAATTAAGAAATTTTAGTGGGGTTTCCAGTCTTATAATATGTATACATATACCTGTATATATATATACACACACACACACACACACACATATATATATATATATATATATATAACCATTAATCGTATTACAATATATGAACCATTGAATTTAATAACTTATAGCACAATGAACATGGAGGGAAAAAATAAATAATTAAAATATAAGTATATCAAGACATTGAATTTAACATTAAAATTAATTATTACAACTTAAACATCTAATCTCATCCTTAAATAGTACATTAAATCTCAATATACAGGGTGATTCTAAATTGTTTTTACAATAAAAGAGGGGTGATAGTACACATCAAAACAAACAATATTATATGGGAAACCATTCTCCCAAACGTTTTACAAAGGAGATAGCCGCCATTAAAGTTTAGGGTCCAAAATTTCAAACAAATATAAAAAACGGAAAAATTAGTCGATTGATTTGCGGTTTTCACGAAAACTTTTAGGTAGATTTCGTATGAAATACTACCTATTGCATTGTCTCCCATGTTGGAATTTCTGAAAAATTTTTGCGGATCTACACGAATCATGACTCCTAGACCCCAAAACTACCATCAGTAAAAAAGTTTATATATCTATCTATCTATCTATCTATCTATCTATCTATCTATCTATCTATCTATCTATCGGTGTATATCACTTTCTTCTAGACACGATAACTTCCATAATTATGCTCAGATCTTCATCAAACTTTTACATAAAATCAAGGGGCATAAAATCTCGGTTAAGTTCGTTAATGGGCAAAATCGGACCAAGGGGGTCAAAGTTAGGAGGGTTTTTGTGAAAACAGAAAAAATGCGATAACTTTTTAATTAAAATAGATATCGAATCGGTTTAAAGTTTATATTACTTCTAAAAGATGAGGAAAAAGTTTATGCGTGACAGATTTTTGATAAAGTTAAAAATGGGCTCAAGGGGCGAAAAAAACATGGTTTTTGGGAGAAAAAAAATCATAACTTCGTCAATTCTCAAGATATCAAATCCAACTAAATTTTATATAAATGTACTCAATATTATCTAAAACTTTTGTATTTACAAGTTTTTGATAGGACCAATTTTTACCGATGAAAAAAATTAAAAACGAAAAGAAAAAGGGGGGAGGAAAAAGAAAAAAAACCATAACTTACTCAATTCTTAAGCAATTAAATCTAATTAAATTTATTTTACATCTTCAGAATAATATCTACAACTTTTATATTGACAAGTTTTTCATAGAACCAATTCTTATAGCAAAAATAAATTAAACAAAAATAGGAGTTGGAGAAAAAACCTTAAATCCAAACTGCTTATATTCTGACTCATTTTAAAATTCATTTTTGATTTTAAACGCATCCAAATGACAGATCCTCTTATTTAGCAACTATATAATGCGACTTATTGGCCAATTTTTTGATAAAGGCAGAATATATTTTTAAAAAGGCTGCCAAAAGAGGTATTTTGAACAGATTTCCCGAAGTTTTCATCATTAAAAAATTCATTAAGTATAACAAATTGCGTTTTTCATGAGTCATTTTTAAATTAATTTTTGTTCTCAAACCCATCCAATTTACAGGTCCTATTATTTAGGAACCATATAACTTGACGTATTGGCCAGTTTTTTGATAAAGGCAGAATATATTTTTTAAAAGGCTGCCAAAAAGGGTATTTTGAACAGAATTTCACGAAGTTATCGTGATTAAAATTTGAGGAAATTTAAGAAATTGCGTTTTTACCGAGTCATTTTTAAATCTTTTTTTGTTCTCAAACGCATCCAATTTACAGGTTCTCTTATTTAGGAACTATATAATGTGACGGAGTGGCCAGTTTTTTGATAAAGGCAGAATATATTTCAAAAAAGGCTGCCAAAATGGGCACTTCGCAAAAAATTTCCCAAAGCGAGATGATTAATGAACTGTGGGTATTCAAATAACAAATTGGTTATTTTATGACTCATTTTTAAAACCAATTTTGCTCTGACGCGCATTCAATTGACAGTTTTTTGTTACTTAGGAACTATATAATGTGCGTATTCTTCGATTTTTTGATAAAGGGTGAATATATATATTTTAAAAGCTGTCAAAGTAAGCACTTCGCAAAAAAATTTCCCAAAGCGATCATGATAAAAGAATTGAGGTTGTATTCAAATAACAAATTGTTTATTTTATGACTCATTTTTAAATTCAATTTTGCTCTCAAACGCATTCAATTGACAGTTATTTGTTATTTAGGAACTGTGTAATGTGCCGTATTGGTCAGATTTTTGATAAAGGCTAAATATATATTTAAAAAAATCTGTCAAAGTGGGCACGTCGCACAAAATTTCTCAAAGCGATCTTGATTAAAGAATTGTGGATGTATTAAAATAATAAATTGGTTATTTTATGACTCATTTTTAAATTCAATTTTGCTGTCAAACGAATTTAATTAACAGTTTTTTGTTATTTAGGAACTATATAATGAGCATATTGGTCAATTTTTTAAATAAAGTAAGAATATAATTCAAAATATATTGCCAAAATGGGCATTTAAGTAGAAATAGGCATTTTTTTTTTTTTTTTTTTTTTTTTTTTTGAGATGAAAACTTTTCGAAATCTACCTCCGCCTATAGGCCATGCCGAAAGGGATTTTTCTTTACGTCGGTATTTTCTTGAAAATAAATTATAAAGATAAATTCTAAAAATTTCCGATAGAGGGCGCTTTAGACTTTGGAGTAACGAACAACTATTTTTTGCATCAGATTAAATGTTTTCGTAAGCTTAGACTTAACCTTAAATTTTGAGCTTAAAATCTGAATAGTTGGTTGTGGTTAAATAGCAAAAACTGAACTGTGTTCAGAGGGTTCAATTTTCAAATGGTTATAAAAAACGGAAAAATTGGTCGATTCGTTAGCGGTTTTTGCTAAAAATACTCTTAAAATCAATGTTTTCTTAAAAATAAATTTTAATGATAAATTTCTCAAAAGGTCGATAGTGGGGGCCTTATAGACTTTGGAGTAATGTACAGCTTTTTTTAACCGTTATTTTTTTTTAATATCAGTAAATCCTTTCAAATGCTTAGACGTAACTATTGAGCTCAAATTCTGAGTGTATTTGAGAGGTGGGAGGGGTGGTGGGTAAAATTTCAAATCTTGAACACACTTCAGTTTGCGCTTCTTAACCCCTCCCAACGATTCAGAATTTGGGTTCAAAATTAAAGTTTAAATCTAAGATTTCGAAAACATTTAATAAGTTTTTGCAAGCATTTAATTAGATAAAAAAAACAACGGTTAAAATTAGTTGTTGGTAGTTTAAGGCGCTCTCTAACGCAGTTTTTTGAGATTTTTCTTTAAATTTTTTTTTTCAAGAAATTACTGACTTAACCCTTTCAGGGGCGGTGTTTGCAGTCTGCAAACACTTAATATTGCTGTTCCAATTGCGAACTGGCACCAGTAAAATTTTAATACAATTTCGATTTTATAATATGCGCGAAAAGCAGCTCTTGATTATTTTCAAATAAGTCTGTTCTTAAATTGTGGTGTGAATCAATTATTTGAACAATTTTGGAGCAGAAATACCTTGCCCCTGAAAGGGTTAAAGAATAGTTTTATTTTAAACCGCAAAAGAATCGACCAATTTTTCCGTGTTTTATAATCATTTAAAATTTGAACCCTCTGAACACAGTTCTGTTTGTGCTACTTAACCACTCCCAACTATTCAGATTTTGAGCTCAAAATTAAAGTCTAAACTTACGAAAACATTTAATCAGATGCAAAAAATAACGGCGAAAACTAGTTGTTTGTTACTCCAAAATCTAAAGCGCCCTCTATCGGCAATTTTGTAAATGTATCATTATAATTTATTTGCAAGAAAATACCGACACAAAGAATACTTTTAGTGAAAACCGCAAATCAATCGACCAATTTTTCCGTTTATTATAATCATTTGAAACTTAAACGTTCTGAACACAGTTCAGTTTTTGCTACTTAACCACTCCCAACTATTCAGATTTTGAGTTCAAAATTTATGTTTAAGTCTAAGCTTACGAAAACATTTGATGAGATGCAAAAAATAACGGCAAAAAATAGTTGATCGTTACTCCAAAGTCTAAAGCGCCTTCTATCCGCATTTTTCGAAATTTATATTTATAATTTATTTGCAAGAAAATGCTCACATAAAGAATAGTTTTAGTGAAAACCACAATTCAATCGACCAATTTTTCCGTTTTTTATGTTTATTTGAAATTTTGGACCCTAAACTTTAATGGCGCCTATCTCCTTTGGAAAACGTTTGGGATCCTTGTTTCCTATTTAATACTGTTTGTCTTGATGTGTACTATCACCCCTCTTTTATTGTAAAAACTATTTGGAATCACCCTGTATGTATGATTAGACGATATATTGATATATATATATATATATATATGTGACGATTTCAGGAGAACTCGAATTATTTCCACTGGTTAAACAGAAACACGCAGTCATGGCAAGCGAGGAAAAAAATAAAAATAATAAATAAATGTAGAAGATCCAATAATTAGTCATGGGCTGCTGTAAATTCATTTATTAAATTCGTGATAATGAGGAAGGAAAAGCTCCTTGTTGCAAAAATTCCATCATTATTTCAGCGAGCTGTCCTCATCGAAGAAGCAACCCAAGAAATCTTCAGAATCTCTCCCCTTCTCATCTCGAGACTTCCACCTTTTAAAACTAAAAAGAAAATTCTAGAACTTTCTGTAATCTCAAACCATCATCCTTTTATGTAAACAGAATTCTTGTCCAGATACGAGGCTATTTTACACAGACGATAAATTTATTTAAAAAAAGATATTATTTAACCAATTTATAATCGACTCATAATTTCTTAGGCAGACGATTTTTATCAATGATTAATTTTAAGAGAAAAAGAAAAGAAATGAATTTATTAATGCACACATCAAAGGTTGACGGCGGAAAAATAAATAAATAGATAAAATAAAATAATGATATTTTTTGAAAAGTATGGTTTTGGAATAAATTTAATAAGATTTTCTTAAAAAGGGTTGATAAAAACATAGAAGAAATCAGTTTTATTTGGAATATTAAGAAATAAAGTTTTAATTAAGAATATTTTTAATTTAGAGCCATCTTTTTATATTTACGCATACTGGAATAATGTTTTTTAAGGCAAATTAAGAATTTATATCGTCTGCATACAGATTAACAGATTAGATCTAGAAACAAGATTTTAATTTAATAATTTGAAGTAAGTACGGAACATTATTATAAGAAAATTAAGATAGTATAAAGCTTGGTTTTGGCGAAAAATTTTTAAATTTGTAATATTATCCCCCCTCCCCGAAAATTTGTATGAAATTGATAGTTAAATAAAACTACAAGTTCAGACAACAGAAATATAATATTTTAGAAAAGTCAAATTTTGGAATAAAACTGTCAAACCCAGGAAGCCAAGAGATGGAAGAAAAGAAAATTAACGCAATATAAAAAATATTAGCGATTAAAATAAAATAGTTAAGAGAAAATAATTCTGAATTAAATTTAGGTAGGAGCATTTCCCTGAAAGAAATACAATAATGTTACAACATCACTTACCATTTGTAAGTGCATAGGAGATAATACATATAATAACAGTAAATAAGTTATGAATATTAATAAGCAAGAGATAAAAATATAATAAAAACAATAAAAGTTCGTTCTCATGGAAGTTTAAATAACTACAATGACTTAATGCATAGTTTATTTTAAATAAGTCCTTTAAATGAAAAGAGTCTTTCAAGAATATATAAAAGAGTCTTTTTCAATGTCCAGTGAATACAGTCTCTTTAATTAAATATCTCCAAATCTAGTTTAGGCTTTGTTTTTTATGTTATGTTGGATCCAACATCTTTCAATAATATATCAATTTTTCAATAATAAATAGCATCACTCTCAATATCAATAATAAATAATATAGAAAAATTTAAATAATAACAATGTCAACAATAATAAGTAATAGTATAATAAGACTCCATATCCTAATATTTTTCAATAAGAGTATAATTAATACTAAACTTCATCATAGAAATCATAATAATAATAATAATAGTAAAACAAGAGTATAATCAAAAGAAAATATCACTATTTGTTTATTATTGATAGGGAAAATATTGGTTGAGGATATAAATAATTACATAGCAACTAAATTTTCTTATCTTCTAATAGCATAAGAAAGTATTTTTTGCTAGCCGAAAGCATAAATAAAAAAAAATCATAATAATTCCAAAATCCAAATAAAATTAAATCTAACTATTTAGAAAATGGACTCTCAACCAGTATTTCCTTACAATAATTCCTCTCTGATACTCTTTTACAAAATTGTCAAATTTGGTTATAAGTTTTCAATGCCAAATGTAGAATAATGTTTTATCCACACATGGTTTATAAACTTTAATAATAAAATACAATAGGAATGAAAGTTGTCATTCTTAATTGAGAAATGGAAATAAAAATAGTGTGCTTTTTTGAAAAACTTTTAATATCTAGTTTTCACAATCACTGAAAATCACATATTATGTTATAGGTTTGAGTAGAGTCATTAGATTTTATAACTATTATCATATAATATCTGCTGAATAAATAGAGTAATACTAATGTCAAATAAATGAGTAAATATAGTTAGACTTAAACACCCTTAAAATTAATTTATCAACATCAATTTGAAAGCTTTTACAATCAAAGTGTTCACCTTATGCCTGCATAAGGAGCCCAATTTAATCCCAAAAACAAGTAATATTCTTGTAGCGCTCCAAGAACATACCTGCTAATGTTGAAAATTATGGTGATAAACTATTTAAAGAATAAGAATTAAAATTTAATCTATTGTCTTGACTTTAGTTTGATCTAGTGATTGTATCTGAGGTTTTGTTTGCTTTTTGGGTTGCTCATGAAACAGTTTAAAATCTTCGGGTGAAAAATAGGGTCTTAATTTAGAAACATGCACAATAACGGAATTCTGTCCTGTCTCATAATTAAATTTATCTATTTCATAAGTTACATCAGAAAGTTTATTTATAATTTTATATGGTCCAGAGAAAGTAGGTTCTAATTTTCGAGTGTTAGGGTATTTAAATTCTTCATAAATTACAGAGTCTTGTATTTTTAATGGGCATTCGACAAAATGTCGATCATAGAGTCTTTTACTTTTAAGGTGAAATTCATGAGTTCGCGCTTTCGCAATTTTGAGGGCTTTGTCTACTGATGTTGTATACATTTTAATTGCCTCACACAAAACCATTACCCACCATTTAAAAAAAAATCTGAATCAAAATTATCGCGAAAATTATAACTATATTTAGCTGCTAACTTTAACCAGAAATTTTATCTAAAACAGAAATTGTAAATATCATAGATATACCTTAAATTGGGATCAACTTTTAATTCTATTATTTTATAGATCATAAACAGATTCAAAATTTTAACTATAGGTAATTTCTTACTTAAAATCACAAAATTTACTGACAAAATTAATCATATTTATCAGTCAAAATTCTAACAACAGCCTTGCACAGTTCCATCTTTCTTACTGAATTTAAATAAATTATAAGAATCCGGGAACCAAAGCTCACTGTAACCAGAAATTCTAACAAATAAAATGAAAAACATAAATGTTAACTTAATTTTCAGCTCAAATGTCTAGTTGTAGTAACATTTTCATGAAAATACTGCATTCTGAGAATAGTTCTTGATAACAAACAATATCAATAAATTAGAAAATGTACCTTTTAAAAAATAACTTGAGCTTCTGAGTTCTTTTATACTTCATTATTATTACGAACTTATCTTTAAACGTGCATAAAAATATCATAATAATCTTAATAAGTAACAGTAAATATCTTAAGAACATCATACTCCTCAATTAAATTTTTAAGAACAAACATGTTTTCACTCCAAAAAGTAATAATAATAATAAGACTCATAACTAGATAAAAAGATAAATAAATAAGGCTCACAGAAAAATAAACAAACAAATAAATAAACCTTACAAACAAAGAACTATCTACACAAATACAGTAAAAAGGATACACATAATAATTAAATACATCTAAAAATAACTCACGGATAAGGAGAAATTTTCAAGCTGATCCTAGGGGAGACAGGAATAACGAAAATTATGAAAGTAGGTAGTAATCTGCGTTCAGTTGTCTCTAAAATTTTTTTTTTTTTTTTTTTTTTTCTCTCTTGTCATTATGACCATGATTATCTTGAGTCATCAGTTACACATAAACAGCAAAAAGGTGGAATATCAGGCCTCAGGAATTCACGAGATATTTAGAAGAAATCTTTCAAACCACTCGGACAGAAAGCTGTTTAACATTAAAATCTCCACTGTTACATTCACTCGAGGAATCAAAAGATAATGGCAATTCTTGCTTAATAACACTTTCAACCATGGCGGGAAAAATTTTCGGCGATTCATATTTTTGTCATCACTTCGTTTCAGTAGATTCATTAGATTCATTTACATAGCATTTTACTTCTTCAGTAGATTCATTTCAAAATCCGAAACAGGCACTAGCACAGGCATTACCTATCCTGTCGACTTTTCGATTAGTTGTGACGATTTCAGGAGAACTCGAATTATTTCCACTGGTTAAACAGAAACACGCAGTCATGGCAAACGAGGAAAAAAATAAAAATAATAAATAAATGTAGAAGATCCAATAATTAGTCATGGGCTGCTGTAAATTCATTTATTAAATTCGTGATAATGAGGAAGGAAAAGCTCCTTGTTGCAAAAATTCCATCATTATTTCAGCGAGCTGTCCTCATCGAAGAAGCAACCCAAGAAATCTTCAGAATCTCTCCCCTTCTCATCTCGAGACTTCCACCTTTTAAAACTAAAAAGAAAATTCTAGAACTTTCTGTAATCTCAAACCATCATCCTTTTATGTAAACAGAATTCTTGTCCAGATACGAGGCTATTTTACACAGACGATAAATTTATTTAAAAAAAGATATTATTTAACCAATTTATAATCGACTCATAATTTCTTAGGCAGACGATTTTTATCAATGATTAATTTTAAGAGAAAAAGAAAAGAAATGAATTTATTAATGCACACATCAAAGGTTGACGGCGGAAAAATAAATAAATAGATAAAATAAAATAATGATATTTTTTGAAAAGTATGGTTTTGGAATAAATTTAATAAGATTTTCTTAAAAAGGGTTGATAAAAACATAGAAGAAATCAGTTTTATTTGGAATATTAAGAAATAAAGTTTTAATTAAGAATATTTTTAATTTAGAGCCATCTTTTTATATTTACGCATACTGGAATAATGTTTTTTAAGGCAAATTAAGAATTTATATCGTCTGCATACAGATTAACAGATTAGATCTAGAAACAAGATTTTAATTTAATAATTTGAAGTAAGTACGGAACATTATTATAAGAAAATTAAGATAGTATAAAGCTTGGTTTTGGCGAAAAAATTTTAAATTTGTAATATATATATATATATATATATATATATATTGTATTAGAAAAAAATAGTCACCTCAAACATGTAACGAAGAACATAACAGCCAATATAACTCAAGCAATGCTGACCAGGAGAACTATTACCTGCAAGGAAAAAAATTTATTACTAACAGGGCAGAAGGAGAAAGATTCCCGGTGTCGAATTCTCCTTGTCGCGCCTCAGTGATATCTTAAGGAATTCGATCCCAATACAGTGAGATACAATTAAATATATACATAAAAAATAAGTAATTAAAAAAAGTTTTTTTTAATTTAATTTTTTAAGTTGTCTTGAAAAAAAAAATCGTTTTTTCTTTCTTGAAGATGGTTTAGAAGAATAAACCGAAACGTTGAAGTAGAAAACAATGTGTCTATTCATGGGTTTATTTTATGTCATATTTTTTAACCGACTTCAAGGAGGAGGTAATGATTTCGACCTGTATGTATTACTTGTTCACTAATAACTATTTTGATAATTCTTTTTTTGTTTGAAAGTGTAAGATGCCCACATGGTCCCATTTCAGTTTTATCAAATTCTGATGATTAGAATTTTTTTTAAATTAAAAAATGTGCATTTGATTTAAAAAAATAATGATTTGTCACAAATCGTCTTTCATTTTTGCTACCATTTTCAAATCATAAGCATATTATAACTATGCATTCATATGCTTTAGCGCCAAGTTGACGGCAAGCTTGACTCTTTTTTTTCTTTGAAGTCGGTTAGTATTCTTTTTAAGCATATTTTATTATCTTTCTTTCTTTCCTTTTTTCTTTTCATTTTTTTGAAATAAAAAATAAATAGAAGTTTGAATATAAGCAGGAAGCTCATGGAGTAAAAAGTCTATCTCCTTTGTACATCGGGAACTACAAATTCTGCGTTTTCCGAACTTTCTGTAGCCACAGATGAATATATAATATATAATATATATATATATATATATATATATATATATATATATATATAGAGAGAGAGAGAGAGAGAGAGAGAGAGAGAGAGAGAGATAATACAAAACATTTTTCAGTTTTATGAGTTAAAATACACGCTTTATATAAAATGACTCCACGATCCATTCTTAAACAGCATCTAGAAAAAAGTATGCGTATGACGTCACTATCGCGGAATAATATACAAACCCATCAAAATACGATGTCGTCGTTCGAGAAACTCTACAACAAAATCGAGCATCTTATCTAATGATTCATATTCATATGCCTTCATTTGTTCGTAACATTAATCATTTCACTGGCAGAAGGTATAAGGAAACATTCCTTTTACCTCTTACATCCGATTTATCTCGGGGCAAACGTTTAAATGGGATACTCAAAATTAAATATAATTTATAATAGATCCATGTTTTATCAGAAATCATGCATTTATATGAATAAGTGTACATTGGATAGCAACATTTATTTTGTTTATAGTATTAGATATTACAATACAAAGTACTTAGTTATTATCAATATTTTTATATGAAAATATTTATACAATTAAACAAATGCAGAATAAATTCAATTCTGAAATTCTTTTTTTTTTCCCTATGTGCATTATTTAAACAAGCAACTAAAACATAACGTATATTTCATACAGTAGAATCTCCATAACGAACACTCAATAATAATAATAAGGGGAATCACCTTTTTTGCAGTTTTACTATGACGAAAATTTTAAGAATTAATTCATTTTTAGTGATTTTTTTCTAAAATACTTGACCATCACAACGTAAGGAATCACCAATAATCCTATGTATTTATACATTTTCCTCTCTAACTATTCTTACCTTTCTGCGGACAGTTTCCGTGTTCTCTCTGTTTCCGATATGTTTCCGAGCGTATTGAAAATAAATGCCAAGTAATTCATGCAGTATCCAGAGAACATTTACTAAATAACAATAAGCAAAATGTGTAAAACCGGCATAAAAAATAATAAAATATTGAATAGTGAATAAAGATTCTTTTTTGTGATTATTTTTAATGAAAATGTCAAATTTGTTTTAAATTAGTCGTTTAAATCCTTTTTATAAAAGGGCAATTTTTCCTTATAATCGATATCGGCAGGCTTATTAGAGCAAACAGTTTCAAATAATTCGCTTATTTTCTTTATCTTTTTTTCGTTTAAAATCAAATTAACGGTTTTGTTTTTGTAATTCTTATAGTACTAACTTTCATCGTGTTTTCTTTTATCCAAATATTTGTGGAAAGATTTCGGCATTTTGTCGAGAAAATTATCTTTTTGACTTATCCATTTCTAACAATCTGATTGAAAAGAAAATTAATCTGAACATGATATCAGATTCATTACTTTTCAAATAAAGTATCATTTAAGTGAAACTTAATTGTATTTGAAAAGTAAATAAACCAAAAATCATTTTTGGAAGGCAAAAGAAAATAAGTTAAATTGTTTCATGTTTAAACGTAGCTAATAGTTGAGGAGTTTAGTGAAAGAGCATGATATGTTAAATTTATTTAAAAAAAAATATTTTATTTTATGAGCGAAGGTGTTATGAGGTATTATATCATATAGTGAAGTTAAATTACTGATTAAGCTTAGAGATTTGAGATGTTAACAATTAAAAGTTAATATTTGAAGGTTCCGAGTGATCAAGGAAAAGCAAAGTCGGAAAAGGTGTTATAAAAAAAGCTATATAGCTGCCCTGCATGGCGTTGCCCGAGCCCGTAATAATATCTGAATCTTGTCATGTTGTAATTCTTAAACTTCTGAACCGATTTGGTTGAAATTCTTCATGTGAGTAGCACATACAAATGTCCCGATCGAGTTAGTTGGCCAGCTTTATTCGCCATTTTGTTTCAAAATGGCGGTCATTTGATTTTTGTGGACACTTTAGGAAATTTGTATGTTTTCTAACCTTCTCTTTAAAATAATCTATGTTGTTAACGTGCACTTAGAGGCACTTTAAAATGTCTTTTAATGTTTCTAACATTCTGTTTAAGATGATACATAAGAGTTTGTATTTTGTGAAACGCAACGTTTTCTATAAGTATACAATATTATATATATATAAAAAAAAATAAAAAAATTGAAATGGCCGCCATTTTGAAACAAGATTGATGAATCAGGCCAACAAACTCGGCCGAGACATTAGTATGTACTATGCGCATGAAAAATTTCATCCAAATTGGTTCAACAATTCGAGAGTTACAACATGATAAAATTCAGATATTATTACGGGTCTGAGCAACGCTGGGCGGTGAATATAAGTCATATATGTAAATAAGACAACGTTTCCACGGAGGGTGGTTTTGCAATCAGGGGGTCATGATCGACGAAAATATAGCAAAATTTCTTTAAGTGTTTTCTTTCAGACGGCTGCAATAGATAGCTTTTAACAATTTGTAATGAAAGTTACTTAAATGTTTCCACAATTTTGCTCAATACTATAAGTGCAAATGATTCAAATGTCATAAAGAATTACAGAATATAGCTACAGAAATATTACACGTTTTGTAAAGATTAACAGGATACATTAAGAAAACTGCTGTCTATTTGTCATTAATGATAATTAAATTCTCTTTAATTTCCAGTATAGAGTATTTATTATCTTTGAAATAAACAAATATAACTTTTGAATATGCTAAAAAAAGTTTAGATCATGAAAGAAAAAATATGTAGTAATAATGAATATAAAATAATAATGTCTAAACATTTAAGTATCTTCCGTTTTTAATTTTCATTTTTAAAAAAATTTGCTGTACCGTATAACACTAACCACAAGAAACTATTCCCTTATTGAGCGTATGAAAGTTGTATCTATTACTAACAGAACGGCGAAATGATTTTTTAAATTAAAAATGGTAATGCAATGAACACAAGTCTTTTTTATTTTGTTGACCATAAATTTAATTAATTACACATATATTCTTTAATTTACACAATTTCCGTTAAAATGGCTGTTTTTTAGTGGTATCATAATTTTCTACATTATTTATAAAATGGAGTTAATAGCATTGTTAAAAATCGTTTCTTACTTAAAATTTATTTTCAGTTTTCCGGTAGCATTTTAAATATTTCTTTCCCAAGAATAATGACAAAAGCAATGGCGTCTAAACGTTGCCAGTTTCTTCTACTTACTATCTATCATAAATATAATTACTGCATGTAATAAAATCATATTTATAGCAGAATGTAACACTTGTGGAAAAGAAAAGTATTTTATTAGGTTATTTTTAGGCTTATTAAAATTGTTATGAATGTTAACTGGAAGAAAAACACGACTTTTTAAAAGGTTCTTTTAATTTTAATGAAAACTAGCGAGCTAGCTGGCCCACTAGCTGGGCCACTTTTTCCAAACGAACCTCGGTATCAAGTAGTATATAATAAGCAAAAAAATTCATTTAATAAGCAAGTCTTGGTGTTCGAATCCTCAAGCACAAAGAAAAGTAAATTAAAGAGCCATGGTCCCGTTAAAAATATGTGATTTCTCACTGTGGGCCACGTGCACTTGAAAAAAAAAAGATTGTGGATCGGAGCTATGGTCACTTCGCGCCCATAGTCCCGTTAAAAATATTTGGTTTTGCACGGTGGGCACTACGCGCCCATAAGACATTTTTTCGTATTTTTTAGTTCATCAGAAGCAGATTTTTACGCAGATTCTGAATATGTAATCAGTTTTTTTTCTACTTTAAAAACTGTCTGCATGATGGTTTAAGAAAAAACGCGCAAAAAAAAAGCGCAATTAGCGCCGGTAGAAAAAGCGGTTTTCGGCTGTTTCTTCTTTTAGCCAAAGGGGAAAAGTTCAGGTTCTTCACCGCAAGGTGGCGCAGTGTTCTGCTTCGGAGCGCCGTTTGGGAATTGAGATATTTTCCGTTCCGATTCCCAAGGGGTTTTTGATTCATAACTTTTTTAATTTTGGTCCCACGGTCTCGAAAATGCCCGAAATGACTTCCCCGGAATTTTTCCAATCGAAAGACACCTCTCGCGACTTCCAACTCGCCCGCGTTGCGAAGTTTAATCGGCTTCAAGCAGACAGAGGCACACGGATTTTATTAGTATAGATTTCATCAATTTCAAATGTGCGAATACCTGGTAAAACAATTCTCAAATATTTCGAATATCAGAAATAAACGGAAATACATCTGCCAAAAACTAATAATAAATTAGTATTAAATTCAGCCACAATAAGTAGAACGATTCAAAGATTAAAAAGCAGATACGCAGACTTAAAATTAATTATCTGTATAGATTATGTATGATGTTTTCTTCTTCTGAAACGGATTGTTTTTTCAAACGAAGTGTTTCTCCGGTCAATTGAGATTCCTTTTTAAAAGGAGAGGGCTAACCCTCGTAATCAGACTTTGATTATTTGTTATAAACTAGCCGCCCTTTGGCGGCCAGTTTGGTCTCTCTTTAAATGTATACTACGCATTAAATCATATTGCTTTTTTTCATAATTTATTTTAATTGCTAATTTTTTTGCGAAATTAGAAGATTCTGCTAGAGAAATAAACATAGATGTCATATATGCACCACATTGGCGCGATTGCAACAAAATGGCAATTTTATGTCTCACATAGTATAACCGGCTATTGTTGTTTATTTATTAATAAATTGTTTATTTATTTTTATTTTCATTTTTTTAAATGATTTAAATTACTTTTTCTAATTATTTACTAAACTTTTTTTTAAATTTATTATTATTTCCTTTTTAAAATAATAGAAAATAGTTAAAAAATATATTCAACTGATATTTGAAAACGAAGTTCTCACCAAATTGACCCCAGAAAAAAATTGTGCTAATGTGTTACGTATATGACATCTGCGCCGAGAAATCAAGAACTCGGTATTAATCTGAAACTGAAACGTTTAAAATTCGAGACTTTTATTTATTTTTTTAGGTAAAAAGAAAAGAGAAAAAATGTTATTTTGAAACTCCATAAGTGCAGTTAAAGAACAAAACGTAAACAAATCTAATTTACCACGGCCTAAATCCTGCCAAAGGACTTTTGCACAGTACCCAATAAGATGCGTCTCATTTGGGCATTGCCATTAAACAGTTCACACGTTATCGCGTTTTCTGTGCCATGTACGATAGCGTAATATCTATCTATCTATATGTATATACATATATATATATAGATAGATAGATAATGTAAGATAAAAGCCTCCTTAGAGTCACGTTCAACAGATTTTATACAGTGATGCTTAGTTCTGGAGAAACAGATGGGGGTCTAATGTTATGGCACGACTTAAATACTTGTTTTGTATGAAAATTGCTTCGTTGGTCATATATATATGTGATAATAATTTGACGAAGGCTATGTTCCGTAAACTCCTAAGAATGTTACCTCTAAGAATCAGCGGCAGCACGAGCAGAGTAGTCGTTCCGGCAGTTGGCAAGCAGTGGAAGAGTTGCATTGGGGTATTTCCCCATTATAAAAACAAAATCCACGAGTCTTTCAATTCCTTTATTTATTAACTCATAAACTATGTAAGTTCTTCCCCACATTCACCTTGGCCTGGTCATCAAATATTCCAAAACTTCGTGATTAAGCTGCATTCCAAGATATTAGAATTTTTCGGGGAAAAAGAAACAGCATCCTAATATTTTAAAAGTCAATCGCATTCTGCGCTCTGAAAAAACCAAAATGAGAAGTCCACATTTTCACGACAAACTAGCTCCTCCTCACTCCGCGTCAATCATTTTAAAAACCCAACCAGGATTAATCTGAATCTACGTAATAAAAATGATCACCTCTGATTGGCCTAGGAGGCGCGAACCTCGGGTAGGAATTACTTCACGTCTCGCAAAGAGACAAGCCTTTTAACATCTTCGCGCATTAACACAGATCACGTGATCAACAAAAAATAAATTAAAAATCTCGAGAATATTCTAAAAAGGAAAGATTACGAAATAATTTCCCGCTTTTTTGAGAAACAAGCAATAGATTATTAATCAGTTAAATAAAAAAAAGAAAAAGGACTTTAGCTGTTAAAAGATTAGTATATTACGAAACTAAGATTAAAAATATGTTCCACAATTTTAGAATTAAAAACTCAGAGTGAGCAATTTTGGCACAAATTTTTATTTTTATTTTATTACATATATATAGCTCGGTAGGTATGGCGTCTGCTCATTTTTCTGGCTTCTCGGATTCGATACCGGAACATACTGCATTTGATTTTCACATTTTTTGCTTTATAAATATTCTTGTATTTATATTTTAATAATCTTATTGTAAATTAAAATATTGTATATCAATCATAACTTTTAAAAAGCTTTTAAAATGATTTAGTTTCAAATAAAAAAATAAATAAGTGAATTTTTTTTGTAACTTTATCGTTGTACAAAACATCATAAAAATGTTTTTTTTTTTTTAAATCAATTTTTAAATGTCTATTCTTTTCCGATGAAGTGACATGGATTGATTGTGCCAATTTGTGATTTTAAAGAAATATTATTTATGCATTGTCTTAATAAGTGAAGTGAAAAAGGATGATAATGCATAATGCTACTTTCTTTTTAAAGTAAGAAGCATAATTATATAAAAAAATAGCATAATAATTAAATTACAGCTTATTTTTTTGCATATTAAAGATTTTTAATTTGTAATATGCTTGCTTACAACTTGAATTATATTTTCTTTCTGATTTATCATCTTTCTGCTTTAAATTTTATTTTGTGTGTAAAAGCTATATTTTACTATAACAAGAGGGCGCCACAATGGATTTTGGTTACATATTTTTTTTAATTTAATGCAATTAAGTGGTTTCTATTTGAAATCCTCATCGGTGTAATGTATGTAATCCTAGAAGAATTTCTAATAGTGTTAAAATGAAAGAAGCAAGTTATTGTTCGCAAAAAGATCAATCTAAAGCAGGGCTGTCCAACGCAGCGCCCGCGGGTGCCATGGCGCCCTTAGAGGATTTTTTTGGCGCCCTTTTGAAGGTTTCCTGTTACTAGTATTTTTTGAAAACAAAATTCCGTTTGTAAGGATGTTTTATTTAAAATCTTTATTAATTGCCTTAGAGATTTTTTTTAAACCTCAGTAAGTGTATTTTAGGCATAAAAAATGGAAATGCAAATGGAAAATATAATTACGTGTTATTACTGCGTTTCTTTACTAATTTATAGTTACTCTATAGATTAAAAAAATGTGTGCCACTCGGGGACTGCCGCGGTAAAGCTATTGCATAGCATTTTTTATCAACTTATGCAAAAATACCGCGTCAATGTCTGCTGAAGTCTATCGAAGGATACCTTCCCGAAGTCTGCCAAACTGAAACTTCGTTAGCCGAATTGTTAGGAATTTTTCTCGTTGCGGAATTCTTAAATTCGGTCGCCGCGCTCAAAGCCCGCGATAAAAGCTATGCAATAGCTTAATAAATTACCAAACAAAATTTGGTCGCGCTACGAAAATTAGATCGCGAGTTATAAGCATTTTAAATTTTTCGACCCTCACGGTGGGGTGGTCTCCTGTCACCAAAAATTAACACTGTCTCATAAAAAATTACCAAACAAAATTTGGCCGCGCTACGAAAATTAGATCGCGAGTTATAAACATTTTAAATTTTTCGACCCTCACCGTGGGGGTCTCCTGTCACCAAAAATTAACAAAATCTCATAATAAATTACCAAACAAAATTTGGCCGCGCTACGAAAATTAGATCGCGAGTTATAAGCATTTTAAATTTTTCGACTCTCACCGTGGTGGGGGTCTCCTGTCACCAAAAATTAACACTGTTTTATAATAAATTACCAAACAATATTTTGGCAAGCTACCAAAATTAGATCGCGAGTTATAAGCATTTTTAATTTTTCGACCCTCGCCGTGGGGTGTCTTCTGTCACCAACAATTAACAATGTCTCATAATAAATTACCAAACAAAATTTGGCCGCGCTACGAAAATTAGATCGCGAGTTATGAGCATTTTAAATTTTTCGATCCTCACCGTCTGGGGTCTCCTGTCACCAAAAATTAACACTGTCTCCTAATAAATTACCAAACAAGTTTGGCCGCGCTACGAAGATTAGATCGCGAGTTATAAGCATTTTAAATTTTTCGACCCTCACCGTGGGGTGTATCCTGTCACCAGAAATTAACAATGTCTCATAATAAATTACCAAACAAAGTTTGGCCGCGCTACGAAAGTTAGATCGCGAGTTATAAGCATTTTAAATTTTTCGACCCTCACGGTGGGGGTGTCTCTTGTCACCAAAATAAATAAGACCACCAAAATAAACACTGTCTCATAATAAATTACCAAACAAAATTTGGCCGCGCTATGAAAATTAGATCATAAGAAACATAAGTTTGAGACTTGATATTCTAATATCTGAAAAATACCGCGTCAATGTCTGCCGAAGTCTACCGAAGGATACCGTTCCGAAGTTTTCCGAAAGGAAACGACGTTAGCCGAGTGTTAGGTTTTTTCGTTACCGATGTGTTAGGATTTTTCGCGTTACGGAATTTTTGGATTCGGTCACCGCGCTCAAAGCCCGCGATAAAATCTATGCAATAGCTTAAAAATATTATGGAAATTATGATTGAAGAAATTGAGAAAAGATAGTAATAACTTATTTTATATCCTAAGATGTGAAATGCAGAAAAATAGGTGCCCTCTCCCCCACTCCTGCAATGCGTGAAAGTTCAGCCTTTTTCTGTTGTTGCTATTGTTATACTGGCCCATTGCTGTTTTATATTATGGGTAAAGGGATGTCCGTTTCTCCCCACAACCGTTAAAATTTTAGGCATTTTTTTCTCATTGTTTTAAAAAAAACCATGCAAAATATTAAGAAATAATTTCCATCAATGGAAGCCCTTCAAATTTTTCTCTTTGGAGCCACTCACGATTGGTCATTTCGTTATTTTTGTACATTTTATAACGGCAAAAATAAATCAACATAACTCCAAAATAAATCAAGGACTATTTTGGGATCCTAAAAAAAATCTAACAATACCTCAGCTTATCATTTTATTTTAATTATAAGCAAAATTAAAATTTCTGGCCCCTTCTACTACAAAAAGTTTTGAGATAGCCCCTCTCAGAAATATGGTGGAATTCGAAATTTACTATGATTTATAGTTATTTTATTTGATTCTTCTTTACATGTATCTCCACATCCATTTGGGATGAATGTATTTTATTGTGTTACATTCGCGTGTGTATAATACAGTACATCTACTAGTACTGTAGAATAATTTTGTTACATCTTTCGAGCCTTGTCAATAATGGCGCCCTTCACTGTTTGTCAAGAACTAAAAGGCGCCCCTGCTTAGTGAAAGGTTGGACAGGCCTGATCTAAAGTATCAGAATTCGACGGAAATAAGAAAAATGATGTCATAAATGTGATAAGGATCGGAAAATTTTATTACAAAATAATGTTTTCTTAACAAATAAATCAGCATCTGAAATGTCATCAGTTTCTATTGCGACTGGAGAAGAATTTAATAATTAGGGATGCAGAGAATATTCGGTATCTATTCGGTATTCGGCCTATTTGGCCATGTTACCGAATATTCAGTTAGGCCGAATATCAACGTATTCGGCCGAACCTAATACTTAATAAATCCTTTTAAAACACATTTTTAAACACTTTTCACAATTTTTACTTTATAAATATATTTAAAATAATTAGAAAGAAAATCATATTTAAATAAAATAGAATGTTTTTACATTATTTATTTGCTATTTGTAAAGTATAACTTAAGAAAATTAACCATGAAAAGGATTAAAATGGTAATTTATTAGGATTCTCTTTAGGAATAAATGATATGCAGATGCGAATTCCTAAATTATGTTTGGTAAATAATCTGTTTCTTGCTTTTCCCAAATAAGTCTTTAAACAAGAAAAAAAAAACTTTGAGATTAGTAACAGCTATCAAGACAGCCTATTTTTGTTCATTAAACCATAATCATAATCAACTTATTGAGTCATAAGTATATCGTATTTCATCTCATTCTAGATCAAACTTGTTTTCGTTTGTTGCATTAACAATAAATAATAAATATAACTGTATTTTCCACTCACATGCTTTGATTTTTGTAAAATATTATATGATATGGGAAGGGTGAAAAATGCCCCATTCATAAGAAAAGAACTATGAGCAACACATTAATCTATTCAAAATTACGTTGATAGTATTTGTAATTTATATTGAAAAAAATCTGCCTTGAGTTATTTATAAAAGAACATTTATGAGACTAAAGTTTTTATTCGACCATTTCTTCATTATTTGAAACCATGAAATTTAAATTTTTATTAATTAAAAAATCTCATTATTGTGCTTCTTAAATAACTCAAGGTAGATTTTTTTCAATACTAAATGTTCCAATAAAAAGCTCCTGTTTATAAAAATGTAAGTTTCTTTTATTAAATATTATGTAAAATTGTTTAAAAAAGTAATATTTTAATACCTTTAGACTTTGAAATACAAAAAGTATTTGGAAAGCCGAATATTCGGTATTCGGTCGAATGGTTACTATTCGGCTGGCCGAATATTCGGTATTCGGCCCAACAATTACTATTCAGCTAGCCGAATATTCGGTATTCGGTACACCTGTCGGCCAGATATTCGGCATTTGGTATTCTGCCAAAACCACTATTCGGTGCATCCCTATTAATAATTCAATAGTAAATATGATATGATTTTTTAAAGATTTTACAATTTTTTACTATTCAATAAAAGATCCGTTAAAAAAAAATCTTTTTGAATGATAAAAAATGTTTACAAATGATTTAAAAATCCAAAATGCTAAATAAAAATGTATATACAGTCGACTCTCGTTAATTCGAAATCGGATATTTCGAATCTTCGCTTAATTTGAACTAAACACGAAGTCCCGAAATTTTCAATGGCATAATAGCGTTAAAATTTTTCATTAATTCGAACTCATTTTCTCTTGACTTCGTTTAATTCGAACTAGCGTTAATTCCGATTTTTCATTTTTTGTTTCTTTCTCACGGATTTCAGATCCTTTGAATAACTTTCTTTCTTTGATTTTTGTGAGAATTGTTCCAAATAAGTATACATATAATCCAATGCATTTGATATCCACTTTCTTAGTGCCCCGTCTGTCCATCAGTAACGCTTTAAATTTTTCTTCCATCGTGCTTGTTTCTAATCTTTTTATTAACCGACTTCAAAGAGGAGGTTATGATTTCGACCTGTATGTATTTGTTGTTCACGCATAACTTTTGCAAATATGAACCGATTTTGATAATTCTTTTTTTGTTTAAAAGCGTATGAGGCTTATGTGGTCCCATTCGAATTTCATAAAAATCTGATAATTAGAACTTTTTAAAAATAAAAACTTTAAATTTCAAATTCATTTTGAAGCAATCGACCAATTAGAAGTGGTCCTTTTGCATGCTTTTATGTTACACTTACATAGACATACGATCTTTTCACTGTTAAAAGTTTGAAGTTTTTGCTGCATCGTCACTCCACCGCTTTTATGGAATATCTCTATTTTGATCAATGAGAATTCACCATAATACAATGAAGTAATCATTTTCTATAAAAGCGATGGATAGACGATAAAGTAAAAGCAAGGCAACACTAGATACTGGGCTAGCTCATTCCTTTCATGACGTCACAAAAGGAGGCTGAATGACATCCAGCGATTGGTATGTAACGATGGGTGCGTCACTTTGGCCCTGTTTGTACCAATCGCAGATAGCGGCCAGCCACCTTTTGTGACGTCGTGATAATGAATGAGCAACCCCAGTATCTAGTGTAGCCCTGGTAAAAATTTCAATTTTTTAACAGTGTTCAAAGTGCAAAATCCTAACTGGACGAGGGCCAGGATTCACATAAATTTTGCGCTGTTTGCGAAACGAGATTTATTAACAAGAAAATTTATTTAAAACATCGAAAAATTTTCCAAAATTCAGGCTTCTGATTCGTTAATCTCGTTTTGCTAACAGCGCAAATTCTACATGATTCCGGACAAGTTCTCTTATGCAAGAAACCGGAAATATAGCATCTAAGGGATATAGTGTGGAAATCGGCTATCTCAGAGCGTATTCAGAGCAACTTACAAAAGTAACCAATGTTACCGACCTATTGTAGGGCAGTACGAAAGCAAATTGTAGCATCAATGAAAACTATTCTGTTGAATTGTAGCTGACGTAACACTTCGCTTTGATTTTCATTTCGTACTTGTCTACATTCGGTAAGTGGTCGGTAAGTAACCGGTAAGTTGTGCTGAACACGCCCTCTGTAACACTTAAAAAAAGCGCTAAAATGTTCTATTCTTTAAATGTGCAACAATGCTAATGAAATTTAAAGATAGAGGCGACATCTGCAGGACATTTTCTAAAAATGCAAGAATTATTGCTAGTCTAGATAATATATCACGAAAATGCTGCAGATGTCGCTGTGATCGACACTTTGGAATTCTTTAGCATCGTTGCACATTTAAAGGATACAAATTTTTAGCACTGCTTGCATTGTAAAAAAATGAACCCAAAGAAATTCTATAAAAACGATGGAGTAACGATGCAGCAAAAGGGTCAAATTTTTTACAGTGTCGATAGCAGATTTTCACTCCATGTATTCCAGACTCTCTCCTCTCTCTCTCTCTCATCTCATGCCTTCTCATGAGATAGTATTGTGGTGTGTATGGCGCGGACTCTCTCCTTCGAACAATGAAAAGTTCTCAAAAATGAAGGCTTATGATTGGTCAATCTTGTTTTGCTTAACAGCGAATAATCCTTCTGGATCCTAACCACTGTTGCAGAGATGCTAGTTTTTTTTTTTTTTTCAAAGTACGAAATCTTAGCTGGAACAATTCTCGTATCCACCAAAGTAAAAGATCCACATCGATCCAGACATGAGAATTCGATATCGAAAAGCTGAAAATTCATCTCTAAAGAGCCTTACACGTTAAAGCAAGAGTGTCTATGTATCAGGGTGCTTGTTATGCCGGATTCACAAAGTGATTAAAGTACATTGCTATGTGCTAGATTTACATTTGGGCAAATATAAATGACGAAAAATTTTACCATTAAAGTTAAGCTAGTTAACTTCTTTCACCCATAAAACAAACTCGTTCGGGCGACTACCGCCAAGTTCTGGAATAAAAATTCTTAAATTTTCTGTTCTTTGGAAAAACGCGTTTATCAAAGAACATTCTTAACTTCAAATATTACTACTTTCATATAGACGCATGTTGAATCATGGTGTGATTTTGATAATATCTTCCTTTTTAGTTTTTATGACTGAAAAGGATATTTTAATACATACGAACATTTAGAACTACTTTGCTATGCATTGAATCATAGAAGCAACTTGACGCACTCTGATTGTGTACGCGTACTTTAAACTGTAAAAAATCTGACCCTTTTGCTGCATCGTCACTACCCCGATTTTATAGAATATCTCACTTTTGATCCATGAGAATACTCCATAATAGGCTGAAGTAATCGTTTTCTATATTAGCGGTGGAGGGACGATGCAGCAAAAGGGTCAAAATTTTAACAGTGTACCCTGTTTCAAATATCTTGAAAAATTACCTCTGTTTTTAAAGACTATCTATTTTCTGACCAACGAAAACGCTCCATAGACGTTATTAGATCGCTCTCATTAGTCAGAAAATAGTTAAAAACAAAGGTAATTTTTCACAATAATTTTAACGTATACTGATGGATTGTCAACTTTTCAATGCCCATTTACGAAATCTGTAGATTTCAATGTGGACCTTAAGGCACTACACTAGTCTCAGAAAAAGACCCGGATGTTAGTGTAAAGACTATGGGTGTGTTCTTTTCAAATATCTCGCTCACATTTTAATATATTTACATGATTTTTTTTTGCATAGGATAGCCGAGGATGATCTAGTTTTTACTTCTTCGATTTTGCTTATGTATGTTTTATATAATGATAGTTTCAATTTCAGAATCGTTTAAACCGGTTTTGAAATTTAAAATAATTTTTAAAAAAAATCTGAAACCAAAATTGAAAAAGTAAAAACTAGGTCGGTTGTGGAATATCCTCAGTTATCCTATTAAAAAAAAAAAAAAAAAAAAAAATCACGTAAAAATTTTAAAATTTGAGCGAGATATTTGAAAAGAACGCCCCCATAGACTTCACATTATCATCCGGGTCTTTTTCTGTGCCTAGTGTGTGGCCTTAAAGTTTGCTGGATGCGATAAATTTCCGAAATGTTAAAGCTTAAATGGACAAGTTCTTGCAGCCTCTGAAGCGGAAATAGACATCGATACCAATCGACATCCTTAAGTTGTAGAAAAGATGAAAATCCGTTAGTATATATTTTTCTCCGGAGGAAAAAATTATCTCTACATATCAATGCAAAATAAAGTGCATAGATATGTGTAGCAAAATTATCTTTAGATTCAGATTTGGTTACTGGATTAGACACCAGAATGATTTCAGATTTTGTTCATGTAGGATTCTTTGATGTGAATATGACGACACATGGAGCACAGTATACGATTGATTGAAAAGATTCTGGACAAAAATGGGTCAACAAGGAGGTCCTTGTGGCCGAGTGGTTAAGACACCACGCTGCTAATCTCTTGAGAGCGTAGGAGAGTGTAGGTTCGAATACAACTGGCTCCGTTGCACACACTCTTTATGTGTAGTTTCAGTTGTACTTTTCTTGTGTCGTAATATTTCCTTGTGCTATCTTGTCCTTGTATGTCCACGAGTTTGTAAAATAATATGGATTATGTATTTATGTCTGTGTAGAAATAAAGGATCATTCGGCGTACAATCGAATTCTACCAGGAAATCATCATCAAATTTTATAAAAGAAAATGCCTAGTATTGCGATACATTGTTAAAAATTTAACTTTTGCTGCATCGTCACTCCATCTCTTTTATGGAATATCTCATACATACACTGTAAAACAATTTACCCTTTTGCTGCATCGTCACTCCCCCGCTTTTTTAAAATATTTGTCTTTTGACCCATGAGAATGCTCTATGATAGGCTGAAATAATCGTTTTCCATAAAAGCGGTGGAGTGAGTTTCAAATTTTTAACAGTTTAGTTGGGACAAATGCGTCCGTGAAAAAAGTATTTCGGCATCGAATGCTGTCACTCTCTTGTAGATGCAGCCAAGTACAGGTTATGATTTTCGGATTCCTCGTCGAATCATTTCCGATGCCTTTACTGCATTTATAGGAATTAGATTATTGTTGTTTATCTATTAAATCATAGAGCGATTTTTTTTTTAAATCTTTCTTTTTGATTTTTCTGACTGAAAGGGGAGTACTTTTGACTACACTAGAAAAGCATTTTACTATTCATTGATACATGGAGTCATTTTGCTGTTTACTCATATATGGAAGCGCTTTGCCGCGCGCTTATGTGTAAGGACACTTTACTTGAGGCATTGTCACCTTTTGATAACCACTTCCGATGTCCGTACGATTAGATGTTGACTTTAAGATTTCATGAATGCGGTAGCTTTTCGTCGTGCCAGATCTGAAGAGGTTATCACACCCAGAAAACCTAAAGATTCACAACGATACTAACCGATATTTTAAGTGTCTTTTGAAAAGTTGACAATCAAACAGTGACAAGTAAAGCGAATACATCAGAACTCACAAGGAAGGTCTCCATTGGGGGCATACTCAGAATTTTTTGAAAAAAATACGAATTAAACTACTCATGTAGGTAATAAAGGATCAGTGAAAATTAGCGGCGGAATTACATTATTAGATATGTAAAAAAATAAAATAGTTTGGAATAATTGGCGTGAAAAGCTGAAAGCGACGCGGGATTTGGCAAGCAGTGCATTTCCTCGCCAAAAGCAGACGATTTTAACGAATCTGAAAATTGATTTTAATTGACTTCACTGTTAAAAATCTGCAGCATTTACTCCAACGTCAATCCACTACTTTTATAGAATATCTCTCTTCTGACCAATGAGAATGCTGAATGAGAATTACTGCAACGTCACTCCACTACTTTTATAGAATATCTCTCTTCTGACCAATGAGAATGCTGAATGAGAATTACTGCAACGTCACTCCACCGCTTGTATATAATATCTCTATCCCAACCAATGAGAAAGCTCCATTTCACGGCCAAGTAACCGTTTTCTATACAAGCAAGGGAGTGCGTTGCGGCAAAATGCAACAGATTTTTATCTGTGTATTTTTCAATTTGGAACAACTTTAATCAATTTAAATTGTGTTTTAAATGATAAAATATATTAATTTCATTTTGTTATAAGTACATATAAACGTATATGACAAAATTACACTTAAAGTAAAGTAAAAATGCAAAACTAAAATTATTTAAACTAAACTTATTTAAATAAATTGAACATAGAAAGTTTTTTCTTTAAAAGGTATTCACTGATAAAAATCTGTTGCATTTTGCTGCAACGCATTCCCTTGCTTGTATAGAAAACGGTTACTTGGCCGTGAAATGAAGCTTTCTCATTGGTTGGGATAGAGATTGTTAATTTTTAAATGCACACACAACACAATTCTTCCATAGGCACTGATTATATTAAAAAACACTTTATTAAAAGAATAACACTCACTCGCAGCTCACTGCTGCATTATCGTCTGCATTTATCTCAAAAAACAACTTTAGAATAAAAACAGAAAAAACATTTCACTTCTCTTCAGTTTCTCAACACTGACATTTTAATTTAGGTAGCACGGTATCGTCTGCCTACATGGAACATACCGGCCCCCATTGACATGTTTCACATTCAATAATAACTCTTTTTTTACTAAGTACACTAATTACACAAATAAATACAAAAGTTCACTATATATGTTACTTAAATATAAAATTGAAAGAAAAAAACAATATAACTCTCACACACACACATATATATATATACACTTTTTTTTTTAAGTACTATGGGTTTCAGGTATAGGTAAAATACATATTTTACTAATCGATCTTTTAAAAATTCCATTCTGAGTTTTTACCTGAACTACGCGAATTTTCTTATCATTACCATAATATACTTCAATAATTCTGCCTAAAGGCCACTTATTGCTGGATATATTTTCCTCTACTAACAACACTAGATCTCCTATTTTTACATTATCCTTTTCAAATCTCCACTTACCCAATCTTACAACAGAGGGGTCTATGTTGTAATTCACTTAAATAATTATGGTGCCATTTGCGCCAAAAAAGTTGTACAATTTTAGTTATTCTTTGCCATTTTTTGAGGCGATTTTCTTTTATATTGGTTAAATCAGGCTCAATAATGACATTTAATGGTCTGTTTATAAGAAAATGAGCTGGAGTTAGGACTCCAAAATCATCTGCGTCATCTGATAACGGACTCAAAGGCCTCGAATTTAATATTCCCTCTATTTGTATCACTACTGTAAGAAATTCCTCATAAGTGAGATTAGCACCTCCCACAATTCTCTTAAAATGAAATTTAAAGGATTTTATTGCGGCCTCCCAAAGACCCCCGAAATTGGGTGATCTGGGGGGAATAAATTTCCACTCAATGCCTTCACTAGACAAATATGCTGCTAATTTCTCATCAGGTTTTCTTACTAATTCATAAAAGACCCTAAGTGTTTTATCTGCCCCAATAAAATTTTTTGCATTATCAGAATACAATTTGGCACATTTACCTCTGCGTGCTATGAATCTTTTCAGTGCCGCAATAAATGATTCGGAAGTTAAATCTGAAACAATTTCTATGTGTATAGCCTTAAATACAAAACAAACAAAAATACAGACATAAATTTTTTGTAAGATGGTCCTACGTGCATAACCAATTTTGATCATAAATGGCCCACACAGATCAACACCCGAAATATTAAAGCAATAGTCTAATTGGACTCTATCCCTGGGCAAATCGCCCATCAATTGATTTGCAATAACTGGTTTAGCTTTAAAACATGGAATGCACTGATGAACCACCTTTCGACACATTGCACGACCATTTATTGGCCAAAATTTATTTCTTACTAAGGATAGTAAAGTTGACGCACCAACATGCAAATATTTCTTATGATAATAATTTATAACAATTACAGTAAATTTATTACTCTTTGGTAAAATAGCTGGGTGCTTTTTTGAAAAATTTAAATTACTATTATTTAACCTGCCACCAACCCTTAAAATTCCAAATTCATCTAAGTAAGGGTTGAGGCCTTTTAACTTGCTACTCTGACTTACCGATCCTTTAGTCTGAAGACTATGTATGTCGGTACTGAAGGCTTCATTTTGCACTAATTTAATTAAATATTTCTCTGCGAATTCAAATTCTGAAGTACTCAAGGGTCCATTACACTTATAAAGAGGCATACCTGCATTCATCACAAATCTGAAAATACAACTAAGAATACACACAATCGTTAAATAATTATTACTAAGATTAATCAAGTTATTTACAAAACAATTATCGGTAGTATTATAATTTACAACATTAAATTCATTAACGGTTTTAACATTAATTTTGAGCTCTTTATTGAACTCATCATTTGTTCCTGGTATGGTTATTGTACGTTGAGGATAATCACTATTCTGAAGAAATGAAGATTCTTTAAACAGTTTTTTAACAGTCATCTGTGCTTCAGGTTTTTCTGAATCATCACGAGGAACAGCTCTCTTAGGCTCCACTTCACGGCCATCATCTTTATGAGGTCTAACAGCTTGAGCATCATCAACCATATGGGCACGTCTAAATGTCACAAAGTCAAATCCACGTGATCTGCGTTTATTGCGTTCCCTCCTCACAACACAATCAACAATTTCATTCCATTGTTCAAAATGAGATTTGAGTGGCTCTTCTGTAGTTTTATAATTGAGTCCGCCAATAAATAATTTACGGATCTGTTCTGTTTCAACTTCATTTTCAAAATTACACCCTTCTTTATATGTCAGCGAAAGATTTTTATCACTTGTACACCACTTATGGAGTCTCATACCTGCTTTATACATAATCGCTATGAGCTGCCGCTGCAACTCTTTGGCTTCTTCAAGCGTAGGTGCACCGCACAAAATATCATCCATGTAAATATTTTCTCGAAGAACCGATGCTGCCATCGGATAATTATCTCCATCAATCGATAGCTGGTTGAGAGTTTTCATTGCTAAATAAGGCGCACTAACCGTACCGTATGTAACGGTCTGTAGTTCAAAAATTTTAGGCTCTTCTTCGAAATTATCGTTCCACAAAATTCTCTGCAATGCGTGCTGACTGGGATCAATATTGATCATTCGATACATCATTTGAATATCCGCAGTCAGTGCATAAATATGCTCTCGAAAACTAACCATAATTGTGAATAAATCATTCTGAATAACACCGCCATTATATTGCAATGAATTAAGTGATGTGCCATTTGTTGTTGTGGCAGAACAGTTAAATACAACTCTCAGTTTTGTGGTGGACTTTTCTGGTCTAAAAATGCCATGATGTGGAGCATAATACACGACGTCAGGTTCTTTCACTTCTTTAACCTGTTTCATATGCCCCAACATTTCATATTCATTTAAAAAATCTTTATACAATTTGAAGTATTTCTTATCTTTTGATAAGCGAGTCCACAGCGATTTGAGTTTTTTAAGAGCAAGCTCCCTTGATTGGCCTAAACACGAAGGATTTTCCTTTAAAGGCATTTTCACCACGTATCTCCCTTCCTCATTTTTCCAATGCGTACGCGCAAAATGCTGCTCACATATCTAAAATTCCTTACTTTTTGATAACTCTACTTCGACGTTTTCAACTTCCCAAAACTTTTTTAATGTTTGGTTTAAATCTTCCTCCCGAATCAGCCCACAATGAACTTTTACATCACTTTCCTGCTCCACTACTCTATGCATCCACTAGCCACATACCCAAATACGGTATTTTGCAAAAGTAAATTTGAACTCTGAGAATATATTTGTCCCGGTCTTAATAACTCATAAAATATTTCTGCACCCAACAACATATCAATTTTATCAGGGAAATTAAATCTATAATCTGCTAATATAGTTAATTCTGGTACTTCAACATTTATGTTAACCACTTGTTGCGGAATTAAATCTGTAATTTTCCTTACTACTAGCATAGTCAATTCTCTTTCAAAACTTTTATCTCTATTCGCGATTTTTGTATTTACGCAGCCTTTTATTGTCATAGAAGTGTCATCCAAACATGAAATTAAAGTATTCGTTTTATTAATTCTAAGCTGCAATCGATTAGCACACTGCGAAGTAATCAAACATGCTTGTGAACCGACATCTAGTAAGCATCTAACTTCCTGCCATTCCGAGAACTTATCTTTAATGAGGATACGCGCCGTACTTAATAAAACGGATTTTGTTTTATTTTTCACAAAACTAGAGGCGACAGTCTGACTCGGAGGGTAGGAAAGGATTTCCTCGGGTTGTGAATTTTTTATTCCTGCAGCCGATTGAAACACATGACCAACATTTTTATTTTTATTATTTAATTCCTTTTCTTCTCTAGAAAAATGTATTAGCTCAGAATGCGGTAGGTTACATCTAGCACAATTTTTAGACTTACATTTCTGTACGCAGCAATTATAATTTAAACATTTGAAACATGCTTTATTTAATTTCACAACTTCTACTCTATCTTTAATGGACAGTTTTTTGAATTGCGGACAAGAATGTAAACCGTGATACTCATTAGATTTACACAAGACACATTTTACATTTTTTGTTTCCGAAAAAAATATATTTGAAGTGCTCTTTTGAGGCCGATTTTGAAATTTATTTGTCGCTATACGTTTATTTTCACTTATCGTGTTTCTCGAATACACATTTGATTCACCTTTAAATTTATTTTTAATCGACAAAAAAATATCGCATTCTCTTCCTAGTTGCTGTGGTTTAAAATATGACTCTGATTGTTTAATTGCGATATGATTCATTAATTCGCGATCTAAAGAACTGAAAATTTTATCTGAAACAATCAGATCGCATAATGATTTAAAATCATTTACCTCACGCAAATTACAGTAATACTGAAAAATTGAACTCAGCCTAGCTGCAAATTGAACGTAACTTTCCGACGGTAATTTTTGCGCACTCTTGAAATTGTTTAAACATTCTTGTGCCGTAGGTTGAAATTCCCTTAACACTATATTTTTCAATTTATCATAACTAATCAACTCTTCCTCTGATAAATAGATCATTAAATTGCTCACTTTTTCGCCGAGAATATTTAACAGAATTTCGGCCTTAAACTCTTCAGGTACATTTTTAGTTCGAAACGCTTTCTCAAGAGATTGAAAAAAAAAGATTAAATGACTCAGCTCTCGTTGGTAAAGGAATAGTTAAAGTTTTAATACTTTTAATAAAACTTTCCAAGTTATTGTTCCCTATTTCCGTTTCCGATTTTTCTGTTACGGACGGCAAATTTTCCCGAGATTCTTTACGCAATTTGGCTATTTCTAATTCTTTCTCTAACTGAGCTAGTTTAATTTTTTCAAATTCCGAATTTTGGGATGGTTCTTTACGAATATTTGCTAATTCTAACTCTTTTTCTAACTGCGCTAATTTAATTTTTTCTAATTCTAATTTTGTTTTCTCAGTTTCTGTTCGTGATTTATACTCCTCAACAACCGAATTAACGATGCTTTTTAATAACTGCTCATTTGAGTAATATTCACTATTCTCTATAATATTTCTTAAATCAATAATTTTACTACTTTCAGGAGCAGTTAAACCCAATTCCTCAACTACAAGCTTAAGCTCGTGTTTATTTAGATTATCAATAACAGACATAATTAAATCAAAATAAACTAAAAAATTGCTCTTACCTCACTCAAATCGCTGCGAAATTCCGAGGAAGACTCATTATAATTCTTAAATTGATCATCTTAAACACAATATTTCACTTGTTGAGCTCGATATTATTCGAAGATTCTCATGTTAAACGTTGACAGATCTATAATAGAACTCTTAATATCACATCAGCAAATCGTTCAAATTCCATGATTTTTCACTCTCATAAATAATTATTTTCACCTCCGGCTCGACGGACCATGTTAATTTTTAAATGCACACACAACACAATTCTTCCATAGGCACTGATTATATTAAAAAACACTTTATTAAAAGAATAACACTCACTCGCAGCTCACTGCTGCATTATCGTCTGCATTTATCTCAAAAAACAACTTTAGAATAAAAACAGAAAAAACATTTCCCTTCTCTTCAGTTTCTCAACACTGACATTTTAATTTAGGTAGCACGGTATCGTCTGCCTACATGGAACAGAGATATTATATACAAGCGGTGGAGTGCGTTGCAACAAAATGCAGCAGATTTTTAACAGTGTTCGAAGCGTAAAAGCGTATTTTTCAAAATTTCGTTTTTTCGCCAACCGGAGATAAATCGCCAAATAAACGAAATTTTCATTAATTTTTTACGGACACTGCAATGAAGTTCCGCCGAAATTTTTTTTATAAACATATATAACTATATGAGAAGAACATTCTGTAATTTTTTCAGATTTTTCTGAGTATGCCCGTATGGAGACCTTCCTTGTCAGCAAAGTGTTTTCATTAGTAATGCGTTGCAAAGAGCCATCATATGTCAGTACATATAATTATGTATTACGGTATAAATAACTAAAAAGTAGGAAATAAATTTAACTTTTTCAAAAAAATGTATAACCGACTCCAAAAAAAGCGCTAAAAAGAATTAAATAATTCTATAAAATTCTCTAATGGCAAATCGTTATCCAATAACCACACATTGACTATCATGTACCGGTATAAAACGGTTAAATTTAATATATATAAAATTTAATATCCACCAAACATAGGTTTTCCAGAGAATATTTTTTACAAGCGATTAATTTACATATTTTTGATTTAATTTTTGAATATATGCATATAAAAAGTAAGGAATTACTTTTTGAAGTTGGTGCCAAACTATCTTAAGTATAGTAAGAATTGTGGATATATTATGCCTAGTACCATAAATAAAATAGGGAAATCGTTATCAATTATGATTGTTTGGCACCAACTTCAAAAAGTAATTCCTTACTTTTTATATGTATATATTCAAAAATTAAATCAAAAATATGTAAATTAATCTCTTGTAAAAAATATTCTCTGGAAAACCTATGTTTGGTGGATATTAAATTTTATATATATTAAATTTAACCGTTTTATAGCGGTACATGATAGTCAATGTGTGGTTATTGGATAACGATTTGCCATTAGAGAATTTTATAGAATTATTTAATTCTTTTTAGCGCTTTTTTTGGAGTCGGTTATACATTTTTTTGAAAAAGTTAAATTTATTAGGTTATGTATTTATACATTCTAATTTAATATTAACTCATATTCTAATGACAACAAACGAAATAAATAATAAAAAAACACTATTACATTAATTCCTTTTTGTAATAGTACCATATTAAGCATGTTTTCCTCTAACACTTTCCATAATTCGAACATTTCTTGTGGTCCCGACGAGTTCGAATTAACGAGAGCCGACTGTATTATTAATTACAAATTATAATTAATGTATGATGTTAAATTTTTAATTGAGATTATTAAAATATAGTTACAAGTACATTTACAAAACAAAACAAAACAAAAATACTGAAAACAAATACAGCCCAACCGGTATCGACCCCGAGTCCTCCGAACAGATGCCGTATTGACCGAGTAATGACCAACGAAGAAATTTTGTTACAAAATAAGTATTTAGTTGTGTTATAGTATTACAACCTCCCTCCACCAAGTTTCTTGAAAGAGCGTTGTATAAAATCCATTGAACCTGAGACGAAGGGGCCTTTACCTTACAAAATATATGAAAATTATCAAAATATGTGATTACCAGGATTGGCCCCTTTCTTGTTAGTATGTCTTATTGCATTAAATCATAGGTTCCCAACCTTTTCTGGATCAGCGCCCCCTTTCCAAGAGAAAAAAAATGCCAACGCCCCCTCCCTCTTCCACAATAGTTAATTATGCAAAATGTTAAAATATTGTTGAATATTTATCTGAATCTTATCTGTCTATCTATCTATTATGAATCATAAAGTAGCAGTTAATCAAAACGACCATCAAATGCAGTAAAAAACTATTTATTAAAAATTTAAAAATAAACACAAAATCAATAAGTATTTCTGAACAAAGAACGAAATAGTTGGGGCTGATGGAGTTTTAACAATTTGCTCATGTCATATTTCAGTTTCTTTTACCCTTTGGGGACGAGCGACATTTATACGTGCCACAAAAAGGCTTAAGAATCCTTGTTTATCCCCACCAGTAAAATTTTACTGTAAAGTTTGACTTATTTAATCGGAGCATTTTTTCCTTTAAATAACGGACGAATTTCTCTATTTAAAAGCCCGTGACAAAACATTGAAAATTTCGTAAAAGGCTCCCGTCTCAAAGGGGTTAACATCAGTCACAAATTGTCAGGTTCAAAGTTGTCTGTTCCTTTTCTTAGACAGTAATTTAGCTACTGCACGGAACCCACTCTCAGCCAAATGTGATTAAGAAAAAGCAATTAAATTTTTTTATACGCTCGCTGTCGCTACCAATCTAGGTTAGAGAGCTGTATTGGCTTTGAAGTTAGAATTCTTGGTATCAATTTCTCAATTTTACTCTTACAAGGAAGATCTCCATACGGGCACACCCCGAAAAATCTGAAAAAAATTACAGAATGTTCTTCTCGAGTGGATATATACGTTTATAAAAATTGGCGGAATCTCCATTTAGTAGTCGTAAAAAAATGATGAAAATTTCGCTATTTGGCTATTTATCGCCGGTTGGCGATGGAATGTAATTTCAAAAAAATACTCTATGTCAAATACACTTCAAGAAAAAAAAAAGTTTCATGTGGAACTTCTTTTGATAAGCTTAATTTAAATAACTTTAGTTTTGCACGTTTTAGTTTGTTTGAAGTATAATTTTGTAATATCGAAATTTATATGTATTTATATTCAAATTTAATCATCAAAACTTGAAATTTAAAACGATATTCATAATTTAAATTTAATTAAATTTGTTTCAAGCTCAAAGTCCTATTGAGAATTGTCCATTAGATTTTGTTGCTATGGAAACATATGACGTTTATTTTAGATTATGCTTAAATGTATGAAGACAATTTTTCTCTATATGATTTTTTTAGCTATGAAAACATTTTTTCTAGCGATTAATTAAATAACTACTTCAACGAGTAATATATATATATATATGTAATACAATATGTATATAGATGTACATAATATATTAAAGTATCTCATTGTTTATGTTTAAATTCATTAAATACCATTTACACGCAAACTAAATATCTAACAGTTTTGAGTTTCATTATAATCGGTTTCTTTTTGCGAGGAAAAGGGCTGCTCGACAAATCGAGTGACTCTTTAGTCTTTTCACGCCAAATATTCGAAAATATTTTATTTTTTTACACAATATCCAATGCGATTCCGCCGCTAATTTTGACTTATCCTTTATTACATGCATAATGACTTTAAATAGTATTTTTTTTTTCATAAAATTCTGGGTATGCCCAGTATGGAGACCTTCCTTGTTAGTTATTTCATGAGAATTCCACGCTTTCCTCTTCCAAATATGATAATACTGCTGTATCTCCTTTTCGAGAATGGGTATAAAAATGAACTCGGTATATTCAATGTCAAGAACAACCCAAATCTAAAGTTTGGAGAAAATCCGAGGGTTAGGTCTTGAGATAAAGCTGTTGCAGAAATCGTGAAAAAGGCAGCATAGCAGCGTCACTTTTTGAGAAATTTTCAACAAAATGTAAAAAGCATCTATTCATGTTAAGGACTAATAGAATTTGAAATTTGGTGCAAATCTATGCAGTAGTTCTTGAGATAAACTGTTGCGGAAATCGTGAAAAAGGCAGCATAGCAGTGGTATCTGTTGAGCGATTGACACCAAAAACTAATCTGCATCAATTTATATCAGGAACTATCTTTATATAATTTTTTATTGAATTCCGTGCATTAATTGTTAAGATTGTTGCCCACAAAATTTATGTCATATGCAGACAGAATCACAGACAGACATTTGTTAGAAACGTGTTTTTTGGAGTCTCTGACCCCTAAAACGTGTCAATCCGTCCAAAACCGGATTTCGAAAATTTTCACGAAATCAATATTTTTTCTTGTAATGATAGAAGAAAGTAAAAATAGGACATATTATATCTATCAGCACGCATTTATTCTAATGTTCTTATAACCTAGAAGGCTTCATGGGTTCATTTGAAAAAAATATTTTGACAAATTAAGCACATAGGTAATGATTTGTTTGTGGGAGAATGCCTAGATTCATATTTCAAATACTCAATTCTGTACTGCCGGTATTTCTTCTTCGATTAAGTTTTTTAAAATACATAATTTTTCCCTATTTAACCCGGGAAAACACGCGCTTACCAAGGGTAGAAATGGTTTTAACCTTGTCATCAATAAAATCAAATTATAATCGTCATTTTATTTAGGCGTAGACAATCCTTACAAATTTTGCGAGAAAATAAGTTGAAGATTACTTTTAAAAGATAAGTGGTTATAATTGCAAAAATCATACGCACTCTCCGGGTCAAAAAGACCCGGCCCGGCCCGCGGGCCGGGCCGGGCCGGCAGATTTAGAATAGTTTTTTCAACGGGCCGGGCCGACAAACAACATAAACGGGCCGGGCCGGGCCGGCAAAAAAATTGAACAGGCCAAACGGGCCGGGCCGGGCCGAAAAAAAAAATTTTCGGGCCTGCCGGCCCGTTCTGAAGATTTAAGCAGGAACGATAAAATATGAGCTATTTTCAACGAAAATGGTTTTAACGGGAATAGGTATAAATGTGGCCATACTAGTTTGACAACATCAATATAAAAATGTACAGTGTATCGGCATCGGAGAATTACATTATGTGTAACCCGTTTTAATATTTTTTTAGCTGACTCATGGCGGTCCGAGATCACGCTTGCATTATTTTTCTACATATAGACTGGCCGGACCGGTACTAGACTTAATTATTGGCAGAAAACATGATTTGTAAAATTAACAGCGATAAAGAACTTATGTTAGCTTAGTCTTTGGATATATACTTCTTGATGAGTTTTAAATTAATTTCTCAATAGTGCGAAAGTTTGACACATTTTCTGATTAATTTTAAATTGTAAAAGTATAAAAGTGATAAACCTAACTATTAAAGGGATTTGGAATCGAATAGCGTTTTTCATTTTTGGTAAATAAAATACTTGTGTAACTTTGTTGAGTTATAATTGTTTCTCAAATGATTGCAGGTTTTTCTTACTTCCCTTGCTATTGCTTCCGGAAATTCTATTCAAAACGCTAATTATGACAGTATTTTATTTGTTTGCAGTATTCTTAAATTGCTTGTATCAAAAAATGGATAACGCCATTCGATTATATAGTTTCTGAATAAAGATATCTGCTAATCTTATGCGTTTTTGAGGAAAAAAAAATGAATTTAGAAATGTATCAGAAAGGAGCTTCTCTGAATTTAAGAATGAATTTGGATTTGAAATCTATAATAAAATGATATAGAAATATATTTATAAATCTTCTTTTATTAAACAGCTTCAAAATTAACGATGTTTTTAGCTTTCTTTCTTTTTTTCTTTTATTCTAAGCCATATTAATTTTTTAATGAATCTTTATTCGAATGTTGAAAGCCTAAGAATCTAAGTAATCATTAAGGTTGTTAATGTGTATTTGCTGTAAAATATACTGTAAAATCATTCCATAGATATGTATGCAGTATTCTTTAAAAGAATCTTAGTTATATGATAAAAATGTGAATTTTTTAGAAATCGTAAAAATTGTAACGGGCCAAAACGGGCCGGGCCTGTTTTCGCTGATTTTTGTACGGGCCGGGCCTAAAATATAAAAATTATAACGGGCCGGGCCGGGCCGGTCCCGGGCCGAACTTTTGAGTTTTGCAACGGGCCGGGCCGGGCCGAAATCACTTTCCTACGGGCCGGGCCGGGCCTGGAAATTCCGGCCCGTGCAGACCTCTACGGCGCGTGTACTCCCGGGTTAAGTTTAAATAAACTTACTTTTGAACAAAAATTTATAGATATAATTTTTATTACTTTCAAAAAGAATAAGCAAATTTTTTGAACTGATTCAAATCACTTGTTCAATTAAAAATCTGTTCAGGCATGTTATACTTCAGAATTTTTCGAAATACAAATTAATAAAAAAATAATTCTGTTTAAAACTTTTACCGTGCCAATTATCGCAAATTTTCTACTCCACAATTGGGATTGTTCAAGTATTACGTAAGCACTAAAAGGGGAGGGACGGGGTCAGAGTCTGCTTATTTTTTCTGACAAGGGGAAGGGGGGATCACGGCAATTCTTACGTAAGCATTAAACAACGAAGCAACTACAGTTCAAATTCAACAAGCAAACAAAGTATGATGGGGGAAAAGCGTTCTACAGTCCGTTCGAAATTCGCCGTTTCTTTTCGATTTTATCCTTTGTTTATCCATCGGCAGTCGCGTGACCCGCATCACCCACTCGCCCTTTTTCTTCATTGTTGTCTATTAAGTTGTGTGCCAAGTCAAGCACATTGCAAGACTAGAAAAACTCAGGAACCGGTGTGGCTGGGTTCTGTTGCCAGGGTAACTGGTCAGTTGACTTTATTTTAGGTAAGTCCGGTATTTTCTTTCCTCCCGTTCAATCGGTCATGGAATTCTGGGAATTTTTGCAGAATTTCTGGAAATTTTTGTCTTTTCGCTCCTATTGTCGAACTTCCTTCTCTACAGGTTTTGGAACTTTAGAAAGCAGAAAACCTACTTGGGGTTTTTCTTGTCTCGGATACACAGCACAGATATTTATTGCTTTAGTTCAGTTGCATAGTGAATTTGCATAGTGAATTTTTAGTGAAAAAGTATTGCTTTTGGTTGCATAGTGAATTTAGTCGGATTTAACTATGGATACTAAGAATGACAAATCCTTGTTATATCAGAAACTTTATCAGAGCTTTAAAAAATCTCAAAATGATACTTTTGCCCAAATCATGCAAAAAACGGCGAATGATGTTTGGCGACGGTACAAAAATGAAGCAAAGTGCGACAAAGATATTGAAAGGCTTGTTATAAAGAGAATTGAGGAAAATTGATTGTGATATTTTGATATCACAGATCTATATTCATCTTTATAGAGTTCCATTTAAAGGTGTAGTTAAGGTCTTTGTCAAGGGCCGGGCAATGCAACGGAGAACGGAAGTCAATTATTTTCGATACATTAGTTCCTAAATAGGTAGATTACACCATGATCGCCCCCTTTGACGGTCCCAACGCCCCCCATTTTTCTCTAAACATGCTACCGCCCCCCTGGAAGCCTCCAGCGCCCACTGGGGGGCGGTAACGCCCCCGTTGGGAACCTATGCATTAAATAAACATAATAATCTTACACTGAAAAAAAAATGAAATCCTCAAAAATGATTACATTCATGTACTCATAGCGAATTGAGTATGTTCGGATCGAAACTGAACATTGTTTTTTCGAATTTTGAAACATCACATGTTATCAAACAAAATAAAACGATAATTCTGTACTCTGTAACGGTTTATTTCATTCATAGGAGCTTAAATGATGTTTATTAATGTAAATATTAAATTATGCACGTTTTTTTAAAAAATAATTTAAAAGTGTTTGCAAACAATGCCTCTGTCATAAAAAAAATAATCGATTTGGGAATCTTCATAGCAATTTTGCTATTTTTCTTGATAAATAATCAATTAAATTTTTCTTGTTAGTAATTTTATACCAGAAATAAATACGCGTACACTACTTTAATTTGTAAGTTCAGAGGGATGCTACATAACGATTCATATTTGAACGCAACCACGGTATAAAAAATGAGTGCACGTGCTTTTCAGTTTTGAATGCATGTGGATCGGAACTATTTTCAGTATGTGACCAGTGTTCTCGCTGTTGCTCGCCAATGCGCCAAATTGCGACTAAATTCTTCATTTGGCGAGTAAACAAGCGATTAGATTCGCCAAATTGCTAGTGCTCAATTTTTGCTTTTTCTTTTTTTCTTTTTCGTTTTTCATACATATGCATCAATACTTAATATAACATATTTTTCATATTTGTAGCGGATTGTTGAAATTAGATTAACAATCGCTGTCACAGTTATAAAAACTTGGGTTATTTTAGAACATATTAAAAAAAAGAGAATACATTAAAAAATTGAAGTTTTTTTGGCTACACGGCGAATCTATTTTGCTAATACTTTTCTCATTTGGCGAATGTTTTTAATTTTTAATTAGCCAAATTACTAGCGTTGGTCAAATGTCAGAGAGAACACTGTATGTGACATATTAAGTAAGTACTTTTTCCTCAATTTCGAGAGCTCATTTTTTTCAGTGTATAAAGTAATAATAAAATAAACGGAATACCTGAGGATTGAAATAAAATTCAGTTTCTGTCACACTGTGAAAAAGTCTTTTTAAAAATAATTTTAAATTGAAAGCTATTATATGTATTAACAGCAATAAAAATGTTACAAGTATTAAATTTAATAATTTATGCTTGTTTGTATTGATAGAAAAAAGGGAGTTTTAATTTCGAAGTCAATTGAAGAGTATGACAAAAATTCTAACCAAGTACATTGGGGAAAAATTGTTTAGTTGAATTAGTTGTGATAAAAATGCGCTAAAAATATTGATTTTATGTTGAAAGTATTTGCATTGAAATATTTATGGTATAATATAGATTTTGGAATATTGGCAATAAGAAGTTTAACATTTTAAACCAATAGCATCTATATGGTAATAATTAGAATACGGAATGTCCTAAAAAGAATTGAGTGTTTTTAAAATGAAAAAACAAAAAAGCGGTTTGAAATTACTATTCCATATCACTAATGCATCTAGTTAAGTATTTCATCACTACGTTTTCTTATTTTATGTTAAAATATTAGCGATAGATGGCGCTGCAGTGCTTTAAGCTGTAATAATGGTCAAAATAATATGCAGTTTCCAAACGCAAATATATATGTATATATATATATATATATATATATATATATATATATATATATATATATATATATATATATATATATATATATATATATATATATATATAATATATATATATAATATATAATATATATATATATAATATATATATATATATATTGGCGTTTCAATAGCTGAACAGAATGAAAAGTAAAACTGAACAAACTTTCAACAATTTTTATACATTTATTTGAGTGTTCTAAGAGTTTGAAGTAGCATATTAAAAAGAAAACATATTAAAGGAGTTATAAGACTTCACTTTTAATCTCCTATAAGAGTAATTTCCATGTTAACTTGTTATAGAATTTCATAGAATACCTTTTAGGACACCTTGTAGATGGCACACCTATAAAAATATCGGGATAATTAACTGAAGCTGAATGCTAAAAAATCTTTCCAGTCTTTCTTATTTATTCACTGCAATCAAAAGTATTTATTTTATTTTCTCCTGATTTGCAATGCATTAAATCTTCGTAGAAACGCTGATAACTATAAAACTGAATTTATTGATTTTTATCTTACAGCATATCAATCTAAGTGATGCCTTAAAAGGTGATTTAAAAAATAATTTATTGACACCCGCCAAGTGCAATCCGTGGTATAAAATATGATGTTCTCTTTCTATTAAATTTTTATTGCGCTCCTATATCTTTACGCACCGAAGCCTCGATATATTTTCTTCGGCGAAATTCAAAACTAACTTTATAAACTTCTATTTGATGGTTTCTTGTCTCATATCCATCATTCCACAATATATAAGACGAAATTGGATGCTACGAAAAACTGCTTTCGGAGTAAAGTATTTCACCTTTTCTGTAAAGTTATGGAGTGTTTATATAGAGATAAAACTTTAAAATAAAAACTTACAGAAAATGATAGCGTTCACAGCGTGTTTGGTGCAGGTTTGAATTAAAATGAAAATAAGAATAGAAATACAGTGCGTTAAAAAAATAAGACCACTTTGATTTTGAAAATTATGAAATAAAAAAAAGGTTCTAATTATAGTTTAAATACACGATATATCAAAATACAACGTATTTATTTTAGTTTACAATAGTTTTGAATATTGCAATAAATAAACATGTTAACAAAAATATAAGCAATGGTTGAAAAATACACTGTTAACAAATTATAATTAAAGACCACTTGTCTGAAAACAAAAATAATATATAAATTAATGCTACATTGGTCTTCTTTTTTTCCTTATAATCTCAACACACGGTTTTTCATTACCAGGTGTTTAAGTTTAGATTCAGATATATTGTGCCATTCTTTTACAATGGCTACTTCCAGTTCATTAGCAGATAAGAATTGTTTATTATCAGTATAAACTTCGAGACTTAATACGCTCCATACATTTTCCATAGGATTCAAATCTGGTCTTCGATTTGATTTTGGCAAATCATGTTATTTTTTAAAATTATTGCTGGGTGGATATAGGCACATGACAAGAAGCATTGTTATACTGAAACATCAAGTTAGGATCACCTAAAGAAGATCCAGACGGTATCAAATGATCATATAACATAGCCTCAAATAAAGAATTGTTTCGGTTCCTTTTTAGGAGAGTTTGTAATTGTCTGAGCGTAGCGAAGTCTTATACTCAGAGTACGTAACGATATTAAAAGTAAAAAAAAATTCTTTCGTCAAGCAAATCTCAAAAAGTACTTGTCGGATTTCGATTCTGTTTGTACCAGAAGGTACCTATGAAGGTAATCTGGTGAATGCACCTACTTTTAAAAATTAATTCCAAATAGTTTAAAAGTTATATTCAAAAAGTGATAAAAAAGCCCAATTTATTTGCATACGTCACAGAAATTTGGTGTGCGTGATTTTCACCGGCTGGATATTTTCGTAGATAACCGAATCAGTACATGGAGTAAATAGTAATCATTTACGCACTCAGAAATATTGAATGCAATAAAACATTTTAAAATTTAATCATGCAGGAAAATAAAATTGTTATTTTTTATATTAAAAAAAATGTCATAAAAACTTTGATTTTGAGATTTTGTGATAATCTCTTAATAGCATTTTTTGATCGCCAAAAGAATGTTTTATATATTTCGCGTGCGAAAATTAGAAACAATTACGTTTTTAAATAAAAAGTTTCTTTTATGACATCATTTTCTCTTTATATTTATTTTTATTGCATGTTTTCTTTTAACTTATATTTTGTTTGTGTGTGGAAGTCAATTCTGGTCACTAATTTTTCGGCACGGATGATACCACAAGCGCATCAGATTTGGCCCAATTTCTTTCAAAGCCCATTTGGCGAAAACTCCGTTTTCAAATAACACTTACATACGCATTTTTAAATTAATTTCTATTTTCAAAAAGAACTTACAGTAATAATAATAATAATAATAATTAATAACTATAAAAAGAAATATTTTATATAATTAAAAAAAGGAAATGAAAGTAAATAAACATTTTATGAGTAAATAAACAAATAATAAATAAATAAAGCCGGGTTACCATCTCAGGTAAAATAATGCCATTTTGACGCCAATTATGTACCCTGGTGCATATGTGACATCTTTTCCCATTTTTCATCCATTTCCTGTTGGCATACAACTTTGAAATTTGGAATATGTATGCATACCTGGGAGCAATACTGGAATTAGACATTGATTTTTTTTAAATTCGATCCAAAAAGGGGCAACGGAGGATATTTTTTAAAGATTTATACAACTTATGCTGCATAAAGGAGCCACTTACCTATTTTTATATACAAGAAGAAGTAAGTGGTATGTAAAAACAATTATAGTATACATAAATAAAATACTTGAGATAATATACTAGAGATATAAGCACCGGGTTTGGTGACATTTTTTATGCCAATTAGGCGAAAACATCGTTTTGATTACCAGATACATATAGCATGCTATAATAACACGTTATTTATTTATTTCAAAATGAAAAAAAAAAGGAATAAACGGAATATTTTCTGTTATTAAAAAAAAGGAAATAACAATCAATAAATGATAATATTTTTAGAACAAACAATTTATTATAACATTTATATGATAACCAGCATGTTAGGCAACTGAACGCCATTTTGGCACCAATTAGGTACCTCGGTGTGTATAGGGCATATATGTGCCTTATTTATTTGTAAAAGTGAGCATGAACGTTTACCAAGTGTGTTTTCATAGTCGCTTATATCTTTTTGCAATATAGCGCACCTTTCGAAGCCAAAACTGCACAAAAGAAAAAAAATCAATATTTGCAGTATTTTTTTTTAATGTAATGCACATTTCGTAATCAGTAGGCTCGATAATCAGACCTCGTTTTTTTTGCTCTAAAAGATGATATTTCATACGACGTCTTTTTTGGATTCGTCGTTTTTCCATATTGGATAGTATGCTTCTACTCGTTTTGTAACTTTTTTTTGTAACTTTCTTCTTTATTAACAGCGACATTTGGATTTCATATTTAAATAAAAAATCTTCTAAATACAAAGAGTTTTGTTAAAATAAATAAATAAATGAAATGCGGACATCTATTGCTCAAAGCACAAAATGTTTCCTATTGAGTTAATAAAAATCAGTAAAAACATAATTTTTATGATAATAAAAAGGTGACTTATGCAATAACAGAGTCATATATTATGTACGTTATGGATTAAGTATGAATATTTCTCCACCATTTATAAATAATAATAATAATAAAATAAAATGCGGACAGACCAAAGTCTATATTTGACTGAAAGCAACAACCATTTTCTAAATGCTTTAATAAAATGGCCAATGAAAAGTGATATTTCAAAAGTGTTATGAAATTAGTTAAAAATTATTTATTTTAAACTAAATGAATAAAAGATTTATATTTTTAATGAAATAAATGGGATTTGAAAAATTATTGGGGTCAATCCATTTCAAGTGGTCCAGCACTGGTCGCTCGACTATTTTTAAAAAATTTGAAATTTTTTGTACAACAACCCTAACATGATGGAAGTTCAGAATGACCGTTCTTTTAATTCTACTATTTTTTGTTTGTGCATGGCGGCCATCTTTGTTTCATCGTGTGCAGCGATTTTCTCAGATACTAGGATACACAAAATTGTAAATATCTCGTCTTCTATTTTCTCAATTGAAATGGGGTTTGCAGCATTTTGTTCAGAATAAAATAGGCTAAATACACAGTGTAAGAAAAATTTTGAAAAATAAATTTTTACAGGTGAAAATTTAGTACAAAATTTACGATTTTTTCCAAAATCTATCCGCTTGCATGAGGAAAATTTTCATGCAAGGGAAACTGTCAACCTTACACAATTTTTTCTACAAATAAGTCAAAAGTGCGATTACTCATACACCGAGTCCCAGATCTGGGAGTTAATTTCTCTTTGCGAAAAAAATTCTGAAATTCGTCAAAAATTTCAAAAATCGCACTTTTTAGGCTTTGATATTTCTGGTGGGGCACGAGATAAAAATCTGAAATTTTGGCCTATGATAATATTGTGTAGTAGCGTTATGTACAAAAAATTTCAAGAAGGAGATTTGACTGCAAGCAGAGCTATGACATGGAAAATATGTGAAAACAATACTACCAAGCTATTGTAAACCTACTATGTAATTGTTCAACAAGACTGTCAACCTTGCACAATTTTTTCTACAAATAGGTCAAAAGTGCGTGTACTCATACACCAAGTCCCAGATCTGAGAAATGATTTCTCTTTGCGAAAAAAATTCCGAAATTCGTCGAAAATTTCAAAAATCGCACTTTTTAGGCTTTGATATCTCTGGTGGAGCACGAGATAAAAATCTGAAATTCTGGCCTTTGATAGTATTTTGTAGTAGTGTTATGTACAAAAAATTTCAAGAAGGAGATTTGACTACAAGCTGAGATATGACATGGGCAATATATGAAAACAATACTGCCAAACTATTGTAACATACTATGTAATTGTTCATACCTCCAAAATTTTAAATTAATTATTTATGGTACAAAGTTCAATGTTAGTTACAAATATCTTTTTCAAATGCTTCTGTGTGATTTAAACAATTCAGAATGTATGCTAAGCCAATACACTATTTGTCCAGATGAACAAATCTACTAGAAATGCTATTGCAACAATTTTACTCGGAACATATTTCAGGAAAAGTAAATTACAGACAATGAATTGCAACTGATAGAGTTGACATGGCTTCAATTATTAAACCTAGAGAATTTCATTCAAGTTAACAAGGGATGACAAGACTTGGGGGGCTTCAAATAAAATTTTTATAAAGAACAGCCTGTGGACTGATAACAGTAACTGGTCGAATTCATAACATTTCTCGTAAATATTGTTAAGCTCTTTGTTGAGCATATATAGTATTTTGTAAATTAAATGCTTATTATTTAACTGTTTTCAACAAACGATATTTTCTGTGGAAATATTGTAATAAAAGAGACTAATCTCATTTCTCCTAATGTACTCGTAATAGCATTTCTTAACATTTTTTAATCACCGTATTTCAGCTTGTAGTCAAATCTCCTTCTTGAAATTTTTTGTACATAACACTACTACATAATACTATCAAAGGTCAGAATTTCAGATTTTTATCTCGTGCTCCACCAGAGATATCAAAACCTAAAAAGTGCGATTTTTGAAATTTTCGACGAATTTCGGAATTTTTTCCGGAAAGAGAAATCATTTCCCAGATATGGGACTTGGTGTATGAGTACACACACTTCTGAAAAAATTGTGCAAGGTTGACAGTCTTGTAGAACAATTACATAGTAGGTTTATAATAGTTTGAAAGTATTGTTTTCACATATTTTCCATGTCATATCTCAGCTTGTAGTCAAATCTCCTTCTTGAAATTTTTTGTACATAACGCTACTACACAATACTATCACAGGCCAAAATTTCAAATTTTTATCTCGTGCCCCACCAGAGATATCAAAGCCTAAAAAGTGCGATTTTTGAAATTTTTGACGAATTTCGGAATTTTTTTCGCAAAGAGAAATTAACTCCCAGATCTGGGACTCGGTGTATGAGTACACGCACTTTTGACTTATTTGTAGAAAAAATTGTGTAAGGTTGACAGTTTCCCTTGCATGAAAATTTTCATCTTACAAACGGATAGATTTTGGAAAAAATCGTAAATTTTGTACTAAAATGCACATGTAAAAATTTATTTTTCAAAATTTTTCTTACACTGTGTATTTAGCCTATTTTATTCTGAACAAAATGCTGCAAACCCCATTTCAATTGGAAAAATAGAAGACGAGATATTTGCAATTTTGTGTATCCTAGTATCTGAGAAAATCGCTGCACACGATGAAACAAAGATGGCTGCCATGCACAAACAAAAAATAGTAAAATTAAAAGAACAATCATTTTGAACTTCCGTCATGTTAGGGTTGTTGTACAAAAAATTTCAGATTTTTTAAAAATGGTCGAGCGACCAAAAAAATATTTTCTGGACCACTTGAAATGGATTGACCCATTGGAAATTTATCAGCATAGATGTATTAATATTACAATCAGTACCTTGTATGCAAAATGGAACAATTAGCAATACTTTTCGTACCCGAAAAATGGTCGTTGCTTTTTTTAAGGTTAAAAAGTAGATTACGAAATATTCCTATAGAGAGATGCCAAGCCCCTGCTTATTGCAAAGCAGAATTTTCTTACAGGAAAAGTTATTTTTTAAATCCGCAGAATGTTCCAATTTAATAAAACATAATCTGTATTAAAATACCGGTATCCAAAATGCCGGAGACAGCTCTGCCTATAACATTTTAATTAATCACGGTACTTTTTTTAATCGGATTCAAATTTAGTGAAGACAACGTTTTTTGGTCAAAAGCAGCTATTTTCCACATGTGCAACTACGATGCAATTTCTTGATGCTGATATAAAATGTTTTGACACTTATGCTATTATTGCTTCCTCTTATTTATTTATTTGTATTTTAAATAAGATTACTGAAAATCGTGTTTTTTAAATGTACGGAAAAAATGCATTTCGAGAGAGGGCGAAAAGAACAATATTTGGCGATTTATTACCTGCGTTTGGCTAAGTGTCTTACTACCTTGTATTTAATGCTCTTCACAATATTCCGCTGTTATTTGGACTTAGGCGCTTTTATAAAAAATTTGACGTAATTCGGGCTTAAGAAAGTTAGTTTTTTACTGAATAATACAAATAAATGAAAAATGAATACTAAGAAATACTAATAAAAAAAAAATGAAGCATTATATAGATCTGTGTATATTTAAAAATGCATCTGCTAGAACTAATTAGATAATTTATGTGTCTATAATGGGAGATAAATAGCTTTTGATTCTGTATTTCTATGCTATAAAGCATTAACGTTTGTGTGTTTTTCGTTATCATTGTGAGTACCTAGCCGATTTAAAAAATAATGTGGGCAAAAAATGTTGGTAAACATCTTTGCTGCAAAATATACTATATTTTGCGTAGGAACAATAATCACCATCAATGCACGAGCAAAAAAAGTTCTAAAATTGAGAATTCTTTGATGTTGATATGAGTTAAAATTTAAAATCTTTGTTTTGGTGGCAACATTTAAGATATAATATTCTCGTTATGACGATTTCTAAAACATTCGACAATTTAATTTCACAAATTAAACTTTTTTTCTAGAAAAAGTTTTAAACCCAATTTATTGAGAATATTGCAATTTCTAGGATACTGTTGGGGTCAGAAACTATAAGTTTGGCATCACAGTAACTTATAAGATGTAAGTGCTCGTTTAGGACAAATTTTTAAAAAAGGATTCCTTAACTCTTATCGACAACCTCATTGCATCCGTGGAAAACAGATATTCAACATTATAAACTATTCGGACGGATTTCACACCATATAAAATACACTCCATTCTCTTCAAACATAATAGTTTATGTTATTTATAGTTTCTCAAATCGGTGCGAAGCTTCTGTTTATGCTCATGACATCATTTCAAAGAGTTATATTTCCAATATAGGAAAATTTGGTGTTTTATTTTCTGTATTACTTTTAACATTTTGCATATTTCCAATTTTATATCCATGCATGGTTTGCTTTTCTTTTATAAAAATAGTATATGTCCCTTTATATATAAGATTTTGTAATTCTATGATTCAATATCCTTATTTTCATCATATTTTATCACAATGAATGACCAATTAAAGGTAACATCTCATTTTCTTTACTTATCGCAAGTTATTAAATGTGTATTCTCAGCAATATCGCTCAGACTAATCGCTCTGAGGGAAGTCCTAGTTATGTAAATAACAAGCCCCTTTAAGTGTGTCCGTCAGTCCGTCTGTCCGCATATAACAATGCTAAAACTGTCGAACCGAATTGTTTGAAATTTAAAAAATGTAATTATTACACAATTTTGTCGAGTCACTTCAGATTTTATGTAAATCGGATGTATAGTTCAATTTCAGCGACAATCAAAACTATTCCATTACATTACAATCAATAGGAAAAGATAGTTTCAGGTGCATTTTAATGATGTTACACTCTTTCGAGCATAATAAAGTTCATATGCATCTATGAAATATATACTGTTAACAGCTATGGAAATATATACTGTACTTAAAAATGCACATTCTGTACAATCTGCGGTGCAAAGAATATTTTTTATAAATTTACAAGGCCAGACAAAAGTATTCGATATTGGTATAGGGGGAAACATTGTTTGAGGTGCATTTTAATTGTATTAAACTATTTCACATTTTATGGAATTGATATACGTTTCTGAAGTTTACTATAAGTTAATTCCTGTATAATATAAAGCATATAGTATTTACAAGGACGCACAAAAGATTTCGGATACTTTACTGCATCCGAAGTACTGTATATTTTAAAAACTTCGGTATAGTACGAACGCACCTCTTTTTCTACTTTTGACGTGCAATTTCCGACTTGTTAAATTTATGCCAATAATGTTTATAACCATCCGGACTGACAAGATTCAATTTTTTTTCGACTCGAAATATCTTAATCAATAAATCAACGAAATATCAGATCAACGAAATATCTTTATCATATTTTGTTTCCATTCCTTGTCCGACGGCATGACATTTTTAGTCCATTTCAGTCTTTTTTCTTTATGGTATTTCATTGACCTCGATTTTCTTTAACAGTTTCATACATTTTGCATTGCTATTTGATTCCAGACTCTTTGAAATTGTTACGTATGAGATGACTATTTTTTCTCCATGCTAATATATGAAAAATTTTTTAATACAATGTGTGACTTTTGTAAATAAAGTGATCCATTACGGAAATATTACAGTATTAGAAGTTTGCAAAAAAGAACTTTATTGTTTTTCGACGTGCTCTCTGTAGGATATAGTGAATTTTTTACAACATTCATACAAGTGTTGGAAACTTTTGAAATATACCTTCTTTGTTATTGCTTTATATTCTCTGGTAACAGTCGCAATAACATATAATTGCAAATTTGTGTCCTTTAGGGGCTAATTTTGGACGAGGGATCTTTTCACACACATAACAGTATAAAAACGTGCGTTATTGTAAAAGAAAAAAAAAAAAAGAAAAAAAAACTTACATGATTTTTGCAGCTGTTAATTACAGTGGCGGTTTACTTGTCAAAAAGCGCTTGAGCAGAATTTTATATCGACTTTCTACTCCGTGACGTAATAGAGCAGAATGACCCTTTACTGCACCAACACCTGCTACGTTGCAGGTACCGTATAACGAGCAATTTTGAAAACGAAGTGATATGCCCTGGGCCTATGCTTGTTTTTCCAGCTTTCAACTGAATTCTAGAAAATCCTTTGTTTAGAATCCTTCTGCGTTTTATTCACAATAAAATGAGGAGAAATCTGGTTCGGGAGATAAGGAGCTCAACCCTACTTGAAGGAAAGGCTCCCTGTCCTGCAGTTTTCCTTTCTTACCATGGAAAGTCGTTACACATAATACACGCCGCCTGAAGAAAACACAGACACCGACGAGTGACCGCAAGCAGTTGGTAGGGTTGTCTGAACCTTAAGACAGGGAGAATGCCATGCGTATGTGTCAATACATTGGCTGTTCAAATTCTTATAAGGAGATTATTTATCGGTCTCACTTTGCATGAATCCGACAAGAAAATGCTTTGTAGAAAATAAGCTTACTTGTTAAGGCCCCTGTCCCTGCCCGCGAAGACACTCACGAGATAATGCTATTCGAATGGGGAGGCATTTTTCTAATAACTCTTTCGCATTTTGACATTTTAAAATTTTTCTTTGCATTGGATATCTGAGGTCCCTCTCGAGATCACTCCTCGACTACTTTTTCAATTTTGGTCGTAGATATATTTCTTTATAAAGTTACTTTCACTTTCTGAACCGGTTCAGAAAGTAAAAGTAACTTTATAAAAAATATCTGATACCAAAATCAAAAAAGTAGTCAAGAAGCGATCACGAGAGAGACCTCAGCTATCCAATGAAAAAAAAAATTAAAAATGTTAAAATGCGAAAGAGTTATTAGAAAAATGTGTCCTCATAAAAATAGCATTAGTTCGCGAGTATCTTCGCGGGCAGGGACAGGGTCTTTAATAAGCATTTTTCTTAAGCTTTATTTAGGGCAGGAATAAAAGGAAAAAGTGTTTACTTTAAAAGTTTCATTATATGAAAGTGTAACTCTACAATTTGCAAGACAAAAGAAATAAAAATTCTTTTGTCAGCCTTTTTTTTCGAGGTGTTATCATCATCATTATTAAAATTTCCTGGAAGTCAATTTCTGTAAATTACACAGTTCATTAAAAATGTTTCAAATGAACATAATTAACGGAAGAGTCGACACTTTTCACTAGAAAATCTAAAAGACAATGGACTTGGGATAGCGGAGATCATTAAGAGCTTCAGCTAATGAGAGCTTTGGAAGTTTTTTCAGGCTAAACTTAATTAAAATACCCTAGAGGAAACGTAATAAAATGAAGAATTTTTTGGAAAAATATTTATGGAGAAAGAATAATTATGAATACAAGAAAATAACGATGTGAGATTATATTTTTCTTATAAAATTTGTATTATTTAAAAATATTTAGTAACATTAAAAATGTCATGGAAAATTGGGAAATTGATTCAAAAATCCACAAGTGTTTTTTTGTTTTCTAATTATACTGATATTTTTTCAATTGTATATTGAACCTTGTTATTAATGAAAGAGGTGGATTAAAAAAAAGAACAATGCATTTATAAATCATGCATTTTAACACATTTCTTTGTTAGAGTAGCTTTCTCTTTTATGGCGACTTCTCTGGTTCGTAAATCTTTGTAAGCTGAAGAAAATAGAAATAAATGTTATTAAATATCTATATATTATTGATCGAAATTAAATTAATTTAATGTATTTTGTATTGTTGTATTTCGCTTTTATTATAGAAAATATGCATTACTTATTAAAATATTTCATATTTCATAAGCGTTTACTTTTGGTTCTCTTCACATACAGTTCGTCATAAGCCAGTTATGTAATTTCCACTTAATTCTACAATTTGTTTTTAAAGAAAGACAAACTGCAGATTTTAAGGATATAAAATTTTAGTCCATTTTCAGTTATTGTGAATAATAATAATAATAATAATAATAATAATAATAATAATAATTTGAAAAATAAATATTTCTCTCTATATAAAATCCTAATGAAACGAATTTATGAAACGAATTTTCGAAACGAATTGATGAAGCGTTTTTATGAAACGACTGATTATGTTTCACAGCTAATACTCATAAATATGGAACTTTTGGCAATGAAATTAAGGCTAGTTAGCCGTATTGATTCGCATATATATAAAAAAGCATTAGAAATTTTATTTTTGAATTATTTTTCTAAATATATATTTTTAAATTTTAATGGTATTTGTACAATGATGGTAACTAAATGACACTAGTTTTGGGAGAAAAAAATGGAGCAAAGTTAAAAATAAAGGGATTATCAGATTTCTGTTAATTTTCGTTATTTTTAAATAAAAAATTAAATTATGTTGTATTTTAGTCGAAAGGAATTGCAATACTGTGATTAAATTATGCTTTTCAAAAATTTTGAAAATATAATTCATTAAATAATAATAATAAATAATAATAAATAAATAGTAATTTCTTTTTTATTTTAATCAAATTTTTATGATAACAAGTGATTTATTTTTTTATATTTTAAAAAAGGTTATTCCAAATTGTTGCCAATTGTAAAAACAGCGCAAAAAATAATTTTTCTTTACGATTAATAATTTATTTGCATGTGATTATTATAAACGAAAAAAAAAAACAACTTTAGAATTGTATGTTTACATCTTAAAAGCAGGAAAATATTGAAAATTACGTCATAAAAATTGTGTTTATACTGTTTAAGAGAATAGAAAGTGTAAAATAATAAATTCATTAATATGTATTAAAAATACTAACAAGGGAGCTTCTTTTGGTGATGTTCACATCTAAGATTGAGACTTGGTGCATTTTAAAGTCTTATATAAACATGCTTGACAATGGATAAAATTATTCTGTTTAAATAATATTTTTTGATTTCAAAGCAGCATAACTTTAAGAAAATTCAATTTTGTAAGGCCACTTACCAGGCTACTAACGTAAAAGATTTTTATTCCTAAAAACAATTAAAAATATAAATTAGTCAATAATAAGTATAAATTTTTGAAAATAGCTTACAAATCATTCAACATCCTACGAATTTGATTTAAAAAAATTACAGTATTCTGTTTACATATTTGCCGGGGAAAAGGTTGGTGTCTTTTTCCTCCAGTAGAGTTTTCCGGTAATCCTAGCCGAATATCGTAGCTGCTTATCGTGTTGTAGTGGTTTGAATTTCACTAGAATTTAAAGTATCGAACTTAATTAGGCACAGTAAATTTCCTAAATTGTGTAAAATTATTAATTTTTCCACAATATTTTAATAATTTAAAAAAAAGTAGGTTTGCAAATAATAACAGGAATAAAAACATTAAACATTATAAAAATGATAGTTTGTATACAAGCTTTCAAAACATAAAAATATGCCCTGGTTATTGTGTATGCATGTATGTAGGCATCAATGAGTACGCATAGTTACAAATAAACCAAAGCTATTGCAGCATAGGACAATATTTTTTGGATATTAATTTATTGTTTGCCAAAGAATGAATTTTAATAATTTCGTTGCGTTGTGTCATATCGATTTTCTTTTCATCAATTGCGATTCTGTTAATGATTCATTTTAGAAAAAGTTTGTATTGGCGAAAGGAATGTAATTTAAAGGCTGCTCCAATGAAGTTGTATTACTAGGCATTTGCATTCTATCAATATTTGGTGAAAGATTGGCAAAAGTTTTTGAATCAGATCATACAGCTCACAAATCTAAGAAAAGTGAGGATAATCGTTTAATAGTTGCAAAAACACAATTCTGAACTCATTCACGCATTTTATTTTTATCCATTTTCCCCGACTTTGAACACGTAACATACACATACACATTTTTAGGGTCTAAACAGAGGTTTTGAAGTTTTTAATACAATTAGTCCAAATTTATCTCCATTTTCTTTTAAACATAAATATAGCTTTTCTTTGAAATCCGCGCTCATAAATAATGTTGTCATAATAGTACAGCTCATATTCAAAATATTAGAATAATTACCTTTTTTTTAGAAATTGAAAATATCGTTTGGTAATTTAATGTCTTTTAATGAAAATATGCAAACGATATTTTTATTAAGAACTTATTGTTAATTAAACTTACTTGTTATCTTAAATTTAATATCATTTTTGAAAAGATTAATTGCAAAAAAAATTATTTTGAAAAGTCAAAATATTAGAATATTTATTCAAGTGGTTCAAAATATTAGAATATTTCACATTAATTCTCCTTTAATTATTACCAATTCTTAACTGGTGGCATCATTGATTAAATTCAGACTATTTTATTTAAAATCAGTATTCTTTTTTGCAGTTTGTTTCTTTTTCGTCTTAAAATGGGCCGTGTGAGTGATATTCCTGAATCTACTAAACTTCGTATGGTTGATTTGTATCGGCACGGTAAAAATCAATATTTTATAGCGAATTATTTACATTGTTCGCAATCGAGCGTTAGTAACATACTAACACAATATTCAAAAATTGGAAAATTTCAAAATAATCGCCGAAATGGTGGCCGAAAATCAAAAACATCTGCTAGAGATGACAGGAAACTGAAGCGTATAGTTAAGAAAAACCGTTTTAAAAGTGTGCGATTCTTGCACCGAAAACGGAAAGAAGAAAGAGTTGAAGTTGCTACATCGACAACATTAAGACGTCTCCATAAATTTAAATTTGAATCTCGTGTACCGAAAACAAAACCTCTCATGACTGCAAGACAAAAGCGTATAAGATTGAATTGGTGTAAATCAAGACGTTTATGGAGCAATGAAGATTGGAAAAATATATTATTTAGTGATGAAAGTATGTTTTGTGTTTCATATGGTAATCAAGGTATTCGAGTTTGGAGAATGAAGCAAGAAGCATTTGATAAAGAATGCCTTAAACGTTCCGTAAAATTTGCTGCTAGTGTCATGGTTTGGAATTGTATGAGTGCAGAAGGACCTGGAAAGTTATGCATCGTCTACGAAAAGGTTAACTCTCTTGATATATCAAGAAATTTTAGAATATTACATGATTCCATCATCAGAAGATTTATTTGAAGATGATTTCATCTTTCAACAAGATTTAGCGTCCCCGCATACCTCGGTGTCAACTAAGAATTGGTTCCGCCAACGCAACATTAAGGTACTTCCTTGGCCACCAAATTCACCAGATCTTAATCCCATCGAAAACTTATGGTGTATAATGAAGAAAAATCTTCAAGTAAATCCTCCTTTAAGTAAAACTGAGTTAGTGGCACGTATAAAGTCTATTTGGGCTAATATTGATAGAAATGTTTGTAAACACCTTGTATATAATATGCAAGATCGATTGTACGCTGTTATGAAAGCTAAATGGGATGCTACAAAATATTAACTACCATTTACTTCATATTCATAAGGTAATATTGTTGCGTAAAATAAAATATTCTAATATTTTGAACCAATCTAAATTTTATTCTAATATTCTGGTGTGTTTAAGGAAGCTGTATACCTAACTTATTGTGCTGTATTTTATATTTTATAAATGTTAAAATCTTATCTAAACATTCCAGATTTAATTTATAAGAAATTTAATTGCATTTACTTAGTATAAAAAATAAATAAATGACAAATAATTTTTTCTTATTACTTTTTCTCAATTATTCTAATATTTTGAATATGAGCTGTATATAAATGCGTCCAACTAAAATAAGATTTTATAATACAAACTGCTTTTTTCTCGAGTTTTATTAAAAGAAGCCGATCATTCGCATAAAGTATTTAAAGTCTCTTTGGTCGGCTATCAAAACTTATCCTGAATCAAATGTTGGTAATTTATATAGTACTTGTAATATGAATTTGATTGCTTTATTTTCAGTCTGTCCCATATCTACATTTTGAATAGTCGTGACAAATTTTGTAATTTTCCGATAAAGAAAAATTTCTGCAATTCTTTTTTATTGTTATCTGTTAATATTTTAGAGAAAAATAATCAAATTGACAGAAAAATGCTATTTTAGTGAATTCCCCATTCTATTAGCCCCCCATTATATAGCATGTAGTAGGAGACAAGAAGAAAGTGCTATATATCCGAAACCGCCATATATCCGAATGTGTTAAAAATTATAAAGGCGATTGCTTACGAGGACATATTTTATGTTTACAACCAAAATGTTTGTTTGTACGCATATTAGAGATTTCGTAATAAAATTAGCGATAGTAAATTACCACTATTACAATTACTACCCATTAAAAATGACCAATGTTAATGCAAAATAAAAAAATGTAAAAAAAGGCTAGTAGTATAAATCACTAATAAAATTTAAATTCCACATTCAAATTATTACCTTTAAAATTATTAAAATTATCATTCTTACAGTTTTGTAATATTTATCAACTTAATAATTTTCGTAATGAATTATTATATATTATATCATTTTTTTATTTATCATGTTATAAGAATATTTTATTCTTGTACATGTTTCTTCAACTATTTGAAGAAACTTGTTCAATAGATGGATAAAATTTATTTAAAATGGAAAAACGGGAAGAATGGATCGCTGTAAAATCAGTTGATTCAATGAAAATCCAATAAAAGTCAAGTATTTATTTGACGTACGTGAATGTGATTTCGATGAAAATACTTATTTTTATCAAAATTTTTGTTTAAATAAATAAATAAATAAATAAATAAATACTGTGATTCATGACAACCCATGACTGCATATTGCTGCAGTAATCTAAGAGCTCCTTTCATAGTTTTGATGAAAATTTTCGATTTCTCGCCGTACAGACGAGACTAGTCGTCACCTGAGAATAATAAAATGTTTTTGAAAAAAAAATACTTATTGATATCTTCTATAGGTTCTATTTGTATCTATGAAGGCGTATTTGCATCAAAATGATGTTATATATTTTATATATGACCTTACACTGATAATATGACACTATTTTAATCAAAAAATGCCTTCATAGATATTGATAGAACCTTATTATTCTCAGGTGACGTAGTGACTTTCAGCTTTTTAAGAGCATACTTTATTTAGAGAACACAAGACTTTTGTGCCAGCAAAAATCAGCAAGGAGAAAGAACATTCCAAAATATGCTCTCAATGAAAACATTTTATCTGCCCATTTTCAACTGAAAAGACCTATGCACAGAGCAAAAGATTCGACGTTAGACGATGAATGCAGGATTTTTAGGTGTGTTCGTAATTAAGTAAACAAGGTGGAACCCGTCGAATTTCGACGAAAGTAAATGTTTAAAAAGGAACTGTTTTATTGATTTATAAAAAAAACCTACAAAATTAGCTATGGTAAAAAATGCATTTCACAATGGTCAGTCTAACTCTCAAACAAATATTATTTAAAGCTATAATTAAGAAAAAAATACTATTTCCATAAAACTCAGTTGTCCGAATTATTAAAACTAAGCTTTATTCCCATATGCAAAAATATAATAATAAAGCAAAATATAATAAAGATCAGTTATTAAGATGAAGTTATCAACTGAGACTCTTCTGTTTGATATAAATGCGTATGAAAAAGAAAAACAAAATTTATTTCAAATTGACACGATCTTAGAATTTCACGTGATATCTAAACCCGTCACAATTTTCATCTTTTCAAAATTTACATGAACACATTTCAATTTTTATCAATTTTATGAGAAAATGGCGTAGTTCTGTTGCCACAATTACAAGATTCGTACTAAAAACTATAAAAAAATTAATATATCAAGAATAAATTGAGGTACAGCTTTCAAACAAATTGCATTTAAAAGTAAATATTTTTCTCTATAAGATGGTGTAAAAATTAAAAATGTGCGATGTTTAAAAGTATAAAATTTGCAGCGCCGAAAATTTCAAAACCGAATTGCATCTGAAAGTGTTTCCATTCGCAAAATGACGTATGCATTACGCACAGATACGTTTGGCCTTTATAATATAGATACGAACACTGTTAAAAATAAAAGTGACAAACCAGTTGCATTTGGCACCCAGGGGTGAAAAGGTGTTACCATTTGACACCCGCGGGCTTAAAAATGCGTTTGGGGTGCCGTTTGATTCCTCACTGGGTGATTCACGCTAATTAGGGTGCCGCGCAATGCATATCGTTGGAAGATTTTCACCCTTTAGTCATTGGCGGATGCTCTGTGACGTGTTCCTTCCCTTTCAACTCCCGTCACTGGTGGAACAAAACAGCAATTTCTTCCTATGAAGACTTGCACCGCGCATGAGCTATCCCAATTTCGTTTAGAACTTGGGATGGCTAACTTTTGGCGAGCTTTTTATGCAAAGCAACCTTTGAATTTCAGGACATTTGAGCATTTAAGAGAGATTTTGAAGGTGAGCTTGATGGCCGAACGGTCAGAGCATTGAGCTTGCAACTAGACGTTGTGGGTTCGAATCCTTCGCGGGCCAAAAGTCGTTTTATAATTTCTTTTATTTGGCACTCTGGATTAGGGGTGCCATCTTTTCACCCTAATTAAGGGTACCATTCTGGCTCTCGTAGGGGTGTCACCAGTGAGACAAGCCTTTCACCCCTAAAAGGTGCAATGTGTCACCTGTAGTTTTAACAGTGAAGCACTTATAGTCGTCGTTCAATCCGCCCGTCTGTCCGCATATAACAACGCAAAAACCACCCAACCAAATGCTTTGAAAATTTAAATATATAATTATTGTAAAATTTTGTCGAGTCATTTCATATTTTACGGAAATTGGGTGCATAGTTTAATTACAGGGACGGTCAAAACTTTTGCGTTACATTACAGCCAATGGGAATAGAATGTTTCGAGTGCATTTTAATGATGTTACAGCTTTTCAAACAGAATGAAACTGATATACATCTACTAAAGTGTAATAAATTATTCACTCTGTTACAATATGCGGTGCAAAAAAATTTATTAATTTACAAGGCTACACAAAAGAATTCCGTTACATAATGGTATAGGATGAAACTTAATTTTCGTCGTTTTTAATCATGTTAAATAATTTCACATGTAATAAAATTGATATATGTTGCTGAGGTTTACTATGAGTTATCATAGAAAATGCATAGTATTTACAAGGGTGTACAATAGATTTCGCTTACTATACTGCAACCGAATTACTGTATATTAGAGATAATTGCTAGGAATGCATTTTTCCGTTTACTATGAGTTATCATAGAAAATGCATAGTATTTACAAGAGTGTACAAAAGATTTCGGTTACTATACTGCAACCGAATTACTGTATATTAGAGATAATTGCTAGGAATGCATTTTTCCGTTTACTATGAGTTATCATAGAAAATGCATAGTATTTACAAGAGTGTACAAAAGATTTCGGTTACTATACTGCAACCGAATTACTGTATATTAGAGATAATTGCTAGGAATGCATTTTTCCGTTTACTATGAGTTATCATAGAAAATGCATAGTATTTACAAGGGTGTACAATAGATTTCGCTTACTATACTGCAACCAAATTACTGTATATTAGAGATAATTGCTAGGAATGCATTTTTCCGTTTACTATGAGTTATCATAGAAAATGCATAGTATTTACAAGAGTGTACAAAAGATTTCGGTTACTATACTGCAACCGAATTACTGTATATTAGAGATAATTGCTAGGAATGCATTTTTCCGTTTACTATGAGTTATCATAGAAAATGCATAGTATTTACAAGGGTGTACAATAGATTTCGCTTACTATACTGCAACCAAATTACTGTATATTAGAGATAATTGCTAGGAATGCATTTTTCCGTTTACTATGAGTTATCATAGAAAATGCATAGTATTTACAAGAGTGTACAAAAGATTTCGGTTACTATACTGCAACCGAATTACTGTATATTAGAGATAATTGCTAGGAATGCATTTTTCCGTTTACTATGAGTTATCATAGAAAATGCATAGTATTTACAAGAGTGTACAAAAGATTTCGGTTACTCTACTGCAACCGAATTACTGTATATTAGAGATAATTGCTAGGAATGGATTTTTCCGTTTACTATGAGTTATTATAGAAAATGCATAGTATTTACAAGGGTGTGCAAAAGATTTCGGTTACTACACTGCAACCGAATTACTGTATATTAGAGATAATTGCTAGGAATGCATTTTTCCGTTTACTATGAGTTATCATAGAAAATACATAGTATTTACAAGAGTGTACAAAAGATTTCGGTTACTATACTGCAACCGAATTACTGTATATTAGAGATAATTGCTAGGAATGCATTTTTCCGTTTACTATGAGTTATCATAGAAAATGCATAGTATTTACAAGAGTGTACAAAAGATTTCGGTTACTATACTGCAACCGAATTACTGTATATTAGAGATAATTGCTAGGAATGGATTTTTCCGTTTACTATGAGTTATCATAGAAAATGCATAGTATTTACAAGGGTGTACAAAAGATTTCAGTTACTATACTGCAACCGAATTACTGTATATTAGAGATAATTGCTAGGAATGCATTTTTCGGTGCATTCGTAATTATATAAATAGGTAGCACCTGTAGTCGTCATTCAGTCCGTCCGTTTGTCCGCATATAATAGAGCTAAAACTATCCAATCGAATCCTTTGAAATTTAAAACATAATTCTTACATAATTTTGTCGAGTCATTTGAAATATCATGAAAATAGGATGTAAAGTTTAATTACAGGGGCAATCAAAAGCATTCTATTCCGTTACGGTCAATGGTGAAAAATAGTTTCAAGTGCATTTTAGTGATGTTATTCTCTTTCAAACATAATAAAATTGGCAAGCATCTATGAAGTTTATCCTAAAAAACACATTCTAAACAATCTCTGTTGCAAAGAATATTTGTAACAATTAGCAGGGCCAAGTAAAAATATTCCATTGCACAATATATAGAGGGAAACACTGTTTAAAGCGCATTTTACTACTGTTAAACTATGTCACATTTTATGAAATTGATATATTTTGTTGAAGTTTACTACAAGTTACTTCCTGTATAATAGAAAACAGATAGTATTTACAGCGACAGAGAAAAGATTTCGCCCACTATACTGTGTCCGATGTATATGTATACTATGACACATGGATCTGAATATTTTTGAAACTTTGTTATAGCATGAATGCACCTCATTTGCTACGCTTGACATGCAATTTCCAACTTGTTTATTTGAACTTCAGATCGTACTGCTATCGGCCAGACGATACGAAGCGGTGCTCTATCTATTATACCGTGTAGCTAACTCATCATGACGTTTGTTTTAGCCGAGTGCAATACATCAATCGGAGCTGAGCTGCATATTTATCAATCATAGCTGGCATGATTAATTCTCCCGTCAAATTCGAGTATATTGTCAGGTATTATGCTACCTACATAGAGCATTAAAAACAAAGAAGGAGCATACTGTCTTCTGGAATTACTTTGATCCACGACAACCCAGGACCGCATACAGATGCGGTAATCTGACAGCTTCATTCTCAATTTCGATGATAAGTGTTCGATTACCCGGCAGGCGTATAGCCAAACCTTTTTGAGAGCTGAAGACAGGTCTAAAAAAATTGTACTTTTGTATCAACGGAAATCTTCAAGAATCTTCAGCCTTAACATACTGACGACTATCTTCTATGAAGAAGGTATTGTAAACTCTCCCACCAATATGAGAAAAATGCCCCTATCTTTATGGCGACTTTGCATGAACGTAGCTTTCATTGTATTTGAATACTGACTATAGATTTATTTTGTTATTCAATAATGTCTTTATTTTACGCCTTTTGGAATGTTCTGAAAAAAGTACTCTTCGTGTATGGAATGTCTTAAGACCTTTTTTTCCATTTTATTACCTACAAATGTATTTATTTCGAACTATTAGAACAGAAACGAAATAAAAATAAAATATAATATATACCTATGAGATTAAAAATGTATTTCAAACAACACTGCAGTTAAAAAAAGTTTTAATCCACTACATAAAATATTGTACACTAAATAACACTGCTGGTCATATTTTAAAGAAATAATATTTTATTCTTTAAATATTTTCATTAATTATTCAATTTTCTTAAAATGTTATTTTATTGATTAAAAAGTTTTTTTAATTACACCTGTTACAGTTTAAGACACAATAGGTAGTTCATGCTAAATATTTTTTTGCAGCCAAAAAGAAATCGTGTTTTCTAAAAGTATCAAATGACGATGAGAATCAATCGTTACTTTGTTTTTGTAGAACATCAACTTACTTGTAATTTTAACGTGTAATTGTCTTTTAATCTTCTGGAATAGCTTTTAAATTAGTATCTGTTTTCAGCTACTCAAACACATTTACAGTTATACTAAATTTTAAATGTGATATCTTGTACTTTAAAAGACAATTTATTATCAAAGAATTGAAATTAAGTGATCGTTTTGGATTTTAAGAATGTGGTATATATTTGTTTAATTAATCTTTCTGATGTTCATAGCTTAAAAAAATTCTAACCAAATTAAAAAGGTTGAATGTTATTGTTGCGAATGTTATGTTCGGTTACTTAATTTTATTCTTATTTCTCGCCATACGAAATGTGTAATGACTTTTAATTCTCCTTATGCATAATTCTGATTTGTAGTTAAAATAAGCGACCGTCCTTTTCATTTGTTGATTGACTAACATAAAAATATATCATTAGTAAAAAACATGTTCATAAATTTTATAATAGAAATAATTAATTGATGAAAGAAAATAATTTTAACATCCTCTGGAAATTATATAAATCGATTTACAACACTGATAAAGTTCCAATAATATAAATTTGAATTAACCCCCTGACCGCCGAGCAAAAGGGAAAAATTGAAATGTTTTTTTCTCTGCATTTTTTTTAAATACTAATAAAAGAGGGATTTTCTATCATGGTATTTTTTTTTTATTACGTATATGCTTATAAGCCTTTAAAGTATCAAACATAACTTAATTTCTTAACACTGGATTATATTTGTAGAATTATATTAATTTAAATAAATCTTCAACTGTAGTGAAACCTGCAGCCTAGTGAACGGATATATCCGGTCGCAGCAGTGGGAAGGTTAAACTTTATTTGGTTTGGAACAGGGCTATCTATGAAAGATAGACTTATTCAATTCCGAAACGTGCTTAGGGCTCGACTTTTATGCCATTTTTTGCACATTTCAAGCATTTCAAAGTTTTTAAGAGAAGGGGAGTGTCCACCCTCGGGCCACCTTTTGAATTCAACACTGAATCCATACCTGCTAAGACTGAGATATTTTGTTTGATCAAAACTCGACCCTGATATTGAAAGTATACTATATAAAATTACTAATAACATTTAAAAATTGTTTCAAGATTAATTATTTCATTTAAAATATTAGGAAGGAGTGATAATATTAAATATCCTTCTCGTGAAAACATTTCGTAATTTTCATGTACTTTTAATCTTCTAAAAGAAAATTTGTTATTTATACTTTATCACAACCCCAATCTACAATAAACAACAGTGATATTTTGTTTATTTCTAATAGTGACCTATAAATAAATAAAGAATACTGCCCAGTTAAACTGATGGCATTGAGCTCACAGGCTACAAATACTAATTGTACATTAAAGCCTTATATTTTCAAGGGTTAATTCCGTTCGAAAAAAAAATTAAGAAGGGGAAACAGCTCTCCCCTTTCCTCTTTTTTTATACTTAATCATTGAACCTCCTATACTATCAAAGACATGCTTTATCATATAAAAAATCTATATCCAAAATTCAGAGCAAATTAGATAATTCTTAATAAAAACCCATTTAGCATTTATATAATTTAAAAGGAGTTATCCCCTTCTTTTATACTTAACCATTAAACTTCCAAAACGATTCAGAGATTTGAACGAAATCTGAAAATTCTGCTTGAAAAACCTATTTATATAAATTAAGAGGGGGGGGAGGCATTAGAACCCCTGTTGCCCCTATTTATACTTATTCAATGAACACCTAATAGCAGTCACGGAATCGCCTCATCAGAATGATCCTAATCTAAATTTTGAACGAAAACTTAATTCTGCATGAAAATCCCATTTATATCAACTAACGGGGGGGGGGGCATTAGAACCCCTGTTCCCCCTATTTATACTTATTCAATGAACACCTAATAACAGCCACGGAATCGCCTCATCAGAATGATCCTAATCTAAATTTTGAACGAAAACTTAATTCTGCATGAAAATCCCATTTATATCAACTAACGGGGGGGGGATTAGAACCCCTGTTCCCCCTATTTATACTTATTCAATGAACACCTAATAACAGTCACGGAATCGCCTCATCAGAATGATCCTAATCTAAATTTTGAAAACTTAATTCTGCATGAAAATCCCATTTATATCAACTAACGGGGGGCATGAGCCCCCCGTTCCCCCTCTTATACATATCGAATGAACTCCAAAAACTAATCAGGATAGCGCCTTATCAGGATATACCTATATACAAAATTTCAAGTGGATCCGATATTTTTATCATGAGTTATCGCGTTACGCACATACGCACATACATACAGAACGGACGGGCACATAAGCTCTCAGGCTATGATAGCCTGTGAGCTAAAAATCAGAATTCTTATGCTTTTAAAATGTCATTGCACAACTTTTTCAGAATGAGTTCTATTTCCAGTAACTCAATAAAATTACTTCCAACAGTAAGTGAATATGGATAAGGAATATTTCTCGGCTTCTTTATGGTACTAATGCTAACGTGCAAAGGCTTCAGAATAATCTATTTATTTATATAAATAGCGATGAATAACAATTACCATAAATAACAATTTAATTCTTTTCCAAACTTATTTTTAATGGAGTGTAAAATACTTTAGCAAATATAGTTCTTAATCTTCAAATAACACGGTTTTTATTTTATTTTTTCAATTTGTGAATGAATAATTTTTCATTTTGAGTCTTAGTTTGCCCAATATCAAAGAAAGGTTTAAAAATTGAGCCCAAGCAGTTTATGGCGCGGGCTCGTCCATCTTATTTCAAATATCTATCTCGTTCCTAGACGTAAATAATCGTCATAAAATAAACTTATTTTTCAAGTAAATAAACTCCTATTATGTCCCCTTTTGTATCAACACATTACATAACTGCTACATACCCAAACTAGTCGTTGGGGGCCACTGTAATACTTACCCATCAGAGATATGAATAATATAATATATGAAAATAAAACATGTATAAACTATTTATAAAATGCATTGCAATTCCAAAACAAAATTAAAACGTATGTTTAAATGTTTTTAATATACACAGTATACATAGCTTTATTAATGAATTGCTGATAAACCAATTTTGACAAATTATATAAAACTAATCAAGTAGTACCGAATTGCGTAAAACAAATATCCTTATAGTTCCAAAAATAATAATCATATTCATTAACAGTTTACTGCGTTGGATTAAGAATCTCATTTCAAATTAAAATAATCTTTGAATTGAAATTTGAATGAAATACAGGGTCATGAAAAATCGAAGAATGTGGAAAACAGGATTGCAAATATCTCGACAACTAATAATTCGATCGACTTCACTCTTTATTCAAAATTTGTGTTATTTTATTGCCCTTTACGTTCATTCCTTATAAAAAATTCGGAAATTTTTACATGCCTTTTACCATAATGAATTTTTCGAGAGTCCGAAAAAAATAGTTCCAGATAATCGAGGTTATTGATATTAAATAGGCTTCATTTTATTTTTACATTCTAAGTTGATAGAAATTTTCAAATCTCTATCTTTTGTTCGTTTACAGACAGACGGACGGCAATTTTTTTTCTAAAAATATGTTTTTCGGAATCTCTAGTATCTGAATCGTGTAAATCCGTCAAAAATGTTTGTTCGATTTTCAAAACGATTGCAGGATTTACCCTATACTACGTATGATGGGTAAGAAAAATCAATGCTGCTTATACATTGGACATTAAAATCGATTTTATTGATGGCTTCTATCTTCCAACACAATATTTTGTAAAAATTATTCATAAAGTTCTCAGCAGATGTAAAGCTAACTTAACCCTTTAAGTGGCCTAACCGGGTTTTTCCGTCACGTAACTTTTAGAAACAATGGCTGATTTAACACAAAATCAATATTAAAATTATTTTTTTGAAGTGAATAAGATAAATAAATATGTGGGTTTGTTAAATAAAAAATTTCATACCGATATCTTTTATAAATACTATTTTATGAATTGTTAAACATGAATGGAATATTTTACAGGCCGCTTAAAGGGTTAATTTTCAAGCCAAAATTTTAATTATACTGTTAAAAATTTGTATCATTTGCTGCAGCGTCACTCCACTTCTTTTATAGAAAATGGCTACTTCACTATTTTATGGAGTATTCTCATTGATCGAATAGAAATACTGTATAAAAGCAGTTAAGTGACGTTGCAGCAAATAGTATAGATTTTTAACAATGTATTATATGAGCAGCTTCACATCGTTATTGCTAAAATGAACATCGTAAATTTTGAAAAAAAAAATAGTCTGAAACCTCCTAATGTACATTTATTAGAAAGTTAAGCTCATATATTTTAAACTTTTGTATCAGTAAATGCATAATATTTATAAGGATTATCTAATTTTATGTTTATAGCAAATGTGAAAAAGTATCATTTAGTTAACATTTTTTTGTTTAATGTTCTAATTTTTTAATTTATTCTCTTACATGCTGCTAGTCACACAGCTTCCGAACTCTCTTCCTTAATGCTAACAAGGAAGGTCTCCATACGAGCAAGTTCAGAAAAATCTGAAAAAAATACACAATGTTCTTCTCTTGTGGATATATATGTTTATAAAATATTTCGGCGGAACCTTGATAGAGTGTCTGTAATAAAATAGTAAATTTTTAATTTATTTGGTAGTTTATCACCGGTTGGCACTGAAACAAAATTTCAGAAATGCACTCTCATGTCGAATACTCTTTTACCGCTACAAGACGAGAGCAATTTGCTTTATTTTTAATCTTTTATCACCAGTTTTTCAAAACAGAAAAAATTCTATAGGTGAATCATGAAGATTCTCTGCTTAAATAAGGTAAACTTTACAATAAAAAATAACTGGTGGAATAATTAAGAATTTTGAGCGACAATTAACAAGCAAGTTTCAGATTCATTAAAATCGTTTGCGCTTGGCGAGGTAAAATCCTGCTCGCCAAATCGCTTGTTGCTTTCGTATTTTTGCGCCAAATATTCGAAAATATTTAATTTTTTTACAAACTTTCTGCTGGGATTCCTCCGCTAAGTTTAACTAATCCTTTATTACATACCTTAGTATCACTAGCATTTTTTTAACCTTTTCTGAGTACATCCAGTAAGGAGACCTTCCTTGTAAGTCTATGGACGCCTGATGTATTCTTATATTTAAAACATCTCTCCATGTAATTGATATTATAAATTTCTTTTTTAAATGTTTTCTTCTTGAAGGATATTACTTTTTTTCTTAGTTGTCAAAATATTTCTAAAATCTACGCTTGATTTATTGTCTTATGTTTTAAAGAATAAAGAAACTTTGAGTAAAATTTTAACACTCCACACGGAAAGAAGTGTTTTGTTGAAACAACTAAATTTTTGTTACTATTGCCCCTACAAAATATTTTGGTTGTAATGACCAAATTATGGTTGGATTAAACAAATAATTTTGTTAATTCAACAAAATTTTGTTGAATTAACAAAAATCATGGTCATTTCAACAAAAAAATTTTGTGGGGGCAATAGTAATCAAAATTTAGTTGTTTCAACAAAACAGTTCTTTCCGTGCATATAAAACTAAGTATGGATTTTAGAAATATTTTGAAAACTAACTAAAAAAGAGACATCGTAAAAGAGTACACAGAAAAATGAAGTAAAAAAAATATCAATTACCCGAGGAGATAATTATATATACCATTGCCTAAAATGCTCATAGACTAGCACACTGTAAAAAAAAATCTGTGAAGGTACTAAACATTTTCTAGGAAACTGGGATTCCAAGAACTTTTCATGTAACGATAACAGGAAAAATTCTTGTAATCGATTCTGAAACTTGAATTTTTGCTGTTACCGTTACAGGAAAAGTTCTTGGAATCCCAGTTTCCTAGAAAAGGTTTAGTACCTTTGCAGATTTTTTTTTTACAGTGCAGCCATTAGTTGATGTACTATTCTAACAATGGAGAAAATGTTTTTTCAAATCAGAGTTGTTGCGTCACAAATGTTAAAAATAAGAACTTTTCGGAGTGTTTCAATTTTTGCACATGTTTAATAATCAAAGCTATTTTTTAGCCTCCGAGGCTATTTCTTTCAGACAAGCTAAAAATGTCGTGTCATCAGCCCTGAATTTTCTAGTCAACCGAATTTGATAATTATTTTTTTAAATGAAAGCTATTTATTTGTAGTTGTGCCCATTTTAATTATTTTTAAATTTATTTCCATTTTTATATTTTATTTTCAATTTTAAAAGCTTTTTCATGACATTTCTTCAAAATGATGGCAACACAGTTTAGCTTTTCTCTCGATAATAAAAATGTATTTTCTAAAATGATTGCGTATAATTATGCACTAATTGAATTAAAAAAAATATATTTACTGAGAAATAATATTAGTAATGTAAATAAAATGACAGAAAATAATATATGATAAAAATTAATGTCTAAATCAAAATAAGAGAAATTTCAAATGAGGAAAATTATGTCATTCAGTAACCAGGTAAATGGGAATTACAATATTATTATGGATGCCTTTTTCATAAACAGTAACTTTTAAAGAACATTTGAAGAGAAAATGACGTCACTTTTTAAAACATCGTATTTTTACTCATAAAGATATTAGGTACTACTCTGTTATCCCGTCGACCAATTTCGCCAAATTAATAGCCAAATTATACATATTGACATAATTTTTATTTTAAATAACGAAAAAATAAATAATCAGTAGAATATTAATAAAAATATTAATAAAAAGTCGAAATAAAAATCACTTAATGACATTTTAAACACATGAATTATATTTAATGTCATTGAATGTGACATTCACGATCATCCATTATTGGCATTTAATCTTATAGTTTGGCGATAATTTTTTGGTCGATGGGATAACCTAGTAGTACCCGATATTACTTTCTTTTAATAAAGCTATTTTTCTGTGAGTGCATATAAAATAAAATTTCTGGATTTCGCCGGCACTCATATTACAATTTTAACTGTACTTGTGCAAATATTTGCATGCAAAATTGTAACTGGCAAATTTGACATTTACTTTGTAAATATATTTATTATATATTGATTCAATAATGTAATTACTTTTGCTTTTTTTTTAACCAAATCGATCGGGTCTTTTAAACATTTCATTCGTCGCATTCGATGGGATTCCATTCGTTTTATTGTTAAATTGCATTTCCTTTTACTCAGCATTTATAAAAAAGCGTTTAAACTAAAGAAAAAATCCGTTTTTGATGAATCTATTCAATGAAGAAGTAGCACGTCAAATTGTATCTCTTTATTATTCCGCAATTCCAATGTCTCAGAGAGAAATTGCTATTCAATTGGGTATTTCACGCCGTTCTGTTTGCTATTATATTGATAAACAGAAGAAAAATGAAGTTAGTTCATTGCAATCTAAACGGGGTCGCCCTTCTAAAAAACTTCTATCGATATTTTTTTTCTAATCGGAGGCGAAACTGAATTCTGCAATGGTAGAATCTACATTCATCTTGTTTTGAAGTTTCATTCAAATATGCTAATATTTTAATTTATTTCTATGTTACATTTATTTGACGTTGATGGATTAGCGTAATAAATATCAAATGCAGAATATTGGATTTAATGTCATAATGAGATAAGTTATGGAAAATGTCAGGTGAGTAATTTCGAGGTTGCATTATTGGATTATCATAAAGAACGAGAGAAAAAAAAGGATGACTCTTTAGTTTGTTGTTCAATATTCTCCTCTTAACATTTTTTTACACGATGCAAGAGATTTATAGCTTAATATATAAGCTATTTATCTTAGGAGAACAACGTTTAAGAAGACGGGAAAAAGAAACGTTTCAGAAAAATGCTTCCAAAAATATTATATCGCTTACATGTTTTCAAAACAAAAAAACAAAAACTTATCATCTATTTATTTTTTAGAAAGGAATACGAGGAATAATGTTTTGCTGAACAGCTGTCAAGCAGATTAATCACGAATATTTATTAAATAAAAAAGTTATTAGAAAATCTAAATACTGAAATATAGAAGCTACATTCCAAAAATCCATTGAAATGTAGTAGCTTTTTAAATGCGTTTTTTAAAAATTTCAGATACTTTTTTTTGTTGTATAACGTTACGTACATGCTTTGTTACGCGCATTTTTGTTACGTACTTTTTTGTTACGTGCATTTTTGTTAGGTACTTTTTTTTTGTTAATTATATTTTATTGTGGTAAATTTTATTTAAAATTTAGACAACGCTTACAAAAAAATGCTGTTTGATTTATATTTATGTAAAAATATATTATCGGTGGTCAATCTATAACAAACAATTGTAAAGAGGTCCTTTCGATAACTCTTGAAATTACATGAGTCGACGATATAGATAAAGCGCATTATAGCATCAAGTTGTAACTAGCTTCTAGATATTTTACATTTAGAGAGGTTTAGAAAAAATTGCGTACTATAATACGTAACTTTTTGACATATTTTTAGACGTAAAATCATGGTTCTTGTAGAAAAATTTAGTGAAGTGATTTGATAAGCAAGCAGATTTGTTTTCGTTACATCAATTGTGACGTTAGCATATGCCCTCTATACTTTATTAGCGCCATCTTATTTATAACAAGTTGGAAATTGCACGTGAAACATAGCAAATAAGGTGCGTTCGTACGATAACGAAATTTTAAAAATATTCAGACCTTGGTGATCTATATCAGTACTTCGGATACAGTATCTTAGTGTTCCTGTAAACATACAGGAAGTAATTTTTATTACACCTCAGCAACGTATAAGATATTCATAAAATGTGAAATAGTTTAATATAATTAAAACACGCCCCAAATAATGTTTCCCCGTATAGCATTAAGTTGTGGAATACTTTTGTGTGGCCCTGTAATTTAATAATAAATATTCTTTATATAACAGATTGTACAGAATGTATATTTTAATATATATATACTTGATAGATTCATGTCAATTTCATTATGTTCAAATGAGAGTGAAACTATTAAAATGCATTTGAAACTTCCATTGACCGTAATGTAACGGAATACTTTTGATTGTCCCTGTAATTGATTTATGCATCCGATTTTCATAAAATTTGAAATAACTTGACAAAATTATGTAATAATTATATTTTTAAAATTTCAAACGATTAAAATGCATTTGAAAATTTTTTCTCCATTGACCGTAATGTAACGGAATACTTTTGATTGTCCCTGTAATAGATCCATCCATCCGATTTCCATAAAATTTGAAATGACACGACAAAATTATGTTCTAATTATGTATTTTAAATTTCAAACGATCCGGTTGGGTAGTTTTTGCGTTGCTATATGCGGACAGACGGACGGACTGAGCGACAACTATAAGTGCTACGTATTTACATAATTACGAACGCACCTAAAAAGAGAGGACAAATCGGTAGAACTTGGAATGGCTTCACCTAAGAGCTCTAAGATCACCCTAGAGATTGACTTTGGCACTTCTAGCGTAAATTCGAAACCATCTTTAATGCAGTCTGTTTTATAGCAGTTTTTAATCTCAGTGATATGCATTATGTGATGTATTCCTGTGTTATCACTTCGTTTAAGTTTTGATTTTTAAGCCATTGTCTCATAACAGCATTTCTTTTACTGCTTCCACATTCTTGTGTACAGAAATATAGTTCAAAACATCAACTTTGACAGTATTTTTTCTAAAAATTCCTTCCTTTACTGAAAACTGAAAAAAAAACAATTCCATTACATAGTTTCCGAATAAGAACAAAGAACGCTGTCGATTCCATGCGTTTATGTAGAAAAAGAAAAGGATTTCAAAAATTTGACAAAAAGTAACCAGTTAGGACTTAACAATCTGATTAACCTTAACAAAAACACGGTATATCTCCTTCAAAAAAGTTCAAGTAATTAACATCCGCACAGCAATTTTCGAACAAATTTATTTGAAATTAATCAAATGCACCCCACCCCATCCGTACATTATGCATCGAAATCATACTTAATAATTACTGGTGTCTTTTGGTAGTTTGGGCTTTAAAATTAAATGTTTGGAAACTGCAAAAGGCATACCCAAAAGGGTTTTAAAGTATTTTTTTACTATGCTTCTTTCAAAATATATTCATTTTTAAATTCCTTTTTTTAAAAATGGAGATATTTTTTGACATTAATGGATTAGAATAATAAATATGAAATACAGAATATTGGATTGATGTCAGAATGAAATAAATAGCGGAGGATATGAGATGAGTAATTCCTGAGTTACATTATTGGATTATCATAAAGAAAGCGAGAATGGAAAAAAGATGACTTATTGAGCTTGTTGTTCAATATTCCCCATTTAACTTCTTTTTTTTATGTGATGCGAGAGATTTATAGCTTAACATATAACCTATTAATCCTATGGGAGCCAAATGAATGAAGACAGGAAAAATGGAATATTTGAAAAAAATAAATGATGTAGAAAATAAAATATTGTATACACATTTTTCCTAAAAAACGGTATACTTTATCTCTTTATTTTTCAGATAAGAATTCAAGAATAGTATGTTTCAACACAGCTGTTGGACAAATTAATCACGATTGTTTATGGAAGTAAGAATATAAATTGAACAAAATAATAAAATGTTATTATGAAGATTAATTACGCTGTATTTTCTTTTTAAATATCTATTTTTCTGTTTATATATACACAAATTCCACTTAAAATAAAAACAATTAATACTACTTATACTTTAATGATCGATTTATTTGAAATTTTGCAAGCTTGTATTTTCATATTGCAAATATTTGCCGATTTTAAATGTATTAAGCATGTAAGTGACCTTTGAAAGATGTATCTGTCTATAGGTGCATTACAAGGCCTTAATTAGAAGTGAACAATAGAGGGGATTCAAGAGAATGTAGGGGGGGGGGGAGCTCAAGAGGATGTAAGGGAGCTCATAATTTTTTTTCTCTCTTTCTGAAGGAGAAAGATAAATTAGTGCAGATTCACATAGTAGGTGCTATATGTTTATTATTAAAATGTTGTAATAAATTCCTTTTATGTTAAGAAAAGTATATGATGATGAAGGATTTGACTGTATAACTAGTTCAAAATTAAACATCAAGTTAGCTTCCTACATGCAAATAGGATAAGCGAGTGTTGTAACACTTATTTTAGCTATAATTTAGTATTTCTGTAAAATTTTAAAATTGTTTCAAAACTAAATTCGATTTTTGAACAGGATTTCCTTTGAATTTTTGAAACATAAATTCATTTAATGACCTTGGATCTTTTCCAGGGGAGGCTCAAAATATTGTAGGGGGGAAGGTGCTAAGCCGCCCATTAGCACCCCCTTAGCTACGGCCCTGGGTGCATAGTTCACAGTACTGTAAACATTGTCACTTTTGTGATGTGTAACTAGCATACAAAATGTCCCTAAGGGAAGAAAAAAATTCTGCCGAAAAAATAAATGCAAAAAATCTGACTGTTACGTTTTGATTAACAATATCATCTACCGACTAATGCTTTACGCAAATTGTTGGGTTTAAAAAGTTAAATGTCAAAAATTTCAGATGCTTTAAGTTCGCAACTCTTGTCAAAATCTCGTATTTTTAGTTTTTCCAGTTTCACTTGCATTTAAACAGTTGTATTTTTCCAGCTCAAGAAATCAAAGAAATGTAAAAGCACAATCTGACGTCATTGCAAGAATTTCGATTGAGTATATAAAGGTATTCTAAATTTGTTTGATGTCATTATGTGATCAATGTTCGGCCAATCATAAATTTGTTTTTCAGAAATTCTACGCAGTCCCGTTTTTCCCAACTAGCTGAAATTATGCAAATATAATATAAGATTTTCTTTGCTTTTTAAGACGTTGGCCGAGGATCGAAGGTTGGTGTGTTTTTTCTCATAGCTGTTTTCTTGGGCCTCCATGGCCGAGTGGTTAAGACGCCGCACTTCTAATCTGGAGGTTGTGGGTTCGATTCCCGCTGGCTCCACTGCACACACACTTTGTGTGGAGCTGCTGGTTGTATTTCTCTCATGATGTAAATTTCCTTGTGCTATCTCGTCCTTGTATATTGACGATGACTTATAAACAGGCTTTCATGTCAAGCACACAAGTCAGATGTATGTTGTTCAAATAAATAAATAAATAAACAAATAAATACAATAAAAATAAATAAAGCTGTTTCTTATGCATTCATTTAAGTATTGCCGGTATGCTTACCGTGCGTACAGAGATGCTGTCAGCACAGTTAAGATTAGTTAGTTTTCATCATGTTTAATTATTTTAGCATCAATGTTAGTTTAAATGTTATTTTTTGTGTTGTGTGGAGATTGTGATGTTAAAGTACTGTTAATAAAAAGATGTCTCCAAGAACTTTTGTTATCTCTAAGACTTCCACTTCACAACTTTGCTCATTTACAGTTAAGTTTAGATATATAAGAGAGCGGGTCATCACAAATTTTATTAGGGATGGATGGGGAGTCGACTACAAATAGAAATTATGCAAAACTTGGAACTTTCAATATTAAAACCTAAATTTGACAGTTATATTTTTGTCAAATTTTACCTACCAGTACTTAATGGCAAGTCATTCGGTCAAGTAATTTAGCAATTTTGCTGTTTAAAAATTCTTAAGGTTGTTCTCAACTGCTCCGCTCAACAAGCGCAAAACATTTTGACACATTTACAAATTCATTTTTTTTGACAGAAATATACAAAATTGGAAGTCCTGACCATGGAAGCGATCTGGAATCGAGCTCAGTTTCCCATTTTATGATAATTAAATTATCTACCGAGTTATGAACTATTTTGATCTCGTGACCACGCGATTTTCTACCTTTCATTGACTGCCTTTTCTGTTTTCATCGGAAAATGCGCAAAAAAGATAATTTTGACGGCTAGTTCTGAAATAACTAATGCGTTTACGAAAAAACTGAAAAATGAGGGCAATTTGACAGCTTCTGAACAACACTACCTGATAATTTCAGGCATTTCCGAACAAAAATAAATTAAAACTTATGTCGCAAAGTTGCCATTTTTTTATTTAAGAACACCCTTAATGGTAAATTGATATGTAATCGTTGCAAAAAAGATTGCAATACGTGTGATTTTTTTTAGTTTAACTCCTTTAAGGAAAGAGATCTCCTGTCAATTGTGAATTGCCCTCATTTGTTGCTGTAGAAATTTATTTTATCTGTACTGAAATATAGATTTCGATTTTGTATTTATAATAAAAAGAGAGGTGCACAATTAAAGTGAAGGCATAAAGGCCATTTACATTAATTGTATATTATACTTTTATTTAAGAATAATGTCTTTTCAAAACTAAAGAAGCCGACTAAAAAATACACTGCTTAAATAACTTACATAATTAAGGGGGGAGGGGATTAGCTCTTCCATTTCCCCACTTTATAACTGAACCAATGAACCTCGAAATCTAATCAGGAAACGCATTATCAGAATTGTTATACCAAATTGTAGCAAATCAGATAATTGTACATGAAAAAAAAATCACTAGGTTGAGCCAAAAGTTTTTGGAAATTTGTGAAAGTTTCGTTGCTATGCGCAAATTAACAACAAAAACAAAAAGGAATATTCTTCAAAGTAGAGACCACGACTTTCTACCGGGGTCGTACCTAAGGGGCCGCTATGGGCGACTCAGCCCCCCCCCCAAATATTTTGACCCACCCCCTGGAAAAGATTCCAAGTTCACTCAATGAATTTATATTCCGAAAATTCAAATGAAATACTGTTCAAAAATCTAATTTAGTTTTGAGACCTTTTCACGGTTTTGCAGAGTTACTAAATTGTATCTAAAATAAGTGTTTCAACACTCCCTCATTCTATTTATGAAGCTAACATGATGTTTAATTTTGCACCAGTTATATACTCAAAACTTTCATCATCATATACTTTTCTTAGCATAAAATGATGTTATTATAGCAGTTTAATAAGAAACAGAGTACCTACAATGTTAATATGCACTAATTTATCTTTCTGTGTCAGAGAGAGAGAAAAGTAATTATAAGCTCCCCCTCTACATTCTCTGGAGCCCCCCCCCCCTGTTGTTCACTCCTAGATACGGCCCTGCTTTCTGCCCATTGTTTTGTCAGATTCCAATTTTCTGGAAGTACCATAGTGGCACCTTGGAATAAAAAAACTCTTGACATGCTTCTTCAACTTTTTCTTTCAGAATCGGTTCACCTTTTTTCCAATAATGGCGGGTCAACACCCGCAAATCATATTGTTCAATAGCCATTTTGGAACATACGTTCCTGAACTCCTATCGATAATACCACTTGCACTCCTATATACGATACAAATTCTGTTAACTATTAGATTAAAATTTCCCAGAACTTTTTGCTCAAACTAATATTTAAATTAAAAGGGGATTAACTCCTTATAGCCATCTTAATACTTAACCAATGAACTTCCGCATCTAATCAGGCTAGAGCTTTATGAGAATGAACTAGAGAACCAAATTTAAAGAAAATCGGAAGTTTTTACCAAGAGATATCGTGTTGCGTACAAACATACATACGTATTTACATACAGAGCCTGCGAACATATTATCTCTCAGGCTTTGATAGTTTGTGAGTGAAAAGAGTCACTAGGGGTAGTTATGCATTGTCAATTTGTCTCAAGGTTCTGTATTCTAGTTCCGCCCTAGAATTTTTCTGATTCAGTCGGAGAAATTACAATATGGATAATATTTTTATCAACCAATATGATTTGTTAAAATAATAAAAAGGAACATACAGAAAAGAAAAAGAAAATCCCCAGTTAAACTGATGGTGCTGAGCTCACACTAATTTTATGTTATGCTCTATTTTTTTCAAAGAATAACGCCTCTTGAAAAAGAAATTAAGGGGAGGTTTATTTCCTCCTTTTTCTATCTTTATACTTAAGCAATAAAATTCTAAATCTAATCAAGAAACCGTCATATCAGAACGAACCAGTATTCCAAATTGATGCAAACCGGATAATTCTATATGAAAAACACATTTATATAAATTAAGAGGGATTATCTCCCGCTCCCACCTTTATACTTAGAGCAAATCAACTTTAAAAACGAATCAGGGAAGTGCCTTATCAGAACGAATCTACATAAAAAATTTGCAGCAAATCTGATATTTCTATCAAGAATTATCGCGTTAGGTGCATACATATATACATACAAACATGTGTACATATGGTGCATATAGAACCTACGGGCGCTTTAGCTCTCACGCTTTGAAAACCTGTGAGTAAAAAACTACCGTACTTTGCAACGGTGATCGTATTGACTTGCTGATTGTGTCCTTCGATTCAAAATTAAAAAATACGCAATAAACGATACTCATTTTATTATTTTAAAGTATTCTGATTTTTCATCCTTTTTTTTAGTTAAAATCTTTCACTTTTGTCAAAACATGATCATAAAAAACGATAAAAAAAAAAAAAGTTACATTTTTATATTTATTTTATTTCTTTTGGAAGGGGGATTTTCTTCTCAAATTATGATAAACAGCCATCAGTTGTCCCTGAAAAAAGCTATTTTGTCTGTACTAATACGTGCGAAGTTCTAACTGAATATGATATTTGAGGAAATTCAAATCCATCGATATCGATATACAGGTATCTTGGAAATCGTGAAAAACAATCATATTTAAAAACTTTGTCAGGCAATATTTACTCGAAGTTATTTTGTGTCAATTTATGCCGATGTTTAATTCAAAACAAATTTTAATAAAATTTTGTGATTTTTTTTTTTAGATGCATCACCTTTTTAATTTCTCAGAATATTTCTAAAACAGTCAAATAATGTTCAGGCCACCATAAAATGTATAACTCAAAACACAGGTCTAAAATTTTCACGATTTCCATACCTTTTTAATATATGTACATCGAAGAAAGTAAAAATAAGTCAGAAATTTGAAATATTTTAGAAATAAACAGAAAACAATTTTTAACAATAATAATTTGAAGATAAAAATTTAAGGTTATTTATTTTAGATTCAGTTATTATTCAAACTATTAAAATTTCGGAAAAATCGTCTAGCCATTTTCATGTAACCATACACACAAGCTACAGAAAAACAGCTTAAAAATTGGCTTAAAAATCTTATGTTCTCTATGCGATATGTAAGGAGAGTTGAAGTTCATTTTGTTAAAAATTTTGATCTAAATGCAAAAATTTTAAAACATTTTTGTCTTCAGTTCCTATATTGTATGAAATTTTAATGAGCAAATAAAACAAACTTCATTTTTCTTTGAGTTTTTCTTTTTAATTAAAATTCTTCTTGATTGAATATTGTATTACAACTTTGTTTATATGACAGTTTCGAATTTTCACAGCGATAAAACCTCTAAGCATTAAAATTTTCCTATATATTCTTTAATAAAACTTAACCTTAAAAAAAGTTTTACTAACGAGCAGTAATTTTACTCATAAACAAAAGTTTAATACAGCATACTGCCAAAATTAAAGTATGGTTTCTCACAACTAATTTAATATAACACCCTATATGCGTTAAATGGGGAGAGTTGAAGCTTATTCGACAATACATTTTTTAATCTATCACAAAATTTTAAAAACATTTTTGTTTAAATACCCATATTGCATGGAATTTTAATAAGGAAATAAAATAATCTTTATTTTTTGTGTTTTTCTTCTTAATTATAACTATGGTTGTATTACAACTTTGTTAAAATGGTAGTATACTAGTTTCAAATTTTCACAGCGATAAAACCTCTATGCATTAAAATTTTCCTATATATTCTTTAATAAAACTTAACCTTAAAAAAAAGTTTTGCTAACGAGCAGTAATTTTACTCATGAACAAAAGTTTAATACAGCATACTGCCAAAAAAAAGTACTGTTTCTTACAGCTAAATTAATATCCTTAACATCCTGAAACAACTAAAAACTTTCCTCTCTAAATATTTTTATCTAGAAATATATCTTAATTACAAAAGAAACTGCATTCGAGTCTAATAAATATCTAAGGCATCCAAAATTCAAGAATGCCAAACTGGCTTCGGGCCAATGAATTTTACTCCCTTTCTGGTGACCTTAATGACTTTTTTGTGAATGATAAATTAAGAGTAGTACTTATTTGATGCTAGAGAAGAACTTATCTATTTCTTTTATTTTGTGGTATGGAGAAATATATTAATTGAAAATTTCCTTTCGGAGATTAGCTTTTTCTTTTTCATTCATAAATGAAACTGCTATGTATTAAATTTTTATTTTGTTTTGGAGGAAAAAAATAATAACATACATTTTTTGATAATAATATTTTAAAAATATTTAAAATATACATTATTATGTGAAATTAATTTTAAAATTTGACTTTAAAAACATAAAACATACTGCATTACTTGCCAACAAATATATTATATTTTGGCAATAAAAATTCTAGAGTGCTTTCGTGCACATAAGTTATATTAAACATAATGTTAATAATTGAATTGATATGGAATAAACTATATAAAAGAAACTATCACTAAATATACATGGTGCTAGAAAAAGGAACGGCCGGTTTTAAAGTTCAGTAAACGGTTTAGTGCGAGTATTATTATCGTAAAGAGCGTTCCATACAATAAATATATAAATTATCAACTGTATTATTTTTAAAAAATTCGTTGGTAAAAGACTAATAAGAGTAAGAAATTATACAACGTAGAAACGTAAGAAATTATACAACTTTTTCATTATATATAGCTGTAATCAAACCGGGTATAGCTGTATATACGGAAAAACTATGAATGGGTATACGATAAAAGTTCAGAGAGATATAAAACTTAAATAATACCAAATATTGTTACTCTGATAACTCTTTATTTTAATTAATCCTAATCTGTTTTCTTGATGAACTTTATTCAGTACTGACAATAAACATAGTGCATATTTAAACTACATTTGGAATTTCACAAAACTAAATTTACCCTAGTAATAACCTTTCTTTTACAGTGTATCTAAAACAAAACTCTTGTTCAATGTTAAAACTTGACATTGTGCTAATCGCGCGTCGAAAGGAAGTCGTAAATTGCAACGTCACTTTGGTCCGTGCAGCGTTTTTCAGAATAAGTTTTTAATTAACTTTTATAGAACCGGGATACGTATTTAGAGAACCAATCAGTGCAAACTAGACTCGAATCTCATAGTATTTATATGATTAATTTTAATTAAACTAAACTGACATTAAGAAAATGGATGTCTATTGCTTCTATACTACCACTCACCATCGCATTGCTCAAGTGTATCATTAAAAGTAGTTATCTAGGCTTTCAAAATCGATGGTACATACAGCACACTGCCCCTGTCATGTATGTTTAAATCGTCCGTGTTTTAAGGGTTAATATTTCGGCTAATTACAGACGATTTTTTTTTCGAAAATTATTATCAGCAATATTTTTTACTTCTGCTACGACAAGTAATACCAGTGATTCTGAATAGCTTTGCGGAATACCGCAAACCGAAATTTGTGTTCCACAGAAAAATGCACTTTTCTTAAAAACGGCGTGACCTAGAGCAATCGCTATAGTTTTCCTGCAAGGATTAAATTTACGTGTATTACCTATATTTTTTTCATAATTTTTTCAGCAGATTTGAAAATAAAGTGGGGGGGGGGACATATTTTTGCACTACATTTTTGACGATATCTGTGAAAATACAATTTAACGAATATAATTAAAAGAAATATATTTTTGAGTTAAGCGTTACGGTAGCTTTTCCATGACATCCTACACAATACACAAAGATTGTGTTTGAAATAACTTAATTAGTCCCTCTAAAATTTTCCTAAATGTATTTGTGAATGTTTAATAATCTGCAAATATGTGGGTCAATAGCCTTTATTACTTCCCTCGGGTTGAAATTCCACATTCAATAGTTTACAAATAAAAGCCTGTGACAGACAGACATACCGACACATGAGTGATCTTTTAAAATTTCCGCTTACATTTTTTATTTATTATGTTTTTTTAATACGAAATCCTAAAAACAAATAAATGGCTAGTAAAGTTTATCTTATAGGTAATTAATGCAAATTTAGAAGGTATTTTTATTATAAAAAAGAGTTGTAAAACAACGATTTATTACCGCAATTTTTTCATAAGGACCAGGTTTATTGCTAAAAGATCTGAATTATTTTTTTTAAAAAATAAGGTTTATTTACAGGTTCAAAGTGGGTTTTTTCCAGACTTTCAAATTTTATTTGAGAAGAATTTGAGCATTTTCCATTGAAAAGAAAGCCCGACCAGTGGCCGAGAGGTTCTGACCTCTCAACTGGTAGACGGCAGGTGATGGGTTCGAACCCAATCGCGGCCGTCGGCCTAACCGTTCGGAGTTTTCGTGGTTTTCTTCGAACCTTGCGTAAATACGGGTTAGGTTCCCTTAGAAAGACCCCCACGAAGGGCACCCCTCCCCATGGGCCTATATCCCTAGTGCAGATAATCGGCCGACACAAATACACCTCCATTGAAAAGAAAAAAAAAATCATTATTTGAACAATAATCTTATCTCATTAAAGCCAATATATCTTCATTCGAATTTTCTTTCAAGTGCTCTTTTAACAAGAAAGAACATTTAAAAGAATAACTTTATGTTCGGAATTTTACAAAATATTACGTTTAACTTCAATGTTAGTCAATGTTAGGTAATGATGTAAATTAGCATTTTTATATTAATATAACTTAAGTTGTTTTTTAATCAGAACATTTTTCCAGATTTATATTCGAGTATAAATTTATAACAGATATTATTTCTTGTGAAATCTTAGTTATTATTTTTTAAACAAATATATTAAAATAAAAATATTATATAAAGTAAAAAAATGTATAATTGCATTTTTGAAATAATAAAAAAATTTAAACAGTTAAATCTAAATAACCTAAAATTTAAACAGTAAACAAAAATACGAAAATATATAACAATATATGTACAAAATATACAAAATATGTAAAAAATGCATGTTACAGAAACATATACAAAATTTAAATAATTTTAATCTAATTAATAAAAAATTTTGAATAGTTAAATTCTTTTTTTAATTCGATGTAACTTCGCTTACATTTTTATGAATTGTCATTCTGTATTGATTTGATCACGGATCTTATAACCACTATTTATTTTAAAATATTGTTTCCAATTTAATAACGAAATCAAATAAACAGGGAAATTCAGTGGCACTTCACTGATAAGTGCATGACTATTCAAATTCGGGGAATAAATAATGAATAGACAATAAGCTGATTATAATGTACGAGACATAACGATTCGTTAAACTGAAGTTCCTAATTAACAAAAAGTGATTAAGTATAAATTCACATTTCACATGTGCAAATATATAGTCTGTCTCAAAAGTTTAAGCACTCTGCAAATCTCGTTTAAAATAATTGAAGAAGAAAATATTTTATGCTAATTTACAATAAATATTCAACATTTAATCAAAATAAAATAACATAAGCCATTTTGGGTAGTTAAAATAAAAAATATATTTATTTTTATTTATTTTTTCATTTTTTCTTGAAGAAACGCTGTCTCAAAAGTTTAAGCACTTTATGCAAATTTTTTTAGAAATACGGGATTGGTATTGTGTAATGACGTTGTATGACATCATATTGCACTTTTATACAAGTATAAAAGGTGAGAAAATATTTCCTAATGTTTTAAACATTACAAAGGTTAAAAAATTCACAAAATGTGAGATTTTGAAAGATTTTAAATTGAAATCTCAAAATAAAACTATTTCTGAAATTGCAAAAGATTTAAATTGATCAAAGCTATGTATATATCAAATAGTTTCTAGAAATGATAATTTTAAGCGGAAACCAAGATGCAGACGACCACGTATGACGACTGTTCAGATTGATCGGAAAATACGGAGATTGATATTTAGACAAAATATGTCCCATACGGCAAATTAAAAATAATTTCAGAGTACAGATGTCCAAAGACACTATAAATAGACGTATTAAAGCGTGTGGTTACATCATGTAAAAGAAATTGGCTCGCAAACCGTCTCTTAAATTACATCACAAACAGGTAAGAATGAACTGGGCTAAAAAACACATGACCTACGTGGACAAATGTCTTACTGTTTTATTCAGCGATGAAAAAAAGTGGAACTTTGATGGCCCTGATGGTTGGAAGGCGTATTGGCATGAGTTACGTAAGAACTGAAGGACATTTTTCAGCAGGCAGCAAGGCGGTAAATCCGTTATGGTTTAGGGGGCATTTGGGACATTTGCCAGCACCTCTCTAGCTTTTCTAAAAGGAAGAGAAGAGTGAAAAAAGTTTCAAGAGACCCTAAACCACCATTTGCTTCCATTCGGTGACATTTTGAGGGGTTTTGAATGAACTTTTCAGCAAGACAATGCCTCAATCGACGTATCCCATTCTACAAAACTTTGGATTTTTCAGAAAAATGATAAAGTACTTGACTAGCCAGCTTTAAATCCAGACCTAAACCCGATTGAGAATGTCTGGAATACTTTAACACTCTAAGTTTAGGCAATGGAAAGCACTATGACTACATTGAAGAACTCCAAGAGGCTATTGAGAAAGCATGGTATTTTTTGCCACCAGAAACCCCACAAAAACTAATAATTTCGACGAAAGCACGTTCATTTGAACTAATCCGAAAACATGGAAAAAAAATTGTTACTAAAAGTTCTGTAAAAATTATAAATATGGTTGTTTTTGACATTGTGCATAAACTTTTGAGACAGTTTTTTATAACTTTTTTTTAAATTTTTATTTTTTAAAATTATGTAATTTATTTTTTTCCATTTTTGATATCGTTTATTTAAATAATATTGCGAAATATGTAAATAAAAATTTTTTATTAATTCTAACTTTTTATAATTCATTAAAAATCGATATTTTATGCTTGTGCTTAAACTTTTGAGACAGACTATAGCAAAAAAGCTTTTCCTTTTAAAAGGATGGAAAAGTCGTATGGAATTAAAGCGACCTTTGCTAACAAGAGTACTGGAGAATAAAGAATTTTTTTTCTTTTTTTTTTAATTGACAATGTTTGACTTTATAAGTGAAAATAATATGTCTTAACCAAATATTGTCATGCTTTCAATGCACGATGTAATTATTATAAGCATTTGCAAGTGAGTGTTAAACAGTACAGTTGCTAAAGAATAATGGGACATGTGTAATAGGATATATTTAATGGGGTGTATGATTTATTTAACTTTGTTTTTAAATTAAAACACATTTACAGTCGATTTTGGTGGTTAGATTATTGACAAAGTTAAGTAGAAGTTAAAGTACCTAGATTTTAAGTTGCAAAAGTATATTTTAAAAATACATAATTACAAAGTATTTCTTAAATTCTTTAACGCACTTTACAAATGTATTATAGATTCTTATTAGAACATTTTAAAGTTTATAATGTTAGAAGATTTATTTACCAGAATATTTTAAAAGCATTTTGCTTAAAACATAATTTTCTTACTATAAAAAACATTTGAATTTCTAACAGTTAATAATTATTAAAAAATAATTAACTTATTTTCCGGTGTTAAAATCAGTTTTAAAATTCGAAATAAATAAACTGTTTTTATGTTTGATAAACAGTATTATTGCCGTCTTTTAAGTGCGAAATTCACAGCTCTTGTGATTGTTTTTTTAACGACAAGTTTTTCAAAATTTATATTTGAGTATTAAATCTGATTTTATAACTTAAACAATTTGCGGTGAAAACTTAGCTGTTATTGTGTTAAAAAATTCTTTAATAGTACTATTGTATAAAATAAAAAGAATTTATAATCACATTTTTCAAAATCTAGATAATACAAAAATTTAAACAGTTAAATACCTTTTATAAACAAATGGTAACTTCGCAATAAGTTTTTATGCAATTGCCATTCTCTATTATTTTAATCACGTATGTTAAAACTGCTAATTATATTAAAATATTGTTTCCTATTTAACAGCAAAATCCAATAAACTATAATGATACTTTACTGATAAGGGCGTGAGTCTTTATACATATTCAGGGAATAAATAATGAACAGACAATAAGCTGATTACAATGTACGTGGCATAACGATTCGTTAAATTGAAGTACCTGATGAACATAAAGTGATTAAGTATTAATTCACATATTACATTTGCAAACGCAGAAAACAAGATTTTCCTCTTAAAATGATGGAAAAGTCGTATGAAATTAAAGGGATTTTTGCTAACAAGAGTACTAAGGAATAAGGAGTTATTTATTTATTTATTTATTTATTTTTACACTGTTTGAGTTTGTAAGTGAAAATAAACATGCATTAATTAAATACTGTTATGCTTTCATCGTACGATGTAATCATTATAAGCACTTGCAAGTGAGTGTTAAATACTACAATTGTAAAAAAAAGAGATATATCTAATACGATTTATATTTTTATTTATTTTTATGCTTAAATTAAAATATATTTAGATTGATGTTTGGATGCTTAATTTAAATGCTAAAGAATAAGAGAATAGATGTAATAAGATACATTAAATGAGATACGAGGAAGTACCGAAAAGTTCCTGGCTTTGATTAGAAAGAAAATAGCTAGAATTAAGAAAACAAATATTTATTCAACATATTATTCCACCAGACTGATGCTGCTGTCATGTCGTTGTTGTTGTTTTTCCTGTTCTATCAAATAAAAGTTCTTTGATTGGTCCCGAAACCAGCTCTTTGCAGTCTCTTTAACATCTTCAATGTCCTTAAAATGATTACATTCAGTTTAAGATATTTCTTCAATTATGGAGACAAAAAATAGTCTGAGAGAACTAGGTCTGGTGAGTGGGAAGGTTTATTGACCAAATGGAAGTCTATGGTCTTCAGTTTGACAGTCTCAAAATTGGACGTGTGTGGAGATGCATTGTCATGCAAAAAAAAGATCCCTTTGGTCAATTTCCTACGGCGTTTATCCTTGGTCAACCTCTTGAACTGCTCCATTAGTTTATCATAATATTGTCCAGTTATACTGCATCCTGAGGTAGGTAGTCTACCTACAGAATGCTATTATTGTCCCAGAAAACTGTCACATTATTATTTAGACCGATTTCTTTAGCTAAATTTCTTATACCGCGGAGATCGACAGTGATGCCATTTTTTGTGTTTTTTCTTTTCCGAATCATAGATGTTGTTTCGGCGATGCGTATTAACGTAATTAATAAACTCACATGCTTTAGTAGACTGTAACATACTTTATTTTGAGATATTGCGAAAGCGTTGCTTGCTCTCCAAGCAAAAACAAAACAACAACTAAGAAAAAACACAGACAATTTGCGTTTCTATAGTTACATACATTAACGAACTTATGTGATGCCAGATTCCAAACATGAATTACAAATAACTCTAACATACCCCCCGACATTGAAGGGTCAACTTCAATAAATTATACAATACAAAATATTAACATTACAAATGCTTAAGTAATATGATACAATACAACAATTTTCTTTTAACAATGAAAAATACAATTATGAGCATACAGCAATAGGAAAACTAAAAAGAAAAATACATAGCAAATTTTTTTGTTTTTACATTTCGTAATTAATTTTCTGAGACTTGTTGTGGCAATAACGCAATTTTTGAGATACTTCTTTTATGTATTCCCCTAGCGGTTTTAACTTCTACGACCCTAATCTTACCATCTGCACCTGGGAAAATATTTATAATGCGTCTAAGTAAGTATTTATTTGTAGGGAGGTCATCTTCCTTTATCAACACTAGGTTTCCTATGATAACATTATTTTTTTTCAAATTGCCACTTCGAGCGTTGTTGGAGCGTATTTAAATACTCTTTATTCCAACGATTCCATATCAATTGAATGTATTTTGAAATTCTATACCATCCAGATAGTCTATTTTCGTTAACATTAATTAATTCTTGTTCAACAATGGCTGTCATAGGCCTTCCGATTAAGAAATGGCCTGGTGTTAAGGCCTCCAAGTCATTCACGTCTGAAGACAATGGAGTGATTGACCGTGAATTTAATATAGACTCTATTTGAGCAATTAAAGTTAATAACTCTTCGAACGTTAGCCTTGCATTACCTACCGTTCGCTTTAGATGATATTTTACCGATTTTTACCGATGATATTTTACCTCCCACAACCCGCCAAAATTAGGTGCTCTGGGTGGAATAAATTTCCAAATAATATTTTCTTCTGATAAATAATTCGCTAACTTCTTCTCAGGATGTCTTAGTAAATTATGGAGTCTGTGTAACTCGGCGTTAGCACCAACAAAATTTTTTGCATTATCTGAAAAGATTACTGCGCACCTTCCGCGCCTAGCAATGAACCTTTTTAAGGCGGCAATGAATGAATCTGTTTCTTTTTCTGTCTTCTTTTTTAAATTTTCAATATTTTCCATGTTCAAAAACTTATAACAGCAAAAAGAATAATAAAATTTTCATACCTTGATTGATTGCTGCGGGCAGACGATTTTCTTTCTTTCTTCTTTCATCAGGCCAGCTTGTGGAATAATGTTCTAATAAAATTCAATGACGAAAACAGTTCATTATTTTCGAAATTTTCTTTTCGAAGTGAAGAAAAAATATATATACTTTCCGGCTGACGCGACCAGATGTATGTTGCGGCGATGCGTATTAACGTAATTAATAAACTCACATGCTTTAGTAGACTGTAACATACTTTATTTTGAGATATTGCGAAAGCGTTGCTTGCTCTCCAAGCAAAAACAAAACAACAACTAAGAAAAAACACAGACAATTTGCGTTTCTATAGTTACATACATTAACGAACTTATGTGATGCCAGATTCCAAACATAAATTACAAATAAATCTAACAGATGTAAAGCCAGGTTTCTTCATCATTAGGTCTCTAACTTAGCCAAAAAGCCCTGTTCAGTTTAGGGCCAAAATGACTTTGCTGTCTTTTTCTGTGGGAACAAAATCTTATAAACGCTTCATAACGCCAAAGACATGAAATTTCCTTGTGCCTCTGCCGTCGCAGATTTCACTCAAAACAAAACAAAACAAAAAAAAAAAAAAAAAAAAAAAAAAAAATTGACACTTGCAATTTTAGACGTTTTGCTAAATATCTAGAAATATATATGAGTAATGACTCTGAAACTCCAGACGTATAAACAAAATTGTACAAGTCATATATTTTCGCGAAAATTTTCCCTTAAAATTCAATAGGGAACCGTCAACAAATTGAAAAATAACGAATATCCTTTGAATAACCCTGTCAAAACTAATGTAGCAAAAGCGTTCAAACTGCAGATTATATTAAGTGGCTTATGGTAATAAACTGTGTTCATTTTTATGCGGATAGCATATATACTCGTAGAGAAATTAAGGTTTTTATAAAAACGGTCCCAAATTTTGCCAACTTTTGCTTATAATTTCCAGAGTTCTTAATATCAAACAATGTTCTTTCAAGATAATATGAGAAACCACATCGTACACGACACCCTTTAATCAAAACTGAAAAATATTAATAATTGTGTAAAAAATGAGCAGGCTTATCAAATAAAATTCATTGCCGATGCGTCAACTGTACGAAAATTTCATTTGTATATTGTGTTAGCTAAATGTATAGAGCAAATTTGGTTAAAGTTTCAAATCGTAGCTTGAAAATTCTGAAAATTATCCTCGAAAGAATAAGATCAAAATCCGTTTTTCCCAAAATGAAGCAACAAGATGATGAGCTGTATCCAAATATAGTAATACGTGCAATATTGTGTAGACACTAATCAATGAATGTGGATACAGCCCCTCATCTTTTTGTTTCATTTTGGGAATAACGGATTTTGAGCTTATTCTTTCAACGATAATTTTCAGAATTTTCAAGCTATGAATTTGAAACTTTAACAAAAGTTGCTATATTTATTTAGCTAACACAATATGCAAATGAAATGTTTATAGAGTTGACGCATGGGCAGTGAAAATTTATTTAATAAAATTGCTCATGTTTAATACAATTATTAATATTTTTAAATTTTTATAAAAGGGTGCTATTCACAATGTTGCTTCTCATATTTTCTGAAAGGAACATTGTTTTATATTAAGAACTCTGGAGATTATAAGCAAAAAACTTAGCAAAATTTGGGACCGTTTTTATAAAAAGCTTAATTTCTCTACGAGTATACATGCTACATGCATAAAAATGAACATAGTTTATTACCATAAGCCATTTAATCATAATCTGCAGTTTGAACGCTTTTGCTGCATTAGTTTTGAAAGGGTTATTCAAAAGATATTCGTTATTTTTCAATTTGTTGACGGTCCTCTATTGGATTTTGGGGCAAAATCTTCGCGAAAAGATATGACATGTACTATTTTGTTTAGACATTTGGAGTTTCAGAGTCATTCCTCATGTATATTTCTAGATATATAACAAAACATCTGAAATTGTGAGTGTCAAGAATTTTTTTGCTGAGACTGTACATAATGAGATTTTACACTTTCAAATGAGCCTAATTTTGTTTTTCTATTTCAGCTATAAATAATCAAAACCAAGATCTTTTCAGCACCCCCTCGTATATATTTGATTTAATTTCGTCTTTAAATTAAAATACATTTACAGTTCTGTTTAGCTGCTTAGCGTATTGACAAAGGTAAGTAGAAGTTAAAATACGCAGATTTTAAGTTGCAAAAGCATATTTTAAAATTACGTAATTACAAAATATTACTTAAATTCTTTAACAAATTTTACAAATGTATTATAGATTTTTATTAGATAATTTAAAAATTTATAACGCTAGAGCATTTAATTAGCAGAATATTTTAAAAATATTTGCATAAAACATGATTTTCTTTCTATAAAAAAAAACTTTAAATTTCTAACAATTCATGATTTATAAAAAATAATTAACGCATTTTAAAAATAAATTTTAAAATTCGAAATAAATAAATGGCCTTTATGTTTGATGAACAATATACCCTTACCATACTCTTGCTGTCTTTTGATTTCAAAGTTCACAGTTTTTATGATTGTATTTTTAACGACAAGTTCTTTCAAAATTTATGTTTGAGTTTTCATTCTGATTTTATAACATAAGCTATTTGTTGTGAAAACTTAGCTGTTTGTATTAAACAAATTCTATAGCAATACTATTGTATAAAATAAAATACAAGTATAATTTCATTTTTGAATATCTAAATAATACAAAAATTTAAAAAGTTAAATACTTTATTTAAACACATTGTAACTACGTGATACGTTTTTATGCAATTGTCATATTCTATTATTTTAATCACGTATGTTAAAACTGCTAATTATTTTAAAATATTGTTTCCTATTTAACAACACAATCAAACAAACCATAATGACGCTTCACTGATAAGTATGCGACACTTTCTTAAATTTCGTTGAATAAATATTGAAGAGACGATAAGTTGATTATAATGTATGAGACAACGATTCGTTAAACTGAAGGACCTAATAAACAAAAAGTATTTAAGTATTAATTCACAAATCACATTTACAGATATAGAAAACAAACTTTTGCTCTTAAAAGAATGAAAAAGTAGTATGAAATTAAAGGGATCTTTGCTAAGAAGAGCACTCGGGAATAAGGAGATTTTTCTCATTGACATTCTTTGAGATTTTATATGAAAATAATATATCTTAATTAAACATTGCCATGCTTTCATAATACGATGTAATTGTTATAAGCATTTGCAAGTGAGTGTTAAACACAACAGTTTCTAAAGAATAATGTGATACATGTAAAAGTATAAAATAAATGAGATATATATTTTATTTAAATTTGTTTTTAAATTAAGATATAGTTGTAATTTTGTTCAGCTGCTTAGCGTATCGACAAATGTAAGTAGAAGTTAAAATATTTAGATTTTCAGTTGCAAAATCCGATTTTTAAAATTACGTAACTACAAAGTAATACTTCTTAACTTCCTTAACTAAGTTTACAATTGTATTATAGATTCTCATAACAACTTTTAAAAATTAGTAACGTTAGAACACCTTCTTACCAGAATATTTTAAAAACATTTGCATAAAACTTAATCTTCTTATAAAAAACCTTTAAATTTCTAACAGTTAATTATTCCTAAAAAATAATTAACGCATTTTCGGGTGTAATAATCAATTTTAAAATTCGAAATAAATAAACTGCCTTTATGTTTGATGGACAGTATATAATATCCGTATCGTATTCTTGCAGTCTTTGAATTAGGAAATTCACAGTTCTTACGATTGTTCTTTTAACCACAAGTTCTTTCAAAATTTGTATTTGAGTAGTCAATCTGATTTTATGACGTAAATCATTTGTTGTGAAAACTTATATGTTATTGTATTAAAAAATTCTATAACAATACTATTGTAAAATGAAAAATTGTATAATCGTATTTTTGAAAATCTAGATAATACAAAAATTTAAACAAATATTCTTTACTTACCCATCATACGTAGTATGTGATGAGACTTGCAATCGTTTTGAAAATCAAAAATTTATTTTTTGACGTACTGACACGTTTTAGTTATTAGAGATTCCAAAAAACATATTTTTTGAAAAAAAAAAATGTTTTCCGTCTTTTTGTGTGTGTGTGTCTATAAACGAACTATCTCCCGAAAAAATTGAGATAGAGACTTGAAATTTTGTATACACTTTGTACGTTAAAATGGGAAGAAGCCTAATAACAGTAACCTTGACTGTCCCGAGTTATTTTTGACGGACTCTCGAATATTTTGTTCTGATGAAAGGTACATAAAAACTACCCAAAATTTTTATTTTAAGGAGTGGACGTAAAAGACAATAAAATAACACAAATTTTGTACAAAAAACGAAGTCTATCGGATTATTAATTTCCGAGATATTTGTAACCTTTTTTTCCATATTCTTTGATTTTTCATGACCCTGTATTTCATTCAAATTTCAATTCAAAAATATATTTTAATTGGAAATGAGACGCTTAATCCAACGCAGTGAGCTGTTAATTAATATGATTGTTATTTTTGAAGTTATAAGGATGTTTCTTTTGTTGCAATTCGGTACACTTGAATAGTTTGGTGTTTTTTATAATTTGTCGAAACTGGTTCATCAGCAATTCATTAATAGAGCATTATTATGTACTTTAAAAAAATAAATATACGTTTAAATTTTATTTTGGAATTCAGATGCATTTTATAAATAGTTTACTCATGTTTTTTTTCATACATTATATTATGTATAAACCATGATAGGTAAGTATTACGGTGGCCCCCAACGACTACTTTTAAACACATTGTAACATTGCAATAAGTTTTTATGCAATTGCCATTCTCTATTATTTTAATCATGTATCTTATAACCGCTATTTATATTTTTAAATAGTTTATCCTATTTAACAACAAAATCAAATAAACCATAATGAGACTTCACTGATAAGCGCGCGAATTAATGTTCAGGGAATAAATAATAAATGGACAATAAGCTGATTATAATGTACGAGACTTAACGATTCGTTAAATTGAAGTACCAAAAATGAACATAAAGTGATTGAACATTTATTAACATATCACATTTGCAAACACAGAAAACAAGATTTTCCTCTCAAAAGAATGGAAATGTTGTATGAAATTAGAGGAATCTTTGCTAACAAGAATACTAGTGCATAAGGAGTTTTTCTCCATTGACAATGTTTGAGTTTATGAATAAAAATAATATATCTTAATTAAATATTGACATGTTTTCATCGTACGATGGAATTATTATAAGCATTTGCAAGTGAGTTTTAAACATTACAGCTGTTTAAGAATAAAGGGAAATATTTAATAGGATATATTTAAGTGGATATACCTTTTATTTAATTTTGTCTTTAAATTAAAACACATTTACAGTTCTGTTTAGCTGCTTAGAGTATTGACAAAAATTTTAGTGCAATTGTTAATTGATTTTAGTTGCAAAAGCTTATTTTAAAGTTACCTAAATACAAAATAGTTCTTAAATTAATTAAGCACTTTACAAATGTCTTATATATTCTTATTAAGGTACCCTGGGGTAATAACGCCAAGTTAAGGTTCTACCAATTTTCACTACTCAGTTTTTGATTGTATTTTTCAAACAAATATATGATTTGATACAGCAACTCATTGACTATCTATATAAAAAAATCATTTAACAGATATGTATTCATAAAATGTAATGGCCAATGCTCTTTGGCGTTATTACCCACCTATATGGGTAATAATGCCATGCAAACAAAACTATAAAATAAGATGGAATAATGGCATGTAGATTGCCCAATTCTAAAAATACAAACTTAGAAATTGACAAATTGCATTCTAAGCTATAGAAAATGTTCAAGTTTTTGTGAAAGTGTAAGAAAAATAAAGGTGTGGTGTGTGGGGGGGGGGGGGGAGGAGGCAAAAGAATATCAGACCGTGAGATTCTTTTTTCTTAAAAGGACCACTTAAATATAATTATTAGAAACATTGCACAGTTTTAAATGTGTTTATTTGATTCAGTATTTAGGATGCAGCTCGGCCACTGTTGGGAATCAACCGGGATATTAATGCCAAGGATTTGCGCTATTACTCCGGTACAGTTATTGCGCAGTACATTTTAAATTACAAATTATCTCGAGAAGATATCCAAAATCTTCAACAACATTTTGAAAATACATGAAATGCAAAAAAAAAAAAAAAAAAAAAAAAAAAAACTCTTCACATCACAAAACGTATCTCGCAAATTTTAGATCAAGCGTTAATTTTAGTTGCTTGTAAAAACAATAACACCTACAAATAGAACAAATTAACTTGAAGTGGTTTTTTGCGATTTATATGACTCAAAACCCTTCTGCGGAGAGCACATGGGTGTCATTTACCAGATTATTTCATAATTATGCATAATATTAGCACTTGGCGTTATTACCCCGCCTGGCGTTATTACACCAGACTACCTTTGGATAAATTTAAAATTTACAACATTAAAACATTTACTTACCAGATTATTTTTAAAACATTTGCTTAAAACATAATCTTCTTTCTACAAATAAACCTTTGTTTCTACCAGTTCATTATTTATAAAAAATAATTAACGCATTTACCGGCGTAAAAATTAATTAAAAAATTAGAATTAAAGAAATTATTTTTATGTTCGATGAACAGTATATACGTGTGATAGTTTTGTCTTCTTTCAGTTGCTAAATTAATAACTTTTACGATTGTTTATTTAACCAGAAGTTCTTTCAAAATTTATGTTTGAGTATTCATAATGTTTTTATAACATAAACTATTTGTTGTGAAAACTTAGCTTTTATTGTGCTAAAAAAATTCTATAACAATACTATTGTATAAAATTAACAAAATGTATAATCGCTTTTTTTGAAAATCTAGATAATACAAAAATTTAAAAAGTTAAATAATTTAATAAAACACATTCTAATTCACAATACGTTTTTATGCAAATGCCATTCTCTATTATTTTAATCGCGTATGTCATAACTGCTAATTATTTTAAAATATTGTTTCCTATTTAGCAACAAAACCAAATAAATCATAATGACACTTCACTGATAAGGGCGCGACTCTATTCATATTCAGGGAATAAATAATGAACAGACAATAAGCTGATTACAATGTAACTTCGTTAAACTTAAGTACCTAATGAACATAAAGTGACTGAGCATTTATTCACATATCACATTTGCAAATATGGAAACAAGTTTTTCCTCTTAAAAGGAGAGAAATGTTGTACGAAATTTAAAGAGACCTTTGCTAATAAGAGTACAAGTGAATAAGAATATTTTTTCCATTGAGATTGCTTGAGTTTATATAAATAAAAATAATACATCTTATTTAAACATTGACATGCTTTCATCGTATGATGTAGTTATTATTATCCCTTGCAAGTGAGTGTTAAACAACACAGTTGTTAAGTAATAATGGGATTTATGTAAAAGGATATATATACATTTTTTAAATTTTATCCTTAAACTAAAATATATTTCTAGTGATGTTTATCTGCTTAGCTTAACTGACAAAAGTGAATAAAAGTTCAAATAACTAGGTTTTGAGTTGCAAAAGTATGTTTTAAAATGTTGTAATTACAAAGTATTTCTTAAATTCCTTAACGCACTTTCGAGATATAATTATAGATTCTTAGTAGAAGATTTTAAAAATTATGACATTAGAATATTTACTTACATTTTAAAAACATTTGCTTAAAATATGTTCTTATTTATATTAAAAAACTTTTACATTCCTAACAGTTGCATACTTTATATATATATATATGTATATATATATATATATAGAGAGAGAGAGATAGATAGATAGATAGATAGATAGATAGATAAATAGTTATAGATATATATATAATAATAATTTAACGCATTTTCCGGAATAAAAGTCAAATTGAAAATTCGAAATAAATAAATACTGCTTATATTTGATGATCTGTATATTCGTACCGTTTTCTTCTCGTCTTATAACTGCAAAATGCAGACTAAAGGCGCCTAGTGCTTGAAAAATCCGTCGTGGGTGCAAAGATCTCCAACTTACCTATGAATTATATCTCTTAGGTGCCTTGCCATGTGAAGGTCTCTTTATCTGATCAAGGTCCTAAATCACGAGATCAACCTGAGTAGCAATGTGTAGGTGCCAAATACCAAGATACAATACGAAGTCTAAAGTTCGGACACAAAAAATCTGAAGTGTCGGGACATTCCAGAGTCAGTAAAGAGGAATAATAATAAAAAAAACTGTTGAAAAAAAAAGACTCGTGCAAAGTAGCTTTAACCCGCGAGGACGCGCGCAAGGCGTAAAAGACCCGGAGTGCTTATGGTTTTTACAATTGCAACCACTATTTTTTTTTAAATGATCTTCAACTTATTTTATCGCAAAATTTATAAGAATTGTCTCCGTTTAAAAAAAGTGACTCTTATAATTTGATTTTATTGGTGGCAAAGTTAAAACCATCCATACCCTGGGTAAAAATGAATCTTAACCTCAATTCAGATATACAGAATATAAAGATATTTTAATGAGAAACCTCAGTTAATAAGGCAGTGCACATTAACTGAAATCTTCAATAGTTAAGAAAGTTACAATTTCTTCTTAAATCATATATGTTCCCTTAAATAAAAGTCTTTGATTTACTTTATATTTTGTTATGATTTATTTAAATGAAATTATTGTTTAACTTAATATTTATAGTTGCTACATGACATTTTTAATATTCGATCGTCATTTTTTGTATTTTTAAATCGTGAAATTTATTTTCTTTTCATTGGAAAATCAATAGCATTAATGATCCAAAATTTGAAAAAAATCCAAAGTAAGCAGTTTGTAATGTTCCGAGGAATCCAGACTTTACACTTTCTACTATATAACGTTAAATAAAAGGCAAAACATAGAATACAAAAATGAGCAGTAGGCACTGAAAATAGGAGGACGTTCAAGGCAATGATGTCAGGTTCATTGCCATAACTCACTGTGAAAAATTTGCAGCTTTTATTGAATAGTCACTCCGTCGCATTTATAGAAAACGATTACTTGATGATATTATGAAGCATACTTATTGGTCAGAATAACGATACTCCATGAAAGCGGTGTAGTAACCATGCAACAAAAGTTGCAGATTTTTAACAATGCACTGCGATTACGCTGTCACTCATTCAGGTACTAAGGTGGTCTGGTGTAATAACGCTAGACGGGGTAATAACGCCAAGTGCTAATATTATGCATAATTATAAAATAATCTGGTAAATGACACCCATGTGCTCTGCGCAGAAGGGTTTTGAGTCATATAAATCGCAAAAAAACAGCTTCAAGTTAATTTGTTTCATTTTTAGGTCTTATTGTTTTTAAAAGCAACTAAAATTAACGCTTAATCTAAAATTTGCGAGATACGTTTTGTGATGTGAAAACTATTTTTTTTATCCGGAAATACTTTGTTAGTTACATAAATTTGTTGTACATTTCATGGACTTTCAAAATGTTGTTCAAGATTTTGGATATCTTCTCGAGATAATTTGTAATTTAAAATGCACAGCGCAATAACTATAACGGGGAAATAACACCAATCCTTGGCATTAATACCCAGGTTCATTCCCTACAGTGGCCGAGCTACATCCTAAATACTGATTCAAATAAACACAGTTAAAACTGTGCAATGTTTCTAATAATTCTATTTAAGCGGTCCTTTTTAAGCAAAAAGAAGCTCACGGTCTGATATTCTTTTGCCTCACCCCCCCCCCCCAACCCACACCTTTATTTTTCTTACACTTTCACAAAAAATTGAACATTTTCAATAGCTTAGAATGCAATTTGTCAATTTCTAAGTTTGTAGTGTTTGTATTTTTAAGATTGGGCAATCTACATGCAATTATTCCATCTTATTTCATAGTTTTGTTTGCCTGGCGTTATTACCCATATAGGTGGGTAATAACGCCAAATAGCATTGGTCAAGAAATCACGCCATTACAATTTTTTGAATACATATCTGTTAAATTATTTTTTTATATAGATAGTCATGAGTTGCTGTATCAAATCATATATTTGTCTGAAAAATACAATCTAAAACTGAGCCGTGAAAATTGGTAGAACCTTAACGTGGCGTTATTACTCCAGGGTACCTTAGTATCAAACCCATTCATGAGGCAACCCCGGGGGCCTGGTCATTGGGGAGGCAGAAAGAAAATTGCACAATTCGAAGATAATTTTCTGCGATTGTTTGTGTTTTAACCAGAAGTTTTTTCCCCTTAAAATGATTGAATATGTATTTTCAATTTGCTTTTATAATATATAAGGTATTTGTTGTGAAATTTAGCGGTTATTCTGTTGAACAAATTCTATAATTAAGGGATCTTTGCTAACTGAAAAATTATTTAACTCGATTTTTTTTGCATTTTATACATTACTATAAGTGAAAAAAAGGAAAACGAAATGTATATTCGCATTTTTGGAAATCTAAAAAATACAGAAATTTAAATTGTTAATTTTTTTAAAATCTATTGCAACTTCGGAATATATTTTTATGTAATTTACATTCTCTATTAATTTAATCACGTACTTTACAACTGCTGTTTTCCTATTTAACAACAAAATCAAATAAACCGTGATGACACTTGACTGATAAGAGTACGACTCTTTATTCAGATTAGGAAAATAAATAATGAACAAACAATAAGTTAATTACATTGTTCAAGACATAACGATTTGTTAAATTGTAGAACCTAATGAACATGAAGTGATTAAGTATTAATTCACATACCACACTTGCAAATATAGAAAAAAGTTTTACTCTTAAAATGATGGAAAAGTCTTATAAATTAATGTTATCTTTGCTAACAATGGTACTAGGGAATGAGGAGATATTTTTTTTATTGACATTGTTTGAGTTTATAAATGAAAATAATGTATTTTAATTAAGTATTTTCATGCTTTTACCATACGATGCAATAACTGTAAGCACTTGAAAGTGAATGTTAAACACTACAGTTACTAAAGAATAATGAGATATATCTAATACAATTTATATTTTTATTCAATTTTGTCTTCAGTTTAAAATACATTTATAATGAAATTATGTTTAGCTACTTAACTGACAAAAGCTAGTAGGAGTTAAAATAATTAAGTATTTAGTTGAACAGTATGTTTTAAAATATCGTAATTAGAAAGTATTTCTTAAATTTCTTAATGCATTATACAAATATATTATGGATTCTTAATAGAAGATCTCAAACATTATAACATTTATTTATCAGGATGTTTTAGAAACATTTGCTTAAAATATATTCTTCTTACTATCAAAAACCTTCAAATTTCTAACCAGTATAAAAAATATTTAATGTATTTTCCGGTGAAAAAATTAACATAAAAAAAAAACAGTTTTTATGTTTGATTAGTAGTATATTCGTATCTTTTTCTTGACGTCTTTTAATTGTAGAATTTACAGAGAAATTTCTGCGATTGTTTTTTCACCAGTAGTTTTTTTTCCAAATTCATATTTGAGTATGTAGTTACAATGCACCAGACATATGGTTCGTTGAATTGAAGTACCTAATGAACATAAAGTGATTAAGTATTAATTCACACATCACATTTACAAATAAAGAAAAAAAACTTTCTTTTTTAAAGGGATAGAAATGTTATCTTTGGTAAGAAGAGTACTAGTTTTTTTCTAGGAGATTTTTTACAATTGACATTCTTTGATTTTATAAATGAAAATAATGTATCATAAATCTGTGGCTTCCGGTAATAACCAGGTAAGGCACACTTTTGAAAAAAATGAGATAATTTGGTTAAATGTAACTTTAAAAGAGTACTTTCATCTGCTATAGCACTGAAAAATAAAAATCGAATACTTCCCGTCATAGGGCGACTATAAATTTTCATTTAAAAATTGAAAAAAAATTTAATTGGTTTTCAATTAATAAAAACGATTTTTATATAACTATTTTGCCAAAAAAAAGAGGTTTTTATATTCTAATTGAATATAGTGAAAATTATTAAGTTCTAATCTACTTTATAAAAGTAATGATAAAAAGACATTTGAAAACTTTAAATGTTAATTACTCAAAATATTAAAAATGTTCCTTACCTGGTTATTACCGGAAGCCACAGAAATAAAGAGTGACATGCTTTCATCATACGATGTAATTATTATAAACAGTTGCAAGTGAGTGTTAAACATTACAGATGTTAAAGAATAATAAAATAATAGGGTGTATATAATATGATATGTAATAGGATAAATATACAGGGTGTTTCGCAACCAGACCGACAAATTTTGAGGGGTGATAGTAGACATGAAGACAAACATTATTAAATAGGAAACCATCGGGCGCAAACGCCTTCCGTAGGAGCTAGGGGCCATTAAAGTTTAAGGTCCAAAATTTCAAACGATTATAAAAAACGAAAAGAAGGGTAGATTCGTTTGCGGTTTTCGCTAAAATCATTCTCTACATCACGATTTGCCTGTAAAAAAATTTTAAAGGTTACGTTCAAAAAATGTCGACAGAGGGCGCTTTAGACTTTAGAGTAACAAAAAACTACTTTTTACCCTTATTTTGTGCACGGGGTTGAAATTATTATAAAGTTTAGATTTTAACTGAAATTTTAAGCCCAAAATCGGAAACAATGTTATCGAGTAACTAGAGAAAATTGAACTGCAAACAAAGGAGGGGATTTTGAACGCTCATAAACATTTGACAAACTAATTGATTTTGTTGCGGTTTGCGTGTAGGTCATTCCCTTGGTAATTATTTTATTTAAAATGACGTACAGCATTGGTGTCCCCATTTTTTGATAGAGGGCGCTTCCGACACATCTCCGAAATTTCAATGGCATTACTCCTGTATGTTTTACTACCAGACCAACATACTTCCAGGAAGTGTTAGGGATGCAAAGACAACTCGGAATCATATTATAATGTAACGTCAAAAGTGCCTTTTTTATGAGTTAGGGTTAAAAGAAGCAGAGAAAAAAAGCAACTTGATATTTCTACAACTCGTTTTATCGGAACTTCTGGTAAAAGCACATATTCCTATTTCTTTGCGCCACTCTATAGCATAATGGGGTTCCTCCACATTTTACCAAAGATGTTCGCAGACACCTCAACGTAACATATGGACAGCGGTGGAGAGGTAGTGGTGGCCCGGTTCGTTGGCCTGCCAGATCGTCGCACCTACTTCGTTATATCAATTACTTTTTGTTACCTGCCTTTATTTTATTACTGTATAACTGTTCTGTATTTTTTTAAATAACCATACTGGGTGGGGCTAGTTGATCTCAAACCAATTAGTAGCCCCCCCCCCCCCACCTGGCTCAATCTGAATCTGAATCTCTATGGACTTCTTCTGCTGGGGTCAAAGGAAAAGTTGAATGTATGAGACTCCCGTACCGTTAGTAGAAGACCTCTCAGCTCGAATTTCTGTAGCTGCCGGAATCTTTGAAAGCGTGAGGAATTGCATGCGACGCTGCTGTCAAGCATGCCCGATTACTTCTGGTCGTAATTTCGGACACCTTTTGTAGTAAAACCTTTAACTAAATTGTTTTCTGCCACATTAACGAGTAGCTGTTTCACTAACTGTTTCCGTTGCTTTTTTCTCTGCTTCTTTTAACCATAACTCGCTTAAAAGGCATTTTCAGTGTTACATTCCTATGTGATTCCGAGTCGCTTTGCATCCCTAACACTTCCTGGAAGTATGTTTGGTTTCGTAGTGAAAAACCCAGGAGTAATGCCATTGAAATTTCGGAGATGTGTCGGAAGACACCAATGCTGTACGTCATTTTGAATAAAATAATTACCAAGGGAATGACCTACACGCAAACCGCAACAAAATCGATTAATTTGTCAAATGTTTATGAGCGTTCAAAATCCCCTCCTCTCTTCACAGTTCAATTTTCGCTAGTTACCCGATAACAATGTTTCCGATTTTGGGCTTAAAATTTAAGTTAAAATCTAAACATTATAATAATTTCAACCCCGTGCACAAAATAAGGGTAAAAAGTAGTTTTTTGTTACTCTAAAGTCTAAAGCGCCCTCTATCGACAATTTTTGAACGTAACCTTTAAAATTTTTTTACAAACAAATCGTGATATAGAGAATGATTTTAGCGAAAACCGCAAACGAATCCATCCTTTTTTCCGTTTTTACTTTCTTCTATCTTTACAAGAAAAAAGTATTGGATTCATGAAAATTTTCGACTTCCGTTTTTCGACGGATTTAAACGTTTTAGAAGGTCCTGAACACGTTTTGACTATTTTTAGAAAATGTCTGTCTGTGAGTCTGTCTGTCTGTCTGTATGTGACAAAAAATTTGTGGGCGCTCTATCTCAAGAACTAATGCTCGAAATTTAATAAAATTTTATATTCAGTTAGACCTTGATATGAATTAGTGCCTATTGGTTTTTGGTGAAAATTGGCCAACAGGTGGCGCTGCTATACTACGTTTTTCATGATTTTCAAGATTGCTATATCTCAAGAACTAATACACAGAATTTCACGAAACTTCAGATTCTGTGATCCCTTGATATACATAGAGGCTGATTAAGTTTTGGTGTAAATTGGCCAGCAGGTGGCGCTGCTATGCCACGTTTTTCATGATTTTCATGATAGCTATATCTCAAGAACTAATGCACAGAATGTCACCAAACTTCAGATTCCGCGATACATTGAGATACATAGCCGCTGATAAGGTTTTGGTGTGAACTTCCGTATAGGTGGCGCTGCTATGCTACATTTTGCACGATTTTTGCGATAGCTATATCTCAAGAACTAATGCAGAGAACTTCATCAAATTTTAGATTCTGTTACACTAGAATATAAAACATAATTAGACGCTGATTACATTTTGGTATTAACCTTGCAACAGGTAGTGCAGCTATGCTGCATTTTACACGATTTTTCCGATAGTTATATCTCAACAACCAACGCACAGAATTTCATCAAACTTCAGATTTTGTTACAAAATGACATATAACATAATTACACGATGATTACGTTTTGTTATAAATCCTTCAACTGATGGTGCTGCTGTGCTATATTTTACACGGTTTTTTTTAAACTAGCTATATCTCAAAAACTAATGCACAGAATTTCATCAAACTTCAGATTCTTTTACGCCATAACATAATTAGACGCTTTTTTTATGTTTTGGCATAAATTGTCCAAGATATGGTGTTGCCGTGCAACGTTTTTCAAATTTTTGTTATAAATATATCTCAAGAACTAATGGACGAAATTCCATCAAATTTCAGATTCTGTTAGGTCTTGATATAAATAGATGCTTATTAGGTTTTAGTATAAATTACCCAACATGAGGCACTACTAAGCTCTTTTTCTCAGAATATTAATTAAAGTTTGCGTTTTAGGCTTTTCGGATACCAGAATCTCATTAGGCTAGTCCAAATGTTCGAGGAAATTCGATAGTGGGTAACTTTGGAGTAACCACGTTTTTTTTTTTTTTTTTTTTTTTTTTTTTTTTTTAATATTAAAATGTATTTATGAGATAGAAGAAAGTTTTGGGATTGACACATCCAACTAGTTTATAATTGTTTGAAGTTTTGGACCTTAAACATTAATGACCCCTATCTGCTACGGAAGACGTTTGCGCCCCATGGTTTCCTATTTAATAATGTTTGTCTTCATGTCTACTATCACCCTTCAAAGTTTGTCGGTCAGGTAGCGAAACACTCTGTATATAATAGGATATATATATAATAGGATATATAATAATAATAATAAGATAAATACATGTAATAGGATATATATTTTTATTTAATTTTAATCTTTAAATTAAATTCATCTGTAGCCCTCTTTAGCTGCATAATGAAATTGACAAAAGTATTTCTTCACGTGCTTTACAAATCTTGTATAGAGTCTTATTAAACGGTTTTTAAAATTGCAACATTATAAAATTTTCTAACCAGAATATTAAAAAAAAACATTTGCTTGAAATACATAGTTCTTACTATAATATACCTTTAAATTTCTAACAGTTGCTTAGTTTATTAAAAGTAATTATAATGTTTTTAGGTTTAAAAGTAAACTTGAAATTTGAAATGAATAAAGAGTCCTTAAGATTGATGAGCACTATATACGTTCTCTTTTCTTGTCATCATTTAAACGCTTAGTTTGCAGAAAAAATTCTGCGATTAGTTTTAACCAGATGTTTATTTTCAAATTTTTTGCTTTCTTCTACATTTACAAGATGAAAGATTGGATTCGTGAAAATTTTCGAATTTCGGTTTTCGTCCGATTTACACGTTTTAGAAGTCAGAGATTCCAAAAACATGTTTTTACAAATTGTCTGCCTGGGAGTCTCTCAATCTGTCTGTCTGTATGTGGACATAAATTTTGTGGGTGCCTATCTCAAGAACTAATGTACGGAATTTTACAAAACTTTAGACTGAGTCAGATCCTGATATAAACTGTATCTGATTAGGTTTTGGTGTATATCGCCCAACAGGTGTCGCTGCTGTGCTTTCTTTTTTACGATTTGCAATGTAGCTATATCTCAAGAGCTAATGGACTTATTTTCATAAAACTTCAGATTCCGTTAGTCCTAGATATAATATCTGTCTGATTACATTTTGGTGTAAATCGCAAAACAGGAGGCACTGCTATGTGGTATTATTCATGATTATCCCTATCTCAGGAACTAATGCAAGAATATTAATTTAATTTCAGATTGAGTTAGTCCCTGATATAAATGAGCATTCTATAGTTTTGGAGTAGGTCGCTCAATAAATGGCACTGCTATGCGGCATCATTCATGATTATGGCAATAGCTCTATCTCAGGAACTGACACGGATTTTCATCAAACTTGGATGCATGGATTTTTACCAAATTTCAGATTTAGTTATAACTTGGAATAAGTTATTTCAGATTAGATTTTGGTGAAATTTACCTAACCAGTAATGCTGCTATGATTCATTTTTCTGGAAGTATTAACGTGTATGTGAGAAAGAAGAAAGTTTTGAGATTTCCCCATCCGACTGGTTTGCGTATGTATATTTAATCTGTTTCTATAACACAAACTGTTGAGAAAACTTTGCTCTTATTTTATTAAGTAAGTTTTATAACAAAAATATTGTATTAAATGTATAATCGCAAGTTAGAAAATCTATATATCACAAAATGTTAAATAATTTAATTCTTTTTTATCCAATGTATCTTCGTACATGTTTTTACGCAATTCCCATTGTCTATTATTTTAATCACGTGTCTTATAACTGCTTTTTTTTAAACATTGCTTCCTATATAACAACGGAATTAAATGAAGTATAATGACAATTCACTGATAAGAGCGCGATTCATTGTTAATATTTGGGGAATAAATAATGAACAGACAATAAGCTGATCACAATATACGAGGCATAACAATTCGTTAAACTGAAGTACCTAATGAACATAAAGTGATTAAGTATTAATTCACATATCACATTTGCAAATAGAGAAAACAAGCTTTTCCTCTTAAAATGATGGAAAAGTCGAATGAAATTACAGGGAACTTTGCTAACAAGAGTACTAGGGGATAAGGAGTATTTTATTTTTTTACATTATTTGAGTTTATTAGTGAAAATAAACATGTATTAATTAAACACGTTGTGCTTTCATCGTACGATGTAATTATTATCAGCACTTGCAAAAGAGTGTTAAATACTACAGTTTTTGAAAAATAATGAGATATATCTAATACGATTTATATTTATATTTATTTTTATGGTTAAATTAAAATATATTTATTATGCTTGGATACTTAACTTAATTTACAAAAGTGAGTAGAAGTTAAAATAACTAGATTTTAAGTTGCAAAAGTATATTTTAAAATGGCGTAATTAGAAAGTATTTCCTAAATTCCTTAACGCAGCTTACAAATATATTATAAATTTGCATTAGCAGATTAAAAAAATTACATCATTCGAACACTTCGTTAACATAATATGTAAATTGCTTGGTTTCTTCTTCCATTTATACATTTTCCATTTACTGTTATTATAGAAATTTTTTTTAAATCTCTAACAATTACGTAATTTATTAAAAGTAATTATCAAATTTTTCTGTGTAGATGTGAATTTCAAAATTCGAGAGAAATAATAAGCTGGGTGGCGGCCATATAGGTAATCAACTCATTTTATTGGAGGTGAAAGTTCCAGAATTAGCTAAACCTCGATTTCATATTAAAACTCAATTGTTTGGCCAAGTCATACTTTGGTGGAAAACATCTAAAAGCCAAATTTTTGCGGTTGACTCGTAAGATTATCATTGTGTTTTCTTGTTTCCAGACCTCCATTTTTTCATAGAATTATTAATTCTTTTTTTCTAAGAAGAATTAATAATTCAAAGAGCTAAAGAAATCGAAACATGCAAGTTCTTCGAATTTTTATTATGTTTTGTGTGACATTTAAGTGACGTGTGTCAAGGCTTTCTCCTTTATTTAGGTGGCGTTGTCTATACCCTCATGAGAACAGTTTAAATTAATTCAAAACTGCGTAATTTTGTTTCACCTGTTTATATGATAATATTTCGCTTTCTTCTCTATGTTTTATAATAAGATAAACCAACAATAAAAATTATCTATACATAAATGTGAATATCCGAAACACAAGTCTGGATATAGCTATGCAAAACACCAGTAAATCAAGGCGAATAATCACAATTTGAGAAAAGCATTAATAATGTAATATATAAATAAAAAAAGATATATTTAAATCATAACATTGAGTGATTGTGAAGTATACAATAGAATCTTAAAGCCCAAATTTCTGCAGGTACGATATAAAATATTTGTATATTTAATTATCCACAAGTCCCTATTTAATCTATAATAATAAAGAAAGAAGTTTCTGTGTGTGTAAGTGTGTTTGTGGACGGTGTACTGAAGAGACTGCTGCACGTAGAGTTACAAAATTTTGGAAGATGGTACCTCTGTACATGAAGTTTTGCACCTAGAAGCCCGATTTTCTTTTTAATAATATCTAATTTTTAATAATCTACTTTTTAATATTTGCAAAAGAGATTTTTTTAAACTTTTAGTCTTATACACTAAAGGAGGTGAGATGATAAGGGCCATTTTCACCCATCAGCACCTAGATGTGATATATGTTTTCTTCATTAGTATGCCTCTTAACTAATAAGAAAATTATAATGTCACGAAGGAAAGTTTAATAATTGATGGGAAAATAAAATATACATTTAAGTAAATATCATGTATATTAATGAACATAAACACTATTGTCATTAAATTTAATCTAAATAATCAATAGTAAATACAATACTAAATGCAAAATTAAGATGAATGGAGCGTATTAAGACTATTATTTCAATCTATGAAATATCAGAAATAATCAATAACAGAAAAAAAAAAAACAATCTTACAATTTCAGACACTTTTGGCAATATGTTTTAGATTATTTTCCTTATAAGGTTGCTTCCCCAGAATCGCTACTGAAACATCCAGCGGCTCCGTCTTGTCGTTTATGAGCAAATTCAATACTTGTTTTTTTTTTTTTTTTGATTTTGTCTGAGTTATGGCACAAACAAGCCAGAAATCCTATTACGGAAGCAATATGCACCCAGTACTCTATGACACTTATGCCTACTTTACATTACTGTACCAAGTTGTGTTTTTATCCAAATATTATATGTATAGTTTTTAACACTTGTGTGTTGAAAAATTGAACTTTGGTCAAGAGAGGTGTCCCTTAGCATTCTCTGTTGAAAACTGTTGTTATCTTTTTAGAAATCTTGGCATTTTATGTTCGATATTAATTTCTTGCAGAAGTTCGAAATAATCCTTGAAAAATCTATCTATACTCATATCATAATTTGGCTTTATCCATTCTCTGATATTATATGAAATTTTTTTAATATATGTGTAAGTATTTTAGCGTAATTGTTCTTTGAATCTGCAAAGTAAGGGCTGAAGACATTCAAAAAGTAATTTGAAGAAGTGACGGACATCATATGGTTTACGGAAGGTTTTCCTTTGAATAACCAGTCTGTGAAAGAATCTCTCTTCATGGTATAATGTACCTGCTATCGAAAACAATCATCAGAGTATCATTGTCGTCATCAGGAATAAATAATCTTCCTGCTAAAGTCCTCATATATTTTTAAATAACCTGTGTTCTGGTGATGTGTTTCATTCCAAGGTGTTGTGGAACAAAGCTTCTGAATCAATGCCTGGTTTGCATATTTTACAGAATATATTATTTTTCTTGTATTGAATAATGCGGATAGATCACCATTAGAGAGACCAGTTCTAAGTTTACAAGTAACAGTGCAAAGCAAGTACGAAATGACTGTTTTTTGAGGAACATATTTTGAAATTTACTAGTTTCAAAGATATAGTTAAAATGATACATAGATAGAGATAGTATAATAATCGCTTTCAGAAAAGTGTCCCAGTATATCAAAATCGAGAACTTTTTCTCTTACATTTATTATATTGTTTTAAATAATTTCAATATATATTTCATACATCGATGTATTCTCACTGACAGAAAGTAAATCTTGCAGAGCCAGTTTACTGAATACCGATCTAATAATATGAATTTTACAGCATCGTTACAGGATATAGATTCTAGTTTCTATAAATGCTTGAGTTTTAGTTGCTTTCGGTACTATAACGAGGCAGTTCTTACCTTCACATAATATACAAGAAGTGTTAGGGTTCTTACAATAAGGTATTGATAAATGTATAATGGGTTTCTTATTTGTGGTTTTGTCAGCAATAATCGTTGATGCATAATCTCCCATTGTTACTTCAGATGAAAAATAGCATGAAATACATATTATTGGCATTTAGAGCGCTACTTAGAACACGAGTCAGTAGATCGCAGTTATTCGAACATTTAAATATCGACATAACTTTTCAGTTAGAATGTATACGAAATGATTTCCGCGAGGCTTTAATACAATGTGATGTTGAGTGAATTTTCGCGATTTGGTATGACTTTTACCCTATTAATAAAAGGTATAAGTTTCAATATTCTAACCCAATGTAGCATTTTTTTCCTCTCTTGGATGAAGTTTATTCGAAATTCGTGCAGTGTTTTTAAATTGTCCGCGATTTTTTATTTTGCTTTTCAGAATCTTTTTGCAGTTCATATTATGCTTTTGACGGATCCGGACAAGGCTGGATAAGTTTGTTAGTAAATAATAATAATAACAATAAAAAAATAAATTTTAACCAAATCAAGCAACTATTTCACATAATTTTCAAAACATGAACTTTTAATAATTCCTAAATTTCATAGCCACTTGAGAATTTATTTCTGACTGATAAATTAAATATATTATACAATTTAAATGCAATCTAAAACACACACAGATTGGGTATTTCATTCGTTTAATTCTATTGAGTGAGTCTATGGATAGTGCCTGTTAACACAAATTACTAAAGGTAACTTATTTAATTCTATTTTGTAGTTTAGAATCCAACTTTGATGATGCGAAAAAGTCTACTCAACAAATTGATGACGTGATCAAAAAACTATTTTGATTATATCATGAAATATTCAGTTTACTTGAAAAACTTTAATGAAAACAATGGAAGCTTTTAATATTGAAGATGAATGAAATTAATCTAACAAAGATTATTTTTTTTTGTTTAATATGTACAATTTATCACATAGGAAACAAATCAGAAATTGTAAGTCAAACATAGCAAATAAGATGCGTTCGTACTATAACGAAATATAAAAATATTTAGACTTGGTGTACTAATATACAGTACTTCTGATACAGTATTGTATCTGAAATCTTTTGTGTCCCTGTAAATACAATATGCTTTCTATTATACAGGAAGTAATTGTAGAAAACCTCAGCAATGTGTATAAATTTCATAAAATGTGAAATTGTTTAATATAATTAAAACGCACCCCAAACAATGTTTCCCTCTATATAATTATGTAATGGAATACTTTTGTGTGCCCTGTAAATTAATAACAAAGATTCTTTGCACCGCAGATTGTACAGAATGTGTACTTTAGCATATACTTCTTACATAGATATAAATTTTATTATGGTTGAAAGAATGTAACATCAGTAAAATGCACTTTAAAATATTTTCCCATTGATCGTAATGTAACAGAATCCTTTTAATTTTCCCTGTAATTGAACTATGCATTCGATTTTCATAAAATTCGAAATGAGTCGACAAAATTATGTAATAATCATATATTTCAAATTTCAATTCCTATATTTGGGTAGTTTTTGTATTGTTATATGCGGACAGACGGACGGACTGAACGACGAATATAGGTGCTACGCATTTATATAATTATGAATGCATCTAAAATCTGGGAAAAAAGGAACAGGGTAGTAAGAATTAATTTAGTTTTAAAATTTAAGCTATACTATAAAAGTTACTATTTTTTTCTAGGAAACTGGAATTCCTAGAACTTTTTATGCAATTATAAAAGGAAAAATTCGTTTAACCGATTATGTTACACGAATTAATGCTGTTATCGTTGCATAAAAAATTCTAGAAATCTCAGTTTCCTTGATAAAGCTTAGTAACTTTATATTTAACTTTTTTATCGATACAGTGTACTGTTCCAAATTTTTAGTTTTATATACAAAGTAAATTCAGATTATAAATTTATTTAAAAAAAAGCATAAATAAATGAATAAATAAATAAACAAATGAATAAAAAAAATAAGTATATAAATAAATAAATAAATAAATAAATAAAAATTATGCACGGGTTCTCTGTTTACAAGCAAAGTACATCATTATAAGCTGTAACTTAATTGATATAAAAATATGTTTGTATATTTGTATGGCATTCACATCAAGACTGTTGAATAATGCTTTTGAGACTTTGCATATAAAACCATTATAATTCGGGAATTGTTTTAGGTATTTTTTATTTTATTTAATTACAGTATAAATTCAAAAATCCGCCATCATCGGGACTGAGACTAAGAAAGTTCGAAAATTCCAGATTTTTGAAGTAATATAAAAATAGATATATTCTGACTGGTGCTTTTAACCATAATTTAATTCATTACTAAGTGATAATTATGCAAGCAAAAGAGAAAATTAAATATTAAATAAAACTTACTTTAAGTGAAAACTGTTACAGGAAAAAAATACAAGAGTAAACAGGAATAAGAGTAAAATTATTTTTTCTCGCGTAATTTTTTAAACATCGATGTCAATTTTGTTTGCTTGATTTTTTTTTTTTTTTTTTTTTTTTTTCTTGCCGTTCTTTAACACGTTTTTCTTGTATTTTGAGCAAATGAAAAATGTCTACTTTGGAAATAAAATATTGTTTCTGCAAAGAAGATGTTAATTTTCCAGTCATATTTGTACATTTTCTAGTGACATCTTTCTTTCTACTATCTGAGCAGCATTATCAGCGGTTCTATTTAGTACAGCGTCAGTGATATCGCTGTGCGTTAATTTGTTCGTTGTTAGAGTATTTTCGGTAAAATTTAGCAATCTTCTATATCATTTTTTCGACATTTAATGCATTTTGAGATTTTACGTTTTCAGTCATAATGCCAGCTTTTTCACAGAAAATGAAAAACCTGAAAATTCTGCCTAATCATCGTCATCGAAACCGCCGAAAATTTTTTATGGCCGTATCTTGTGCCATGTATCCGCCTCCGTGAAAAATTGTTCAGAAAATATTTGCCTCTGATAAATAAAAAAAAGGTCAAATATTCTTTTTTTTTTTTTCATTTTTACTTTCCAACTTCACTATTTTAACTCATAAATAATTGTTTTATTTTCTTTTCCCATAACTTGAAAGTGTAAAAGAAAAAGGAAGAAAACAGATGGTTCCGATGCCTGGTTTTTGAAGTTGACGGATTTCTGAATGTCGGAATTTCTGAAGTTACTACTGTAATTAGATTATACGCACCCCCCCCCCCCCCCCAAAAAAAAAAAAAAAAAAAAAAAATTGTACTCAATGGATTATTTAAAAAAAATCAACAGTTTAATTATTGCTACACATTTATGAAAAACTTAAATAATTTTATTTTCACAACAATGCATAAGTTTGAAATTAAAAATTTGTATGTGAATAGCATAATGGAAGAATATGAGCAAGAATTAAATTATTAAAAAGCTTTTTCTGGTGAAAATGATACCATATTTGAAATAAAACATTTATTTTAAAGTGTTCATAAACATTGTAAGAAATATAAATTTCAATTTAATCATAATAACAAAAAAAAAAAAAAAAAAAAAAATGGACTTATAATTGTTTATCATGGCTACGTTAAACCGGATAACTTATAATTTCATTATATTTTAAAATGAATAATGTTTAGAAAATATTTCTGCGAATTATTCTCTGTACCTCATTGAAAAATATTCCTGAAAAATTTCAAACTTTCCCTAATACTAAACTACAGTACAACAATTGATACAAAATCAGTTTTTTTTAATATTAGGGATACTTTTGTTAAATAAGAAGCTTCATCTCTCAAAACAAAGCAATAAGTCTTGCAGAGTGTTTTGGGCATGATAGAAATTCAGATGAAAATTTCTTGTTTGCTATTGTCTATGTTTTTAATTTAATGATTGTTTAAAGTACAGTAAAACCTCTAAATAACGGACACCTCGGGAACGCAGAAATTGTCCGTTATTCGGAGGTGTCCGCTATTGGGAAAACCTCAGAAATTCAAAAACCGCTAAGAAATGCTTGATGTTTCATTAATTTACCTTTATATGTCCTAAAACCTCTATTATATAATTAATCAGAAATTAAAATTATTTTTAAGCAATAAAATTGAAATAAAATTGTGCACACTTTTATCCACTGTTTATTATATTATTGTGAAAAAAATCTGTTACAAAAGTTTATTTTTGCTTGCGATTACACGTAGTTTGTTTTTCTGTGTGATGTTATTGGACATTGTAGAGTTCTGGGCGAGGAGGGAGGGATTGCACTTTTTGATCATTAAAAATGGCAACATCTCAAAATAAAATAAAAATCATAAAATCTCAAAATGTTCTTGGATGACATTTCAATAGTCTGAGAGATTATTTCTCCTGGGAAACCCATTGAATTTAGCACTGAACGTTGGGGAGGGGGGGGGGATTTCCCCAGCTCTTTATCTACATTTAATTGTGATCACAAAATTTGTGACACGTTTTGCTCTGATAAATTCAGAAGCCTTTTTTACTTTTTTGCATTTTCTTTTGTGTTTAAAAAATACTTTTTCATCCTTTATCGCCGAATAAACTGTCCGCTATTTGAATGTCCGTTATTCAGAGTTTAAACATACAAAAATTAAAGTTTTGGGAGTGGGGATTGGAAAACTGTCCGTTAAATAGAAGTGTCCACTATTCGGGAGTGTTCGTTATGGAGGTTTTACTGTATTTTACTAAGAATGGTTTGGCATCACATATGTGTGTTTTGTGACAGTTTTTAATCAGTATACCAATTCAATTGTTTCAAGATTGTTACCATTGACTTTATAAATAGAAAATGGCAACATACGCGAATGAAGCATTATCGGATGACAAGATTTCGTCTAAATCATCACTCTGAGGTCCAAAGTATTCAAACTAAGGAAACGTACATTAATCGCCAATACTCAACTGGATAAATTGAATTTATTTGTGAGTGTAACACACGAAGAGCTGTGACTTATGGTCAATAAAATTTAATTAATTGAGGCGATTTTCAGTAAAAGAAATTTCCAAGCATCTTGACGGGTCTGCTTTTATCACCAATCATCCTGGAGGTTCTTCTATTACCGCCAAGGACGTTGGTGGTCTGATATAATCGCCAACCTAATGTTTTTTTTTATTGTTGTTGACTCATTAGGGTGCCACGATTTGAGAGCACCCACATACTCGATGTAAATTTGACTAAAGTAAAAAATTCTTCTTTAAAAAATGCACCTGTCCTACTTTCTTCGTCAGGTGTGACGAAAATTTGCTACCACTTTAAAAGCAGGAACTGAACAGGACTGAAAGGAAATGGAAGGAAAAAGGACAAGTTTATAAAACAGCCTATAAGAAAATAGTACGAACACAGAATAGAAGAAGGATTATGAAACAAACTGAATAAAAACAGATTGAAAAAAATAAAGGTAGTCTCATTCAGAGTCAATCAGTAGTTCTTTTTTAATTAACTTTTTTTAATTTCCCTGCATTTTCATTACAAAATTATTAATCAATAATCTGTCACTTTTTTCAGAATATCAATTATTCTGGAATAGGAACATAATGTTACTTGTTGGTTTTTCATTTTCATTAATCATACCAAAATGATATCTGAACTGAAATAATTACTGGATATTCACTAGTATAAACATTACAAATTTGCAAAACGACGTGAGCCCCACCAGTGGCCGAGAAGTTTTGACCTCTCATCTGGTAGATGGCAGGTGCTGGGATCGAACGCGGCCGTCGGCCTAACCGCTCGGAATTTTCCATGGTTTTCTTCGAACTTTGGATTTCCTTGCGTAAATACGATTTAGAGGTTCCCTTAAAAAGACCCCCACTGAGGGCACCCCTCTTTAGGGCCTATATTCCACGCGTAGATAATCGGCCGACATAAATACAAACAAAGAAAAATGACGTCAACGTTTTGCACAGATACGTTTGTTTTTTAATATACTGATATGATGAGATAAAGTTCAACTATTGAACATTTTCTTACCGGATAAAATGGGATTTAACTAAGCTTCGGCCATATTGCTTAAAAAATGACCAAATTGTTAACCTTAACGTAGCCCAAAATTTTCGTCTTGTACGAAGAAAACACTTAAACCTATACAGTCACCTTGCCAAGACCGTGCTGGTTTTGAAACTACAACATTCGTCCCAAATGCTCCATTTTGTGTCTAGCATTAGGCATTAACTAATGTGAATAGGTCGCATTTTTTTTTTCTCATGTATAATCAATGCAAAATGATTTCCATGAAAAATAATCAAAATTTTTAATCTAAACAAATACAAATATATGTGGAAATTTCTATAGTATTTTCCTTACAAAAAATTGTCCGCGATGATTCTTTAAATAATAATTTTTACCATATTTTTGCTTGTAGTAGCTACAAGAATGATATATAGAATCCTGCAAATTCAAAAACTTACAACCGACATAATCTACAAAATTGTATTTTGGGTTTATCTGGAAACTATTTTTGCTATTATTATCGTATCCCACCAAAAACGCGTCAGGGAAAAGATGACATCTCCAAAAAATAATATGTCATTATTAAATGTGAAGTATAATTGTAAAATATTTTAATTAAACATAAAAACAATACATTTAATTATTATATATGCCATATATTATCCACATTATATTTATAAATTTCGAAATATATTTTTTATCGAACAACACCAGCTAATTATTTATCTTAGTTATAATTAATTTCCGTATATTACAATTATATTAAAATAAGAAAAAGTATAATGCTTCATTTGCTAGAAAATATTTCTTTGTAAATAAAAATATGCATTTAAGAAAAGCTTTGTGGAAGCAATAGAACTATATTTACTTCCTGCAGTTAAGCTGATGAGGAGAAGCAAAGGAAAAAAAGTATTGTGTTGATTGTTTGGTCGACCTCAATGAAGAATAAATACAGCTCTGGGGAATCTCGAGTAATTGGAAGGAAAGAAAAGGCGTAATGAGTAGAGATAAATCAAAACAAATATGGATACCAGCAAAAGAGACGTGATATTCCAAATACTTTACAAAATACATCAAAGAATATTTTTTCTGATAGTTGTTTTATTCCTTAGTTTAATACAGAATTTTTTATGGATAAGACAAAATTAGTTTATTCGCTTTGAACATATGTGTATACTTAAAAAAAAGTTTCTATCTTGAAAGTTTGCAATTAAATTTGAAATAATATATTTCTTAAATTAGGAAATATTTAAAAAAAAAAACATTTTAGCGAGTTTAGTCAATCAAGGTAAATTTTACCTATCAAAAGAACTTTGGGCCAACAGAAAAAAAAAAAATGTTAAATCTGCTACACCATTTGAATTAACGGCAAAATTTTGGTCTGAAACTATAGAAAGCAGTACTAGTGTGAGTTTGGCAGTTCATTGGAAAAAAATTCGTCAAGATTCCACCATGGAAGAATGGATCAAACTTTCGTAAAGGTAGAACAAAGTTATTTTGATTGACTGTAATACCCCTTACATATTTCATGGTAGAGGATTTAGTCGCACATATAGCCGAAGCTTATTTATATGGTCATATCATGTTCAATGCATCAAATTTTTTTAAGAGCAAATTTCTTTTTTCTTTTTAAATCATTAACATGCTGTTGCACTTTGTAATTTAGCAAAAATATTGTTTTAAATACTTATATCAGAATTTCAAAAGAATTTGAATAGCTTAGATTGTTTAGCTACCCTAAAAATATGTTTACCTAAATCATTCAATGTTTTGTGATTGATGTCACGAAAATATGACATGCCAAATACATAAAAGGAAATAAAATTAAAAAATACCATTTATTTTATGGCACTTTGAGAACTGTTTATTCCTTTGAGTGTGTTTGCTATTTATATTTTTAAGCTGTATACATATAGAATAATTTAAACTTGATTCAAATAGATGCTCATATTTCTATAACTTTTAAATAGCATACATAAAAAGAGACCCCAAAATCTTTATAAAAATGTAATTCCTTCCCTTAATCAAAAATAGTTATTTACTAAGTACGTATAAATAAACAGCGATATTTTCTCTTTTAAGTAAGTAATTTGATGTGCTTTACCAGTAACTTTTGAACTTAATTTACCGACACTTAGATATTTACTCTTACATTCTTTGATATAAAGAGAGTAATTTTAAAAATATCTTTCTTTGAATTTTTATTTTAAATAAAAGGAACAGAAATTTTAGAGATAAAGTGCATTGCATTTTTAAGTTGATTAACTAAGATTAATCAAAATTTCGCAAAGAATATTCACAATGTACTGCTGACTTTAAAAATATTTGTTTGTGCTGCATACAGGAAAATTCATTTGATTTAAAAGTATTTAACATAAATATACTTTTATTTAACCAAAATAATACAAAAATAGTGAGATACTGTTTATGGAATAAATGATCTTTAATAGGTGTTATTTAGTGTACTTTGAAGTCGACAAACAAATTAAGGAGGTTAAAAAAATATACAGTAGACCTCTATAAGGGCGAATAGCGAACTTTTTTTATTAAAAGAAAAACATTCAGTTTCCAAAACATATGAAAAGCTTTACTATGTGATTTTCTTTACAAATGATAGAGTTATCCATCACAAAAAATTACAAAATTTTAACTCAATAGATAAAAATTATTTTAAAATGTGTCCCGGAACCAATAAAGAGTGAAGTATTTTGATTTTATTAGAATAATTTAACAACTTTATTGCTCATTGTAATTCAGCAATAATATTGTTTTAAATACATATCAGAAAGAATTTGAATAGCTTAAATTGGATAACTGCTCTGTTTCCCTTAATTATCTAATTTTTTCTTTCCATTGATGTCATGAAAATATGAATTGCCAAATATATAAATGGAAATAAAATAAAAAAATGCTATTTATTTTATGGTATTTTGAAAAGTATGTATTTTTTTTGAGTATGTTTACTATTTATATTTTTAAGCTGTCTACTAAAAGAAAAATTTAAACTTAATTCAAATATATACTCACTTTTAAATAGCATACGTAAAAAGATACCCAAAAATCTTTATAAAAATATAATTTCTCACCTTAATCATAAATAGTTATATTTGCAAGTACGTATCAAGAAACAGCGATATTTTCTCTTTTAAGTAAATAAATTGATGTGATGCTTTACCGGTAACATTTGAACTTAATTCGTCGAAACTTAAATATTTACTCTCGTAATATGTCCTTTGATTTAAAGAGAGTAATTTTAAAAACTTCTTTCTTTGAGTTTTCATTTTAAATAAAAGGAACAGAAATTTTACAGACAAAGGGGCCGTCCATTAATCATGTGATGTTTTTTTTGGGCATTTTTAACCCCCCCTCCCCCTTGGTGATACATGGTGAGGTTCAAGACTACCCCCCCCCCCCCAACCCTACATCACGTGTATTTTTAGTACCTACAAAGAATCTTAAATTTTTTAGAATATTTATTATAAAATACAGGTTCAAGTATCATCAAATTTTATTATAGAAAATAAAAAAAAAACTACAATAATAACCTTAAGAGGTAAACAGAAAGGTTGCAAGTTGTTTTGGACTGACATAAAAATAATGAAAGAAATGCGAAAAACTTTTTTGTAGTAATACATAAACATAATTTAATTTACAATGTCCTCAGACCACGGATTAGCAAGACTTTCTTCAACACCAATAACTTGATAAGCATCTTGCAAGTTAGTTGTAGGCACAGTGCTTTGTTGAAGATTAACATCGGTTTCATCAAGCCACTCGGCGTCATAATTTTTGCGCACTACGCAGAGTATCTCTCTCGCGGGAACTTCACTTCGTTCGTTGCCTGGCAACAGTGAATCAAGGTCACACTACAAGCCGCTTTCGACTTTGTACGCGTTTGACGAAAAAATAAATACACGAAACGCCGCCTTTCGGTTCAGTATTACGCGTTTGCCGAAAAAATAAATACTCGTGATATATTACTACACCCCCCTCCCCCCTTGTGATGCTTCGTGATTTTTTATGGACCCCTCCCCCCCCCCCTCTCGAGCCTCGCATGATTAATGGACGGCCCCAAAGTGCAGTGCATTTCTAACTAGATTAACTAAGATTTATCAAAAATTTACAAAGACCATTTACAATGTACTACTGACTTTAAAATATTTGTTCATGCTGCATACAGGAAAATTCCTTTGATTTAAAAATATTTAACATAAATATATTTTTATAAAACCAAGATAAAAAAAATATTATTTTAAAATATTGAGATATTTTTTATGGAACACGCTATCGTTAACAATAATTATCTAGTGTACTTTGAAATTCATAAACATTGTATTGAGGTTTTTCCAAAAGATATACAGTAAATTTCTGTAAGGGGAATTCTCGAACAATGGACTTTTCTATTAAAAAGAATTTTTTCAGTACCCATAACATCTGGCATTTGCATGTTTTTACCTCTTAATAGCGGACACCTTTCTCCATACTAATTTGGTAGCCAGTTATTTAGTAGTTTCAGGAATACTTAGAGCTATTCAAAAGTATATCTTCCCGCAATACATTTTTTGAATAATCACGGACTCATTTTAACCTCTTTTGTTAAAAATCGATTTATATAATGGCTTTTTTTAAGTCTCGAAAATGTATTGTTTTCTGATGATACAGAGGACTATTCGGAATCATGGATAACTCGAATGAGGTTATTGTATATTTTCGTTTGCGGGTATATTTCATTTCATAAATTAGGAAGTATTTAAAAAAATTAAGGTTAGTACCCACGATATGTTTTACGATAGAGAGCTAAGTCGTATTTACAGCCGAAGCTGTTTTATGATCATATCATGTTAAATTCACCAATTGTTTTAAAAGCGAAGTATTTTTTTATTCGAATAATTAACATTTTGTTGCACATTGTAATTTAGCAATAATATTGCTTTAAGTACTTATATCAGAATGTAAAAAGAATTTGAATAGCTTAGAACACTTAACTGTTCTAAGCAGTGTGTATCTTAATTATCTAATGCTTTTTGATTGATGTAAAGAAAATATGAAGAACCAAGTATACAAATGGAAATAAAATTTTAAAATGTCATTTATTTTATGGCTTTTTGAGAACTGTTTATTCCTTTGAGTGTGTTTTCTATTTATATTTTAAGCTGAATGCAGGAAGAAAAAGTTAAACTTAACACAAATATATACTCATATTTCAACAACTTTTAAATAGCATACATAAAAAGAGATCCAAAAATTATTATAAAAATGTAATTTCTTACCTTAATCAAAAATAGTTATTTTTTAAGTGCATATCAACAAACAGCGATATTTTCTCTTTTAAATAAACTAATTGATGTGAGGCTTTAGCATTAACTTTTAAACTTAATTCATCGACACTTAAATATTTGCTCTCGTAATATATCCTTTGATCTAAAGAGAATAATTTTAAAAACTTATTTCTCCAAATTTACATTTTAAATAAAGGGAACAGAAATTTGAGAGACAAAGTGCAGTGCATTTCTAACTTGATTAATTAAGACTTCTCAAAAGCACACTAAGAACATTTACATTGTAATGTTGACTTTAAAATATTTATTCATGCTGTATATAGGAAAATTCATTTGATTTAAAAGTATTTAACATAAATATACTTTTATATAACCGAACAAATGTAAAAATACCGAAATACTGTTTATGGAATGAACAAACTTGAATAACAAGTATTAAATCTATTGTACTTTGAAATCACAAACAAGTCAAAGAGATTTTGAAAATATATATATATATATATATATATATATATATACCGTAAACCTCTATAAGAGGCACTCTCGAATAGCGAACATTTTTATTAAAAGAAAAAAAATATCAATCTCCTAAACATATTAGAAAATTTATTGTGTGATTTTGTTTACAAGTAATAGGGTTAACCATCACAAAAAATTACAAAGATTTAACCCAATAAATAAAATTTATTTTAAAATGTGTCCCGGAACCCCTAAATAGTAAAGTATTTTTATTTTATTAGAATAATAAACAACTTTTTTGCACATTGTAATTCAGCAATAATATTGTTTTAAATACTTATACCAGAATTTAAAAAGAATTTGAATAGCTTAGCCTGCTTAGCTGCCTTAGAAATGTTTACATTAATCATCTAATGTTTTCTGATTGATGACACGAAAATATGAAGTGCCAAATATATAAATGGAAATACAATTAAAAAATACTATTTATTTTATGGTATTTTGAAAAGTGTTTATTTTTTGAGTATGTTTGTTATTTATATTTTTAAGGTGTCTACTAAAAGAAAAATTTAAACTTAATTGAAATATATATTCATTTTTCAACAACTTTTAAGTAGCATACATAAAAAGAGACCCCAAATTTCTTATAAAAATGTAATTTGTAACCTCAATCAAAAATAGTTATATTTTAGGTGTGTATCAACAAGCAGCGATATTTTTTCTCTTAAGTAAATAAATTAATGTGATGCTTTACCAGTAACTTTTGAACTTAATTCATCAACGCTTAAATATTTGCTCTCGTAATAGATCCCTTGATCTACAGAAAGTAATTTTAAAAACTTAGTTCTTTGGTTGGTTGGTTGGTTGGTTGATTTTTGTCGTCCGATTATCTACGCTAATGGGATATAGGACCAGGGGGAGTGCCCTCCGTGGGGGTCTTTCTAAGGGAACCTAACCCGTATTTACGCAAGGTTCGAAGAAAACCACGGAAAACTCCGAACGGTTAGGCCGACAGCCGCGATTGGGTTCGAACCCAGCACCTGCCGTCTACCAGTTGAGAGGTCCGAACCTCTCGGCCACTGGTGGGGCCTTTGTTCTTTGGATTTCCATTTTAAATAAAAGGAAGATAAATTTCACTGATAAAATGCCGTGCATTTCTAACTTGAATAACTAAGAATTCTCAAATGTTCACAAAGAACATTTACAATGTCCTACTGACTTTAAAATATTTGTTCATGCTGCATATAAGAAAATTTATTTGTTTTAAAAATATTTAATTTAAATATATTTTTATAAAACCAAAATAAAAAATTATGATTTAAAAATATGGAGATACCTTTTATGGAATAAGCTATCTTTAACAATAATTAACTAGTGTACTTTGAAATTCACAAACATTGTATTGAGGTTTTCCAAAAGATATACATCAAACTTTTATGGGGGGTACTCTCAAACAGTGGACGTTTCTATTAAAATGCATTTTTTTCAGTACCCAAAACATATAGTATTTGCATGTTTTCACCTCTGAATACACTGTACAAAAAATATCTGTAAAGTTGCTAAAAGTTTTCTAGGAAACTGGGATTCCTAGAACTTTTTATGTAACGGCAACAGCAAAAATTCATGTAACAGATACAGATTCGAACTGAAAAGTGAAAGAAATCTGTAAGATTACTAAGAATGTTTTAGGAAACTGGGATTCCAAGAATTTTTCATGTAACTGGAACCCAAGTTACAGATAAAATTTTAGTAAATTAACTGTAATTTTAGTAGACTCGTTTGTGAAGTTACAGATTTCTGTAACTTTACAAAAATTAGTTTTTCAGATTTAAATTTTTTCCTGTACAGTGTATAGATAAAATGTTAGTAACCATACAGATTTCAGCAACTTTAAAAAAAATTACAGGTTTTTTTTTTTTTTTTTTTTTTTTTTTTTTTACAGTGTACCAGATACTTTTGTCCTCACAAATTTTGTAGTCATTTATTTAGTAATTTTACGATTACTTAGGGCTATTCAGAGGTATACGCCCCTCAATACTTTAATACTCATTTTAACCTCTTTTGTTAAAAAACTATTTATACAATTGCTTTTTTAAATTTCGAAAATGAATTGGTTTTTGATGTTTCTAAACATACCGAAGGCTATTCGGAATCATGGATACCTAGAATGAGGTTATTGTATATTTTCGTTCCCGGTTATATTTACATTTCGAAAATTAGGATGCATTTAAAAAAAATTAACGTGTAGTACCAGCGATATATTTTACGATAGAGAAATAAGTCGCACTTATAGCCAAAGCTGTTTTATGATCATATCATGTTAAATGCATCAATTGTTTTAAGAACGAAATATTTTTTTATTGGAATAATTAACATTTTGTTGCACAGTGTAATTTAGCAATAATATTGTTTTAAATACTTATATCAGAATGTAAAATGAATTTAAATAGCTTAGATTACTTAACAGTTCTAAGCTATGTTTACCTTAATGATCTAATGTTTTTTGATTGATATCAAGAAATTATGAAGTGTCAAAAATACAAATGGGAATAAAATTTTAAAATGTCAGTTATTTTATGGCACTTTGAGAACTGTTTATTCCTTTGAGGGTGTTTACTATTTATATTTTTAACCTGTATGCATGAAGAAATATTTAAACTTGATTCAAATAGATGCTCATATTTCTATAACTTTTAAATAGCATACATAAAAAGAGACCCCCAAAATCTTTATAAAAATGTAAGTTCTTACCTTAATCAAAAATAGTTATATTTTAAGTACGTATCAACAAACAGCAATATTTTCTCTTTGAAGTAAGTAATTTGATGTGATGCTTTACTAGCAACTTTTGAACATAATTCGACACCTAAATATTTACTCTCGTAATATATCCTTTGATCTAAAGAGAGTAATTTTAAAAACTTCTTTCTTTGAATTTCCATTTTAAATAAAAGGAACAGAAATTTTAGAGATAAAGTGCAGTGCATTTCTAACTTGATTAACTAAGATTTCTCAAATGTTCACAAAGAACATTTACAATGTAATGTTGACTTAAAAATATTTATTCATGCTGTATATAGGAAAAATACAGCAACACTTTTATAAAACCGAACAAGTATAAAAATACCAAAATATTGTTTATGGAATGAACTTGATAGAAACATTGCGCAATTCGTAAATAATTTCCTCCGTTGTGCAACAAATGACAATTATCATGGCATCATAAATAAAGTTAAGTGCTCGTTAGAGTGACCTTGGAAACAGTGATTACGAGTGAACAATTACAGGTTTACAAAAACTGTCAAAACTTTCAAAATGACTCTTTTTTTATTAATAATTGTTTCTATATTATGATTTATGTATGTATCGATTTAAATTCATTCTGTTCTCTGTTTTGTAGCTTGATGTGAGCACTATCCTTTTTGCTGTGTTTGTTTTTCTCGCGTGTGAAAATTAAAGTAGAAAATGAAGAAGTGTGTATACAATAATTTGTGTGTGTGTTTTACACTTACCATATAATAATATTATACGTCTTTATCAAGATGAATTAGTGCAGTGTATAGATCAAAATGTGAATATGCCCGGTTCCCTTCTCCTATGGTGGATTTAATTGTTGGATACTTCAATGAAGAAGAATTCATCGGGTGAGTACCATTTACTCTCCTATTTAATTCTGATTAATGATAAGAAATGAAGAAAAACTATTGTATTGAGGATATAGTGACAACTCACGCCATTATTAAGACAAACGTCTTTCAATGATTATGAGAACGATCTAAAAAGATATATCAATTTGATAACATAGCGATATACTAATTTCACACAAATAAAAAATATCGAATAAAAAAAAAAACAAATAAAAATATAAGATTAGAATGGCCACTTTAAAAGATAATTATTCAATTGAAAAATTGACAGCAACGAATTACAGTACATGGAAATTTAAAATTGAAATGCTCTTAACTAAAGAAGAGCTGTTCCATGTAATAACCGATAATCCACCGACCCCTTTGACCGATCAATGGTCCAAAAATGATAGGAAGGCCCGGGCATTGATAAATCTAACTATCGATGATTCACAGATAACCCACGTTAAGAACCTACAAACTGCTAGACAAACATGGGATGCATTAAAAGAAATCCATGAAAGATCAAACCTCACAAGCAAATTGTTTCTCCTTAGAAAGTTATATAGTATAAAATTAGCAGAAAATGGAAATATGATAAATCATATTACAAAAATAATGGAGCTCGTTGATCATTTGGCAGCTATAGGCGAAATAATTGATAATCACCACATTTCCGCGCTCCTCCTGTGCTCTCTGCCCCAGTCTTATGATAATTTAATTACTGCTCTCGAAAGTAAAGAAGAAGCACAATTAACTCCGTCATATATTAAAAATAAGCTGATTGACGAGTTTAATCGTCGAAATGAAAACTATGAAAGTATTGATAATACAGCGAAAGCTTTTAAAGCTCAGAAAAAGTTTCCAGCTAAAAAAGAATCAAAATATTGTTCGATTTGTAAAATGAGAAGCCATAACACACAAGAATGTTGGCACAATAAAAACAAAACACACACAACACAACAAAATCAACACAACAAAAATTACAAAAAACACTATTCTACATCACTCGTTTTTCAAAGGGGTGAAAACAATTTTAAGAATGAACAAGCATCGGAATCGTATAACAGGTTTAATCGCTATGAAGGAAAAAACAATACATGGAGAAACAGCGAAAACAAAGATTATGCATTTATAACACAAGGGATAGAAAATAAAACATTCATTGTGGATAGCGGTAGCTCAAGTCACATTGCATCCTCTGAATCAATGTTTACAGAGATAAAATCGAGGGAAAAAACAAATGTGACTATCGCAAACGGAAAAAAACTTATCGCTTACGGTTCAGGCGATGTAAATTTAAATACGCTGACATCGGATAATAAAATTCATAAAATAACACTTAAAGATGTACTTCTAGTACCTGAAATCGAAACGAATTTACTATCAGTCAGCAAAGCAACCCAAAACGGATGTGAGATTGTATTTAAAAATGACCGATGCTCTTTCAAACTTAATGGAGAAATTTGCTTAGAAGCACGAAAAGTAAATAACCTCTATGAAGTCCAGTTGGCTAACGAAAACCACGCGAACATTACACAAACGTGCAACAATAAAAATTGTCTAGAACTATGGCATAGAAGGTTAGGACACAGAAATCTAACACCGATTAAAGAAATTACACAAAAGGAATTAGTAAGAGGTATCCAGATAAACAATTGTAAACATAATATAGATTGCGAACCGTGTATTAAGGCGAAATTAACTGATGAACCCTATCCGAAAGTTGCTCAGTATAGAGCAAGTAAAAGGCTTCAACTTATTCACTCGGATGTTTGTGGATCTTTTCAGACACCCACGATTGGGGGGAAATCATATTTCTTGACTTTTATCGATGACTACTCGCGATTCACAATAATCTATCTATTGAAAAGAAAAAGTGAAGTCTATGAAAAACTCAAAGAGTTCATTGCGCTAATAAGCAACAAATTTGGTGAAAAACCGAAAGAAATCAGAACGGATAATGGGGGAGAATTTACATCAGATGAAATTGAGAATTATCTCAAATCAAATGGGATAAAACATCAACATACAGTCCCATATTGTGCAAGTCAAAATGGGGTGGCTGAACGGAAAAATAGGTCGTTAGTTGAGATGGCAAGGACAATGTTAAATGAATCAAATCTACCTTTAAAGTTCTGGGGGGAAGCAATCTGTACGGCAAACCACCTACAAAATAGACTGCCTACAAAAGCTAATGCAAAAACGCCATATGAATTATGGACAGAAAGACAGCCAAACTTAAGTTACGTTAAAGTATTTGGCTGCAAAGCCTTCGCTTATATTGATAAAGCCAGAAGACAAAAATTAGATAATAAAGCTGTTGAAGGTATTTTTGTGGGATACGACAATGAATCTAAGGGATACCGCATATATGTAGGAGGAAATGAAATAAAAATCGCGAGAACGGTAAAATTTCTTGAAAATAAATTCAAATACGTAAATGATAAGCCTGAAATTGAACAAAAACAAAATGAAGACGAAAAACGCAATTGTAAAAATCTCGTGGAGATAGAAATTTCGAACGGAAAAACAACACCATCTGCGTCTCAACAACAAATTGTGGAACTAAGGCGCTCAGATAGAATAAATAAAGGCGTACCTCCTGATAGGCTTATATATATTGTCAAAGACGACAAAATTAATGAACCAAAGGATTATAAGGAAGTTAAATTAATGGAAAACTCTCCGGTAAAACAGAATTGGATAGAAGCCATGGAGAGTGAAATGAATTCTTTAAGAAAAAATAAAACATAGTCAATTGTAGATCCTCCACCGAATAAGAGAATAATAGGTTGTAAATGGACTTACAAATTAAAGCGTGACAATACCGGAAAAATACAAAAATATAAGGCACGTTTAATAGCTAAAGGATATACGCAAAAGTTCGGAGAGGATTACGACGAAACCTACGCACCGGTCGTATCGTATACTACGATAAGAGCATTATTAATAGCGGCATTGCACCAAAACTTAAATGTTAAGCATATAGATATTAACACCGCGTTCTTACATGGGGAACTTGATGAGGAGATATACATGTCGCAGCCGGAAGGATTCGTTGAACCAAACCAGGAAACCAAAGTTTGTAAATTAAATAAGGCAATCTACGGACTTAAGCAAGCCGCGAGAGCGTGGCATAATAAAATAACAGAAACACTAAAAAACATGAATTTCATTCAAAGTAAAATTGACACATGTCTTTTTACACAGAAAAGGAATAATGAAACAACCTATATAATAACATACGTTGATGACCTCTTAATTGCAGGGAAAGACGAAACCATTGAGGAAATAATCGCGAACTTAAATAAAGAGTATGAATTAAAGAATTTAGGGGACGTAAGCAATTATTTATCCATGAACATTCGAAAGGTAAACAAAAGCTACTTAATTAACCAAACTTCAAAAATTGAAGAGTTAATTAATAAATTCAATTTACAAGAAGCAAAACCATGTAGTACACCCATGGAAACAAATTACACTCACTTTAAAGATGATGACAATATTTTACCAAACAACACACAGTACAGACAAGCCATAGGTGCACTCTTATATCTTGCCACAGTGAGCAGACCTGACATTTGTGCAGCTGTCAACATCTTAAGCCGAAGGAACGAAAAGCCAAGAATGAAAGATTGGAACTGTGTAAAGCGGGTCATGAGGTATCTTAAGACAACAAAAACCTTTAATCTAGTTATAGATGGAAATTCAAAACCAACGCTAGAAGTCTACGCGGACGCTGATTGGTGTGGAGACACAGAATCAAGAAAATCGACAAGTGGTAATGTATATTTGCTAGGTAAAAATCCCATACTTTGGTCAACTAAAAAACAATCCTGCATAGCTTTATCTTCTGCCGAAGCTGAGTACATCTCAGCAGCTAATGCAGCTAATCAAGTCAAATGGCTGGTGAATTTACTTGAAGAACTCAATATCTCACAAACATATCCTATAGAACTCTTCGAGGATAATCAGTCGGCTATCAAAATGATAGAGCTTGAAAAGCATTCAAGTAAAACAAAGCACATAGAACTTAGATATCATCTCATAAAACAACTGAAACAAGATGGCATAATAAAACTCGTATATTGCCCAACCAAAATAATGATAGCTGACTTATTCACAAAACCCCTGCCAAAACCTCTTTTTGAAATTCACAGGAAGAACTTGCATCTGAGTGACAACACAACTTCAGAAATTAAGGAGGAGTTGATAGAAACATTGCGCAATTCGTAAATAATTTCCTCCGTTGTGCAACAAATGACAATTATCATGGCATCATAAATAAAGTTAAGTGCTCGTTAGAGTGACCTTGGAAACAGTGATTACGAGTGAACAATTACAGGTTTACAAAAACTGTCAAAACTTTCAAAATGACTCTTTTTTTATTAATAATTGTTTCTATATTATGATTTATGTATGTATCGATTTAAATTCATTCTGTTCTCTGTTTTGTAGCTTGATGTGAGCACTATCCTTTTTGCTGTGTTTGTTTTTCTCGCGTGTGAAAATTAAAGTAGAAAATGAAGAAGTGTGTATACAATAATTTGTGTGTGTGTTTTACACTTACCATATAATAATATTATACGTCTTTATCAAGATGAATTAGTGCAGTGTATAGATCAAAATGTGAATATGCCCGGTTCCCTTCTCCTATGGTGGATTTAATTGTTGGATACTTCAATGAAGAAGAATTCATCGGGTGAGTACCATTTACTCTCCTATTTAATTCTGATTAATGATAAGAAATGAAGAAAAACTATTGTATTGAGGATATAGTGACAACTCACGCCATTATTAAGACAAACGTCTTTCAGAACTAACTTTACAAGTACTAAATTTATTGTACTTTGAAAATCACAAACGTATTAACGAGGTTTTCAAAAAAAAAAAAAAAAAAAAAAATACCGTGAACCTCTGTAAGAGGCACTCTAGAATAGCGGACATTTTTATTAGAAGAAAAAAAATCAATCTCCTAAACATATCAGAAGTTTTATTATGTGATTTTGATTAAAAATAATAGTGTTAACCATCACAAAAACTTTCAACATCTTAACTCAATAAATAAATAAAAAAAAATTAAAATGTGTATCGGTCTCCCTAAAGACCGAAGTATTTCTGTTTTATGGAATAATTGACACTTTATTGCACATTGTCATTCAGCAATAATATATTTTTTAAATACTTATATCAGAATCTAAAATGAATTTGAATAGCTTAGATTGCTTAACTGCCCTAAAATGTGTTTACCTTAATTATATATTTTTTTTTTATTGCCGTCACGCATGCCAAATATATAAATGGAAATAAAAGTAAAAAATACCATTTATTTTACGCCATTTTAAAAACTGTTTATTTCTTTGAGTGTGTTTGCTATTTATATTTTTAAGCTGTATGCAGAAAGAAAATTTTAAACTTGATTCAAACTTATACTCATTTTTCAAAAACTTTTAAATAGCATAGATAAAAATAGGTTGAAATTTTTTTTATAAAAATGTAAATTTTTACTTTAATCAAAAATAGTTATATTTTAAGTACGTATCAAGAAACAACGATATTTTTTCTTTTAAGTATATAAAATGATGTCATACTTTACCAGTAATTTTTAAACTTAATTTGTCGACATTTAAATATTTGCACTCATAATATATCCTTTGATCTAAATAGCGTAATTTTAAAAACTTATTTCTTTGAATTCTCATTTTAAATAAAAGGAACAAAAATTTTACAAGTAAAGTGCATTCCATTTCTAAGTGGATTAACTATGATTTCTCAGAATTTCATAAAGAACATTTACAATGTAATGCTGACTTTAAAATATCTGTTCATGCTGCATACAGGAAAATTTATTTGATATAAAAATATTTAACATAAATATACTTTTATAAAACCAAAATAAAAAAATATGTTATTTAAAAATATTGAGATACCTTTCATGGAATAAGCTATCTTTAAGAATTATTATCTAGTATATTTTGAAATTCACAAACATTGTATTGAGGTTCTTCAAACGATATACAGCGAACTTCTATGGGGGAGCATTCTCAAACAGTGGACATTTCTATTAAAATGCAATTTAAATAAAGGGAACAGAAATTTTAGAGATAAAGTGCTATGCATTTTTAACTTGATTAATTGAGATTTCTCAAAATTACACTAAGAACATTTACAGTATACTGCTGACTTTAAATTATTTGTTCAATTATTCAATTATTCAATATTAAAAATCGAAAAAATATAAAAGTATTGCGATACTGTTTATGGAATAAACTATCTTTAATAAGTATTATCCAGTATACTTTGAAATTAACAAACAAATGGATGAGGTTTTCCAGAAATTGTATTGTAAATCTCTATATGGAGCACTCTCGAATATCGGGCATTATTGCATGGTATTTGCACGTTTTTACTTCTGAATAGCCGACACCTTCGAATATCGCACGAATTTTGTAGTAAGTTTTTTAGAGGTTTCAGGTATACTTAGAGTTATTCAGAGGTATATTTCCCCGCAATAATTTTTGCCCTAATTACGGACTCATTTTAATAAATGAAGACCTTAGAAGCCAAGTGATATAAGTGACAAAAATTTGATCGGGAATAAATTGAGTTCAAATGTGATTGACGTTAAACTTGAACATCAGTAATAATTGACTGAACTGAAGTAAGAAACTGCCGCTTGATTGGTCGTGGTCTTATTTCATAAAAAAGTAGAATACAATATTCTTTAAATTTATAATTAATCAATATTGATAATCATTCGGCAAATGTGGTTGATCTTTAGAACGCAGCGCATAATTAGATAATCATTTACAGTTCATTACCTGGAAAGAAAAAAGTATAATTCTGGGTTATCTGTACATTTAATTCAATTCTTTTAATTTTGTCATTTATATCCCTTGGCTTCTAGGGTCTTCAAATAAATACAGGTATCGATAATGAAATTTGAAATCTAATAATTTTATTATTACTTTTTGTGATAAATGATTTATTTCTCGAGGCAAAAATGACTTTGGTGTCTTGACGACATTCCTCAAATTATCTTGTCGGAAAATTCAAATCAAAACATTTACTTTGGCATCATTTTTTAAAAGATTCTCCGCGTTTATGAATGAAATGAAAAATGAAAAGTACTTGATTTGATTAAATATGGTTCTAGTAGCGGTAAAGAAAAATATTATGAACTCTTATAGTCTCGTTTCGGAAACTTTGTAAACAAAAATTATTAATAAATCGCCATAGAGCTATAAATAAATGATTTTCATATTTTTTTTATGTTACATGTCTTATAAAAACTTTTTCCGTGCGAAATTTCAAGGTTCTAGATTATCGGAAGTTTTCTATAAGTTTTCAGAGAAAAACCTTCTGGGAGTTTCCAGTTCATCTAGGACGTTGAAATTTGGCACGAAGGAAGCTCTTACAGCTAATGCAAAAGGAATTCAAATATTTGTCGATTTATTAAAAGACAAATCTATATAAACGCCAAAAAAATCCATCGTAACGAAAATGTTTGTGACTGTAACGTAAGATAACAGTACGAAGCCCTCAACGTGCAAATTCTACTTATACTTGTCCCTTTTGCTAACACAGTTAAAAAATGTTTGTGAGTTTGTCTGTTTAAATTTTCGTGCTCTGTCTCGCATAAATAGACTCATATTTTCATGTATTTGATATACGTTATGGAAGTTTACTATGGCATGTACGGTTCTGAAAATGAAGTAGGTACCATTCACAGTTCATTTCACACATACCATTCACATTCACAGGGAATGAAAAAGTATTGCGTTATAGTATAGTCTACTGTGAAAATCATTTGGTACGTAGTGTAATAGTGATACAGTAACATAAAGCAAATTACATACGTTATTGAGCTGTACGGGAAGATGTTAACTGTTTAATATGTTATGCGCAGGACTTACAGTTCGTATACTAAGAAATTCTAGAGTATTTGTTATATTATGGTCTATAAAGAAAACTTGTTTATGGCTTATTTTAATTATATTACTCGGTGAAGCATTATCTTTTGCTTAATGAAACTTAAAAGCAATAGAAGTATTTAAATAGTCAATAATTTTTCTAAACCTGATATTCCGAAACAAATTTTTTTGTGTAATGAAACCTAGAAAGAAATGAAATTTCTAAATACAGATAAGAAAAATATATCTTTCTAAGACTATTGTTGAGAAGCAGTATTCTTTGCATAATGAAACTTGCAAATAATAGAGATATTTAACTAGTCAATAATAAAAAAGAACCATTTTAAATGTATTGTTCAGAAACATTACTTTTTACGCAATGAAACTTGAAAAGAAAAGAAATATTTAAATAGTCCGTAATCAAAATATACCTTTCTAAGCATGTTGTTCAGAAGCATTGCTAATCATGTTGTAAAACTTGAAAATATATATATTTAAATAGTCAATAATTATAATTATAACTTTATAAGCATATTGTATTGCTTTTTAGACAATGAAACTTGCATTAAATAGAAATATTTAAATAGTAAAGTCTTCTTACGTATGTTCAGAAGCATTCTTTGCGTAAAGAACTTTGCAGATAAATGAGATATTGTAATAGCAATAATAAAAATACCTTTCTAAGGATATTGTTCAGAAGCGCTGTTTTATGCGTAATGAAATTTATAAATAGAAATTTTTAAATAGTCATTAAAGAAAATATTTATTTTTAAGAATAATGCTAAGCATTGATCTTTACTTAATGAAACTCGAAAATAATAGAGATATTTGAAAGTGGAATAAATGTTGTTACATAGAGTAAACTTTTAAGAGAAAAACCGGGAACCATAACACGAATATTAAACGTTATATGATATAATCTCAAAATTTCTTTAATTCATATTTTAACTATACCCCTTTCTTATTCACTTTTTATTTTTGTGCAAAATTAAGCTTAGAATAGCCATATAATTACTTTCTTCTATCTTCAATAGAAGAAAGTATTGTAATCGAAATTTTTTCGCCTTCCGGTTTTCGACGGATTTACACGTTTTAGGGGTCAGAGATTCCAAAAAACATGTTTTTACAAAATGTCTGTCTGTCCGTGTGTCTGTCTGTGTGTATGTCGCCATTCTACCATCAAAAAGTGTATGAAGTTATGCATAGAATTGAACCAAATTTTTTGTGAATGTTTTTCGCTGTGACAAGCAGGTCCTCCTTCAGTTTTGAAATATGCCGCCAGAAGGGGGCGCTGCAATCGCGATTTTTGTGCCATTTTCAATATTGTACCGACCAAAAGTATATGAAGTTATGCATCGAATTTTACCAAATTTTATGTGTATGTGTATGAATATGGCTGGTTAGTCACCCCTGAATTTGGAAATAATCCGCCGGAAGGGGGCGCTGCAATCGCGATTTTTGTTGCATTTTCAATATTGTACCGACCAAAAGTATATGAAGTTATGCATCGAATTTAACCAAATTTTTTGTGTAATTTTATGACTATGGCTAGTTGGTCCTCCCTGAATTTGAAAATAATCCGCCGGAAGGGGGCGCTGTAATCGCGATTTTTGTGTCATTTTCAATATTTTAACGACCAAAAGTATATGAAGTTATGCATCGAATTGAACCAAATTTTTTGTGTAAGTGTATGGCTATGGCTAGTTGGATAACCCTGAATCTGAAAAAAAAATCCGTCGAAAGGGGGCGCTGCAATAGCGAATTTTATGCCATTTTCAATATTGCACCGCATAAAAGTGTATGAAGTTAGTTCTAGAACTGAACAAATTTTTTTGTATATGATTATTTTTTGGTAAGGCAAGTAGGTCCTCCCTGAATTTGAAAAAAAATCTGCCTATCATTCTATTGTTCATCGGCTCGTGCAGAGACGGAAATTCTTTTTTACTCCAGTTAATTGACTGAAGCAGAAATTTAAGATGAAAATAAAAGTTGGTATGGTATTGAATTAAAATTATTAAAGCATTAAAATGAGTAACTATTTTTTTTTTTTAAATATTAAAATGTAGGTATGAGATAGAAGAAAGTTTTAGGATTGGCACATCCAACTAGTTTTTTTTATAAGTAATATCTATTGTGAATTATTGGATAAATTTGAATGGAATCTTTTCTTTTAGACTATTATATAAAAGCTATTTTGTAGCTTGAACAGACTCCATATTAAAATGATTAATAATTGCGTATTTTTATATGTTTTTGATAGTTGTTTTTTTAAACTTAAGTAAATGAAAAAGCAATTTCAGAAAAAATAATTATCGCAGTTCATCTAATAAACAGCGTTTAAAAATCCAATAAAGGATATTAAGGTTACAAAATAAATATTAAATTCATATATGATCTATAACAATACGTATTCTTATTTAATTATAACATTTAATTACACAAACTATGCTATTTTTAAATAAAATTAATAAAAATATTTTTTTCATTTTATCAGTAACTTTGCATTATATTGAGAATAGTGTGGTATAGAACGGAAGTGGCCAACCTTTTAGTCCAAAATTATCATGCCATCGTTTTTTAAGAATTATAATTCTGTCCTCTTGAAATTAAAGAACATATATATTTAGGGTGCGTTAACTTGGCCCCCCCACCACCGATTTTTTAAAATTCAAACACATGAGGAATTAACTCTCAATTAGCTCTAATTTGCTCTCTAATATTGGAATTTGCTCTGGTGATAAAATCGAGATATTTAAATTAGAAAGGTGGGGGGGGGCTAAGTTAACGCTAGCCCCCCCACTTTCAAATATCGAAATTTCAAAGGTGCCAAAATTTAGCTCTCAATTAGCTCTAATTTGCTCTCTAATATTAGAATTTGCTCTGGTTTTGTTATCGAGATATTCCAGATTCCAGTAGGGGGGAAAGCACTAGCTATCCCCCCCACATTCGATTTTCGAAATTTCAGAAGTGCCAAAATTTAGCTCTCAATTAGCTCTAATTTGCTCTCTAATACCAGAATTTGCTCCGGTTTTTTTAACGAGATATTTCAATTTATATAAAGGGGGCAAGCGTTAACTTAGCCCCCCCACATTCGATTTTCGAAATTTCAAAGATGCCAAAATTTAGCTCTCAATTAGCTCTAATTTGCCCTCTAATACCAGAATTTGCTCCGTTTTTTTTAACGAGATATTTCAATTTATATAAAGGGGGCAAGCGTTAACTTAGCCCCCCCCCCCCACTTTCGAGTATCAAAATTTCAAAGGTGCCAAAATTTAGCTTTCAATTAGCTCTAATTTGCTCTCTAATATTAGAATTAGCTCTCATTATATTATCGAGATATTTCAATTTATATGAAGGGGGCAAGCGTTAACTTAGCCCTCCCCCCTTTCGAGTATCAAAATTTCAAAGGTGCCAAAATTTATCTTTCAAGGAGCTCTAATTTGCTCTCTAATACCAGAATTCGTTCCGGTTTTTTTATGGAGATATTTCAATTTATATGAAAGGGGCAAGCCTTAACTTAGCCAACCCCCCCCCTCCACTTTCGAGTATCAAAATTTCAAAGGTGCCAAAATTTAGAACTCTAATATTAGAGCTCCAATATTAGTAGCTCTAATTTGCTCTCTAATATTAGAAGTAGCTCATCGAAATTTCAAAGGTGCCAAACTTTAGCTCTGAATTAACTCTAATTTGTTCTCTAATATTAGAATTTTCTCTTGTTTCGTTATCGAGATAGCCCTTCCAGACACACATACACACACACACACACAAACATTCTAATATTAGAGAGCAAATTAGAGCTAATTGAGAGCTAATTCCTCATGTATTTGAATTTAAAAAAATCGGTGGCTGGTGGTGGTGGGGGGGGGGACAAATTAATGCACCTATTGCAGGTGTTATTTTTAACACTCTGACACTCTAGAATTTTGGTTTTGTTTGGTTTATTTTTTGTCGGCCAATTTTCTATAGTAGGGATATAGGCCCTGGGTAGGAGTGCCCATCGTGGTGGTCTTTCTGAGGGAACCTAACTCGTTTTTACGCAAGATTTGAAGAAAACCACGGAATCTCCCAACGGTTAGGCCGACGGCCGCTATTGGATTCGAAACCAGCAGCTACTGTCTACCAGTTGATAGGTGGGAACCTCTCGGCCTCTGGTGGGGCCCAGAATTCTGGAATAACGCTTCTTTTTATTCTGAAATATAAGTATTGCTTGTTTATTTTCTTTAGCTCATTTTTATAGATATTATTTCATTTTTTAATTTAGATGCTGAAAGATATGGAAATGAAGATTTTATTTTTAAAAATTTTGTACATTTCTACAGTATATTTCAATAATTACATTATGGTTTACATATTTTTATTGAATATTTCTGTATTTATTTTTGTATTTTATATTTTAATGTATATTCGTACATTCTAATTATTTAGTTCATTAACAATCAAAAACAATATTCAAAAGAAATTATTTAAAAGTATTCCACAATTGTGTAATTTCAAATTTATCTCATTAACAAACAAAATTAAATTTTTTGGCATATTAAAAAAAATGGGCAAATCTTTGGAAAGTAAAATAATTAATAATTCACAATTTGAGAAATAAAAAGTGTAGTAAGCGTTTACATACATATATATTTTAAAATAATAAAACTTTTTCGGAGTACTTTTTTTTAAACTATGAAATGAAACTATGAAGAAAAAAAATTAAATGTGAGTACTATAGTATTCATTGTTTTAAACAATACTGTCAAAATCTGAGTTTCAGAGAGTCCTTATTTTCGTTGAAAGTATTACCCTAATTCGGTCCTAAGCGAAACTATCTGTATTCCTAAAATCTTGTTTCTTCTTTCGAGAATTTTCAGCATCAATCATCAATTGACTCAAGTGGACACAAACGGTAGATCTCTGACAACTCCGTGTGTCACCAATCACCGAATCTGGATTAAGGAAGGCGGATTCAAGGGATGGCGTTATTACAATAGGTACTTTCTTTGAGTAATATTGCCAAGGCCCGAAATAAGAATAAGATCGCCAATTCAGCAAGAAGCCAAGTGCTACTTTTGGTGCAACTCTCCCTAGAAAGTATTTAAAATCACGGCACCTGCCCGCGAAGACACTCACGAGCAGAGTTGGGCAAAATACATCGAAAAATCATTTTCGATACAAAATACATTAGTTTTAGAACCTAAAATACAAAATACAAAATATTTTTCGAATTGAAAAAGTTCCAAATACAAAATACATGTATTTTCAAAATACATTTAAAATACAAAATACAATTGAACAATTAGAAAAAAAAAATGTGTATAAGATTAGAGGTTTTCATGGGCCGTGTCCGGCATAGTAGGCTGGCCAATTTTAATCCACGACAATCGGCTCGGGCCTGACCAGACCTATTCTTCAGTCGTTCCGGGCCTGGCATCGGCTTTGTTTATTTATTTATTTATATATTTTTGAAGGATGGACTCTGATAGGTCTCATTATCACTTTTTCCGGTCCCTGACTTTACTTTTTCTGCAAACTCGGACCGGGTTTGACTTATTACTGCCAAACCGGACCGGGCTTGGCATACATTCTTCCTAGAGCTCTAGTTTTACTAATCAAAATATATTAGTATAGGTTCCGATCCAACCGTATGGAAATAACTGGTTCATCCCTTCTCGGCCGGCCTATGGGAAAAATCTGTATAATCCGCCCCAACCCAACATTTCTTTTTCCAAAAAATGTATGTATTTTTAAATTGTTATAATTTTATCATTAAAAATTATTATTATTATTATTATTGTGTGAATAGTAAATATATTTCTGGGTAATAAAAATGAAAATCAGCAAAAGGAACTCTGAAAATGAATTTGTCTATAAAATCCTGTTTTAAGCGGGAAATATGTTGATTCATGCAAAAAAAAAACTTTTTAATTTAAAATATAAAAATTAAATTATTAAAAAAAAATACCGAGTGTAGACATATCTACAAATAACGTGTTTTTGTATTGAAAATAACTATTCAAATCGATTTTGGAGAAAACTCGAACCAGATATTTAAAAAATCAGCGCAATTTTTTAAATTCTGATTGTTTTAAATCTGATATATATTTTTTTCTATTTACGTCTATAAATGCATTTTTATGATTTCATTATTTTAAAATTTTATTTCTCTTTTAATAGTCATATGTAAATGTATTCTTTTGACATAATTTTCAGTATTTTCCCACCTTTAACTCTTATTTATTACCTATTTGATTTTTTTTTTCTGTGTGTGATAGTTGAAAGTAAATACTTTTTTTTTATTTAAAGGAATCATTTGATCATTTGGCAACAATTTAAAATAATAACCATTTATAAAATTTTCAAAAAATGTCTCTCAAAATGCTGAAAAGTTGAATTTAAAATTGAAATAAGTCTTAAAAAATGTGCTCAATTAAAACTTGCAGTCTTCATACCGGGAATTTCTAATATATAAAATGATCTAAAAATGTTTAAATTTCGATAGTTTTTGTTCCTATGAAACTTTTTTAATGGGACACCCACTTTAACATAAAATATATCTTAAAATAGTTATTCAATTTACAAGCTGTCTGCATCAGTGTGTTTATCAAACATTTCTCTATAATACCACCAATTTTCATATTTTTCTATGCCTTCGTTTTCTTATTCTTAATTTTAGCTAAGAAATATCCTAAATAACAAAACTTTCATTGTCAGCGGCGGTGACAATAAATTACTTTTTTTAGAATAGAGAGATACTTTATTTAAAGCGTATGATATCAAAATAATCATTTTTAAAATTCTGATCTTCTTTTATTGCAGCACACGCCCATTTAATAATATAGATTTATATACAGCAAGTTTCTTTTTCTACGCATTTTTTTCTACATTTTTTTTTTTTTTTTTTTTTTTTTACTGGAATAGTAATTATAACGCACTCGGGATTTAAAAAGACTGGCTTTGTTTAAGATACTTTTGACTAAGCGATTGATTTAAAATTTATCAACATTCTACTCCTAATCACATCAAACATTAGTTTACAGTTTGCTTCAATACTGTTATGCATATCATGCATTTTTTTTCATTAGGATGAGTAATAAAAATAGAATTACTGTTTTTAAAATATGTTTGCAATTACCGGAGCTACTTATTTTAAAAGGAAAGCATCTGGTGCTGATCATGTTAGAAGAAAAACATGTATTGTAAACATGGGAGTATATTTTCTTTTTACACAATTGAAAATATTCTACTTTTTAAAATTGGTTGTAAGCATTTTCAAAGTTTTTTTATACGCTGATATTACATCTTAAATAATACATGTTAAAAATATTGCAAACAATTTTTTTAAAACTTTTGAAAACAAGAAAAACAGAAAATCTTAGTTCATGTTGACAGAAATAAAAATTATTGTATAAAGCAGGGCATGAAATTTCGGCTTAAAAGGTTCTCGCCAGACTAAAATTTTTACTCGCCACTATTTGCATTCATTCAGACAACAACGTCAGCCCCCACACCTACGCAGAAATTAAAATATTTATGACAAATTTAATTTAAATTGACGATTATTAGAAGGAGCTGTCCGTTAAAACCAGAATATTTTACATTTTATGAAAAATATGGGATATTAGGTGACGCTTAGGTGACGCTTACGTGATACTTAGGTGACGCTTATGGGCTTAGGTGGCGAATCCTGAATCTCTTCGAGCAGGAGTGAAGAGCGATCTATTTCGGTATTGGCGTGTGCGCATTACGAAATTGGGAAAGGGGAGAAATGCAGACAGGGTAATTTCATTCCTCCGTAGGAAAGACAAAGGAATAGACGACGGAGCCTTTTTAGTTCTTTTGGAAAATAAATACCATCACTTCATTTTGAAATATTTCCGTGCATAGTTTGATTTGAAGCACAACAATTTAAAAGACGAAACTTACTCGTCAACGGGAAATATTTACTCGCCAATGGCGAGCTGGCGAGTGGAAATTTCGCGCCCTGGTATAAAGTGTAATATTATGTTTATTATTCTTTTAATTATTGAACCAGAATTAAGTAAATAATTGTAAATAATTTGTCTTTAAATCTATTATGCTTAAATAATGCGTAATATTTGTGTGTATCCTATAAGACATAACAGAAAATCTAAATACACAATATTTTATGCATGTGGATATTTATCATGAGTTGTTGCATCATTATTTTATTTTTTGAAATAGATTTTCTGTCTTTCACGAGTAAAACAGTGGGTTTTACGAACTTTAAAAAACTTTCATCTTTCTTTGATTCAAGAAAACTCATCTACGATATTGTTAAATTTCATCCATTAAATTTCATTCAAATATCTATTAATTCGATACATTATTATTCATTCATTAAAAAAAAATCCTATTTTTCTTAGTGATTTAAAATAATAAGGAAATGAAAGACTGGGTTAAAAGATTTTATATCACAACTTCAAACTCCTTTGCTTCAAATTATAGAATCTTGTATATATTTAGTATAAATAGGATATAAATATTTGTTGATGAATAGTGTATAAAATCCTATAACTGAAAATCAGTGCTCAGTAATATAGCATGGAAGCAGATAAATAGCAGTTCGCACTTTGGTACAGTTTTAGAAATTCTGTTATGGGCCATTTAAATTTTTTATAATATTAATTGGATGCAAAAAGTATTCCTGTTATAAATTATTTTATATCATTCAGTAATAGTTTAGAAAAAAACATCCTGATTTGTAACAGGTGTTTGATTATTAATTCAGATTTGATTATTGTTTCAAATATATATATATATATATAAATATATATATTAAATATTTGTGAAGAATAAAACTATTTGAGAATGAGAGAGTGTGAATTCATTTTTTAAAATTATTTTGCTTATTGTATTCGTTTTATTATATTTTATATGTTTGACATTTGACAAGCAATTAATTTTAATTAAGTTCATACTTTTAATACTTTTCCTAAAAAAATGTTCTTAGTATACATTATCCTACATGTATAAGAAATTATAAATTTAAATTAAAATTTGCCTTTAATTTAAAATTTGGGATAGTTGAATGTTTATTTCTTTTTGTAAATCAAGTGATTTAGATCTATTAATTTCTCTGTAGATTATTTTTATTCTATTTATTTGTGTATATTTTCCTCTTAATTTAAAAATGAAAACGTTATGTCCTTGTGAAATGAAACTGTACAAACAAGGAAAGATTTTTTTTATTTAAAATCATCTGAAACACAATAAATATATTTTTTATAATTTATAATATTTCAATAAACTTTGTAAAATTGTTCACATAATTTTGTAAAATTTTGAAATATCTATGCATTTGATATTTTTTACCAATATGCATCAGATAAGGTTTTTGATTATATTTTTAATAAAGATATTTGTAATTAAATTTTGTTATATTTTATGAGTTTTAATAATTTAAAAATCTCCTTTTACCATTTTCATACACATATAAGAGTTTTTTAATAAGCAAATTTAATAATTTATATTACTAATTTTGCCATTTTTTTTTACATTATGGAAATACCTTTCGAATATTATTAAATTTGAATGAAAAATTTTGCTTTAACAAGCACAGAAATTTGATAATTAAATAATTGCATTAAAAACAATGGAAAACTCGGAGTTATTCTGGTTAAAATAAGTACATTGAATTTATTTAGGAGGAGAAAGCTTTATCCTATTCTGAATGTTTTATAAATACCTTTTACGCAAACAGATATAGTTGAATTAAAATCTGTTTGGTAAAATCTGAAAAATTACATCTTTTTTTCTGTTGTTGAAAAACGTGTGCCCCAGTAATTTTGCTTTTTGCTTTTTGCTTTTAATCAACATATCTGAGTTAACTCTGAGCCAATTTAGGTACTTTGAAATGTCAATATTAGATTTTGAAAGTTAGGGCGTATACTGATTGTTAATTTAGACTGCAACACACTATTCTAATAACATATAAATGAGTAAATCTAATGTAGGTAATGAAAACAGAGCTAACTGAGAACTAAATTTTGGAACTCATGGAAATTCCAAATTGGGGTAGTTAGTGCTTACCCTTGGGATTCAAACTGCAATATCTTTAATTTAATAAAAAAGTACCAAATTTAATTTTAAAGATGAGTAAATTTTTTGCGTCCTTGAAATTTTCATATTCGAATGGGGGGGTGGGGGGGTGCAAGCTAGTGCTTTCCCCTAGTTGAAATTGCAATCTGTCGATAACAAAATCATAGCAAATTCTAATATTCGACAGCAAATTAGAGCTAATTGAGAGCTAAATTTTCACAACTCGCAATTTTGATACTCGAAAGTGTCGGGGGGGGGGGGTTAAATTAATACTTTTCCCCTTCATATAAATTGAAGTATATCGATAAATAAAACGAAGCAAATTCTAGTATTAGAGAGCAAATTAGAGCTTATTAAAAGCTAAATTTTACCATCTTTGAAATTTTGATAGTGGAAAGTGGGGGGGGGGGGGCTAAGTTAATGCTTGCTCCCTTTATATAAATTGAAATATCTCGATAATATCATGGGACCGAATTCTAATATTAGAGAACAAATTAGAGCTAATTGAAAGCTAAATTTTGGCACCTTTGAAATATTCATACTCGAAAGTGGGGGGGGGGGGAGGGGCTAAGTTAACGCTTGACCCATTCTTATAAATTGAAATATCTCGATATAAAAATCAGGGCAAATTCTGGTATTCGAGATCAAATTAGAGCTAAATGAAAGCTAAATATTGGTACCTTTGAAATTTCGAATATCGAACGTGGCGGAGGGGTAGCTAGTGCTTTCCCCCCCTAGAGGAATCTGGTATATCTCGATAACAAAACCAGAGCAAATTCTAATAATAAAGAGCAAATTAGAGCTAATTGAGAGCTAAAATTTGGTACCTTTGAAATTTCGATGAGAAACTTTTAATATTAGAGTGCAAATTAGAGCTACTAATGTTGGAGCTCTAACATTAGAGCTCTAAATTTTGGCACCTTTGAAATTTTGATACTCGAAAGTGGGGGGCGGGGGCTAAGTTAACGCTTGCCCTTTTCATATAAATTGAAATATCTCCATAAAAATCCGGAACAAATTCTGGTATTAGAGAACAAATTAGAGCTCCTTGAAAGATAAATTTTGGCACCTTTGAAATTTTGACACTCGAAAGGGGAGGGGGGCTAAGTTAACGCTTGCCCCCTTCATATAAATTGAAATATCTCGATATTATAATGGGAGCCAATTCTAATATTAGAGAGTAAATTAAAGCTAATTGAGAGTTAAATTTTGGCACCTTTGAAATTTTGATACTCTAAAGTAAGGGGGGGGGGCTAAGTTATCGCTTGCCCCCTTCATATAAATTGAAATATCTCGAAAAAAACCCGTCTGGTATTAGAGAGCAAATTAGAGCTAATTGAGAGCTAAATTTTGGCATCTTTGAAATTTCGAAAATCGAATGTGGGGGGGGGGGCTAAGTTAACGCTTGCCCCCTTCATATAAATTGAAATATCTCGAAAAAAAAACGGAGCAAATTCTGGTATTAGAGAGCAAATTAGAGCTAATTGAGAGCTAAATTTTGGCATCTTTGAAATTTCGAAAATCGAATGCGGGGGGCTAAGTTAACGCTTGCCCCCTTTATATAAATTGAAATATCTCGTTAAAAAAACCGGAGCAAATTCTGGTATTAGAGAGCAAATTAGAGCTAATTGAGAGCTAAATTTTGGCACCTCTCAAATTTCGAAAATCGAATGTGGGGGGGCTAGCTAGTGCTTTCCCCCCTACTGGAATCTGGAATATCTCGATAACAAAACCAGAGCAAATTCTAATATTAGAGAGCAAATTAGAGCTAATTGAGAGCTAATTCCTCATGTATTTGAATTTAAAAAAATCGGTGGTGGGGGGGCCAAGTTAACGCAGCCATATATTTAAGCAGTGTATTTTTTTCTATAGATAAATACTGGTATCTCTGTGGTACGCATGTCAGAGTTTGTCCATCCTGTTATAGAATATTCCACCACATTTTCGACAATTCTTTATCATAAATCGAAAATTATTTTCTTTTGCAACTTTACGTATGACATTATGACCACGCGTAAAAGCGATGCGAAATAGTTCTTTAGATGCGTCTGGTCATCTGTTATAAACTGTCAATAGGCACTTTAGTAAGTATACATAGAAAAAATGTTGTTGCATACCATTTTGAATAAGTTAAAAAATTCAATTTATACACATAAACGTTTAAAAAAAGTGTCATTTTTATAACTAGATGATGACATAAATTAGGCTCAATTAATAATTTTGAGTTGATTTCGACTTTAAAAATATTTAATAATCTATCACTAAACGGCTATGGTGGGGTAGATTATAAAACACATCCTATTGTACAGATTGATTCATTTTTCTGTATCAGAAAACTATGGATGAAATTTTTTAACAGACATTTAAAAAAATACCCTGATTTCGAAAGCTAGTATAACATTTATGCGATATTTTAAATTTTTTAAAGGTTTTAAAAGCCTTTAAAAATAATGCATTGTTTTACAGCCCTGAACCTTTGGGTTTATTTCTTACCCATTAAGATATATTGAACCAGTAAATTAATTTAGTAAAATATATTGTTCTCCTGTGTGGTTACTTATTAAAGATATTTTTAAACAAAAATTCTGACCAAAATATTATCAATTTGAGAAAGGGAAACACCGGAATCAGAGCTCTTAAGTAATTACTTTTGATTGCTTTGGCGTTCAATTTATGAATCCTTAAAAATCCTTATTATTCTTTAAAAAAGATAACAATAATGAAACAGAAAATCTGTGGGATTACAATACATTAAGGATCAGCCTTGACAGTGCTCATCTCTGTTTACTGGGCCCGAGGTGCTATGCATCCTGCGTCCTGGCCAGGTAATCAGCCTAACGGTGTTTAGTGCCCAAGCAAGCCTGGTACTCAATTTATCGACCTTGAAGGGATGACAGCTGAGTAAACTGTGCCCAGTCGGGAGTCGAACTCTCGACCCTGCGGCGCCGCAGTCAGAAGCTCTGACCACTACGCCACTGGGCTTAAAAAAGATATTACAATGCACATTAATCTCATAGAATGTTTTAACTGTATTTCCCTAATTAAGTAAGTTTTATATGCACAAATCTGGTGAAATTCTGTTTGAAAAGTAGTTTTCGACATGTAAAGAATTTTGAAATTATCTTAGTGGTAATGGAATGTTACGACGTAAATGTTATATATTGATATAATTATGACTGAATTACTAATGCATTTATTTTTCAAAAAACCTATTTCAGCGTAAAATGAAACTCGGTTAAATAATAATATTAAATAGCATTACCGATTATGATGCATTCATTAACAACATCTGAATTACACCCCTTAAATCCAGTTTGCATATCATGTGCCACTTTAAGCATGATGAAGTAGATTGATTGATACAGAACCTGAAGCATTTCACTTTAGAATAGATTTGAGATCATGAAGATAAGTGTCTTGTTCAATGACATTAACTCGTAAAGCTTCACATTACGAGACGCATAATAACATGAATAATTACAAGAGAGTATCTATTCAGTTTTAGTTTAGATTAAATTTATACTGAAATAAAAGATAAGGCGATTGGATGGTTTTAAAAATTATAAAAATACAGTCCTGGTCAAAAAAATAGGATTTTTTTTTTTTTAAACTTGCAGATATGCCTATTTTTGTTCATTGTAAGATAATTTTAGTAACTGCATGGCATTTTTGCGTTTATGCATTGAATGACGATAATTTGGCAGGATGCCAATGCACTGTATTTCACAGTACACCATTCCCTGAATACTATACCTGAGCGCTGACGTAAAAATTGCGGCTGCCGAAAACGAATTTCTTTCTTTTTTTTTCTTTCTTTTTTTTATTAATTTATTTATTTTTTACTTTTGATTTAAATACGGTCACTTAAAAAAATGCCAGTATCTTGTAAAAGATTTCTTTGATTAGTTTGATCTTTGAAAACTGAAGCGAAAAATCTATAAAAATACATTTGTATCAAAATTTGAGGGGCATAAACCCGCTCAAGAAAAAAAAAATCCACCTTTGGCAGCCGCCATGTTTGTATGGGGACTCAGACCCAGTATTCGGCAGGCGGTGTTCTGCGAAAGGCAGTGTATTGACATGCAGCCATCCATCCATTGTCATCCAATACATAAACGCAAACATGATATGCAATTACTAATATTATCTTAAAATGAATAAAAGTAGTATGCTGGTATCTAATATTAATGATTCAAAGACAAGAATTCGAAATTCAGTTGCTAAGAATCATGCAAATTCACTTGAGCGTGGTTCGTCGTGGGATATTTGTATAAGCAACAAACTCGATTATCTAATTGTATTAAATTTGAGTTAAAGTTTTAAAGATAGTAATTTTTTCAATTCCATATATTTGGAAATAGTACATTGTTTTATTAAATCTAAAGTCTTAAAAAATTAACAGAATGTATATTAAACTCTTTTTTAAATATAATTTATAAATTTTAACAAAATTCTTTTTTCACACATCAGTGCTTATAAAATCTAAAACAACACTAAAAATAATGTTTTTCAAAAATATTAAGTAATTATATTATTGATTTATTATTTTATTACTTATTTATTGATTGACTGATTATTGATTAAATGATTATTTCTTATTGAGATTACTTATGTAAAATTTTATATATTTCCGATAAAACATCAATATGGCAGAATTTTTGGCTTTGCATAGAAATTATTTCTAGAGAAACACCAAGTATATGCTGTATTCGTATGTATAAATACTTGTATAAATTACTGTCTTTTGCAAATCAAAGCAAAATACTTGTTTGAATAAATAATTTTGGAAAAACTTTAGCAATTAATCCTCCTTAACAATGTCAATAGCTCTTTCTCTGAATCAATAATGCATATTACAGATTTATTATACTGAGTTATCCAAAAGTCAGGGCAAACTTTAAAAATGAATAATTCGAAAACGAATCAAGATACAAAGATACGGTTTGCACCGAACGGATGGAGAAGAAACCGGATTCTGTGTAACAATGAAAAAAAAATAGTTTTGTTGGCGACCAACAAATGATGCTATAGTGTTTTATTGCACAAAAAGATGATTTACAAATGAAGAAATGTTGACAACTTACAAACCAGCTTAATTATAGTTAATTAGTACTACAGTAAATTTCCAATGTGCTACCCATCATTCATAAGTGCAGTGTGAGACTATAGCACCACACCATTCATATCATTTAGTAGCATTTCTTGCGTTATGGCAGACGCATTTTGGCTAATGGCATCTTTCAGTGCTGCTAGTGATACCGTTGGTCGCCAAAAGAACTATAATTTTTCGTTGCCTCACAAAACCCGATTTCTTTTCCATCCGTTTGGTGCAAACCGTATCTTTGTCTTTTGATTCGTTTTCGAATTATCCATTTTTAAAGTTCGTCCTGAGTTTTGGATCACACGATATTAGTTTGCAACTTAAAAACTATTAATTGTCAAACATACAAGTTCTCATTTCTCCCCAGTACCAATGTATACATTCTACCTCTCATGCCTTATTGGATTTTCAATCATTTTGTATAAATGTAGTTGCAAAATGGCAATCTAATTACACTCTATTTACACTCAATTTAAATTCATTTCGTACTTCAATTTAAAATTTCAACACCAAAAATACAGAATTTTAGCATTTCTTTGAAGAGTGTTCCTTTATTGTATTAAATGCGTTAAAAAGAAGATTGAAAAATAATGATTTCAATTTTGTATTCATTTCAGTTCCATGTCATTAAGATATTAGCTACCAATTTGTAATATATAGCGCCAATTTGTAATTACTGAAGTTCTATCTGTTAACCTGACAGTATCAAATAGTATAACAATTTGTGTTATGCACGTGAAACTCGTGTATAACTTCAACTAAGTTTCGCTAACATGCTACTGATAATTATAAAGGTTTTGATTTCTGTTAATTTTTAGATTAATTTAGAGGGAAAAAAATATTACATCACTAATAAAAATTTCTATTTAATTACGTAAAAAAATAATATACTAATAGGAATCTTTTATGCAAATAAATATTTAGAGTAATAATGGGAGAAATAACAATAAAATGTATACGGGTAAATGTCAAATTAAATTTTCTTTTTTAGCAATTTCAAAATACAGATAAAAGTATTCGTGAGATCTATTTGACACTTTGGCTGCGTTATAGCTTTCGTAAATATATAATTGACGTAGGTTTTAAGTTTTAGTACAGCTTGATTCTTATTGGAAATTATGTGTGTAATAACTGAAGTACGTTTTCTAGAATTTTCAGAAGGTTACCAATAAGTTTCCTGTACAGTACATAGCTAATGATTTAGGGGTGCATTTGAATGATTTTACATTATAACAAACTCTAAGAGTTTGATATACAGATCATGTTTCTCTACAAAGCTGTGTAAATATTGTGTAGTTTACTTACAGGGACACAAATAAATAATCGATTATATTACTACTTATAAATTTTAGTAATGCGACTTAACGATGCTATACTGTTTTCGATATAATAAAACCGATGTAAGATATTGCGATGCACAATAATAACAGCTTCTTTCTTGAAAATTATGTGTGGATTATTTAATGTTCTTTTACATTTCATAAGGACACACAGAATAATTCAGATGTATTATCGATTATACGTGCAATTTATAGTACTGAATTTTCATTTATTTTATGTGATTTCGTCTTAAATTACTTTTTTGTATGCTATTCAATATGCATTATATCTGTAGAACAGATGTAAAGTTGTTCAAAAATGTTTCAATACTTTACTGTCTATGTCTGGGTGCTGTTGAAAGCACAAAATAATGGGGAGTATTAATTTTTTTTTAGTTGAATTAAATTTTAATATATTAATAACTGATATGTGTGTAATATAAAACTAGTTGGATGTGCTAATCCCAAAACTTTTTTCTATCTCATACGTACATTTTAATATTTAAAAAAATAGTTATGTTAATTCTTTAATAATTTTAATTCAATATTATACCAACTTTTATTTTCATCTTAAATTTCTGCTTCAGTCAATTAATCGCAGTAAAAACAAGCTTCCGTCTCTGCACGAGCCGATGGACAAAAGAATGATAGGCAGATCTTTTTTCAAATTCAGGGAGGACCTACTCGTCATACCAAAAAACAAATCATACACAAAAATTTTAGTTAAGTTTTAGGTATAACTTCATACACTTTTAAGTGGTGCAATATTGAAAATGGCATAAAATTTGCGATTGCAGCGCCCCCTTCCGGCGGATTTTTTTCAAATTCAGGGCGATCCAACTAGCCACAGCCATACACTTACACAAAAATTTCGTTCAATTCGATGCATAACTTCATACACTTTTGGTCGGTGCAATATTGAAAATGGAACGAAAATCGCGATTGCAACGGCCCCTTCCGGCGGGTTTTTTCGAATTCATGGAGAACCTGCTTGACACAGCCAAAAAAATTCACAAAAAATTTGGTTCAATTCTATGCTTATCTTCATACACTTTTTGATGTTAGAATTGCAACATACGGACACACACACAGACGCACCTACAGACATACAGACACACGGACAGACAAACATTTTGTTAAAACATGTTTTTTTGGAATCTCTTGCCCCTAAAACGTGTAAATCAGTCGAAAACCGGAAGTAGAAAATTTTTTTGATTATAATACATTATATACACATCATATTGATCATAGAAGAAAGTAAAAATAATATGCAGTTCTGCATAGAACGTTTAAAATACTTTCTGTTTTTATAAATAGTCGCTTTTAAAAGTTCATTTTCCAGCGGAATTAAAATTTAGCAGTACATGCATAATGCTTTTTAAAACATCCACCAATCTTCTCAATCCTGTTCGAATAACTACAATTTATTAGTGACAGTTTGTGAATGTAGTTTTTGAGTGGAGTTATGGATGTTTTAATTTGTTTATTTACATATAGCTTTCAATGAATAAAATTTATAACTTAATGTTTTATTTTTGCAAAAAAATTCATAATCCATAGACTTCACTTGATTTTTCTTTCTAGATAAGTTTATTTTAGATTAGTGTTATCTAGTATTTTATGTTGGTGTAAATAGGCTTTGTTTAGATCTCGAAAATTTTGCAGAAGCATTTAATAATATGAATTTATTTGTTCGTAAATTGGTTTTTTCGAGACTTTTCAGGGAGGAAACTCCTTTTAAGAATAAAAGAATAATCTCATACTTTGCTTGAAAAAGTTTAAACTAAAATAATGAATATGACTATTTAAGACTCTCTTCAGAAATAGAATGGTTAGTCAGTGTTACATGATTTTAAATATTCGACTTTAAGTACGCAGAATCTGAACAGTAACGGGTGTAATACATGGAATGAATTCTTTACTGCCATTCCTTAAAGCCATTCTTCCATTTACTGCATTCTTCCACTTATCACTGTACAAACTTTTGCAGCAAAGTAGCCGGTCTATCGACCTTTTTCAAAGAAAGCGGTTTTATAACCGTAATTTAACTGTATTCTGACCATGTTATTGTCTATATTATGGTCAGACTACAATTAATTTATTATATATCCCACTAAAAAAATCTGTAGAAAATCTATAACTTTTTGGTCCAAAATCAGTGGGAAATCCGAAGGTATTTGGCCCTTCATGCATATATTTTTAAGAATATCTTAAAAAATTCTGCAGCTATTTTAAAGAGAAAGCTAAGTCTGCAAATTTTCTTCAAACTTCTGTAGAATATCTGTAGAAAGTGGCGATTTCTTCAGATAATCTTAAGATTATTTTTAGTGGGATAGCCATCCTCTACAAAAACGGTCGATAGACCGGTTACTTTGTTGGAAATTTTTTACAGTGTATAATTAAAAACAATGCAGGAAAATATGAGACAGTTGAAAATAATTGAGAATTAAACATTTCGCAGTTACTTTACTTTACTTTACAATTACTATTGGAACACTACAATAATAATGGTTTTTTTAAAATTCAAAATAATAGTTCAAAAATACATTTTTCCTTTCTCTGGGGGGGGGGGGGAGGGGAAAGGCACGGAAAGAATATAAAAATCTAAGATAAATATTACTAAAAATGCCAGAATATGTAAACTTTAAGTAGACTGTCACTGTGAAATATAGAAAGAGTAAATCTTAATTATGTCCGATAACAATTATATAATAATAATAAAAATAAAATCATGTTCTACAACGGAAAGGTAAGAACTTATATTATAAATAATTATTTTGTTTATAAGATGTTATTTTAATAATAAAACATTTAAAATATATTCAAAATTAACATGACTCATCTCATTTCCATTGATTCATATTCTGATTGTAAATAGAAAATTACAAACACGAGAAATGTGAAAAAATGGAATAAATATTTATTGAATTAAATTTAAATATAACGCTCTATGTTTTTGATACCGGTGTGTCATACTTGTTCCACCAATATGTTTTTATTTAGCAAATAACTGGCAACAAAAATTAGAAAAAACAATTCTTCCCGAGACTTTGTCAGCCTTACAGAAATGAATACATTTTATATGACCACACAGCATGTTGCGTAACTTTATGCTATCAAATAATTTGACAAAAAATGAAAATTTATGTTAAGCAGCTACAATGCGACATTGACATTCTTTTGAAACCGGAGCCGTGGATTTTAATAGAAGAGAAACAAGAAAAAGTTTTACTTCGACACAATGCAAAAAAAAAAAAAAAAAAAAAAAAAAATTATTTAGAGCATAGAAAAACCGGGATGCGAAAAGCTTAGAGACAACATACATCCCAATTCGTCAGCCAATCAGTGCGGATAGAGAAAACTAGAAAACATTCTCTTGAAAGCGCGCAAATTAGTGATGGGCGATTTCGATTTTTTAAATCGATTTAATCGATACCACGGCCAACTCGATTTAATCGATACTTTAAAATTTTTAATCGATTTCTCTGAAGGTAATATAATTTTCATTTTCCTTCAAAAGTCGAAGATAAAATAGACGGATGTGCCAATTCCAAAATTTCAGTGTATTAGTTTCTAAGATAGAAGAATTAAAGAAACCTCTGAACCCCCCCCCCCCCCTGCAAAATAGCGTTTTTGTGGAGTGATGTACACCAAAAATTGATCAGGATAAATTTTTATTAAGTACCAGCTGAATCTGAATTTTGATGAAAATCCATGAAAGCGCGAGATACAGCTATTGCGAAATCATAAAAAATGCAGCATTCAGCGCCACCTGTTGGGCAATTTACACCAATAACTAAATAACACTAATCTATGTCAGGGATTTACTGAATCTGAATTTTGATGAAAATTCGTTCTTGAGATAGCGCTATTGCGTTAATCATGAATAATGCAGTATAGCAGCGCCATCTCTTAAGCGATTTCCACCAAAATGTAATTAGCATAAAATAATATCAAGGACTAATTGAATCTAAATTTTTATGAAAGTCCGTGCATTAGTTCTTGAGATAAAGCTAAAATGGAAACAGGGGCGTGCGAAAAGAGAACTACGCCCGGTTCAAAGTTCCAATTTAGCCCCCCCCCCCTATTAACTTTTTCTTGTGATAAGCTAAAAGTGATGTTAGTAGTAAAAATTTGACGTCCCCTAAATTTCCGTGCTCGGAACGACCGCTTTCTTCCCCCCCCCCCCCACCTTTTTTTGCCATCGCGCTGAGTAGAAATTGTGAAAAATTCAGTATAGCAGCGCCATCTGAGAAGCTATATACACCAAAATGCAAAAAACATCAATTCATGTCAAGGACTAACTGGATCTAAAATGTGATGAAAATCCGTTCATTCGTTATTCAGATATAGCTGTTGCGCAAATCGCAAAAAATGCAGCTTAGCAGCGCCACCTGTTAGGCTATATGCACCAAAAATTAATTAGATTCAGTTTATATCAAGGTCAAACTAAATCTAAAATTTTGTGGAATTCCGTGCATTTGTTCTTGAGATAAAACGGTCAGAAATTTTTGTCGTATACAGACTCACAGAGTGACAGACACACCCACAGACAGATATTTCTTAAAAACCATGAAATCGTGTTAAAGACCTTCTAAAATATATAAATCCATCAAAAACGGGAAGTCAAAATTTTTCACGAATCTAATACACTCTTCTTGTAAAGTTACAAAAGAAAGTAAAAATGTAAAATCGATTCTGCCCCTAAGATCGATCTTTAGATTCGATTTCGATCTTTAGATTCGATGTCGATCTTTAGATTTGATGTCGATCTTTAGATTCGATTTCGATCTTTAGATTCGATGTCGATCTTAGATTCGATGTCGATCTTTAGATTCGATGTCGATCTTTAGATTCGATTTCGATCTTTAGATTCGATTTCGATTTTTTTTTTCTTTTTTTTCTAGGCTAAATTAGCGTTGAATGCAGGTATTTTTCTGCGACTCCGGAGGAAAGTATCATGTGTTACAGCTCTGTAAAAGAGGGGGAATCGCAATTTGTGCATTAAAAAGCATAAATCTTATAACTTCTGGGGGGGGGGGGGTAATCCCCTGCGGGCCACTCCATTAATTCGACACTAGGTTAAATCGTTATATTTTTGTTTGGAAGTCTAGTTATTTGAAGTATTAGTTTATTATGTTTTATTTTTCACGCTCGTCTCTTCTAATCCCCCCTTCCACGTCAGTTTTAACTTACAGGGCCGTTCGAAATATGCATACAGTTTTAAAAATGTCCAATTCTCGGTCTATTTTATTTTAGATCCACATTTTAAATCCTTGACAAAAGATAAATAAAGGGTCGCCCTTCCGAACGTTTGGGGTTTGTCTGCGCTCCGCCGGGGGGCATATTTTTTTGTTTCTTCAAAAGAAACAAAAAAAATTTTGAGGGGGGGGGGGGGCTTGCACCCTCTTCCAATATACACCTTAAAATTTCGCTCATTTAATTTTCTACCATTTTTAACTTAAAAGTTTAAGCTACATGGCACCCACAGAGCTGTGGACCCTTCCCCCCCCCCTCCCTGTCGATTACTCACCTAATTTTGCTTATTTCTTCACTTCATTTCAATCTTTAAAAGGCTATAACTTTGCCTCTATAGGAGTTACAGTGATAAGAAAAATTCTAGTATAGCTAAACATTTCTCGCCTTTTTTTTTTTTTTTTTTTTTTTTTTTTTTTTTTTTTGCTTTTTCATTTTCCCGGTTTTTCCTTATAGGACCTTTTTTTTAGGGGGGGGGCAGAGGGGGTTTTCCTTCATACAATATGTCTATTGAAAGCTTATGCTTCATACATTACAAATCTAGCAAAAGAAATTTTCTCCCATCATTTCAGGTCACGTTACGGACCCATAATGTGTTAAAATTTTAATTTTTCAAACTTAAAAAAAAAAAAAAAAAAAAAAAAAACATTGATACATATTAGCGAAATTGGGGTTCGAACCCGCAATCGTTTGATTGCACACGTAATCCCTAAGCATATTGGCCACCGAGTACTCAGCAGCGCTATTATTTCTTTAGATTGTCATCTTTAAATTCATAATATCTTTTGAATGGAATGTCCGATTTGAATAATTCAAAAAGTAATCTACAGATATTGTAACAGGCATTAATACAAAATGATTTATTTGGATAAGGATTAAGGTATCGATAGTATGGTCTAATTTTGGTTGATGTATTTATCGCGTTTTAAAATGTAAGAAAGTAGTTATAGTGTACTATAACTATAACTACAATAGCTGGACATATGGTATCGCGCGGTTTTTTTTTTAATATAGACATTAATATGTTCTTTAATATTATAGAACCTTTTTTTATTCATTTAAAAATATTTCCTGGCGATTCAAAATTATATATCTTAACGATTCAAAAATACACACGTAATTGTTCAAGCTTTCACTTCTATTAGCACACTCAGAGTGCCACAATTTTTTTTTTTTTCATGTTCGTCCGTCCTACCGCCCCCCCCCCCTTCCTTTCCTCACCAATTTTAACTTACAGGTTCGTTCAAATTATGACTGCGATTTTTAAAAAGTCTAATCCTCGTTCTATTTTGTTATAAATACATATTTTGAAACCTCATCAAAAGATACATTTGGGCCGGGGTCGCCCTTATGTCCGTTTGGGATTCACCTTGCCCCCCTGGGTGGGGGGGAGGCATATTTTTTGTTTTTTCCACACCAGCTCATGTAACATATCGTTATAAAGCTTTTATCTCCTCGTTTTTTTTCTGTTACTACCTCTCTCTCCGCCTAGTTACATGCTCTTGGCACTCTTTATAGTTTCAAAGAGTGCATGTTCCCCGCGGGCCACCCCATGAATTCAACACTAAGTTAAACACTATATTTTTGTTTAGAAGCTCAGTTATTTGGGTTATTAGTTAATTATGTTTTTTTTTTTTTTTTTTTTTTCAAGTTCGTCCGTTCTAATCCCTCGCCCCCCCCCCCTTTTCCTCGCCAATCTTTACAAAATGGGCCGTTCAAAGTATGCATGCAATTTTTAAAATGTCCAATTCTCGTTCTATTTTATTATAAATCCTCATTTTGAAACTTCGACAAAAGATACATTTGGGCTATGGTCGCCTTTCCGTCAAGAGTAGGGGTTACCTGCCCCCTTGAGAATCGGGCATATTTTATGTTCTTCCAAACTACCTCGCGTAACATTTGGTTGGCATTAGAAAAAAAAAAGTTTTTTTTTGTCTATCCTTGTTCCCCGTCCTAGTTACACGCTCTTGGCATTCTTTATACTCGGTTTAATGCCAAGTTACTCAGTGTTGTTATTAGTTGAGTTATGTCTCTCAAATTTGTCAAAGTTTTTGTGTAAGTGAAAACCATAAGTGACAATCATTTTAAAATTTAAAATTCTTAATATCCGACTCTAAAATCTGCAATAGCTTAATTCTATGCCTCCCTAAATGGGGATGGGGGGCGGGAGGCGGTAATTACGGTCCTGCTGATTGTCTAAGTTTTGGAATTAGTAATTTGGATCTTCTCTGTGTGAACCTAAATATCGAAATATCGATTCTAGTATCGATTCTAGAACTGAGAAATCGATTCTTATTATGATCGATGTTGTTTTATACGATATCGATTTTAATCGATTCTCAAAATTTCCAGAATCGCCCATCACTAGCGCAAATAGAACAAAGTGTAATAGGAAAAAAAATCTTATAACCAAGAAAAAGAATATTCTGAAATCTTCGACGTACGCCAAAGCTATTTTTCAACATTAGTTAGCAAAGTGAAATCATCAACCTGAAATCGCCAATATTTTTTTCCAACCTGAAATTATTGAAAAAGAATTTTGCCTCATACCTTAGACGACTTTTAAATATAGAAATGTAAAAAAAAAAAAAAAAAAAAAAAAAAAAAAAAAAATCATTAAAAGAATGATACTCATGGTGATTGAAATAAAACTGGATTAAAAGGAAATAAACTTAATTAAATGGTATAAGGAATTTAGAATAGATTTAATAAATTAAGTTAAAAATTAAAAATATATCAAACTTAAAACTCCCATAAAACAACATTAATTTATCATTTATAAATAGGAAAATGAAAATAAAAAATGAAGTTCTATCCTTTGTGAAAAACATCCAAAACTAGATAAATGAATTAAAAATAAAACAAAGCTCTCTCTCTCTGTGTATATGTATATATATATATATGTATATTACGTAGCCTTTTAAATATTTATTGCAATGAAAGTATTGTTTTAATTTATGTTCACACATTTATTTTCTATATATATTACTCTCAAGGGAAATAAAGTCGCTTCGCGAACTACAATATGATCGAATAAAGCTTAGAATGTCATTTATTTAACGACACTAATTTAACGATGATAAAATAAAATAAAAGTTTTATGGCATAATACTTTCATTAGAACAACTTACATTAAAACTATAATTATATAAAGCCACTTGGTTTACAAGAGCAGACTTATAAGACAGACTTAATGGCATCTGTTCGTCAAAAGAATATAGTTGAAAATTTCATTTTTTAATATGGAGAACCAAATAAGTATCAAGGGACGAATTTGAAATTTTCATTTGATAATTTCAACACATTAAAGTTGCATGTCTATGTTAATTTGATTTCTATATTACAAACGATACCAATTAAGTCGAACTTTTACCTTCATCAGGAATCTTCGAAAACTAAATTGTTTTGTAATTATTATTTATAGCTCTTTAAGTCAAAACCTAAAAAAAATTATAATAGATTAAAATTAAGTTAGAAGTTAAAGATATATAATAAATAATACCACCATAAAAGAGCATCAATTTTATCATTTACAAATGGGAAAATGAAAATAAAAAATGAAGTCCTATTCTTTGTGAAAAAACCTCAAAATTAAACTATTCTATCAAGCGAGATAATAAATTGATAATACAATAAGGCGCTATATATGGATGTATATAATGTACATATGTAAAACATTTAATTGTAAAACAATATACTTCAACAAAAAAGGAAAAAAATGAATTAAAATGAATATTTGGAATTTGCAGAACCATAGTAGACTCGTCAGACACCAAATACTATAGAGCTAAAAAAAATAAATGTTTGATTTCATCTTTGCATCACCCAGGAAAAGCAAAATAATATTAATTTGGGGTTACCAGCACACATAACACCAAAATAAAATTATTAAAAACTTTAGAACAAAGTCACAATACAAGATTGAAATGGACAGAGTAGGAAAATCCCATACCAAAATACAAAGCCGTCCCGAAAATGATGCAGCCAAAAACAGCATTTCATGACCACAAACAACTGTTGCAAAAAAAAAAAAAAAAAAAAAAAAAAAAAAAAAAAAAAACAATGACACTGCAAAAGTAGACCAGAGAAACCCAAACCTAATAGACAAACCTTATTACATTGGAAAACAACTCTCCATTATATTTAATATATATATATGTTATGTAGTCTTTTAAATATGCAATGTAATGAAAGTATTGCTTTAATTTATGTTCACAAATTTATTCTTTATGTATATTATTCTCAAGGGAAATACAGTCACTTCGTGAACTACAATATAATCTAATATAGCCTTAAATGTCATTTATTTAACGACTCTAATTTAACGATGATCAAATAAAATTAAAGTTTTATGGCATAATACTTTCATTTGAGCAACTTACATTAAAACTATAATTATAGAAAGCCACTTCGTTTTCAAGAGCACTGAGATAAGACAGACTTTAATGGCATCATCTGTTCGACGAAAGAATATAGTTGAAAATTTCATCTTCGAATATGGAGAACCAAATAAGTATCAAGGGACGAATTTGAAATTTTCTTTTGATAATTTCCTCACATTAAAGTCACATGACTGTGCTAATTTAACTTCTATATTACAGATGATACCAATTAAGTCCAACTTTTACCTTAATCAGGAATGTTCGAGAAGTAAATTGTTTTGTAATAAATTTTTATAGCTATTTAAAATTAAAATCTTTGTAATAGGTTTGAGATAAACTACAGTTTATTGAACTGTTTCTTAATATGCAATATGTGCGAAAGTTGTGTTTACAACTTAATCTAACAAAATTATTTTTGATCCTCCATAAAATTTAAATGAAATAAGATAGCGATTTTCGAATTTATGTGCGTATAACAGCATATCATAAAGTTTTATTTGTACAGTAATTCTTTAACATTCGCAAGTTTTGATTATTCATAAAATAAAAAAGGCAGAACATTTTAACATTCGCGAAGACTGAATACACCAGTTCATCTTGTTTACTCGCGCATTTCAAAATACATCATAGCAATGCCACCTGTTGAGCGATTAGCATCAAAATGTAAACATCATCAACTCATGTCAAGAATTAACCTAATCCGAAGTTGAAAATCCGTGATAGATGGAAATCCGTGCATTGGTTCATGAGCTAGAACTGTTGCAGAAATCGCAAAAGAATGAAGCATAACAGCGCCACCTATTGTGAAATTTAGAACAAAACTTATCTGCATCAATTTATATCAGGGGGTTCATGAATATAAATTTTTATTAAATTCCATGCATTAATTTTTGCGATAGATTGTCCACAAAATTTTTTTTACATACAGACAGTATCACAGAATTAGAGATTCGCAGACTGACATTTTGTAAAACATGTTTTTTGAAAACCCTGACCCCTAAAGCATGTAAATCCGTCAAATAACCGAAATTCGAAAACTTTCACGAATCCAAAACTTTTTTTCTTGTAAATATAAAAGAAAGTAAAAATAGACAAAAGAAATTCGTACAGTTATGCTTAAATATATAATAATATACATAAGCAATAATATTGCTGAAAAAGAATCGTTTCAAGGCATGTTCCACACTTTTTTGTATATGCCGCCTAAAGAAGTGAAATATAAAAGAAGATTGTTATTAAAACATCATTTTATATGAAATGTATGATATATGATTCTTATCGACTACATTAACGTTTCTAAAATACTATTCATAAAAGAAAACAATGATAACAGAAAAAAGTGTTTTTCTTCACATTTACACCCATTTCTAAATTTTACTTTACGTAGAGTTATTATATTCATCAAAATTTTTATGGAATATTTGTTTTCGTTTTTTTAGCATTTTAATCGCTTTTCTTGCAATAAAATCATGTTCAATTTGTTATTTTTTTAACTTCCCGAACTACAATATAATCTAATAAAGTCTTAAATGTCATTTATTTAACGAGGATGAAATAAAATTAAAGCTTTATAGTATAATACTTTCATTAGAACAACTTGCATTAAAACTATAATTATAGAAAACCACTCGTTTTCAAGAGAACTGAGATAAGACACACTTTAATGGCATCTGTTTGTCGAAAGAATGTAGTTGAAAATGTCATCTTCTAATATGGAGAACCAAATAAGCATCAAGGGACGAATTTGAAATTTTCTTTTGATAATTTCCCCACATTAAAGTTACATGTCTGGACTAATTTAACTTCTATATTACAAACGAGTCCATTTAGGTCGAACGTTTTTTGAAATCTCTGACCACTAAAGCGTGTAAATTCGTCAAATTACCGAAATTCGAAAATTTTCTCGAATCCAATACCGTTTTTGTAAATATAGAAGAAGGTAAAACTATACAAAAGAAATTCAGACAGTTATGCCTAACTATTTGAGAATATACATTAGCAAGAACATATTACTGAAAAAAAAAATCGTTTCAAGGCCTTTTTTTGTACATGTCGCCTAAACAAGTGAGATATAAAAGAAATTTAATATTAAAACATCATTTTATATTAAATGAATGATATATGATTATTATCAACTAAAATACGTAAATTCTTATCAACTAAAATAACACAGTTTCTAACATACTATTCACAAAAAAAAAAAAAAAAAAAAAAAAAAAAAATAACAGAAAAAGTGTTTTTCTTCATATTTACACCCATTTCTTAATCTTACTTTAAATAGAGTTAATAAATTCATCAAAATATTTCTGAAACATTTGTTTTCGTAATTTTTAGCATTTTAGTCGCTTTTCTTGCAATGAAATCGTGTTCAATTTGTTAATTTTTTTCTTTATAACTTTAAAAAATATTTTAACTTGTTATTAAACATAGTGACAAAATGATTACAAGTCAAAAGAAAAAATAATAAAATTTGGTCTTATAATTTCCAAATGATTGAATAGTCTATAAGAACATATAAATAATTTAATTCATAGCAGTATAATAAAATTGACTTTCCAAACGATGTTATTTTGTTAGATATACGAATCTAATTTAATCTAATCTGTATTTTTTTTCTTTATAACTTTATAAAGTATTTTACATTGTTATAAAACATAGTGACAAAATGATTACAGTTTTAAAAATAATCAAGTTTGGTCTTATAATTTTCAAATGATCGAATAGTCTATAAGAACATATAAATAATCTATTTAATGGCAGCCTAATAAAATTGAATTTCATCGCGATGTTATTTTGTTAGACATATGAATCTAATTTCGAAAGACCTTTGAGATATTACATTATTAATGGATTCTATTCGTCAAAAGAATTTCGACGCGACATTGAGGTTTTGAATTTCAATCAACATAGAAGTCAAAGAATAATTTTTTAAAGATTTCATAGATTGGTACGAAATTTAAAAATTTTAACACAATTTAATAACTGTATTAAAAAGACACAGACTAGAATAAAGTTTTTAAAGGAATTTTAAAGGCTTTAGAATTGAAATATTTTCTGATAAGTTAATTTTTTACTATAAAAGTGTCAAGAAAAAAAATAATTATTTAGATATTGGAAATATTTTATCATTTAATTTTTCTATTAAAATGGATCCATTTTAATTATAAATTTTAATTTACTTTAATTTTTGAGATACTTTATCTTTAGGTCTTTTAATCAAGATAATAGGAATTTAAAACGACTTAGATTATCCAATCTTCATGTATTTTTGTATTTTCCAATTATATCGAGTATTAATTCTTCCAATATATGGTTTTTAATAAATATGCTATTTTCGTTATTATTTTAAAGTATATTTTTAATCCAGTGCTTCTGTGAAAGAAAAATTAATTTAAATAGATGGTATTATAGATGTATCATCTTTTATATTATAAATAATACTTTAGATGGTATTAAATGAACAAATCTATTGAAATACAGTAAGGTCTTGATTAGCGAATAGGCACCAGCACGTAATTCTATTAGAAAATTTTTAAAGAGCCCGAAATTGAGAATTTTTATATTGAACTAATTCTATTCCGAAATTCTGTCTACATTCTTTCGAATTATAAACTTACACACACACACACACATATACATATATATATGTTACATGTATTTTTTTAAAAGTGTTTCATAAAAACACTTTTCATAACAAATTGATTTTTCAAGTAAGTTCAGATTAAACTACAACATCAAAATTCTTTATTTTGTCCAACCAATCAGAGTCATGAATTTATTGATTAGTTCAACAAGTCAAAATGAATAAAATCCAATTTGCAAACAAGATGCCCACGAGTTCGTTATGCTGGTTGCTTTAACAAATAATCTGTTTTTCAGGTTAATATGTTATCTTGAGAAATTTCAATGAATATTACTAAGAGAAATAAACATTTAGACTTATAATTTTTTAATACGCTAAAAAGACGGAAATAGGAGAAATTACGTCATATTTGAAATTACCAAGCAACAGCAATAATGCAGAACAATTTAAATAAAAAAACTTTTGCACGAGACATTTATTTCTTATTTTGAGATAATCTTTTCAAGTATTGTTGGAATTTCAAGACAACACAGATAATATTTCCTGTATAACAACAAAAATATTTTCAAGTGAATATTAAAAAGCGAAAGAAAACTTCGGTGAAAATTACGCCAGATTTAAAAACGATATATTTTAAATGTCTTATGTAATTGAACTTTCTTATAGCGTTGTTAAAAAATACCGAGAGACAAAGACTTTGTTTACTTAATTCATTTTAATTTAGCATATTTTAAAAAATTTTAACTATTTTATTTTAATTAAAGGCGAAAACAGCTTCATTTTCGTTTCCAGTCGAAAATAGTATGTTTACCGAAATTTTGTTCCGTTTAGAGTTTCGGTTTTTAAAAGCTGTTTAGGTCGATCATCAGTTTTATTATATTTTGTTGATACAGCTTGATATGTGCTCGACGGAGTTTTTTTCCTTTCTTTATATGATAAAAGTTATCAATTCTGCAAACTATTAAAAACATCATAAAAATTATCATATAGTTAAATAATTCTTTTCGTGAAGTGTAAGCACTTTTAAGCAAGTAGATAATTTAAAATGATCCTTTTTTGAGCAATTTTTCATTTGCAATTCAGTAGTGCCATTACGTTCAACCATAAACAAAAATAACTGTTTTCACTATTTTTTTCTGGTGGATATATAATAAAATAAAAATAGTCTCAAATATACTGTTTTTTTTGAGCAAATTAAAATATCATGCATTAAACGGATGACATAAAAAACCAATTATAACTACAGTAGTTACATTTGAAACTTTTCTGATAAAGAATTTTTCAGTTATATTATTGGCGTAGAAGATTTTAACACTAAAATGCCCATGGTATCATTTATGATACCATCAGTGTTCCCAATTTATTAGATATTTTTATTCACATATTACGCATTCCGACCAGACATTTAAAGAGAAATTTTCTCTTTATTTAATAACAGATATTTCGTTATTAAATAAAGTGAAATTTACACTTTAGATTTTCTGGTATGAATTCCAATTCTCTGAATTACGCTATATCTAAAACGCACTCTACCCTGGGCATTAAAGGGTTAATAAATAATCAAAATTGTTCAAATGAATAACATTACATATTTTCTACGTTTTCAAGAATTAAATGAAGGAAAGTTTGAAATATCGAGTAGGATTCAGCTCACTCTTACAGCTGTTTCTCTTTCTGATAAAAAAAAAAATGTCTTTATTAATATTTATTTTTGATTTATATAGAAATAGTTCAACTATTATTTCAGTTTGTCCCAGAGTAAAATAAATATTCGTTAACTAGTAAAGAAAGTTTTAGATGTAAACCGTTTTACCTAAGTAATATATTATTCTAGTTAATAAGAAAATCTACCTGTCTTCAGGCACACAAGCAAAATCAATAACTGATTTAATTAATTTACAGGTTAAATAAAGTTACCCAAAGCTATTTGTTCTTCCCCAATAAACTATTCAAAGTAGAGTTTCAAAGAGTGTTAATGTTTTCGGAATGTATTTTATTTATATTTTAGCATTCAACAGCTGGTCTCAATTATTTCGAAAATAGTATGTGTATGAATTAGGCCGTTAACATTATCCGTACTGAATTTATGTCGTTTAAATATAATTATTCTGCATAAATATTTATGACAACCATTTCTCAATGATATGAGAGGATATTTTATAAACAGTGAATCGTAGCTTGCAAAAGAAAGAAATTCAATTCGATACACTAAAGAAGAAAAAAAATCAAAAATCGCATGTCAAGCGTAGAAAATGAGGGGTATTTGTACTATAACGAAGTTAAAAAAATATTCATATTTTGGTGTAATAGTACACAGTACTTCAGATTACAGTACAGTACCCCGAATCTTTTGTGTGTCCTTGTAAATACTATCTGCTTTTTATTATAGAGAAAGTATTTGGTAGTAAACATGAGCAACATATATCAATTTCATAAAATGTGAAAAAATTTAATATAATTAAAACGCTCCCCCTCCCCCCCAAACAGTGCTATTAAATCAGTAATGGAACACATTTGTGTGGCCATATAAATTTATAACAAATTTTCTTTACACCACAGATCGTACGGAATGTGGAATGTATATTTTAATAGATACTTCATAAATACATATCAATTTTACTATGTTGGAAAGAGTGTACCATCATTAAAATGCACTTGGAACTATTTTTTCCCATTGGCTGTTATGTGATGGAATACTTTTGATTGATCCTATAATTCAACTATTCATCCGATTTTCATAAAACTTGAAAAAAACTTGACAAAACTATGCAGAAATTTTATATTTTAAATTTCAAACGATTTGGTGGATAATTTTTGCTCTAACTTTTGCGAACAGAAAAATAGATGGACGGACTGAGCCTAGACTAAAGGTACTACATATATACATAATTACGAACGCACCTAAAAATGACGCTTTGAATATTTACACTAAAAAATATTGATTATTTCTTTATATACTGTATAAATAAGATAGATGATTCTTAATTCCGAAAAATGTAATATAATCACAAACGAAAATAGAAAGTAGTCTCTTTAGATGTCACCCATCTTGTAGTGTCTTTAGGTAGTCTCACCCCTGATTCGCAAAAAGCGTTCTTTATCTTTAAAAACGTCAGAAACCAAAATGTTTTCGAAAGTTAATGGAGCATTCAAAAACACAAAAACAATTTTGTTGCCACCAATCTTCGAAAATGCTTTAAAGTAGTTTTTATTGCATATTAACAGTTTTTTCTAAATCCGATATTGATCTATTGAATTTGTAAAATTATAAAGTAGCAGCATTAATATTACTTTAAAATTAATATTATTTTCTTATTCTTGAATGCACAAGTTTAATAACGCTGGTGAAATTGTTTTATTTTAAATAAATAGCACACTAAAAACATACATTTCCTTTTTAGATAACTGATTAATATAGTATAAAAATTTTCGGCAATGTTTTCGGAAATACTGACACCAAAAGAAAGAATTAAAAATATTATTAAAAAAGTAAGGTATGGTGTTAAATGCAACATTTTAAATTGATTGAAATGAAAAAAATAATATATCTATTCCTAAATTTTCAGGGAATATTATAGAAATTAAATATCCTTTTACAAAGTATAAATATATGAATTACGTAATTTTTTCATCAATAAAGTAATTAATACTATTGTTTACAAATTTTTTAAATTCTTTACTTATTTCATTTGTTTACTCAATGTTCTATATCCATACATACAAGGTGGTTATAATTAAAGTTTTCCTGTTTAGACCTACGTAGAGTAAACTCGCATTGACAGATATCTATATAACTTTTAATATAGATTGTATGGATCATGGGGAAAAGAAATCTGCAATGGAAAATTTTAATTCAAATTTTGATCACCAGATGACAGGGGGACAAGACCAAAGAAATCAAACTGGAAGCACAAAGCATTTTATTCAAAGAAATTGTTCATTGCGCATTCCATTTGTGTCAAGCACATATTCAAAACGTATTATAGCATGTTAAGCAGTAGCGTGAAGAGTTTTTCGATCAATTGCAGCAATATGAAGAGTTATGCTAGCTTATAGAGTCCATATACTTCTTCCATACACGCGATCTTTCAAGAATCCCGACAATTAGACGTCATGGGGAATCAAGTCCGGAAATCTAGGAGGCCTGTTTGTCGGAAAGCTTCTCGATCATCTCCAAAGTAAGACTTCTATAACCAAAGTGGGCACGAAGCAGTGGCGTCACTGCTCGGGCTAAGCGAGATAGTGGATCATCTTGAATGCATACTCTTGGTCTTGTGAGGATGGAATGATCTATTGTTGAAATAAGTCGCAGGAACAAGTACCCGTAATGGAACACCTTTAGGACCCTGGGATCTGTTCTTCTAAAAGAAAAGCGAAAGAAGAATGAAATCAGCCATAAATCACTCCACGCAGTTATGTATTCAGGATGCAAACACTGTTCATGGACAACATACGGATTTACAGCACCCTATACTCTCCGCTTCTGAGCATTAACTGTTTCTTATAGGATAAAATGCGTCTTGTCCGACCACAAAATGTTCCAAGATCATGCATTGTAATCGATTATTCTGGTCAAAAACATTCTCATAAACTGAATTCGTGAGCCCAGGTCTGTCGCGTTCAGCGCTTGCACAATGTGAATCTTGTATTGATACCACTTTACAATAGAAGGAATAACTTTTTGCACTTTAGGCTGCGGAAGAGACAAATCACGTGACACTACTCGAGCACTTTTCGCAGAAATATTGGGATCCGTATGCTTTATTGACTACAGCAAGAGGGACTTCTTCGGCAATTTGATTTGAAATCCGCTTCCGTCCTTTTCGTTGGAACATACCCAACTCCTCAGTTTCTTTGAATTAGAAATAATCATTTACAGAGCCTGCCACCACATCGATTCTTTTCGTAATTTTTTCACGCGTTGATATTATCGCAATGCAGTTGACAAATTGCATTTCTGATAAAATAACTTTCCCAGTAACGCTTGTTTTTTTCTTCTCTAACGGTGTGGTGCAGAATGATTTTACGGCGGCTACAATTAGCTTTTTAAACAGCTTGCATAAAGCCTTTTCTTTTAGATGGAAACCGCCATTTAGATGTCTAAATTTGATCTAAAGTTTTTAAAAGCAGAATTATTTTTCCCATGGTCCATATAATTTATATTCCAAATTTCATCGATATCTGTTAACTAGAGAGGACTCTACCTTAGTCTAATCAGGGTAACATTAATTATAACCACCCTGTATATTTGTATATATATATATATATAATATAAATCCTTATTTCATGATATAATTATTAAAGCTTTTTCAAATTAACTAAATTAATAATTTTATTACAAAAGTAACAAATGTTTCGACTGAATTTTGTTTCATTTTCACAGTTAAAATATATTTTAAGAAGAGTTTTTATAACAATGTTAAGATCAGTGTTTTAGAATGCTACGTATTTCTTTGAAATGACAGAAAATTAATTAGAAAAATTATTTAAAGAAATTATTATTTTCAAAAGTTTTCTTATGTATCTTTTTATGTGTAATGTATTCATAGAGTAAAACTAGAATTCTACGCAATATATTCAGTTTTAATATCATTGGAAACAAGATAAATAAATCTTTAAATGCATTTTTCATTTTAAATCCTGGATTTCACGTACCAGTCTTTAGCCGGCTATGATAAGAAATCTCCATTCGCTAGAAGATTTTTGGGAATGTACGAAAAAAAAATTCCGCGTTCCTTGACAAGAAAGATCAACAAAACCGAGTTTCGCAAATCAAGATAAAATGCTTTCCTTCTTAGTAAATACATTTCATACTTTTGTTCTCATTTTTCTTTTCTGCCATGGACTTATACGCATTCTACTTTTAAAAAATTGCCTGTGTAATATGGAAAACAATACACTTGTGATACATATTCTTTTAGAATTTAAAACGCGCTTTAAAATTTTAATAATTTTTTGATTCATTAATTTTTGAATTATTTTCAGAAGTAATGTTTTTTGAAAGATTTAAAATAAAAAAGAAATTTAGTATTGTGCAATTTATCCAGTGTGGGAATACATATAAAAAATCCGAAATGAATAGCATTTTTTTTTATTATCTCAGTAATGCACTTTTATATTGAAATTATATATTTTTTTACTAAAACATTTATGCAAAAAATATTCAATTTTATTATCAAATTTTAACTTTTGTTAATTTTTCTTTTTCTTTTTCAGCATTTTCTTAGCAGTGGTGCAGCTGCATATTCAATTCACTTGAGGAAGAAAAATAACGCGATTTTTTTCACAAAAACTTGGTAAAGTTCTGGAATTTTTTTTTCAAGGTTTAATAAACACATATATTTTTATTTAAAATGTACAATTTATTTAAAATGAAAATCCTTTTAACAGTACGATAGTCAAAGTAATAAATACTAATCTTTATTCATAATAATAATTGTAAATGGTACTTGTTTGTGTGTTTGTGGGTGATAGTAGGGGCGCACTAATGTCTCCAAATATGAATGAGATAAGCTGACGACAGGTCTGAATGCATTCGAGCCTTAAATTTTCTTTTTCTTTTTTCTTTAATTATTATCCAAGGTATTAATAGCAAAATCTCATAGGACGCTAATGTACCAGCTTCCTTTCTTCCGATGATCGTCGCTTCTGCGTACATCCGCGAAGCCAAATTATTTCAAGCACAAATTTTCTTTCTGATTTTTAGAATCACAATCACCTGATCTATTATATAAAAAAGTGTACGTAAGTTTACACACTATTTTTCGGTATAATTTAAAGTAATTTCTTTAAAAAAAAATATTGACTGTTTGAAGAAAAAAAGTTTTGTACTTCCTTTTAGTACTTTCCGTATATTCAGATGTTTTAAATCGTTTTCTCCATGACAAGGATGCAAATAAAAGCTTTTAAAAAGTCCTGCCACTTTAAAAGTACTTTTCATTAAAAAATATATGAATATTTACCATTTAAAAAATATTCTTTTATTACTTTTTACGATTTGCAGTTTTTTTTTCAGTTCTCAATCTCGTTGCATGGATGCATAATAATAATACTAATAATAAAACAAAGAATAAAAAAATAAATTTTTCCCCATGGATCTCTTTCTGTAGTACCTTTCTGTGGGTCCCTGCATCACTGGGTGAACTAGATAATAAAATATTAAAAACTAGTATCATTAATTAAGTAGAAAGTGCCTAGTTGTAGTTAAGCAGTGATCTCCTATTGTTTACTGTTGATCTTTTAAGGAATGGTATATTTTATCGATGATAACCGAAGTTCCAGTTAAATAATGTAAATATTTGAATGCTGTAAAATAATGCCTTTTCTTTAATAAATTGAATTCAGTTTTTGACAGAAATTAAATAGTTTACCAGCATAATTTTCAAAAAATAAAACCTTTAATGTAGTAAAATTAATTAAAAAGGTACATGATTATTCAATCTGCTAAATAATAAACAAATGCTTAATAAGATGCCAGTAAAAGCACAATTTGCTAATTCAAAAACAATATATTAATGAAGACAAACAAATTATGCAAAATATTGCTATACTTAAATATTTTAAGTTTAAAGTAATCTGTCATTTTTCTTTGCGTCACTTGAACAAATGAGTTCGTTTACCAGACTATTTATAATTTTTACGACACATCCGAAAACTTGTTCTATGATACAACATTATTATGGTATTATCCGCGAACACTCGGTAGCCATTTTAGAATATCTTATGTTTTCATGTCTATTTTCTTACACCAATTGTCAAAACAAATTGTACTTTATTCATAGTTTTATTACTATTATTGCAGTTGTTTTCCAAAAATTATCTTTACATTCAGCTGCAAAAGGATATTTGCACTCCCAGTTGCAGAGTTTATTGTGTGCAAGATCTTGATAGTTTTTACGTTTGTTCTTTCATAAACTTGGCAATTCATAATATTAAACCTTTTAATTGTATTCTACTTATCGCGTCACTAGTACTTATTGAATCCTTAATAATTTCTACTTGTTTTTTGCTAATTTCTCAAGCACGAACGTAGATGTAATATATCCCCACGGTCATCGACTAAACATACAATCCAAAAAAGTTCTGTTCGATCAGTGACAGAGGAGAAACGGAGACATGTCTCAAAGCTATGGATCGAACGGTTTCGTAAAAGATTGTTTTATCAATCACACAATTTAATATAAGTAAGTAGGACGGAAATACTTTTCATGAATTATGATCATGAACGACTCCTTAAACGATCTGTGCGCCAATTTCAAATTTCGCTTATATATGCTGTACAGTGTACAAGAATAAAGAGAAGAAAATTCAAACATAAATTAATATTTAAAGTTTGATTTCAGCTATGCATTAGCTAAAGAAGACTATATTGAACATTTCTAACATGAAAAGTAAAAAAAAAAAAAAAAAAAAATATGGAGATATAAATCTATAAAATTGTGATTCTAAGGAAAAATGCCTGTCCCATTCCAAGTTTTATGTAATTAACTGTTATTTTTTTTTAAATCTAACTTTTTTTTTTAAATAAGGAGATTTAATTATTTTAAATATGAATTGTTAGTGTTCTATAAAAAAGTAAAAAAATGTTTACAAGAGATATTTTATTTAAGAAATTAACAGAAATATTTTGTCCCTCACTTTGCGTCAAGTCCGTTACTTCGGGATTATTTTAGTCAAAATAGGTTTCTAATTCTGCCTAAAGTTAGCAGCAAATATTCGGCGATATAGTTAAACTATTCACGCAACTACTAGTTGCCATTTTTTACTCTTCAATTGTGAAGCAATGTAGTAGTGGCAAGAATAAGCTTTCATCAAAGTTGGAATTTTTTTTTTTCACTGTCAAGTCTGTTACCATAAATTTTAATATTAAAATAATGATATTTGCACTTTTATAATTAAATATTATTTACTAAATTGTTTCAGAAGGTATGTGTATTATTATCTAAGTTAGAAATTATACAAGCTAGTTCATTTCTAATAGTTTTATTTGAAATGACAAGTCCGTCACTTGTCATATCTGTTACCATATGTGTAAGTGATGAAAAGTAAGCTGCTAAGTAAGTTTACTAAATAGTTTTAGAAGGTATGTAAATTATTATCTAAGTTAGAATTTATACATCTAATTCATTTCTAATGGTTTTAATTGAAATGTCAAGTCCGAAAGAGTTGAGGAAAGAGTTGAAACATGACTATTTTCACAACCTTTTTGAGTAAGTGGTTATTGCTTCTACATTTTTCTTTTAAAAAATTAGTTTCAAATGTAAAACATAGACAAGATTTTTTATTTAAGGGGAAAGTGTTCGGGAAGCTAAAAACGTCCAACCGAGGGAAAATTTCTTATCTACAGAACAACACATATAACAGTTAAACAAATTATTTACACTTGTTTTGATTGAAAATATTAAAATATCTTATACAATATTTTGAAAATTGATATAAAGCCTATCAAAATATCAATACAGTAAAGCATCGTTTATACGACGATCACTTATACGACGTTTACATTTATATGACGTTTTAATGTGGTCCCGATTCATTTCTATTCATTTTAATGTAAAAATATATCTTTTATACGACGTCCAAAATCGTTTACACGTCGATTTTTCGATTTTGTATAGGTTTATTTTTCTTGTGTAATTTACGAACGAGCGGAAATTGGCAGCTATGAATGACACCAAAAAGATGTTTAAATGCACTCCACATTATAAAAATGTGGGCTGGTGATCGATTCGTCTGAAAAATCAGCTTGAGTGTAACAGATTACACTGGGGGGCGGGTTATTCTTATTTCGGGGATATTCAGCTTTCCCGACCTGTTTTAAGTTGCAAACAGACTATCCTTCTAACTGTTATCAGTATTGGCTGCTTTTATAGTTGGCCACGAGGGATTTTTGATCTTTAACTTTAAATGGAAAGGAAATTTTGTACTGCAAATGAGGAATATTTCGGTGAAACATAAAGATACGCATATTTAAATTGCTTACTAATCCCCCCCCCGTTTTTAAGATTATTTGTTTATTTTGGTTTGTTTAATTTAAAAATTCATGCAAATCATCACGCTAAACATTAAAATTAAGTGAAAACAAAATTAATTATAGTTTTGGAAGTGAAATCGATTATACGTCGTTATCGTTTATACGACGATTTTCGGTAGTCCCTTCGGCGTCGTATAAACGATGCTCCACTGTATTTTGAAAATCGGAATCAAATATATCAAAATATCGAAATTATGGAGCTTCACGATATTTTAAAAATAAATATTGGATGCATATCAAGTTATATATCCATTGATATATACCAACAAATTCTGCTTGTAAACTTTATAAAATGAATATTAAATAGAATTTTACTGTAGCTAAAAAAAGCTGTGGTATACTAATCTGAGTTGAGGAGCGAAATGATGTTATTGACTAGAAATAATATTTTTATACATTCGACTTAGTCAGTCTGTAGCTTTCCAGCAACCTTCAAGTATTGAACTTCAATATGTATACAACCCCTAAAATATTTCCGTTTTAAAATAATTAATTCCTTGTAAACTAATCGTTCGAATTTCATGCAAATTTATATTTAGTGTCATTGAAAGGTGTAGAATTTATTTATGGTTTCAAAACTGGGTCTTGTCATAGAAAATAAACAAAGGTTTGAATTGTTTTGAAATGTGGATGGCTTCCTAAGTAAACTTTATGTACATCATTTGAAAGCATACTTAGTTTCTAATCGTTTTTGTATTGGTTACTTTATTGTACAATGATTTTTTATAGAGTTAATAGGATGTGATTCTTTTTTTATATGACTGTACTTGAAATGAAATTATGGTATTAGATAAAAAATATTTCTCATCCAAAAATTAAAAAACTAGATCTTAAAATGAAAAGTAGCAAAATGCGAAAAGGGCTCTTTCTAGAGAAAAAGTATTTTCTAAATATGCACCTTTTAATACATCCTTTTATTCCCTAAGTATTCCAATTCCAATTCAAGTTTAAAGTGGCATTGCAAAGAGATTTGTATAATTAAAGAAGCAATTAGCTATAGAGTGAATTTTAATGTGTTTAAACGTCAGGGAAAATTCAAGAAATTTAGAGAATTTTTTTAAAAAACGGCAAATATTGTCTTTGAGGAATTTTAGGCGAAGAAAAATAATTTGAAGAAAGCAATTTGAAAATTGTTTAGTTCAGGTAAAAAAGATTCATCAGAGTTAATATAAAATAATATTATAGGGTATGATTTTAAATTAGTAGTGGTAAATGAAAAGGAACAGAGATAGAGAGAGGTGTAAAGATAAGAATTGACTAATTTAATATTTTAAAAAGAAAAGCATTTCTTCAATTATAATCGTTAGGTGGCGGTTTGATTCTAATTGTATAGTAGTTTTATCTTCAAACCTTGGAAAGAAAGTAGTATTGCATGCTAAAAATGAAGTAAGTTCCAATTTTCGAATTTTGATGTAATATTTTTAAATTATTAGTTTATTGTTTATCTGACAATACCTCAAATTCTTACAAATCCAAAAATTTTTCTGATAACGGGAATCTCTTTAGCTTCTAAATTCAATGCAGTTTACCTCGATTGCATTTGTTTAAAATTACAGGGATCGGGATTGGCAAAGTACTACAGAATAGTATAAAAACAAGCATTAGTCTTTGAGCAAAGATACCTATAAATTTAAAATTCCTGGCTGTGCGCCACTGTTTTAGCTAGATGAAATGCTTTTCACAATTACGTTCTGAAAAGCTTAATATTTTTTTAAGTTAGTATTGTACGAAATATAATAGCTACTTAATTAATATAAGCAAGTTAACTATCTTTAATCTTTTCCAGATAATTGTTTTCAAATATAGTATGTAGGTATCTACGTATCTACTTCGAAAAACCAATATTCTTGGTTCATGAAATGTTTTTCGTTTAAATATTAAAACCTTAACTTCTGCTAGTGGTCTCACAGAGCGATGCTATATCCAGTTTCGTAGTTTATCTTATAATTTTTCAAACTACTGATGTTAGTTTAATTTTGATTCGTTTGGAAACTTTGTAATATCTCTAGAGAATTCTAAATAAGGGAATTATTTTCGTGTCCAAAATTAAAGGTACAAATATTGAGTTTTGAGAAAACTGATGAACTATTCATTGTGTAAAAAAGAAATTTTACACAGAGACATATTACAGTAAGAGAAGAATAAGCAACATAACAACATGGAAAAGATTTTAATTTTGAATTAAGGAACAGGCTACATCAAAAAAGTGTTAAATCATGAATAAGAGATAAAGAATTTATTTCGGGAAAAGTCTATCTAATACGGAGTGTGACCACCGTGCACTGTTATACAAGCCTAACAAGAAGTTCTCATTCTTTTGTGAGCATGTCAATAAATGTTTATGTCAACAAAGCCCAGTCTTCCAAAACCGCGGTTTTAGTTATTGTCGGGTCCTGCGATAGGAGTACGCTGTGCAATGGCTCTTTTTAGACCATCCCAAACTTGTCCATCAGGATAGAGGTCTAGCGATCTCGAAAGCCAATTCATGCGGCAAATACTTTTTTCTCCAAGAAAATCATTAACAATGTGATCAGTGTGTGCCTTCGCATTACTGTCCATAATTAAGAAGTCCGGGCCTACAGTACCATGGAACAACCTCACATAGGCTACAAGAATCTCATTCCTAACGCTCGGCGTCCAGTCGTGTGTGCCTCTTTCACTGCATCTAACAAGAGAGCCCGGTTTTTGTGAAGCTGAAAACATCAGTTTTTGACTCAACGAAAATGGAGATGTGTTCTTTTCAGTGATCAGTTGAGATTCATCACGTAGAGTGATTCTCGACGAATCTTCATCTAGTGAGAACGTGAAGCGTGCTATCATTCCCCCTAAACAAAAACAAAAAAACAAAACAAAAAACAAAAAAAAAAAGAAAAAACGAGAAAAAAAACCCTGACATATTAGGTTGCAAAGGAATCAGTGTCTGAGGCAGACTAATGATGGGCAATCGTACACCATTACACCTCTTCGATGCGGGTACTGTCAATGCACATTGCTATATGCTTTTATATCGTAGATACAATTAAGAATATTTATAAAATGTTGTTCTTTCAGATTTGGATACACATATTTTAATATTTTTTGAAGAATACGTTGAATAAAAAACAATTAAGAAAACTAAAATTGTTAGAGAGAGTGCTTTTATATTTCTTAAATGAGATGTAATAAAAATAGCATGTAATATTTTTCTAAAAACAATTTTTTAGGGTATTCTTAATACCTGCTACATTATATCCGCACATCATATATGTTTGTTTTATTTAGATCCAGATGGCATAGTGACTTTTTAAATTTAATTAACTAAATCTTATACCTTTCTGATTATTGAAAAATTACAACAATTATAACATTTATAATTCCCAGATGGCTTTAGTATAGTTATACTCTAAGATATAATAAAAATAAAAATTTTGTGTTCGGGTGGGAACGGTTTTAAAAGTGACCTTCTTTCGTAGAAAAGATTTTTAAATCGCTATATTTCTCTTTTTAATTGCATTTATTGTAAAATAATCTTGAATTTCCAGTTCAAAGAAAGGAGGAGGGATGTAGGGTCCTAATAACAAAATGATAATAAACTGATTAAGTTCTTCTTTTTGTAAGGAAAATAAGATTATTTATTCAGTCTGTTTTTCTGTTTATATTCTGCTTTATTAAAACGCGTAATTGACTGCGAACCATAGACACATCTTGTCCAAAATCTTGCTCTTTCATGGATTTATTTTTACCGAATAATAGTAATTTAGGCCTTTAAATACTATTTTCTTGGCAACAGACATTACTGAAAAAATAACTAAGGAAATCTTTTATGGCAATAATGATAACAATCAATGGAAGCACCACGACAGCAGTCACTGAAATAACTGTAATTGAATTAATGACATCGTTCGAAAAGGGTGTATAGGAACATTCATTTGGGGATTTTTTTTTCAAATCTGTGCAGTCTATATTTTTACTCTTAATATTTTATACATAATAAGCACAGAACTTTGTTTGAAATTATCTAAATTATGCTATTAGCATCCAGAAAAAAGTTTCTTATAGGATTATATCAGGGTTGGCAAGTTTTTGACGCCTGACGGTTTTTACCGGATTTTACCAGGGTTTTTTTCCGTCATATCAAAAACCTCTTTGTCAAAAATGTTCAAATCTGTCAAAAACTTATTTTTTTGTAGTTTGTTTTTATATTATAACAATAATTATTTTTTTATTCTATCTTTAATATTAAGTCATTTTACATGAAATATTCAGTATCAGAAAGATTCTCAAGTATATTTATTCATAAAAACAAAATATGTATTAAAAAATAAAGCATTTAAGAATCTCTGTAAATGTAATAATAATTTAAGATAAATTTTAAAGGTAAAAAGATTTTTTACTCATACAGTCATATGCATGTAAAAAGGTATGCAATGTGTTATTTCTTTTAATACACTTTAAATAATACCTGAATAATTTTAAATGAAATGTACGTAGGACATAAATAGTCTGACTTATGATAGCTTTAGTAAATTTCAATTAATAAAAAAAAAATTTCATGACTATTCAGGTAAAAATTTATATATAAAAATATGGGTGCTGAAATGGTCTATAAGACTCATACATATTAGCATTAAAGTTAAAAAATAAAAACTAGAATACACAAATTATTATTATATTCTGATTTTTCTTAAATATTGTTTTGTTATTTATTAAATTTTAAATCCGAAAGCTTTCCAATGATATTGAGTCTTAGAGGTTTGTATCAAAATTTTATTAATATAAAAATTTTAAGATTTTGCTTATTGAATTGAAAATAAAAATTACTGTTTAGTTGCATTTATGAAGTGCATAAGACCAACATTTTGAAAATTTATATCTAATAATATTCAAATTTATTCAATGACCAGTTTTTCACATCTATTTTCAAACCATATAACAACATTTTTGCATCCCTAAAATGATTTAAATATTTTTAGAAATGTATATTGAATGTTATCTAATAACTATAAAAGCCATTTATTTCCTTTTGATATTAATGTTCATTGCAGTTAGTACAATCTATATTAATGGAGATTATGACAAATATTGTTCTTTCCTTCCCTTTTAGAAAATCCTTCTTTTAAATAAATTTTACAAATCTAAGTGAAAATAACAATAACAACAAGAAAAAATAAATTTAGAAATGAATTACATGCTGTACTTGCATTATAAATCGGACAAAAAATGAAAATGATGGGTTTTTGACGGAAAAAACCGGTAAAAACACGGTTTTTACCACTGTCATGTCGAAAACCAGTTTTTGACTTCAAAAACCCAACCCTGGATTATATAAAAAGTTTAATATCAAAGTACAAAGAAAACAAGACTTTTAGTTTATTTTATATATATATTACCTCTGACAATAAAATTCGGTGAATGAATTCAGAACGATCGATCTGGCAACAATGGGGAAACAAAACGCTGACCTGCATAAAGGCAAGTGTAGACCATCTTCCCCCACCGTTGTTCAGTTGAGCATCGTTTATGTTCTGTGTAAGACTTGTTTTACTATGTGGTTGTTCAGTGTGTTGGTTCTTAATTGAGAACAGGAAAATAAACGAGTAAAAGATCAGTTTAAAGTTTCGTTTTAAGCTTTGCAAGACACTGAAAGAAATTTATGAGGTATGGTGCAAATTGAACACCTACCATAATCGCCAGATCTCAATCCTTCAGACTTCTTCCTATTTTCACGACTCAAACTCTGTTTGAAAGAGGTTTGACCATATTGCTGACATCGAACGAAACGTGACGAAGCTTTTGAACTTCATCCCAAAAGAAGACTTCTTGCGTATTTCCCAGGACATGTATAGCAGATCTCAGCGGTGCATAGTTATAGGAGATGACTATTTTGAAGGATGGTATGGTAACTTTCGTTAATATTTCATCTACATTAATACTACAGGACTATTCACCGAACTTTATTGTCAGAGGTAGTAGTTTCAGAAAATTGTTGTAATTTATTGTTAATTTTATAAGCGCGTAGCAGCTGCAAAATTGTACAGAATAAACACAGAGCTTTGTTGAAAAATGTCGAAATTATCCTACTATCAATATCCTATTATCGATCAACTTATTATATACAAATAAAATTGCAGAAATTTGTCATATACGAATGAAAATATTATAAACAGAAAGCATGATTTAAGTTTTATTCATAACATCAGGTATTTTCTTTAAAAGATTAACAATGGTTGAGAAATCCGGCTTAAAACAGCTAACATTTATGGGTTTTTTCCATCTGGAATGTCTAAACTGATTTCAGTAGTTTTTTTAAACAGTTTTATCAATAAATAAGATATGAATTGTCATTAACTATCATGTAAGGAATGTGGATTAAAAATGTCGTTCGGCGAGGGATAAATTCTAAAATTATAATATAGATGCGATATAAATAACAACAAAAGAAAAATGTGCATAATAACTATTTGATATAACTTATTTTTTAGAAACTACTGAATGATTTCAATATTTTATTAATGATTTTGACGGTAGTTGAACTAAAATTAATTGTTCGACGAGAAACAAAGAGAAAAAATTCTATACCTACGCAATTTTCTAAACAAAATGATGTCAAGAGCTTTTATATACTAACGTAACAATTGCTATTTTTATATATTGCTGAACTATTAATTTATATTTCACTAGCGGAATGACCGAATCTTAGCTTGGTCAAAATTAGTTTTCTATTCAAATCCATATATATTATTCTCACTGTATAATTATTGCTGTATTAGATACAATTAACTTGAGCCTGCGTCATGATGAGTTAGAATGATCCACTTTTTAACCGTTTATCTACCGACGTTATTTATTAATACCATTGTGGAAATTTTAATAAAAAACGTATTTAATCAGTCCATTAATAAAAGTTCTTTTACTTACCACACAATATACCTTACTCGACTTAATTTAGATAGAATAGAAAAACAGTCGAATTTAAATATCTTGATTCTGAAAAGGATAGAATACAAAATTTAACCAAAACCACTTAAGCGTTTAGTAGAATATTAGCTTGACCCATAATGACCCAAAAATGAACCCCTAATCAAAATCTCTCAAACACGTGACCCTGCAAAACGATCTTGTCATGTCTGAAAACGATACAATACAAGAATTGGTCAAAATCGTGTAAGCCGTTTTTCAGATAGAATTTGCTTGATCTTGATCCATTGTGACTCAAAATGACCCACTAAACAAATTTTCTTGAACATGTGACGTAGCTCAATATTATTATTGAGTAAGAAAATGATAAAATACAAAATGTAATCAAAATCATTAAAACAATTTTCTAGATAAAATTAGCATAGTCCACTAATCGAATTTTTTCTAGCATGTGACCTAGCGCAATAGTCTTCGCATAATCCAAAATGGTAGAATATAAAATTCAGCGAAAATCATTAGAGAAAGATCATTAGAAATCATTAGATCATTAAAATTTTTATTTCCTTGCAATATTTTAATTTTTACTCACGTGTAATTGGTAACATTTTTAAATTTTAATTCATTTAATTTTTAATTTAGTAGAAATATCTCTCGAACAAGATGCAAACGTAGTCCTTCCATTTCATATTTTCCTGAAGACGCCCGCAGAAAACAGCGCGAAACGTTGACAATTTTATTTTATTTCAATATGTACTAATGTATATTAAAATTCCTGTTTTGTGCACCACTGAGCAATGTGTTATTATTAGTTAAAGTTTATGGTGCAACTGTCCTATATATATTTATCATTAGAGCCTTTTTTTGATAAAATTGGTTTGACCCATGATTACCCAAAAATGACCCACTAATCGAAATTTCTCGAACATCTGACCTAATCCAATAGTATTCTCGTTATTCAAAATTGATTTGAAATTTGGTGTCTAGCCATAATTTAAACCAAAGATTTGAAATATCTTGTTAAAATTGGGTATTGTTATTGAAAAAAAAAAATAGTTTGGTTTCGTTTTAATATGCATATACCCTCTTAGTAAATTTTGTATACATCATTTAAAAGTAGACTTTGTTTCTAATCGTTCAATGCCAGTAACTTTCTTCTATCATAAATTGTTGAGGAGTTAGGAGGCCATGTTTAATTCCCCCCCCCCACGACTGTACGTGCTTATGCATATACAGTCGAACCCCGTTATAGCGAACCCGGTTTATAACGAACTCCTGGATATAACGAACGAAAATTTTGGTTCCGCCGTTTTCCTATTGTATTTAATGATTTTTTACCCATTTAGAGCGAACCTTTGGAATCTTAAAAATCGGTTATAACGAACTTTTTTTTTTAGTCGACCATGATTTTTTTTCTCTTTTTTTTCAGCTGATGTGAAAAAAGGTTTACGACTCTAATTTTATAAGAAAATGCATGCCGGCTAAAAAAACATGGTGCAAATTATTGATGTCTCTTTATTAAAGAGTAGTAAGACCTGCATTCTTTCTCTTTTATGGTAGCCATTCTGCAGGTGTGATCACGTCCACCCGTCAGTTATTTTCCATTACTCTTGTCATAGCAAATCAGTAACGCATTTAAACTAAATTATTTAACTAATGTATTTAAGAATGATTCGAGACATGACAGCATTGAAAAGAGCATTTTTAAAGCAAGCAATAATCAAAAGCTTTTTTCCTTAAATTATATTCTCTAGAATATACAAGATGATGAAAAAAAAAGGAAAGTTTAAATGAAAAACAGTAAACAAACAAAATAAAAATAAAACGATTTTTAACGCGCCCATAATTAGTGTTACTCACCCGTCTAAATAAAATGTAAAGATTTTATTATAGTCAGGATCATTCTTTGAATTGTCTGCTCATTTATCCCAACATTTATCCGAATTAGGGTTGGTCTCGAATGTTTACATAACCGGGGCTTTACTGTAGTTCTATTTGTCTTCCTTTTTAGTTAATTTATTTAGTATTGTGGCAGTTTAAAATTATCAATTTTAGTCAATTTAATTCATTATTGATCATTCTAAATGAATTTACGTTTTTTTCTTAATACATGATTATTGAACATATAGGTATCAGGTAATTATATACATATTTGTAAACTCTAACATTTTTTAACGGTACGGATATAGCGAACCACCGGATATAGCGAACAAAAACTTATTAATCTGCATTCGTTTATTCATATACTAGCTGACCCGCCCGGCGTTGCCCGGGTCCGTTATAATAATGTTAAACGAACTTGAAATTTTTATGATTTTATCTTCAACTCAAAATATGTGTTAATACACTGTTAAGAATTTGACCCTTTTGCTGCATCGTCACTCCACCGCTTTTATAGAAAATGATTACTTCAGCCTATTTTGGAGCATTGTCATAGGTCAAAAGAGATATATTCTATAAAAGCGGGGGAGTGATGATACAGCAAAAGGGTCAAATTTTTTACAGTGTACATTATATTAAATACGTGCCCCCTGACTGTGTCAAAAATTGGTTTTTAAAAAAAACTAATATTTAGCTGCAAAAATACCTAAAATGACTGCAATGGGAAACGCAGGAGGGAATATGTGTCCAACGATTTCGTGTTGATATTTATCCTTAAAATTACTGTTAAGTGACTTAACTAAATACTTTTTTCACATAGATATCCCAAGTGAAATATTTTGAATTTCAAACTAATTATATATCACTCTTAAATCTGACTATACCGCGAATGAAATCGATTCTCGATGATTCGCTAAAAGGTTAGTATATAATATTATAAATTCAGAGCCATTTTACAAAAATAGGTGTATATTTTTTATCAAACATGCGTAATGTTCATTCTATGAACAAAATCCTAACCGTAACCTAATTGTATCGGAATCATAACTTGTCTGTAACTTAGCTGTATCTTAACAGTAACCTAACTGCAAGTTAAATATAACATAAATGTAACTTGGCCGTCACCTAATCATAACCTACCCATAATCTAACCACAACCTAACCGCAACTTAACCTTAACCTAACTGTAACTTAACCTTGACCTAACTGTAACCTAACCGGAAAATAAAATAACAAAAGGGTCACCGGAACGTAATTGCAACCTAACTGTTATCTAACCGTAACCAAGTTCTAATTTAACATTTACTATAAACGAAATATTTTAACCATCTCGCGCTAAGTACTTAGTTTCACTTTCCACCGCTACGGAGCGCATTATGTTTTGTAGAACATCCGAATTTTAGGTTCGGATTGGATTCAAGTTCATGGAAATTATTTTGTCTTCTTCGGATACAGTTATGGTTGTTTGGAATATTTGTGTTCAGTTTAGATTCGGTTCAATTCAGATTTCGTAAGGGTTTTTTTTCCCTTCAAATGGGATTTTTAAGTTCGGGTCGGGTTGTACTTATATGAAAATTATTTTACCTAGTTCCAATGAGGTTATACTTCACTGAAATATTTTTGTTAGGTTCAGATTAAGTTTGGTTCAAATTTCGGGATTTTTTTTTTCTTTTTTTTACAAATTTTTTGGTTTGGAATGGGGATTATGTCCATGGAAATTATATTGTCTTGTTCGTATTTGGTTATAGTTATTTGGACTATTTTCGTCGGATTCAGATTTGGTTCGATTCAGATTTTAGGTATTTTTTTAAATTGATTTTTAAGGTTCTGGTTGGATTCATGTCCAGGGAAATTATTTTGTCTTGCTCGGATCGGGTTTTGGTTCTTTGGAATATTTTTTTCGGGTTCAGATGTCGTTCAATTCAGATTTCGGCTTTTTAATGGAATTTTTAGGTTCAGGTTGGGTTGCGCATCAACGGAAATTATTCTGCATTGTTCGAATAAGGATATGCTTCTCTGGAATATTTTTGTCAGATTCAGATTTAGTTCATTTTTTAGGTTCGGATTGGGTTCATGTTCATGGAAATTTTTTTGTCTTGTTCAGGTCCGGGTATGGTTCTGTGGAATATTTTTGTCGATTCAAATTTCAGGTATTTTTTTCAAATGGAATTTTAGGTTCCGATCGGTTTCATGTCCACGAAAATTATTTTCCCTTTATTCGAATCCGGTTATGGTTCTTTCGAATATTTTGATCGGATTCAGATGTAGTTTGCATAAAACTTCAGGCTTTTTTTTCAAATGGAATTTTTTAGGTTCGAGTCAGGTTTATGTTCATGGAAGTTTTTTTGTCTTGCTCTTATCAGGTTATAGTTCTTTGGAATATTTTTATCGATTTCAGGTTTCGTTCTGGTCATTTTTTGGGTTATTTCAGAGAAAAATTTTAGGTTCGGGTCGGGTTGCATATACACGAACATTATTTTTCTTTGATCGAATTGGGGTATGCTTCATTTGAATATTTTTGTGGGATTCAGATTTGATTCGGGTCAAATATCAAATCCATAGTTTTTTTTTCAAATGGAATTTTTAGGTTCGGGTCGCGTTTATGCTCATGAAATTTTTGTCTTGCTTGGATCGGAATATAGTCTGTTTTTTTCTGGTTGGGATCGGGTTATGTGTTAATACGCCTAAATATTATGTTTTGCTACTATTCTTTTAGTGACTATTTTTTATATATAATTTATTTTGCTATTTGATAATTTATTACTGTGTATGAATCGTCTGCCTATTCGAACAATTGTACGTCAAATAGCCATTTCATTTTTGTTTTAAAAACAAATTAAAGTCTTAATAAAATTTTAACTTAAATAAATGCATTCAAATTTAATCAATGATTTAAAAAAACTGCTAAAAAAGCCTCATATATACATATACATATATTAACTGCAACTTAGCCAACCACAAATACATTCTAATGTACGAAGTACCAACGATCTGACGTAATAGCTATGTCCAAAAATCCTAAGTTAAACTGACATTTTGCCAATCTATGAATTTTAAAGGTCTTTGGGAAAAAAACAGTCACTTTTGAAATGTCAAAATCTCAAATTGGTTTCTTTTATAGAGTAAAAAGAAATTAATAGAGTGGAGGTATTATCTCTGGAGATGATGCTTAAGATGTAACCCTACATTAAGTCCAATTAAGTACCAACAAAAGCACCTGCTTTGACACGCCTATCAATTGGCGAAATTTTAAAATGAAGGGCCAAAATCACAGTCAAGTGAAATCCAGCCACCCCATTGGTCGTGTGGTAAGGGTGAAAATCACGAACTTGTTTCTCCATTTGAAAAAGGTGAGGGGGAAAGTATTTTTTAAGCGATTGTTACCGCCTGTTCTTATTTAAGATAAACCATCGAAATTAACTCAATTAAGATATTTTGATGCCATTTTATAAAATGAGAGTGAAAAATTTAGATTATAAATGAAAAGAGATAAGATTTACTTCAAAACTGCCGCTACGATTTTTTCTCGGAAAAAGGAGTATGACAACATTTACCCAACTGCTAAGAGATTGTTCCCTGAAAAGGACGCGGCTCAATGACCAATGAGGTTGTGAGGGAGTGACCTTTAGTCATAAAGGCACTCTAGTGTTTCTGAGATCGTGACGTCAATAATTTAACATTTTGTAGGCGTAAAAGTGACATCTATCCTCTCTTTTACTTTAACTTTCTAGAGTGTGTGTGCTCTTTCGAATTCCGCAGTTAGCTCGCGGTTATTAGTATTATGTTAATGAGAAGTATCTCAGTTTGTCGCGTATAAAAGCTTGGGTGTGAGTTTGTGGTGTGGGTGTTTCTGGCCTTAGCCAGCGTCTGTGTGTTTCTGGCCTTAGCCAGCAGCCAGCGTCTGTGTGTTTCTGGTAGTAGCCAGCAGCCTCTGTGTGTATTCCGCCATTAGGCAACGAAGTTGATGATTGCTTAGTAAGGTGCTGACGATTAGAGAATAGCTACGGCCTCCAGTAGAGCGAAAAGGAGTTCAGATAGTGGATTAAAGATTCGGCCTTGGTAAGAAAGTTTAGAATCATTCCGTTTTGATTATTTGAGCAAATAAAGAAATATCCACAGCCACGGGCTGTGAAATTAAGATTTGTTTAGTAGATCAGCCAGGAAATAGTGTCAAGTGTTAGACGGTGCCCCGACTGAGCTAGACCAAAGCCTGTGAGTATGATTTAGCTTTTCATAGTGTTCTCAGCGAGTGAAATTATAGACTGGCTCCACTTTCCTTTAGCCCTTATCATTTTAAGAAACTGTGTTGTTTTAACCTAAATTAATGAGTATGTCTGCATATAACGTGACAAATGACACCCAGCATGAATATACCGTCACAAGGTGTTTGGATTTCACCGGACTGTGATTTTGGCCCTCCATTTTAAAATTTCGCTATCAATTGAAACAGGTTTAAACCTGTATTTTTTTTTTCTCGTTTTTAAAAAAAGAACTAATTTATCGCTTCACCGGTAAAAATTTATTAATTATTTTATCATATGTGTTTTAAATATCAATATAGAAAATTATTTCAACGTTTTGCTTGAAAATATAACATTATTTTGTTAGTACATTAAAATCGTCTGCAGTCAGAAATTTATATTTTAGATTAATATTTATTACTTAAGTTTCCATACATGATTTTAAAAGAATGTTTTCATCATTATATTTTAAATATTTATTTACATGCAATTATTAAGTCATAAACATTTTTCATCTACGTTATAAAGTATTGAAAATTACATTAATGAAGGAAACTTTTAGTTATACAATTTTTAATTCGTATCAAATGTTTTCAATATCTTATTTAATTTTAATTTGATATTTAATTATTGCTAATTTTCCAATTTCCTTCATTTTAAAAGCGAATATTTATTCTAATAAATAATAATAGAACGAAGACCATTTTAAAAATTTGCTATTTCCTCTTGAAATATGCTTCAACTGTAATTCATTTCTTTCAATTCGTCTTATAATACAAAATCTCTTCCACGTCCTTTTGTTTGCCACATTAAATTTGAGCGATAAATGGTTTCATATCGCAAACCTTTTTTGAGCTTACTTCACCTCCACTTATCTTATTCCTCCATGGATTTCTTTAATTCTGTCTCAGCTTTCTTATTACTTCTGCGAAAATTTTTACACAACCAACCAACCGTAAACAAATGAAAGAGAAAAAAATTTGGAAAAAGATGATTTTTTATGAGAGTGACCTCTTGATTTTAATTAATTACTCAGTTAATAATTGGAATTTTGAAATTCTGAAGCTCAGGTGCATCAGGAGAGATATTGGGCTACTCTCAAAAAAATTTTGAGCTTTGTACGTGCTGTAGATTTTGCTAGCCATCGCAGACACACACACAGACACACACACAGACACACACACAGACAGAGCGTTTTGTTCTTTTATTAGTATAGATACGTATGTGGAATATTTCGCAAATCCATTCCATTCTCAACCTAACAGCTGGCGACAGATCACGTGACCTACTAGATAATTAATGCTAAAAACATTTATTCTTGTTCTTTTAGTTAATTTTTACATATTGTATTTGGACGCAGTAAGTAGATAAGTAGAATGCATTTTTCTTGATCTTCCAAAAATGAAAGAAAACAAAATACAGTCGAATCTCTCTATAACGAAACTCCATACATCGAATTTCTCTATATAACGAATTTTTAGTAGGAACGGTCCCCTTTTCGCATGATTACATAAAAAACAGTCTCCATATAGCGAAATATCTATCTCCATATAACGAATTTTTTCATAAATTGGTCTTAATTTATTCAGCTTTAAAAAAGCTTCGAAATCATATGGAATCAATTTTCCATGACTTATTTTTGATTTATCATTCAGTACTGAGTTTTTTTTTTAAATATAAATATTACTTCTCTCCTTGTTCTTTAAATCCAACGAATTCATTACACCTTTCAACATCCTTTTCAAAACAGAATCAACTGGATTGTTACACATATAAGAAAGGAATCAATCAGAGGCACATAAGAGAGGACTTTAAATGGAGGAAAATGTAAACTACAATTTTTCATTCCTTGCTAAAATTTGACCTTTTTTTTTTGAGACCGTAACAATTTTAAAATCAAAACAACAAAAAATTACAGATTTCTTCCTCTGAAATTAATGCAAGCCTTCCTTATTTGATTTTCATTAATCTTTCAAATAAATGTATGTTCTCTTTTTTGGAACTGCTTATGCTTAAGGGTGTATTCGGAAAAAATGCTTTTCCAGCTTCAACAGCTCGAAAATTTCCGATACAATTTCAGACACATTTTTAAAAGTAGAAACCAGAAACTTGCTAAGGTGATTTTTGAAGAGACGTTGTGAGGTGCCGTGTAATGTCTTTTTAAGCTCAATTCGTTAGAATTTTATTTATAAGCAATTACTTTCTCAGAATGACCCCTTTTTTCGTTCACCCATCGCCCGCTTAGGAAAAATCGATTCAAATTGCCGTTTTTGATTGCTTTTTTTGCAATATTTTCTGCATTTATCAAAGAATCGACAATCACGGCACCTTATGTACTTTCTAAATAAGAAAATTTTTCTGTTTGCTGCATTTGAGAGCAAAAATGAATCTAAAAATAAATCGTAAAATAAGCAGTTTGAATCGAAATACACCCTTAAATAATTAAGAAATGAAATGTTAGGTTAATATATACTTTTAAACATTTCAAATTTTTAATTAATACGATCAAAAATAATATTTGTTCAAAATTTACACATTAAATACGATTTTTAACATCATTCTCTATACATCGAATTTCTCTATATAACGAATTTTTTACTGGAACGATGGATTTCGTTATATAGAGACTCGACTGTATTGTTTTAATTTTAAAAGGAAAAAGTTGTTAGAAATTTATTGTAATTTAGTATCATGACTTCTAAAGAAGCAACTAAATGTATTCATATATAACTATGTAAATACTGGTCTATATTGTGCATTTTCGATTTAATAATAATCTATAAAAAATTGTCATGAAGATGTTTATTTAGAAATGGTGCACACAAAGCTTCATATAATACGTGAAACTAAATACTGAATCGTGAGTTTTCAAATATGCTCTCTCACTATTTTTTATCTATTGATATGTTACGCGAAAATTCGCGAAATACAAGAATATTTGCAATAACGTATAGGTAAATCCTAATGATAAATTGTATTTTTTTTTTCAAAAACTAGGGGGCTCCGCCGCCCTGCTCGCCAACCCCCTGGTAATTGCTTCGCGATTCCAAGTTGTAGGCTACCCCTGCTTGCTGCGCTCGCCAATGCCCCATGGAATCGCTTCGCGATACCTTATTTTCCATTACGCTCAATTTTGGAATTCAACCCTCTCCTCATTGGTCGAAGCATAGACGGAACCCTTTCCTGATGGATCTATTCGACTCATGGAATGCGTGGTCCACCGGGATGCGTTATTTCCAGAAACCTTACACATCAGCATTATTCCAGGAGTCATTCCTGGAGATTTGTTTAAGGCTAGTTTTTTTTTTACTATAGAAGAATATGATCTAAAAACAAGAAAAATTAAACTTCTTTGCAAAAATTGATATGATTTATGTATTGTAATTCAAATAAACATATTTACTTAAGCCTTCATGGGCAGATCACCCCGTTTTAGATCAGATTTATATCCGTACTTTGCCGGACCGATGCAAAAGCTACAATTTTCACTAAATACATGCAAAAATCAACAAATTATGGTTAAGGTATCTATCAGCTTACATCGAAATGAGCATTTTGCGAAATATTTCGATTAGTTTCTTATTATTTAATTTGAAAGTACAACTTTTTTAAATTCTAAAACTGATTTACTTTTTTCTAGAATATTTAGAACAGAAGTTTCATTATTTATAGAAAAAAATATATTAATTAAACGTTTAAACGCAAGTTTTTTAAAATGATTGTTACACAAAATTAACTAACTTCAAAATTGATAACTGAAAATATTAATATCATTTATTTTTTATTATCCAAAACATTATTATAATTCCATAAAACTTTGTGAGTTTTGTTTGCACATTTTTGTCTGGTATATCTATTAAAAATATATATATATGCATGAATATTTTCAAAATTGCAGCTTTTCATTTGAACAAAAACACAATAAAACTGTTGAAAATCTTATAACTGGTTCATCGATTATCTCTAAAATTTTTATTTATAAAAAATTATTGAACTTGTAGTAGATGCGCCAGTAGTAGTTTACTTTAGAAGTAATTTTTTTTATAAATTTATTAGTTTTTAAAGTTGTATTTTTAAGTTTTTGAAAAATACCATCAAAATTATCTATTTAAGACCTTTGGAAATTCATAGGGATACCTATAAAATTTTAAATATAAATTATCAATTTTTATGAAATTGAAAATTAAAATATATGAATGCAATATTTTTTTACAAAGTTTTTTAAAGTACCTCGACCACAAGCAGATAACTTAAATAAGTGTGTATGTTATCAAATTATGTAATGATTTTTAGCAATTTCCGACAAAGTTGAAAAGTGCTTATGCATTCTGTTTGTCTGGTCGTCTGCCCGTCTGTCCACGCTCTAACTCCCCTAAATATACTCGGATTGCCATTAAATTTTACGACGTTATTAACATTTACCCTAGCACGAATCCTATTGAAAATGAAGTTTCTATCATTATTAGTTTATCTACAGGGATAATCAAAAGTTTCCCATTACCTTACGGCCTATGGGGAAAAATCGTTTCAAAGGAATTTTATTAAAAAGTACTAGTAAAGATGCTGTACCCTGTCAAACATATTAAAATTTATATGCTTTTGAGAGGTGCATTAAAATATGCATTCTATAAAATATAAGGTGAAAATGTAGCTATTATTCATTTACAGGGCCACACAAAAGAATTCCATTAGATAATGGTAAAAGGAGGAGTTGTGTGTGACATATTTTAAATAGATTAATTTGTTTCATGTATACTAATAAAATTGATATATGTTAGGGCTTAGTATAAATTATAAGATACTGCCTTCCCTAATATAAGGTACATAGTATTTACAGGGACACACAAACGATTTCAAATAGTACATTCTTTCCGAAGTACTGTATACACTATATTGCCATTGATTATGGGACACTTGCGATGTTAGACATTTTACTAAATATCTTGAAAAATACATGAGGAATCATCTCGAAACTCTTAGTGTATAAATATAATAGTATAAGTCATACATCTCCGTGAAGATTTTTTCCCGAAACTCCAAAGGGGGCCGTCAACAAATTAAAAAAGAATGAATATCTTTTGAATAACCCTGTCAAAACTAATGTAGCAAAAAAGCTCAAACTCTAGATTGTAATTGAATGCCTTATTGTAATAAGCCTTGTTCATTTTTATGCAAATAGCATGCATACTCGCAGAGTAATTAAGGTTTTTATAAAAATGATCCCAAATTTTTTCAAGTTTTTTCCTTATAATTTTCAGAGTTCTTAATATAAAATATTATTTTTTTCAGAAAATATGACAAACAACATTGCACACAGTACCCTGTAATCAGAATTAAAAAATAATGAAAATTGTATAAAAAATGAGTTGGTTTACTAATTCATTTTTTACTGCGCATGCGTCAACGATATCAAAATTTCATTTGCATATTATGTTAGCTAAATGTATAGAGCAACTTTTGTAAAAGTCTCAAAATCATAGCTTGAAAATTCTGAAAGTAATCGTCTATAGAAAAAGGACAAAATCCGTTGTTTCCAAAATGAAGCAAAAAAATGAGGGATTTTATCCAAATGCAGTAGTACATCCCATATTGTGTATTCTATATTGACACTAATCAATGAATATATGGATACAACCCCTCTTGTTTTTGCTTCATTTTGAGAATAACGGATTTTCGACTTATTCAATTGACGATTATTGTCAGAATTTTCAAGTTGTGATTTTGTGACTTTCACAAAAGTTGCTTTATACATTTAGCTAACATAATATGCAAATGGAATTTTGATATCTTTGACGCATGCGCAGTAAAACATTATATAGTAAACCTACTCATTTTTCATACAATTTTTATTATTTTTTAATTCTGATTACAGGGTACTGTGTGCAATGTTGTTTGTCATATTTTCTGAAAAAAATATTATTTTATATTAAGAACTCTGAAAATTATAATGGAAAAACTTGGAAAAATTTGGGACCATTTTTATAAAAACCTTAATTACTCTGCGAGTGTGCATGCTATTTGCATAAAAATGAACACAGTGTATTACAATAAGGCATTCAATTATAATCTAGAGTTTGAGCGCTTTTGCTACATTAGTTTTGACAGGGTTATTCAAAAGATATTCATTATTTTTTAATTTGTTGACGGTCCCCTATGGCGTTTCGGTAAAAAATCTTCACGGAGATGTATGACGTATACCATTATATTTGTACACGAAGAGTTTCGAGATGATTCCTCATGTATTTTTCTAGATATTTAGTAAAATGTCTAAAATCGCAAGTGTCCCATAATCAATGGCAATATAGTGTATGTATCCGATGATAGCTGATGGATGGATAAAATGCATTTTAATTATGATATGCGAATATAAGTTTTACTAAATTTATGCATATTATATGGTGTGTGTAAATGCTATATTTAATATACAGGGCTACTCAAAAGAGCTCGCCAACGTTACTGAAAATGAGCATAAATTACTAAAAGGTGATTCTTAAATAAATTATGCATTTTTACGCTGAACTGGATTAAATTTACTAAGAAATGTTTGAAGAATATAGATAAAAATGGTATACAGAGCCACGCAAAGAATTGGGTACATGGAGCCTATGAATGATAATTAATGAGAAAGTGATTTCAGTTGTTTTAAGAGTGTTTTAGTTTAAAAGTTTAGTTATCCAGAACAACCGATCTGGCAACACTGGGGAAACAAAACGCTGTACCTGCATAGAGGCAAGTGTTGACAATCTTCACCCACCGTTGTTGAGTTGAGCGTCTTTATGTTCTGTGTAGGACGTGCTTTACTAAGTGCTTGTTCACTGTGTTGGTTCTTAACTGAGAACAAGAAAATGAAAGGAAAAAGGAACAGTTTAAAGTTTGGTTTTAAGCTTTGCAAGTCACCGAAACAAATTCATGAGGGGTGGTGCAAATTGAACATCCACCATACTCACCAGATCTCAGTCCTTCAGACTTCTTCCTATTTTCACGATTCAAACTCTCTTTGAAGGAGATTTGACCATATTGCTGACATCCAACGAAACGTGACGAAGCTTTTGAACTGCATCCCAAAAGAAGACTTCTTGCGAATTTCACAGGACATGTATAGCAGATCTCAGCGGTGCATAGTTATGAGAGATGATTATTTTAAAAGATGGTATGGCAACTTTCGATAATATTTTATCTACAGTAATGTTACAGGACTATTCACCGAACTTTATTGTCAGAGGTAGTATTTTAAATTTTTGAAAAATATATGAAAAAATTAAGAAATGTGATTAGAACATTTAATACTGATTAAAATTAAAAAGCAGGATAATAAAAGTAAAATAATAATGATTTATTAAATTCCTCTGTATAAAAAATAATATTCCACAGTAAAAGAACCATGTTAATAATATTCATTTACTGAATAGATAGTAGTATATCATCTATAGAAAAATGGTTCTAGATTGAGTTCTTTATCTTAATTACCCACGTCAAAAAGTATTATTTTAATAATCTTTAGTTACTAATTATTTATTCCTTTAAGAATTAACAATGCTTTCAGTCATTTAAAAATATCCGTACGAAATTATTTTTTCAACCATAAAGATTAAGTTAAAGATTTAACAAACACAAATTAAAGGGAACTTTAAATACAAAAATTGTCCGATTATATCCATATGTGTCAAAGTCGTCTCAAAACTTCATTTATTATTTTTAAGAAGTTAAGAAAAGGAATTTATTCATGAATGCTAATCCTCATTAGCGTCTTATCACATAAAAATAATTTCCCTGATTATTTGTTTTGGAGTATATTCTTCAAATTTTGAAAAAAGTGTACTCTTTCGCAAGTTTTAAATAAAAGACTCTTAAATAAAAGAGATAAATTTTAAAATAAGTCTAAAAATATTTATATTTTTAATATCCTTTGCATTTTTACAAATTAATTTAACGAAATTTCCGAAAAGAGTTTCATTTCTTTATTTTTTATGATAATACAGTTAAGTATAACTTCTTATCATCAAAACAAAAAAGAATTATCAGAAATATTTTATTTTAGTTCTTTCAATAGAAAATAGATTTAAACTTTAGATTATATCTTCATTTTAAAGCTTCCTTTTGGTAACATTATTTTTAGTCTGTAAATGCAGGTTATTGATATGAAGTGTCGTTTGAAAAGGAAACAACTTATTAAAATTTATAATAAACAATGTACAATTAATACTGAGATCCTACATTTCAGGGAATTTTCCAGTTAAAATATCATTAATTTTTTACAGAAAAATAAATTTAAGTTAAATGCGCACATATTCACCTTATTTAGGAGAGATTTTCTATAAAAAATACTGGTACCGAAAAAAAATTCCTAATCTCAAAATTATCTGACACTGTAAACAATAGGTAAATGATAATTTAAAATACCTGTAAAATATAATACACGTATAAAATAAAATTATATGTACCACTAATAAAAGCAAATAAAAACTAATCGTTCAGGGCCGCCGCACAGTGGATAAATCCTTAAGAAAATGCAGACATAGGGCCAAAAATAATCATTAAATAATTATTTTTTTGCAATGAAATATTTTAAAAGAATACCTACGAAATACAAATATATGTTTATTTTTAAAATTATACAAAATTATGTCATCTTTGCATAGCTCGGAACATATACCTTTCAGCAGAAGAATTTTTCTGCGAATTTTAATGACTTTTAAATGTGCTCAGAAATGAAACGAAGGTAACCACTAATACTAACTCTTTTAAAATATCATTAATAATTTTCTAAGACAAATTTTAAACCACTACTAATTACATTTTGATTAAATTTTATGTATCATTTTACATTATGAACATCGCATATAAAATTAACGGTATCATAATCTTAAAAAATGGGAAACTTAAATTGCATGAATTTGCGTGAAATTTCAAAGACATTTTGGGGTTCCTAAAAGCCTGTCATTTAATGTGGTATAGAGCAATGTTTGCGCAAACCTGCGCGATTTTGAAATAAGTGGATTTGAAACATTCTAAGTAGCTCTCACATAGTTTTCCGTTTCCGGAAATCGTAGTAAATTGCCTGTAGACAAAAATATTTTTAAAGAATATCATATTGTAAGAATTTTCTAAGATGAAAGAATGTAAAGAAATATTTAAAATTAAACTATGAAATTATTTCAATGTATATGTATCTTAGGTTATATAGATATTTACATGAAAATACTGAAAACCGCAAAGACTTTCAGAGGGTTAAATATGCTCTAACAGATCAATGCGTGGTGTGTGAGTGTTAAAGTGTTATTTAAAGTGAAAATTATTATGCCTCTGGAAATTTTCTGTTCCTTTGAACGTTTTTTACCTTATGTCTAATACTGGAAATCAAGGAGCCAGATGTTATAAGCCAACTGTGCTTCAAGACTTCGTTACATGCTCTTCGACTTATTTTTCTCGTACGAGAATCCCAATTTCTTAAAAACTCTTTGCTATGAGCTTAGCTAAGCTTCTTCCAATAAATGCCAAATTGGAAAATCAAAACATCTAATTACATATTTTCCATGAATCATTATTTTATATAGTAAGCATATAATATCACCCATATTTTGAGGTACATTGTTTAGCTGTTTTCACTGCAAAATTGCACTTCTTTTAACAGTTTTATGAATATTATTCATTTGCAAATATTTTGTAACTAATATGGAACATGTTGAACATGGTGATGTATAACATGTTGAACATGGTGATGTATAACATGTTGAACATGGTGATGTATAACATGTTGAACATGGTGATGTATAACATGTTGAACATGGTGATGTATAACATGTTGAACATGGTGATTGCAGTAATAACTTTTCCATCAATCATGGTTAAATTCATCTTATGATCGATGGCCATATACATTACCTGGCCGTTAAAGAACGTCCACTTGCAATTTTAGACATTTTATTAAATATCTAGAAAAATACATGAGGAATCATCCCGGAACTCTTAGTGAACAAATATAATAGCATAAGTCATACATTTCCGTGAACATTTTTCCCGAAACTCCATAGGGGGCTGTCAAAAAATTATAAAAGAATAAATATATTTTGAATAACCCTGTCAAAACTAATGTAGCAAAAGCGCGCAAACTCTAGATTTTGATTAAGTGCCTTATAGTAATAAACTGTGTTCATTTTTATGCAAATAGCATGCATACTCGCAGAGCAATTAAGGTTTTTATAAAAATGGTCGAAATTTTTTCAAAGTTTTTTGCTTATATTTTCAGAGTTCTTAATAGAAAATTATATTTTTTCTGAAAATATGACAAACAATTTTGCACACAATACTCTGTAATCAGAATTAAAAAATAATAAAAATTGTATGAAAAATGAGTAAGTTTACTAAATAATTTTTCACTGCGCATGCGTCAACGATATCAAAATTTCATTTGCATATTATGTTAGCTAAATGTATAGGGCAACTTTCTTGAAAGTCTCAAAATCATAGTTTGAAAATTCTGAAAGTAATCGTCTATAGAAAAAGGACAAAATTCGTTGGTCCCAAAATGAAGCAAATAAATGAGGGATTTTATTCAAATGTAGTAATACGTCCCATACTGTGTATTCTATATTGACACTAATAATGAATATATGGATACATCCCCACCTTTTTTTTTTTGCTTAATTTTGGGAATAACGGATTTTCAACTTATTCAATTGACGATTATTTTCTGAATTTTCAAGTTATGATTTTGTGACTTTCGCAAAAGTTGCAACATAGCTTGAAAATTCAAAAAATGATGTCGATAGAATAATCTCAAAATCCATTGTTCCCAAAATGAAGCAAAAATAGGGGTTGCATCCAACTATAGTTGTACGTACCATATTGTGTATTCTATATTGTCAATAATCAATGGATATATGGATACAGCCCCTCAACTTTTTGCTTCATTTTGGGAACAATGGGCTTTGAACTTATTTTAAAGATTCTTTCAGAATTTTCAATCTATGTTTTTGAGACTTTCACAAAAGTCGAATACAGTTGAATACAATTAGTTAAAAAAATGCAAATAAAATTTTGATAGAGTTCACGCATGCACAATGAAAAATTATTTATTAAACCTATTCATTTTTCATACAATTTTTACATTTTTTTATTTTTTATTACAGAGTTTTGTGCACCATGTTGTTTGTCATATTTTTGGAAAATAACATTATTTTATATTAGGAACTCTGCAAATTATAAGCAAAGAACTTGGAAAAATTTGGGACTGTTTTTATAAAAATCTTAATTTCTCTACGTGTAACCATGCTATCCACATAAAAATGAGCACGGTTTATTACAATAAGACATTTAGTCGTAAAATACAGTTTAAACGATTTTGCAACATTAGTTTAGACAAGTTTATACAAAAGATATTCGTTCTTTTTCAATTTGTTGATGGTCCCCTATGGAGTTTCGGGGACAAATCTCCACGGAAGTGTATGATAAATACTATTATTTTTACACACTTAGAGTTTCAGGATAATTTCTCAAATATTTTTCTTGATATTTAACAAAATATCTAAAAGCGCAAGTGGCTGGTCACTTTTGGCCATTTTGTTTTTATTATGTATGATGGACGTCTGCCTATAAGTTGACAAGATTTCAATTTTTTAATGTCCGTTTCTTTAAATCCTTAATGAATTTAAATTTATTTATGGTTTTCTAATATATTTTATTGCTACTTGCCACCACACGTGGAAATGGTTTTAATTCTTAGTAGCATAGCTTTTAAATATAAGCTTCAATTTTAATAATAACGTTTCTGTACAAGTGTGTTAGTTTTAGTAATAGGTCTTGGGATTGTTTTATAGAGGAAATTTGTCTATCATGAGTCAGTCTAATTTTCTGGCCTTTGAATAGGTCAACGTTAGGAATTTTTTAAATGATTTCAAAATACAGAGTATACATACTGATCATTGTCATATTATCACATAGTGTTATTTTTTCGCAATAATGTATCATAAAACATAAAATTTCTTTAAATTGCTTAACTTTTTCAAAAGATTCGACACATTTAAATGTAGTAAAAAGATGATCAATTTAAAAAAGATATCGGGTGATAAATCAATGGGAAAAAATAACATTATATGATAAGATGAGTATTATGAGTATGTAAAATAGTTACTCTATATTTTGACATTTTTTACAAAATGCCAAACACTGACTTATTTAACGACCATAAAATTAGACTGACTTGTGATAAACAAATGTTCCATCTATAAAACTAACTATGTAATTACAGTATTGTCATGTTTGAATATCTTACTTTTCATGTTAATTCCGAATTGCCGTCTGTAAAATTACCTACCTCGGTCTCGATATTATTTCATGATAATTTACAATCTTATGTTTTAAACTTTTATTTCATTATATTTTACTGTGTATATTTACTTATGAGTGTTGCAAGAAAATATGATTAAACTTCGTATCAAATGCAGAAAATATATAAATGCATGGTGCATTTTTAATATTTTACAAATACGGAGGAACATATTCACATGTCAAGAAATTTTCAAAGAGCTCCGACCCAAATGCTTGGTTTTCCCCACAGAATTATAATAGCAATCTTTGTTTTACTAAATTTCAGAAAATATCTTTTAGATGGGTACTCGAATGAGCATTTATAATTTCTGGTGATATCGTATCGGAAATGATGGCGTTTTAGTTCAATACACCTTAGACCGTGCAACTTTGGACTGTCATTTTTAATTTGTTTTGAAAATGACACTAAGTTGAAAAATGTCGACAAAATAAAACTATTTTTCTGCTTTTAAAACTACATTACACCTTTTAAGCAAACGGAAATAATATGACAACAACATTATTCTTGTAAAACAATTAAATTTGAATGAAAGTAATTAAACCAAATTAAGCAGCATTAAAGGCTATATGTGATTTGTTCATAATGAATAAAATCTTATTTAAAGAAATGATAGATTTCTTTTGTACATTCGAACATTGAATTACTAAATTTTAATGTTTGAGATTCAAATGAAAAAAATTTCATTTTACTTTAAAATTGTGTTGTCTAAGGGGAATATTTACTTCAATTTATTCTAAAAGTAGAATATTTAAATTTTCTTACATTAAGATGCAATTTTTTTTTCCGTATACCTAAATGGAAGCACATTAACTACATTAATAAACTAAACTATTACGAAAAATTCTTGGCATTAGAAATGTATATTTTGTTGTACTTAAAACAAAGCTTCCAAAAATTTAAATAAATTCTCATTAGTCTAGTCTCAAAATAATAAACTTTAACTCGCAAGAAAGAAAAAAGCTTGTTTTGCAAAGGAAAAAAAATATTTTTTTAGGAACTTTCTTTTTATGGTGAAATGCTTTTTAAGTGTATAAAAACCTTTATACAATTTAAAAAGATATAAAATACGCGATAAAAAAGTAAGAGAATGATTACATGCTTTATTAACTTAATTGCTGGATAAAAATGTGCATTTCATTAAGCAATGTAGAAACATATAGTTATTAGGTGCATTCGTATTTATGCAAATACGTAGCGCCTATCGTTTTTATTCAGACCGTCCGTCTGTCCGTATGTATGAACACAAAAATTACACAAAAGATTTGTTTGAAATTAAAAATATGTAATTATTATATAGTTTTCTGGAGTCATTTCAAAGTTTATGAAAATCAGATGTATTTACAGATGTAATTAGAAGAGACAAAAAAATATTTCGTTACCTTACGGTTAATGAAAAAAAATTCAAATACATTTTAATGATATTACATTCTTTCGAACATAAAATTCATATGAAGTACGTATGTACTATAATATACATTCTGTGCAGTCTGTGGTGCAAAGAATATTTGTTACTCATTTACAAGGCACACAAAAGTATTCCATTATATAATGGTATACGGGAAACATTGTTAGGGGCGCGTTTTAATTGTATTAAACTATTTAACATTTTATGAAAAGTGATATACGTTACTGCGGATTACTACAAGTTACTTCCTGTATAACAGAAAGCAGCTAGTATTTACAGGGACACACAAAAGATTTCTGCTACTATACTGCATCCGAAACCTGTATACTATTAACCGAGATATGAATAGATTTATTAAACTTCGGTACCGTACGAACGTACCTCATTTTCTACGCTTGAACTGAAATTTCCGACTTGTATTTTATTTATTCTTATATGTATAGTGAAACTTTCGTTTAACGAAGCCTCATCGTTACACTTAAACACTTTGTTATGAAGAAAATATATTAAATAGAAATGAACTTAAAATCATCAGATTTAATAAAATCCATATACATAAAATGAAAATTACCCATAAAATGGAAATATGGGAAAACTGTATTTTAATTAGCGCAAAGATTTTTATTTTATGCAATATAGACATATGAAAACATGTAACTAGAATAAAGTTTAAAAAAAACTACACACAATAAAGAGATATAAACAAAAACTAAATAGTGGCGTGTCTATCCTCTTTTTCCTGAGCATTAAAAATCATTAACTTTAAATAACTCTGTAATATTTCTTTGTACAAATTTCTTATAAAAAATGCATTATTCATAAAATTTTCACCCTTATTTAAGTATTAGAACAATTTATTTGTAACATTTTATTAAAATTGTAATCCCCTTCTTTTTGTATCGACAGCTTTTAATTAATTAATTAATATTTTTTTATGGAAATGATTAAAAAAATGAATAAGTTCATTCTTTACAATTTGCTGAAATGAATTCATGTATTCATCGCGACAGCTACCTTCTCGTTTGAATGTTTCACAAGAAGGAAAGTGGAATAAATTTCGTTATATAGAATATATTTTACGTAATATGGAGATCAGTTTATACATTAAAGGTCTTTAAAGTCAAGGTTCAGTTAAAAACGTCGTTATGTAGAAAACTTTGTTAAAGGGAAGTTCGACGGTATATTATAAACTAGTTGGATATGTCAATCCCGAAACTTTCTTCTATCTCATAAGTACATTTCAATATTTAAAAAAAAACGTGGTGACCCCAAAGTTACCCACTATCGAATTTCCTCGAACATTTGACCTAGCCTAATGAGATTCTGGTATCCGAAAAGCCTAAAACGCAAAATTTAATTAATATTTTGAGAAAATGAGCTTAGTAGTGCCTCATGTTGGGTAATTTATACTAAAACCTAATAAGCATCTATTGATGTCAAGACCTAACAGAATCTGAAATTTGATGGAATTTCGTCCATTAGTTCTTGAGATATAGTTATAACAAAAAATTTGCAAAACGTAGCACAGCAACACCATATCTTGGAAAATTTATGCCAAAACGTAAAAAAGCGTCTAATTATAATATGATGTAAAAGAATCTGAAGTTTGATGAAATTCTGTGCATTAGTTCTTGAGATAGACAATTTTGGAGCTACAAAATTATAGCATATTACAGCGTATAAAAACAATAAATACTTTAAGCGCATTCTTTTTCAGAGAAGCATTTTCAAATTCGGAAGGCGCTATAGCTCCGCCAATTTTCATTTAAGCGACTAAATCTTTTTGAAAAAATTAATTCACGCATTTTTTTTCTTAACACGTGTTAAATTTTCAATAAATAGGGATATCCGTTTTTTCCATACAACTTTAAGTAAAGAAATATTTAGCTGAAAATTTGCAATTTACTGTGATATTACAGTTTCACTAAAAATAGATAATTTGTAAGAGAGGTACGTATTTCTGTAGCTTTTGGATAAAAAAAAAAACGCAATTTTTTTGTCTCCTTGTTCAAGTTGTGTCTTTGATTATTTATTTTGTAGACATGTGTTGTAAACAAAATAACACAATAGAATTCCATATATATACATATGTACATAAAAGGTAGTCTTTTAATCTTAATACATATATAATAACTTAGAGAAGATGGATTTTTTAAAATTAATCACATTACTTAATAAAGAATACTGCCCAGTTAAACTGATGGCTTTGAACTCACAGGCTACAAATACTAATTGTACATTAAAGCCTTATATTTTTAAGGGTTAATTCCGTTCGAAAAAAAATTAAGAAGGGGAAACAGCTCTCCCCTTTCCTCTTTTTTTAAACTTAATCATTGAACCTCCTATACTATAAAAGGCATGCTTTATCATATAAAAAATCTATATCCAAAATTCAGAGCAAATGAGATAATTCTTAATAAAAACCCATTTAGTATTTATATAATTTAAAAGGAGTTATCTCCCTCTTTTACACTTAACCATTAAACTTCCAAAACTATTCAGAGATTTGAACGAAATCTGAAAAGTCTGCTTGAAAAACCCATTTATATAAATTAAGGGGAGGGGGCATTAGAACCCCTGTTCCCCCTATTTATACTTATTCAATGAACACCTAATAACAGTCACGGAATCGCCTCATCAGAATGATCCTAATATAAATTTTGAAAGAAAACTTAATTCTGCATGAAAATCCCATTTATATCAACTAAGTGGAGGGGCATGAGCCCCCCGTTCCCCCTCTTATACATATCGAATGAACTCCAAAAACCAATCAGGGAAGCGCCTTGTCAGGATATACCTATTTACAAAATTTCAAGTGAATCGGATATTTTTATCATGAGTTATCGCGTTACGCACGAACGCACGAACATACATACAGAACGGACGGGCGCATAAGCTCTCAGGCTTTGATAGCCTGTGAGCTAAAAAAAGAAAAAATGCATAAATCCCCCAAAATTCCTATAATAAATCCCTATACTAAAGCCTTAAATTTAAATTTGGCATTACCCATTAAATATATTAACTGAAATCAAAATACGTAACCGAGCAAAATACAGATCTGTATAGTGGATTTGAAATGAGTTACCGCCACAGACTGTTTACAGATTTCAGAAATTGCGTTCAACTGTCATATTTACTCAATTTAAGTTACTTACTTCAATAAGTTATTTAATTTTACAAAATAGATCTTTTACATAAATTTCAATTTTTCGTTGTTTTACCACAAATACTTTTGATATGTTAAGTACTTAAGATATATTTTAGAATATTTAAAAGTATTTTAAACATGTTTAAATATTTTACAAATTATCCAATCATAAACCAGAATTGTATAAATATTTGTTCCTTAAAAGACATGAATAATTTTTAAAAAAATATTTTATGTCTTTCTGTAGTCTTTGTAAATCGTCGTATATTCCACGGCTTTGAAGATCAATTATTTTATTATAGATTTGAAACTATTTAAATTCAAACACTTCGAGTTTTATCTTATACAATACACTAGAAAGTTAACTCATCTGGCATGAAATACATAGTGCATGAAATGGGTTCGGTTCTGAGAATTTTTTTTGGGTAAATTACGTAAATTCCAAGATCTTTCATTTCAGTCTCTTTTCAAAGTTCTTCGGTTGAAAGAACAAAGTGTCTCTTTTAAAACTGAACACATCGCAGAAATGAAAACTTTCGAGATCAGGATTTGCCTTTTGATTCCTTTTAAGAATTTGAATGAAAATTATGTGAGTCAGTTCTTTTTTGCGAGTATTCAACGTAGATGTTTAATAGTGCAAATGCATACTTCGAAATTTTAAAGTTCAGTTTTCAATACATTAAGCTATTTTAGCAGCATAAACGTGTCATTCAATTTTGTGATGCACATGCATTTGGTACATCGTTAATATAAATTTATATCTTTTGAAGTATGGAATGGTATAGCAGAATGTGTTTCCGATGATGGAATAAGATTTAGTATTCTACTATACAGTGGAGGAAATATATGAAAGAAAAGGAAAATCATTCGTTGAGTTAACATCTAAGCAAATGTAGATACTTTAAATAGATAAACGACATGTTTTGTTGGAATGAAGCAATTTTTAATTGTTCGATCAAAGAATTTTTCACTTTTGAATGAAAATTTTGCAAACCAAATTTTGCGCTGTATGTTAATAATTATTTTGAATAATTAATAATTTAATATAAGTATATAAAAAAAACACAATTTATATCATGCTCCTTTTTAAAAATAATATTGAAGTACTCTGATGTAGTAAGTATTGTTTATCTTAATCGATGTTTTTTTAAAACAATTTTCAAACTCTTTGTACGACATATTTTGTGTAAAGTCTGAAGAATTTCAATAACATTGATTTTGTTTTACTGAAAGTAAATTTTTAAGTTTATAACGTTAATAAATGACTTACACATTTAAAGTTGTCTTGCCGCATTTAATAAAATCCTTTTTAGAAAAGAATAATAACAAATTAAGTATAGTTTGTGAGCAAAAAAATGAAAAAAAAACTATAATTGAAACTGATCATTAAATTTTAATTTACACGATGTGTAATGTTTTTGTTGAATTACATATTCCTACATTCTAATGAAATACCATAATTTACAATTGTTATGAAAAATGTTGTTTTATAGAAGTTATTTTAAATGGAAAACATAAATGATTGGCTGTCCATAAATAATGTCACTCTTATTTTTCAATATTTTAAACACCATTCTCCTTTTATCACAAAGTGTCACACCTTAAAATACCTCCGCCGTCTTTGTCACATATCATGCTATATTACGTAAACGCAAACTTGCTGCTCAGAAACAAGGCAGATCATATTTTAAATTTTATTTTAAAACTTTAACTGTATGTTTTATTGTCATTCGTAAGTATAACAATAAAAATGATTCGTGTACGTATTTTGTATGAAATAAAATTAAAGTTTGCAAAAAAAAAAAAAAAAAACATAATATACAATAGTAATAAAATATTAATATAAAAGGGAATTGGAAACAGTAGCATTTTGGAATTTGAGATGGAATTTAATGTATAACTTAGGCTTTAAATCTTATCTCCACTTTTTCAACACGAAATATTTCAATTTCAAAATTTAATCTTCTGATTTTTAAGGCTTATATTTTAACTCCTGCAAGGGCGGTGGTACATTTTTGACCCCCTAATTTTTATTTGTAAATGTCAATTTGACACCAGCATATTGTAATGGAAATTTTCCTTTCATTAAGTACGTAAAGAAAGCTTTTGCAGCTTTCGAAATTAATTTTATTACAATTCAGGTGTCAATAACTCATTTTTGCATTTTACGAATAGAAATACCTTGCCCTGAAAGGGTTAATCAAAAGGTGTGATACACATTTCTTCTTACACATTTCCACTCCCTGTCACAAAGTGTCACAATTTCACGAACTCTCTTCCCCCCTTCAAGCGCGACATCATTTGTAGTCGACCCCTAACGTTAAGTAGTTTGCTAATTACGTGTAGTATCCAATAAACATGCCTAAAAAAAGTGAAAAACTTATTTTATGAAACTTCATTTTCAAGAAGATCAGCTCTAAAGTAAAATTAATAGAAAGGTAACGATACACAAGCTGAAGTCATGGAGATATGCAAAGAATTCTAAATTCTGAAATGACTCAAAATATCGAAAAGGAAAAGTAAACAGAACATGAGGGGAAACATGCTCATTGGAAGGTTGAGCTAAGGAAGGTTGACCCCCTAACTTTAAATAGTTTGCTAATAACGTGTAATATCAAATAAACATAATTAATATTTCATAAAAAGATATAAAGGAGAAAAACCATATTAGAAGTAGCTCTCTATTTTTATGTTATAATTTAACAAATATATATTTTCAAAATATTTCTTTTAAGCTCGTTTTTAACAAACCTAACTAAAAACTGAAAACCTTATTCTATGATATTTTGTTTTCCAGAAGATCAGCTCCAAAGTAAAATTAGTAGAGAGGTAACTATCCACAAGCAGAAGTCATGGAGATATGCAAAGCATTCTAAATTCTTAATTGACTCAAAATACTGAAAAGGAAAAATAAACAGACATGATGGTAAAAAAAATGCTCGCTGGAAGGTTGCGCTAGTATCCAAAGCAAGATTTCCACTTATTTACTGCCCCTAATTACTGCCTTAATAATTTTATAACGCACAACTATTTCTTTCCAAAATGATTTTCACCCATGTTTGGAATATTTAATTTGCATCTGTACACATTATATCATTATAATTAGAGAAATTTTGTGTTTGGATTTACCTAAAATAAGTATCAAATTTACTGCATTAAAAAAAAAAGATCATGGATAAAAAAACGTAATAATCAATTATCAGTATATTTCCACCGAATACGTCTTTTTTTTAGTTCGATAAAATTTAATTTTTTAGAGATTTGTTTTTGGTTAGTATTCACAAATTTATTTACTGAAATTCAACAAATATTTACTGTAAAATCCTTTGTTTAAATTCTGATATCATATTATTTATAGCATATATTATAACGGATATATTTTTCATTTAAATAAAAATGTGAAATATAAACATTTAAACATTTTAAATTCTAATATCGTTTATTTTATATCAGAGATAATATATTTTTTTAACCGGTAGGCAGAGTGTCTTTTATATAATGTTTAATCTTTAGGTAGTAGATTTTTCAAAAAGAAACTTTTTACCTAATTGAATCGGGAAAATGTGCTGATTAAATGCACCAAAATTTAAAATGAAAATAACTTGTGAGAATAGTTCTGAGCATCTTATGTGTCAAATATACTTGACGCAAATTCAGAAATGGTTAAACAAATTCAATAAGAATGAACATGTAACAGATTATGAAACCCTTTTAACTTTTTATCTTTAATTTACATGGGGAATTTCGTGTATGAAATTTTAAGGAATGAATCCTAAAAAAGAAATTTCAATTTATACATGTATAGTTATTATCCCGTATACTTTGTATTTTTATGCCTTATTTTTGTCTGATGACTATATCACGATTTTACAGTGTAACCCATACACAAAAGTTTCAACATTTCATTTTGAGAAATTTGACTCATGAAGTTACGGTAATTTAAAAAACACTTTTACAATGTCTAGTACAGACTTTTTTCGGTTTTATATTTTATTTTTAATGAAGCATTTTAAATCTTTTGACGACTTGCATATTTATTTTGTTTTATTTTGACATAATAACTCAACATACATTTGCTAAAGACAAAAAAAAAAAAAAAAAAAAAAAATAATAATAATAATAATAATAATAATAATTCCATTTTTCCTTTTATTCCTCATCATTTTTTCATACTATTATTTTTTTAAGAAAAATTTCTGAAAACATCGTGAAATTTCTCTCGTATTTTATCCCAAAGTATTCGATAGAAGTGAAAAAAGAATGAATAATTAAAAAATATATATATTCCTGTGTGTTCATTCTTTTTTATCAGACGAGGCTGTCAGGAAAGTTATACAATTTTAGTGTCTAAAAGAAATCTGTATAAACAAGTTGGAAATTGCACGTGAAACGTAGCAAATGAGGTGCATTCGTACGATAACAAAGTTTTAGAAATATCACTCTTATATATCAATCTTCTAAAATTGTAAATAATTACAATTAAAATGCGCACCAAACAATGTTCTCCCTATACCATTATGTAATGGAATACTTTTGTGTGGCCTTGTAAATCAATAACAAATAGTCTTTGCACCACAGATTATGTAAAATGTATATTGTAATATGTACTTTATAGATGCATATCAATTTTATTACGTTCGAATAAATGTAACAGCATTAAAATGTATTTGAAACATTTTTTCCCTTTAACCGTAATGTAACGGAATACTTTTGATTGTCCCTGTAATTGAACTATGCATCCGATTTTGATAAAATTTGAAATAACTCGACAAAATTATGTAATAATTATGTATTTAAAATTTCAAACGATTAAAATGCATTTGAAACTTTTTTCCCCATTGACCGTAATGTAACGGAATCCTTTTGATTGTCCCTGTAATTGATCTATGCACCCGATTTTCATAAAATTTTAAATGACTCGACAAAATTATGTAATAATTATATATTTTAAATTTCAAAAGATTCGGTTGGGTAGTTTTTGTGTTGTTATATGCGGACGGACAGAACGACAACAATAGGTGCTATGTATTTACATAATTACGAACGCACCTAAAAATGAATTTAAAATGAATGTGTTTAAAGTATATGAGAAATTCGCAAATATATGTGTCTAATTTATGTTTGGTATCATGCAAAGTTTTGAAATCGTTGCATCTATGTCTGAGTAAGAGTTTACATTGTCTTTTTGCGATTTGTAAAAAATACCTTATTAAGGAAAGTTTTGGAATTTTTATACTAGACCATTAGGTATTCATACTAAATGAAAAGTGTGGCATTATTATTTTAATGTTACAATTAAAAAAATTCTATAGCTTTAATAATTTCTGTTACACTGTTATTGAGATATATGTATTTACACACATAATTTTCTTATGTTTATTTATATAAAGGTTTGGTACATAGTGTGCAAGAAATGTAAACGAGGTGCACTTTTGCACATAAGGCAAACAGGCTCCTCTCATAATTTTTATAAATATAAATATGTGTAGTAAATGACGCAATAATAATATTAAAATGTAAATATGTGTAATAATGTTTGTAGCCTCTGAAAAAGCAAAATAAATAAATAAATAAAAGTAAGTAAGTAAATAAATAAAAACAAATAAAAAAATAAATAGATAAAATAAAAGAAAGTATTTATTGGAAATTTATTCGAATTTAATATTTTCATGATACTACTGATTGTATGAAAACTATTTAGATAAAACCCAATGTTCATCTATGAGGCTGTCAATGTGAATAAGAAATGTGGATGAGTGACATACTTAATTCATTCTTGGTGTCAAGTATAAATATATAAGTAGGTAGGTTAAACCTCCTTAGAGCAAGCTTTCTGAATTGTTTAAACCATGAGAGTAAATATCTATTAGAAGTCATACAGGAACTGGCGAGCTTTATTTTAACGCTACAGTTGAGATACTTGCTGTACTGTAAGATCGGGTTTTGAAATTTTGTGTTGTAACTGTCAGCCGTTCGTAATAGAAGTCAGCATGTAACAGCCGTCGTGTATATGTTAATCTATTTGAAAATAGTGATCGCAGAATAAGTTTTTGAAGCATAAGTAATGAAAGTAACATCTGTGAGCAAGATGAGGGGTATAATCTGTATGATGAAGCAACCCTCAGCAAAACTCCTGCAGAAAATAAGTTGACCGATGAGAACCATATGTACGATTATCGAATCAGAACATTTTTGAGAGATCTTGTGTACCTTGTTTTGAATGCCACATTCAAATTTGGTGATTTTATCACTGATCTAATTTCACATGGGCAGAAAGAAAAAAGAGTAAATAGACAGGGGTAACATAAAGAATAAACATTATACCAGACTTCGAGTAATCGTAATCGTGTAAACGTAATCGATTATAATCGACTACAAAAACTGCGTAATCGCATTGTAATCGTAATCGTAAATTTTAATTTCGAAATAATCGCGATATAATCATAATCAAAAGATTTCCCTTTGATTACAATCATAATCTAATCGTAATCGCAATGCAGATAATCGCAATGTAATCTGTATCAAAAAGCTATATAATCGTAATCGAGAACAAAAATACGATTACGTTTTACGATTACATCTTTTTTTCCTTCTTCATTTTGCCATATCATAAAAGACTTGGTCGGTGAATAAAACATTGCACCAAGGAAAGAGTAGTCGACGTTTGGAGCTCATTAAATCGCCCCTAAAGTTAAAAGTGAGAAGAGGTCATAGGTCAGGGAGCAGTTCCATTGAAACAGAATGCATACTTTACACTGTATGTAGTCAATGCTATAGAGGGTTGCTCATGGTATATTATAGTATAAAAACATAGAAATAGTCTGACTTCGGGGGGTCTTCGAGGGATCTTGTCGTGTTGAGTGGGAGTGATAAAAGGATAGAAAAGAAAAAAAAAAAATAATACTATATTTATGGCTTCATTATGGGCACTTAGCAATGGGACAGACATCACCCTCTTTCAAATGTGGGAATCGGAGAATAAAGAAAATGGGAAAAAAGAAAGAAAAAAAATGTTTAAATTGCATGTGACAATTTATCTAACAGCTCATTCGCATTCTGGATTTCTTAGTGGTTATTTATATCTAAGTAGTTGTTTACAAGGTTCTAGAGAAAAAGATGGCTAAGAGAAACAAAAAAAAATTGATGATTATTTCACGGAATCTGTATCAGATTTGAATGAAAAAGGCGTGAAATTTTTAAAATACAAATATAAATTGTGCTCGTCAGATGTCAGGGTCTCCATAAAAATCAAGTCCAATTTGAACACCGACATGCAGGTAATTTAATAGATATATACATATTGTGTAGATTTATTTTAGAAATATTGCATAGTTATATCTTGTCTTTTTCTTTAAAATTGTAGTGAAAGGAAATTCTTGCATTAAATTAACTATATAGTGTTTTTAATCATAAGTATAAAGTCTGTTTATTCAAAATTTGTATTTTAATATATCTGGATAAGTTAAACATATAGATCAGTTTTCTTACAAAAGCTCTAATAATAAAAGATTGATCATATATATATATATACAGGGTGTTTCAGCGAAGTGCGGACAAATTGTAAGGGGTGATAGAAGGCATGATGACAAACATTAGGACATAGGAAACCATGGGGCGCAAACGTCTTCTGTAGGAGCCAGGGGGCATCAAAGTTTAGCGTCCAAAAAATCAAGCGATGATAAAACACGGAAAAAAGGTCGATTCATTTCCAGTTTTCGCTGTAAACTTTGTTTATATCGAAAGTGTGTCCAAAAGATTTTTTAAAGGGAACTGTCAAAAAATGACGGTAGAGAACGCTGTAGACTTTGGAGTACGAACAACTACGTTTTACTGATTTCTTTTTTATTCTGTTAACAGTTTTTTAAAGATTGGACCTTAACTTAAATTTTGAGTACAAAATTGGAATCATCCCAAACGGTTAAGATATGCAAATTGAGCTGTGAACAAGGGGGGGGGGTTAAAATGCTCATAATCAATGAGCAAAGTAATCGATTTTGTTGCGGTTTGAGTGCAGGTCATTCCTTTAGTAATTGATTTATTTAAAATGACGTACAGTTTTGGTGCCCTCATTTTTAGATACAGGGCGCCGCCGATACTTTTCCAACATTTCATCGACATTATCCCTGGATGTGTTACTAACAGACCAGCATACTTGTAGGAAGTGTTAGGGATGTAAAAACTACTTGTAATCGCATGGGAATGTAATGTTGGAAATGCTTTGTTTGCGAGTTAGGGTTAAAAGAAACGGAAAAAATAGCAACAGAAAGAAGCAGAAAATCAGCAACAGGTGAATGTGATACAAAACATTTTATTGCAAGGTTTTACTGCAAAAGGCGATTGCAAAACGTTCTTCAAACTTTGGAGTAATGAACAACCAGTATTTTTTGACGGGATATTTGTAGTTATGTTGAATGTTTAGCAAAGTTTGAACATTCACTTAAATGTTTATCTCAAAATCGGAATCGTCCAGAATGAATAAGTAGCGAAATTTCACGAAATTTAAGTAAAACCTTACAATAAAATGTTTTGTATCACATTCACCTTTTGCTGATTTTTTGCTTCTTTCTGTTGCTATTTTTCCGTTTCTTTTAACCCTAACTCGCAAACAAAGCATTTCCAACATTACATTCCCATGCGATTACAAGTAGTTTTAACATCCCTAACACTTCCTGCAAGTATGCTGGTCTGTTAGTAACATTAGCTGGTCTGTAGACCCAGGGATAATGTCGATAGAATGTTGGAAAAGTATCGGCGGCGCCCTGTATCTAAAAATGAGGGCACCAAAACTGTACGTCATTTTGAATAAATCAATTACTAAAGGAATGACCTGCACTCAAACCGCAACAAAATCGATTACTTTGCTCATTGATTATGAGCGTTTTAACCCCCCCCCCCTTGTTCACAGCTCACTTTGCACATCTTAACCGTTTGGGATGATTCCAATTTTGTACTCAAAATTTAAGTTAAGGTCCAATCTTTAAAAAACTGTTAACAGAATAAAAAAGAAATCAGTAAAACGTAGTTGTTCGTACTCCAAAGTCTACAGCGCCCTCTACCGTCATTTTTTGACAATTCCCTTTAAAAAATTTTTTGGACAAACTTTCGATATAAACAAAGTTTACAGCGAAAACTGGAAATGAATCGACCTTTTTTCCGTGTTTTATCATCGCTTGATTATTTGGACGCTAAACTTTGATGCCCCCTGGCTCCTACAGAAGACGTTTGCGCCTCATGGATTCCTATGTCTTAATGTTTGTTATCATGCTTTCTATCACCCCTTACAATTTGTCCGCACTTCGCTGAAACACCCTGTATATATATATATATGTTACAGGCCAAACCCGATTTTAGGCCAAACTAGATTGGCCTAGTCCAAACTAGTCTATCCTAACGCTCATCGGATAAACTAGTTTTTCCTAGGCCAAACTAGTCTATCCTAATGCCCATCGGATAAACTAGTTTTTCCTAGGCCAAACTAGTCTATCCGAACGCCCATCGGACAAACTAGTTTTTCCTAGGCCAAACTAGTCTATCCGAACGCCCATCGGATAAACTAGATTTTCCTAGGCCAAACTAGTTTGGCCGAACGGTCATTAGGATGAACTAGTTTAGCCTGCTATTCATTGGTTTGAACTAGTTTATCCTATGCCGAACTAGATTGTCCTAGGCCAATTCAATTTGGCGTGATTTTTTTTAAATCTAAAGACCGCCACGGCGCCAACTTTCTAGTTTTGATCTAATTTAGCCTAGGCAAATGCAGTTTGACGCGATTTTACCTCACAGGCTATCAAAGTATGAGAGCTAATGTGCTCGCAGATTCTGTGTGTGTGTATGTAACCATGTACGTATGTATGTACGTATGTACGTACGTATGTACGTAATGCGATAACTCCTGATAGAAATATCCAATTTGCTTCAAAATTTGGACATAGATTTATCCTGATAACGAATTTTCCTGATTAGTTTCAGGGGTTCATTGGATAAGAATAAGAGAAGGGGAACAAAAGGCAAAACCGCACCCCCCCCTCCACTCCTTAATTTAGATAAGTCAGTTTTTCATGCAAAAGTATCAGATTTTATTAAAATTTTAGGTACAATATCAGTTTGATAAGGTACATCCATGATTAGTTGTGGGTGTTCATTGTTTACATATAAAGAAAGGAGGAATGGAGGATAACACTCTTAATTTATGTAAATAGATTTTTCAGGGATAATTTACCGATTTGTTTCAAATTTTGGATGTAAGTTTCTTCTGATAAGGCGTTTACCTGATTAATTTTGGGGGTTCTGAGTTTAAATATAAAGATAGAGCGGATTATTTTTTCAATCGGATAGAAACTTTTGGTTTTATGAAAAGATTTTTAATTCGTAACAGATATTGGTTTTCACACACATCTCTTCACGCGAAATTGTTCATATTAAAAAAGTAAATATCCGAATCCTTTTAAAAATAAGAAAAAGCTTAAATAAAGCATGACACTTGAAATTTAGGATACGGCGGGGAGGTAGAGTAAGGGGACGCTAGAATTTTTTTAAAAAGCTCAGCGTTTTTTTAAGTTTTAGCTGCTAATTAAATATTACCAATTTTGTGAAACTTTTTGAAACATAATATAACATGATGTTAAATATTTACGAAAAAAGATGCCGCGTGAAATACCACTATTTTCTATTAGTAATTTTTGTAAAAATGTTGAATTCTTGTTGGAATTGTTGAAACTTTGTGATAGTTTATAACATGTGATAAAAAATTGTATAAAAAGTCCCATTACGAAAGGGAAAGAGGGGGGGGGTCAAATAAAATCAGGAAATATAACGGAAATTCTAGGTTGATCTATTTGAAACTTTAAGATAGTTTATGACATATGATATAAATTTATAAAAATATATTTCGCATTTAATGCCACTATTGAAGAATAGTGATTTTTTCAAAAATCTCAAATTCTTGTTTTGAAGCACCGCGACATCGAGTAACATATCTACTGATAGATTATTTAACGGAGTTTTCTTAAGATACAGTTTTGTTAGTAATAAGGTGCGCTCCCTGGTGATGGAATGTGGAATTAATACGAGCACCCTGGTGTTGGAATTTGGAACTAATACAACGCGATTTAGGGATTTACGAATGTTGAATCGGAAAGAAAGAGACATGATGATAAATACTTAAGAAAAAGGATTCCGCATCGAAATACCACTATTTTCTAATAGCAATTTTTGTAAAAATGTTAAATTCTTGCCGGAACTTTTTGAAAAATCCGTAACAACGTCTTTCAAATTTTAATTTAAGCTGAAATTTGATGAAAATCTGTGTATTAGTACTATTTCAGATATTTGAATTATCGCAGAAGTCATAAAAAAACTGGATAGAAGCGCTACCTATTGAGTCATTTACTCTAAAAACAAAAGAATATTAATTTATATCAGGGACTAATTGAATTTGAAGTTTGATGAAAATCCGTGCATTTCTTCTTGCGATATTGCGATAATCATGAATAATGCCACATAGCAGCGCCACCTGTTGCACGATTTACTCCAAAAACTAAAAAGTACTTTTATACTTTTTTATATCAAGGACTAACAGAATCTGGAGTTTCATGAAAATCCATGCATTAGATCCTGAGATAGAGCTACTGCAATAATCACGAATAATACTGTATAGCGGCGCTACCTTTCAAGAGATTTACTCCAAAACTACAGAATACTAATTTATATCAGGGACTTACTGAATCTAAAGTTTGATGAAAATTCGTGCATTAATTCTTCCAACAAAACTATTTCAGGAATCGGGAAAATTGAACACAACAGCGCTATTGAACAATTAACACGAATACGTAAAAAGATTTAGTTCATATCACGGATTTACTGATTCGGAAGTTTGATGAAAATCCGTAAATTAGTTATTGTAATAGTGTTAATGCAAATCAGTAAAAACGCACTTTAGAAGCGCCATCTGTTGAACTATTTACATGAAAAAGTAATCAGCATCGATTTATATCAGGGACTATCTGAATATACATTTTTATTAAATTCCGTCTATTAGTTCTTGAGATACAGCTATTGCGAAAATTGTGAAAAATGCAGCATATTATAGCCATGTTGAGTGATTTACTTCAAAATAAAAACAACACCAACTCATGTCATGGACGAACTGTATCTAAAGTTCGATGGAAATTTGATTGTATTAGCTATTAAGATAAAGCTGATGCGTAAATCGTAAAAAATGCCAAACAGTATTCCACCTGATGAACGATTTACACCAAAAACTAATCAGTATCAATTTAGATCAGAGACTACCCGAATATAATTTTTTATTAAATTTCGTGCATTAGTTCTTCAGCCGCGTCCCCACAGACTACGGCAGCGTATAGCAGGTGTGCTGCACGCGTACTGCCGAATGCGCTCTTCCTTTTCGAATGAACTTCGAAGCGAACAAAAGTTAAATCGTAGCAAGCATGCTGAGCACGCACAACTGAATGTAACCCTCCTTTTCGAAAGAACCTCGAAGCGAACGAAATTCGAACCATATCCCCGCTACCCACACCAGTCCGATAGCGGGCGAAGCCAGCAAGTTTTAACTAAGCCACGTTATATTAGTTCCTCATTCCAACACCAGGGAGCGTACTCTATGATTAACAAAACTGTATTTGAATGAAACTCCGTTAAACAACCTATTAGTAGATGTGTTACTTGAGGTCACGGTGCTTTAAAACATAGAATTTCCGTTATATTTCTTGATTTTGTTCGGAAACACATCCTCTTTCACGTCGAAATGTAACTCTTTTTTTTTTTTTTTATCATATGCGATAAACTATCACAAAGCTTCAAAAAGTTCCAGCAAGAATATAACATTTTTACAAAAATTATTATTAGAAAATAGTGGTATTTCGATGCAAAATCTTTTTTCTTAAATATTTATCATGTTTTTTTTCACTTCGAAGTTCATTCGCTTCAACATACGTCCGTTTCAAGATTTTATATAAAAGAAGGGGCCCGATAGCGGGCGAAGCCGGCTGGCTTGAACTAAATCGCGTCCAAATTCCAACACCAGAGTGCTCGCATTATATTAGTTACACATTAGTCCGTTATATTAGTCCTACACACGTACGTACATAAGTATGTACATACGTACGTACATGGTTACATACACACACACAGAATCTGCGAGCACATTAGCTCTCAGGCTTTGATAGTTTGTGAGCTAAAATCGCGTCGAATTGCATCAGCCTAGGCTAAATTAGATCAAAACAAGAAAGTTGGCGGTGTGGCGGTCTTTAAATTCAATAAAATCACGCCAAATTGAATTGGCCTAGGACAATCTAGTTCGGCCTAGGATAAACTAGTTCAAACCAATGAATAGCAGGCTAAACTAGTTCATCCTAATGACCGTTCGGCCAAATTAGTTTGGCCTAGGAAAATCTAGTTTATCCGATGTTCGTTCGGATAGACTAGTTTCGCCTAGGAAAAACTAGTTTGTCCGATGGGCGTTCGGATAGACTAGTTTGGCCTAGGAAAAACTAGTTTATCCGATGGGCGTTAGGATAGACTAGTTTGGCCTAGGAAAAACTAGTTTATCCGATGGGCGTTAGGATAGACTAGTTTGGACTAGGCCAATCTAGTTTGGCCTAAAATCGGGTTTGGCCTGTAACATATATATATATATATATATATATAATCACACACACACACATATATATATATATATATATATATATATATATATATATATATATATATATATATATATATATATATATAATCACACACACACACACACACACATATATATATATATATATATATATATATATATATATATATATATATATATATATATATATATATATATTGTATCAGAATCCCCCTCCCCCCAAAAACAGAAAGTAAGACTGGTTTGTCAATAAATATACGGGTGTAAGTAGGATTTCTTTAAGGGTGAAGGACAATGGTAATGATACCTAGTTGTTGGAAAATTATTCTAACATATGCGCCGGCAGATTCAATGACGAACCCCTGAATTTTGAAATGTAGCCACTAAATTTTCTTTATCTGATTATTTTAAAAATAAAAAAAACTACCAAAAAAAATTTTTTTAAATGAGTTATAAATAAATAATACGGAAAAAAGGTAGTTATTTTTTTCCCCCAGAAAGATTTGTTTTCCTCCCTCTCCCCTCCCCCAATACACTCCTACCAAAAGACATGATTTTATATTATTATTATTATTTGCCTGTTAATGTTCATGTGTCTCAATTTTGTTTTAAATATGTGGTTTAAGGGGACAGAGGCATGCAAATGAAAGAAAAAAGAATGAATTGTTTTAATTCTTCCATTTCGAAAATTTTGGTAGAAACTTATTTTATTGCAACGAATGTTCTGAAGAAAATAACCTTAGTTAAATTCATTTCATTTTTTAATTTTGCATTAAAAAAAAAGGTTACGAAACACAAGTTCTCTCCCCCCCCCCAAATTTTAATGTGTATGCAAGCGGATGGGGGGGGGGTCATTCTACGTACACCGGTATTCGGGAATTTCAAATCAGAATTTCGCATGTTACACATACCTATTCTATCAATCAAACTTCCTTAGAAATGCTCTTAATTTCAAAATAAATTTATAATAATGAAATCAGTTCTAAAATATTCAAAAAGGAAAACATATATTATTTATATAGAAAAGAATAGCTCATTTAATATAAATGATTTATTTTTCCTTTAAAAATGAATAAAAGAAAACGCATATTTTGTAAATTTGTAATTCTAGTTTGTAACATGTAGACTACGGAATTAATGTAATCGAACTGTAATCGTAATCGACTAGTTCGTTAATCGTAATCCAACAAAAAAAATATTAATCGTAATCCAAACGTAATCGTAATCTAGAAATAAAAAAACGGGATAATCGATTATGTAATGGTAATCAGACTTGCATAAATAGAGACATAATCGTAATCTGTTTTTTGAAATTGGAAATAATCGTAATCTTAATCGATTACAGTCCTCTGTAATCGACTCGAAGTCTGCATTATACAATATATGATCACTAATTTTCGTCCATAAAGTCAGAAAGCTGAGCAACCAGGATTTATGAGATGTTTGCAGTGTTATTAATTAAATGTTGAATGAGTAAGGTTACCGAATAAATAGTTGCCATAGCTTCTCTCTGATTGGTCCAGTTGATTGAATATACGAAGAATCATTAGTATTGGAAGAAAAAAAAATCTTGATAACGGGAAAATTGCCTAAGTTTAAATACGACCTCTTTCAGCCAGATCAAGCAAATTTTGTTTAGTGTAACATTGTTTAGGTGAAATTCTGAAATTTTTTTAATTATCTTTGTGTATTTATATATACAGATATATAATTTTTTAATATCTTAAAGCGTATGTATAATGTTAAAATAAAATTATATAAGCAAATTTTAAATCTCATTTTTTTTGTCAAATAAATGTACGAATTACATATTTATGATCTTAAATGCCGAAACATTTATGCATCAAATAAAACATTAAATATCTTTATGTTCTGACCTTTCGAATTTGAAAACTGTTATAACTTTTCTTTATAAGTTAATTAAACACTTTTTTTGAAACACAAATACGTCTGCATGAGAAAATCAAAATTACGCTAATTTATAGTATTTGTTCTGATGTAATGGTAAAAAAATATCCCTTAGCATTATACTTTTTTTTCTCTGTCCTATTTTTTAAACTATCTACAAATAAGACCACTTTCATTAGTCTCGTCTCTAAGTAATTAAATTAGCATTACAAAAAAGACTGCATCTGAAAAAAAGGATTTTTTTTTATATTTATTTCTCCTAAAAATCTTTGAAGTAGCTACGAAACCTCAAAACAATCTGAAGAGGAGATTTAAAGCTTCATTATTTTTTTTTAATTGTGTAATTATATGTATCATTATATGCCAAATTCTACTTTAAAGTCGTTCCAATTACATTTTTTTAAGATGAATTAAAAACTAAATATTTAAGAAAGCTCTACTTTAGCTTTTTTTGCATCGTTAAATTATATTTTATATTTGTTACTGTTAAAGCGCATAATTAAGTTCTTTAATAAAATACTAGGTTATTTTATGAAATAACTAACTAAGTTCGTTAAAGTGCGTAAAATTATTGGATTTTACTATTTAATTAGTTATTTTACAGAATAACGATTGCATAACCATTTAAGGTTTAAAATAAGCAATGTGACATTAAAACAAATCCGTTGCTTTATAAAATAACTGATTATAAATAGTTAAAGTCATTCAGAAAATACATTTCAAATTATTAATGTATGATTTGATAAATATTATTAAAATAGAATACATTATATAATATTTTTTATTAGTTAAACAGTATAACAGAATGTTGTTTGACAATAGTTATATTTAATTTTTTTATTACTCATAATTATATAACTGTTAGTCTACTTTATCCTGTAGGCAAAACATTTTATGGTGCTTAAAAATATTTTAAAAATTTTATGCAAAATAAAAAATATAAATTAAACCCCACAAAAGAAATAATAATAAAAAGTTTCAATACTATTAAAAAGTCGCAATCTGTCAGGAATATTTATGTTATTTAATAACAAGATATCAAAAGCTTTTTTATAAAAATTATTAATGCAAGATCATTTTAATTTAAAATTTATGAAACATTATATTTGTTACATTTTATTCTTTATGAGAACAAGGGTTGCTCTGATGACACATAGCATTACATTGCATATATATATTTTTGTGCATACTTTTTACTAACACAGGAATGCTTTATTATCCAGTCCAGTACCATTATTTTGAGTTGTGGCAACAGATTGAAGAATCGCCTTTATAATTGGAATTTCTTCAATTAAATTAATTCTTGCTGACATATACTGAACTGAGATCTAGAATACAGATGCTTGGTCATTTTATGTTCTTATATGACAGATGAATTACAAAAATTGAATATAGAAGCGTAATCCATCATTGTCTAAACTTTTGCCAAGTACTGTATCATTAAGACTACATAATGTACATATATTGTGTACATTATGTAGTCTTTTAAATATTTAATGTAATGAAAATATTGTTTTAATTTATGTTCAAAAACTTATTCTCTATGCATATTATTCTCAAGGGAAATACACGCACTTCGCAAATCACAATATAATCGAATAAAGCTTAAAATGTTATTTATTTAACGGCTCTAATTTAACGATGATCAAATAAAATTAATGTTTTATGGCATAATATTTTCATTTGAACAACTTACATTAAAACTATAATTATAGAAATCCACTCATTTTCAAGAGCATTGTGATAAGACTGACTTTAATGGCATCTTTTCGTCGAAAGAATGCAGTTGAAAATTTCATCTTCTAATATGAAGAACCAAATAAGTATCAAGGGACGAATTTGAAATTTTCTTTTGATAATTTCACCACATTAAAGTTACATGTCTGTGCTAATTTAACTTCTACATTACAAACGATACCAATGAAGTCGAACTTTTACCTTAATCAGGAATGTTCAAGAAGTAAATTGTTTTGTAATAAATGTTTATAGCTATTTAAAATTAAAATCTTTGTAATAGGTTTGAGATAAACTACAGATTATTGAAACTGTTTCTTAATATACAGTATGTGCGAAAGTTATAGTTACAACTTAATCTACAAAATTATCTTTGATCCTTCATAAAATTTAAATGAAAGTAAGATAGCGACTTTCGGATTTATGTGTGTAAAACAGCAAATCATAAAATTTTATTTGTACAGTAATTCCTTAACATTCGCGAGTTTTGATTATTGGCAAAATAAAAAATGCAGAACATTTTAACATTCGTGAAGACTGAACATTTTTATTCGCGCATTTCAGAATACAGCATGGCAGTGCCACCTGTTGAGCGATTAGCACCAAAATGTAAACATCATGAAATCATGTCAAGAACTACCCGAATACGAAGTTAGATGGAAATTCGTGGATTGGTTCATGAGATAGAACTGTTGTTGCAGAAATCGTAAAAGAATGAAGCATAACAGCGCCATCTATTGAGAAATTTAGAACAAAACTTATCAGCATCAATTTATATCAGGGGGTTCTTGAATATAAATTTTTATTAAATTTCGTGCGTAAATTTTTGCGATAGAGTGTCGACAAAATTGGTCACATGCAGACAGAATCACAGAATCACAGACTCGCAGACAGACATTTTGTAAAACATTTAAAAAAATATATCTGTCCCCTAAAGCGAGTAAATCCGTCAAAGAACCGGAATTCAAAAATTTTCATGAATCCAATACTTTTTTTGTAAATATAGAAGAATTTAGAAATGGACAAAAGAAATTCAGACCTTGGAACTTATCTTTTTTTACACTGCTTACAATTCCAAATGTTACGGTGGATTGCACTACGGCTTTCGCAACCACTGTTTTAAGTTATGATTAACTGTATGATAATATACATAAGCAAGAACATATTGCTGAAAAAAATCGTTTCAATGCCCGTTCCATCCTTTTTTTGTACGTGCCTCCTAAACAAGTGAGATATAAAAGGAATTAATTATTAAAACATCATTTTATATGACATGAATGATATATGATTCTTATCAACTACATAAACGTTTCTAAAAAACTACTCACAAAAAAAGATATCAGAAAAAAGCGTTTTTCTTCATACCCATTTCTTAATTTTACTTTAAATAAAGTTAATAAATTCCTCAAAATATTTCTGAAATATTTGTTTCGTAATTTTTAGCATTTTAGTCGCTTTTCTAGCAATGAAATCCTGTTCAATTTGTTAATTTTTTTCTTTATAGCTTTATAAAATATTTTAACTTGTTATTAAACATAGTGACCAAATGATTACAAGTCAAAAGAAAAAAAAATAAAATTTGATCTTATAATTTTCAAATGATTGGAATAGCCTATAAGAACATATAAATAATTTATTTCATAGCAGTCTAATAAAATTGAGTTTCTAAGCGATGTTATATGCGAATCTAATATAATCTAATCTGTATTTTTTTTTCTTTATAACTTTATAAACTATTTTACATTGTTATTAAACATAGTGACAAAATGATTACAATTTTAAAAATAATCAAGTTTTGGTCTTATAAATTTCAAATGATCGAATAGTCTATAAGAACATATAAATAATTTATTTAATGGCAGCCTAATAAAATTGAATTTCATCGCAAAGTTATTTTGTTCTACCTACAAATCTAATTTCGAAAGACCTTTGAGATATTACATTATTTAATGGATTCTATTCATCAAAAGAATTTTGACGCGTCTTTGAGGTTTTGAATTTCAATCAACTTAGAAGTGAAAGAATAATTTTTGAAAGATTTCATAGATTGGCACTAAATTTAAAAATTTTAAGGCAATTTAACAACTGTATTGAAAGGATGCAAACTAGGACAAGGTTTTTAATGGAATTTTAAAGACTTTAGAACTGAAATGTTTTCTGATAAGTTAAATTTTCACAATAAAAGTGTCTATAAAAAATGAATTTTTAGATATTGGAAATATTTTATCACTTAATTTTTCGATTAAAATGGATCCATTTTAATTATAAATTTTGTTTTACTTTAATTTTTGAGATACGTTATCTTTAGATCTTTTAATCAAGATAATAGGATTTTAAAATGACTTAGATTGTCTCATCTTCATGTATTCTTTTGTAGATTTCAATCATATAGAGAATTAATTCTTCCAATATATGGTTTTAACAAATATGCTGTTTTTGTTATTATTTTAAAATACATTTTAATCCAATGCTTATGTTAAAGAAAAAATATTATATGTACAGTAACCGCTGCTTAATAAAATCATATCCGTTTTGAGCCAAATTGATTTTTTAAAGCGATTTTATATACTTTTATATACGGCGAACATTGCCGAACCCCAAAGCGATGGTGGTACCCCGGAAATTCGAAAAGAAATGGCAAAATGTGACATCTAATGGCATTAACAAACAGAATTATATTTTGCCTAAAATTACTTAATTATTCATTCAAAATTAATAACTACAATACATATAAAATTTAGAAATAATTACTAAATATAAAATTAATTTAATTATGCACTATTACTTACATTACTCGACTTGGTAAAAAACTGATCAATAATGTTTTGTTTGGTCGGAACAATCAAACGTTCAACAGTTTTAACAAGAAAGTAATATTGACTGTACAGGTCTTGGTCTGCACCCCTATTTTCTAGAATCCTTCTGAGTGTATGAAGAGCTTTGCGTGCATCATAAGCAGTGAGTGGAGTATCTGGCTCTTCGTCTACATCGGTATCTTCATCTTCACTAGCTGATCTGCTTGAAACTTACGAAGAGAAGACCTGCTCCACAATTTCTATGTCTGATATTTAACTGAAGGTTGGGAAATTTTCATCAATTTCAACATATTGTAGGAAATTATTGTCAAATTCTTCATCAATTTCAGAGGTAGAGCCCATTTCTCATGACTCTTCTAATTTAAATCCGCAAGCAAGGAAGCAATTTTTTATCGTGTCTTTTGTCACACTATCCAAAACCATTTTAATGTAATGCTGCATCCAACAGACTGATAGATTTTGCTACGGCGCTTATAGAAGACGTAGATGAATCACATTTTTCGATTTCTTTTTGGCCAATTCCTTCCTCTAATAACATTTAAAAGCTTTGTAGATTTCCTGGCTGTATAATACTGGTGGTGTTAGTTGGAATAAATACTGTTTTTATATGCTTCAATGTTAAATCTGGAGAATGTGCAGCGCAATTGTCCATAATCAAGGTAATATTTTCTGTAATATTTTTGTCTCATTGCACAAGAAAATCTGTGGAAATTGGAGATGCCATCCATGATTGTTTATTGTTGTGGTAGTCAACAGGAAGGCTCTTCACTCCTTTAAAGCATCCTTTAAATCACTAAAGGTGTTATCTTGATGGACCCCGTCATGTTACATGTCAAAAGAACAGTTACACGTTGTTTAATTTTCCTGCATCCTTCACTGGATTCTGTTTTAAACAGATAAGTGTGCTCTGGTAAAGCCCGATAAAAGAGCCCTGTTTTACCAGTGTTAAATATTTTAGAAAGATCATAATCTTTCAACAAATCCGGTAAAATGTTTGCTTTCCAATAATCTGCACCGTCGAAATCTGTATACTGTTTTTCACCGTACAGTTTGCGAGACACGATATTGTTTCGTTCTTTCCATCATGGCAACCCGCCATCAATGGATCTGAAATTTTCAACATTTATCATTTGCGCGAACAGTTCGGCTTTCTCGCCCAAACTTCCACGGGAAATGGGAATTTTTTTTCAACCTGATATTTTTAAACCATTCTAAGAGTGCTGCCTCGATGTCTTTTGATTTCTTTTGTCGCTTTCGTTTACGGCTCAAATTTCCGTTTGCTACAATTTGAGATTTAATATTGTCCCTGTTCTTAAGCAAATTGCATGAAGCAGATTGAGAAATCCCAAGTTTTGACACCGTTTCCCTTTGGCTACATTTCGGTAAATTATCATAATGCTCCAAAATTTTACTCTTTTTCTTCAAACTTAAATCCTTTCGCTTAGACACCTTACTCATTACGGGTTTCAAAAGAGACAAAACTGAATCATACTAAACTAAACTCTCTTTAAAAAATTACAAAAAGAAAAATAATAATAAGTCACGTGATCACTCTAACAACATTTTTAAAACGTACCAATGCATTAATAAACTTTGAAAAATGCAATCGTTTAATCTCTCCTCCATACATGTATCTACACTTTACCCCCATTCCTCTTTAATACCCCTTTTATTTCTTTACTAATCTTGTACGAAATCCGAGTGGGGGAAATGGTTGTTATGACGCGAGATGGGCATGTTTGTTGCTAACCAGTTGAGACTGTGGAATATGAGCAGTTATTATTTTTTTGCATTGTTTAATCTGAGAAAGAAAGTAAAATAAAAATTTTCCGTAAAGATTGAACTGATTATTTTGCAGCGGAAGAAATTTTTTGAGTTTATTATCCGGCGATGCTGATTTTATTAAGCGGTAGTTTTAACAGAAGTTGTATTGATTTGATTCCGGTCCTCAAATTCTGATCATATTAAGCGGCTGATTTTATTAACCAGTGATTTTATTAAGCGGCGGGTACTGAATCTGGCATTACAGATGTATCATCCATTATATATCATACTATAGATGGTATAAAATGAACAAATCTATTGAATTGCAGTCAGGCTTTGTTTAACAAATAGGCACCAGTAGCACGCACTTCCATTAGAAAATTTTGAAGGAGTCCGAAATTGAGAATACCGGGAGTCCCAAATTTTTATATTGAACTAATTCTATACCAAAATTCTTTTACATTATTTTCAAATTATAAACTTACACCCATACAAACACACACATATATATACATATCTTACATGTATTTTTTAAAAAGGTGTTTCATAAAACCTCCTTTCATAATAAATTGATTTTTCAAGTAAGTTCAGATTAAACTATAACATCACAGTTCTTTATTTTGTCCAACAAATCAGAGTCAAGAACATATTGGACAGTTCAACGAATCAAAATGAACAAAATCCAATGAGCAAACAAGATGCCCACGAGTTTGTTATGCTGGTTGCTTTAACAAATAATCTGTCTTTGAGGTTAATATGTTATCCTGAGATATTGCAATGAATATTACTCAGAGAAATAAAAATTCAGTCTAATAATTTCTTTACTATGAGTTAAAAGAGGTAAATAAGAGAAATTAAGTCATATTTGAAATTACCAAGCAACAACAATAATGAACACAGTTTAAATAAATAAATATAAAAAAACATTTGCTCGAGACATTTATTTCATATTTTGTGATAATCTTTTCAAGTATTGTGAATTCTAAGACAACGGAAATAATATTTGTTTTCTAACAACAAAAATATTTTTACGTAAATATGTATTAGAGAGAGAAAACTTTGGTGAAAATTGCGTCAGATTAAAAATCATTTATTTCAAACGTCTTATTTAAATGAACTTTCTTATAGCGTTGTTAAAAAATACCGAGAGACTTTGTTTACTTAATTCATTTTATATTAGCTTATTTTCAAATTTTTAACTATTTTTTTAATTAAAAACGAAAACAGTTTCGAATCCGTTTTCAGTCGAAAATAGTAAGTTTACCGAAATTCTGTTCCAGTTTGTGTTTTAGTCTTAAAAGCTACTGAGGTCGATCCTCAGTTTTGTTATAATTTGTTGATACAGCTTGATATGTGCTCGACGGGTTTTTTTTTTCCTTTCTTTATATGATAAAAGTTATCAATTCTACAAACTATTAAAAGCATCATAAAAATTATCATATTGTTGAATAGTTCTTACGTGCAGCGTAAGCATTTTTAAGCAGGTAGATAATTAAAAATAAAAAAAAATTGAGCCAATTTTCTTTTGCAATTCACTAGTGACATTATGTTCAAACATAAACATAAGTAATTGCTTTTACTATTTTTCTGGTGGATATATAATAAAAATAGTCTCAAATATACTGTTTTTTTAAACAAATTAAAATATCATGCATTAAGCGGATAGCATAAAAAACCAATTATAATTAACGTAGTTACATTTGCAATTTTTGAAAATAGAATTTTTCAGTTATATTATTGGCGTAGAAGACTTTAATACTTAAATGGCCATAGTATCATTTATGATACCATCAGTGTTTCCGATTTATTGGATATTTTTATTTAGATATTACGTATTCACGCCAGAAATTTAAAAGAGAAATTTTCACTTTATTTAATAACAGATATTTCGTAATTAAAAAAAGTGAAATTTACCATTTAGAATTTCTTGTATGAATTCCGATTCTCTGAATTACGCAATTTCTGAAATACATTCTACCGTGGTCATTAAAGGGTTAATAAATATTTAAACATTGCTCAAATGAATAAACTTTACCTATTTTCTACGTTTTTAAGAATAACATAAAAAATGGTCTGAAAAATTGAGCAGGATTTAATACACTGTTACAGCTGTTTTTCTTTATGACAATTTTTTATGACTTTATTAATGTTTATTTTTGATATATATAGAAACAGTTCAACTATTATTTCTGTTTGTCCCAAAGTAAAATAAATATTCTTTAACTAGTAAAGAAAGTTTTAGATATAAACAATTTTACCTAAGTAATATATTATTCTAATTATAAGAAAATTCTACTTGTCTTCAGGCAAACAAGCAAACTCAATAACTGATTTAATTAATTTACTGGTTAAATAAAGTTACCCAAAGCTATTTCGTCTTCCCGAATAAACTATTCAAAGTAGAGTTTCAAAGAGTGTTAATGTTTTCGGAATGTATTTTATTTATGATTTAGGATTCAACAGCTGGTCTCAATTATTTCGAAAATAGTATGTGTATGAATTAGGCCGTTAACATTATCCGTATAGGATCGATGTCGTTTAAATATAATTATTCTGGATGAATATTTATGACAAACATTTCTCAATGATATGAAAGGATATTTTAAAAATAGTGAATTGTAATTTGCAAAAGAAACAGATTGAATTCAATACATGAAACAAAAAACAAGTCGGAAATTGCACGTGAAGCGTAGTAAATGAGGTGCGTCCGTATTATAACGAACTTTAAAACATAATCAGATTTTGGTGTAAGAGTATACAGTACTTCGGATTACAGTATAGTATCCGAAATTTTTTGTTTGTCCCTGTAAATACTATCTGCTCTCTATTACAAATGATGTAACTTGTAGTAAACTTGAGCAACGTATATCAGTTTCATCAAATGTGAAAGCGTGTAATATAATTAAAACGCACTCCAAACAATATTACCCCCTAAACCATTATGTAATGGAATATATTTGTGTGGCCCTGTAAATTAATAATAAATATTCTTAATAATACCACAAATTGTGCAGAATGTATATTTTAGTACATATTTAATAAATGCATACAAATTTTATTATGTTCGAAAGAGTCTATCATCATTAAAATGCACTTGAAAATCCTTTTTTCCCATTAGCCGTAATGCAATGGAAGAATTTTGATTGTTCCTGTAATTAAACTACTTATCCGATTTTCTTAAAATTTGACATCCGTCGAAAAAATTATGCAACAATTATATATTTTAAATTTCAAGCGATTCGGTTGGGTAGTTTTTGCTTTTTGATATGCGGACGGACGGACTGAATGACGATTATAACTGCTACGTATTTACATAATTACGAATGAACCAAAATATGAAGCCTTGGATATTTGTACTAAAAAAATATTGATTATTTCTTTATATACTCTAAAAAAAGACAGATGATTTTTAACTCCGAAAAATATAATATAATCATAAGTAGCCATTTTAGAGATTCCCACGATTCCAAAAAAAAGCGTCTTTATCTTTAGAAACGTCAAAATGCAAAACATTTTCGATAGTTAAAGAAACATTTAAAAAACGCAAAATTTATTTTGTTGTCACCGATTTTTGAAAATGTTTTAGAGTAGTTTTTATAGAATATTAAAATGTCTTTTCAAAATGAGATATTGATCTCTGGAATTTGTAAAATGCAGTACATTTTACAAAATGCTGTACAAAAATAACAGCATTAATATTACTTTAAATGAATACAATTTTCTTATTTTGCATGTACAAGTTTAATAACTCTTCTGAAACTGTTTTATTCGGAATAAATAGCACCCTACAAAGAGATATTTCATTTTCAGATAAAACTGATTAATATACTGACACCTTTCGGAAATTGTGGAAAAAAAAAATAAAGAATTAAAAGTATTATTTAAAAAAAAATAAGACATAGTGTTTACTGTAAAATTCTAAATCAATTGAAATAGAAAAAAAAAAACCTAAATTTTTCACAGTATCTTGTAGAAATTAAATATCCCTTTTTAAAGTAGAAAATCTAAATTACGCCATTTTTTTCACAATTAATAATATTATTTATAAATTCTTTTAAATTCTTTATTTGTTTCATTTATTTTACTCAATGTTTAATGTATATACAGACAGGGTGATTACAATTAAAGTTACCCTGTTTAGACTTACGTAAAATCCGCTCTCGTTGACAGACATCGATGAAACTTTTAATATAAGTTGTATGGACCGCGGGAAAAAAAAAAATCTGCAATAAAACATTTTAGTTCAAATTTTGACCACCAGCTGAGAAAGGGCGCAGGAAGACACAAACAAAATTTCAAACTGGAAACACAGAGCTTTATTATTTACATAATATATTCTTTCTGCATTCCATTTGCGTCAAGCACATATTTAAAAGTATTTTAACATGCGTATTTTAACGTGTTCAACAGTAGCGCGAATAATTTATCGATCAATTGTAGGTACATGGCAGGCTATGCTTGCTTACAGAGTCCATATGTTTCTTCCATACACATGATCTTTGAAGAATCTTAACAACTAGATGTCATGGAGATTCAAGTTCAGAGAAATAGGCGGTCAATTTATCGGAAGACTTCTCGAAATTACCTGATCATCTCCAAAGTGCACTGTAACAAATGTTTCGAAACATTCCTGAGAGTATCGTGGGTTCTAATGCACGATATTAACGGAAAGATTTCTGATTCGACCAGAAAAATGTTTTGATTTTATTCCACTATGAAACAAAGCTCAAAAATATGGGCAGGATTCTGATGGTTTCAGAAAGTGAAAGAAGCTCTCAGATATCTAATGGTATCCGAACTGTTCCTGTTAGAATACAAAGCATTTACAAAATTTTTTACAGTGTAGGCACGAAGCATTGCCATCACTGCTCGGGCTATGCGAGGTGGTGGGTCATCTTGCATGGATACCTTAAAAACTCTCTCTTTTGTAAGGATGGAATGATCTATTGCTGAAACAGATCGCAGTAACAAGTACCTGTAATGAAACACATTTTAAGGGGAAGAAGAATGATAACAGCAATGAATCACAGATTACAGTTATGTAATTAAGATGCAAATGATGTTCATGGACAACAATGGGATTTATAGCATTCCATACGCGACACTTCTGAGCATTAACTCCTCCATCTAGGGCAAAATGCGCCTTGTCCGACCACAAAATGTCCCAAGACCATGCATTGTCAACGATTATTCTGGCCAAACACATTCTCGTTAATTGAGTTCGTGTGACCGGATCTGCTGGATTCAGCTTTTGCATAACGTGAATCTTGTATTTATATGACATTACAATAGATCGAAGAAATTTTCACACTGTAGGCCATGGGAGAGACAAATCACGTGACACCGCTCGAGCACTTGTCGCAGAAATATCGGGATCCGGACGCTCTATTGAATGCAGCAAAAGCGACTTCTTTGGCAGTTTCATTTGAAATCATTTTCCGTCCTTTTCATTGCAACATACACAATTTCCTACTTTCTTCAAATTAGAAATAATCTTTTACATAGCCTGCCTCTACATCGTTTCTTTTCGTAATTCTTTCAAGCGCCCATATTCTCGCTGTGCAGTTGACAAATTACTGCCTTTCTGATAAATTAACTTTATCAGTAACGCTTGTTCTTTCTTCTCTAACGGTATGGTGAAGGAGGATTTTACGGCAGTGATTACTGGCTTTTTAAACCGCGCCAAAATTGCATAAAGTCGTTTAGCATAGATGATAACCGTTATTTATAGGTCTAAATTTAAAATAATTTTTAATAGCAGATTTCTTTTTCCCATGGTCCACATAACTTATATTCCATATTTCACCGATATCTGTTAACTTAGTACATAGGTCTAAGCAGGATAACTTTAATTACAATCACCCAATAAATTCATACATATCTATGTAATATTTATCAATATTTTATGAAATAATTATCAAAACTTTTTTAAATAATGAAATTATTAATTTCACTTTAGAAGTAACATCTGTTTCCGTTTGAATTTTCTTAGATTTTCAAAGTTAAAATATATTTTGCGAGAAGTTTTTAAAAAATGTTAAGAACAGTATTTCTTTAAAATGACAAAAAATTAATTACAAAAACAAACATTATTTTTTAAAAAGTTTTCCTATTTATTTTTCTACATAATACATTCAAAGCGTATATTGGGTAAAACTATACTTCTACTATAAACAATATTTTAAAACAATATTTTCAGGTTTAAACTTATTGAAAACACCAGAAATAAATCTTTAAATGCATTTTTCACTGTAAATCCTGGATTTCACATACCAGTCTTTAGCTGGTTATGATAAGAAATCTCCATTCGCTAGAAGATTTTTAGGAATGTACGGAAAAAAACAAAATCGCCTGCCTTGACAAGAAAGATCAACAAAACCGAGTTTCGCAAATCAAGATAAAATGCTTTTCTTCTTAGTAAATACATTTCATACTTTCGTTCACATTTTTCTTGTCTGCATTTAACTTATCCGGATTCTACTTTTAAAAATTTGCCTATATAATATGGAAAACAATATACTTGTGATACATATTCTTTTAGAATTTAAAACCCTCTCTAAAACTTTAATATTTTTTGTTTCATTATTATTCGAATTATTTTCAGAAGTAATGCTTTTTGAATGATTTAAAATAGAAAAGAAATTTAAATGTTGCACAGTTTCTCTAGTGTAGGAATACATACGAAAAATCCGAGATGAATTTTTACTATCTCAATAACGGACTTTTTATATTGAAATTATATATATTTTTTACTAAAACATTTATGCAAAAAATATTGAATTTTAATACCAAATTTTAACTTTTATTAATTAATCTTTTTGTTTTTCAGAATTTTCTCAGCAGTGGTGGAGCTGCATATTCAAATCACTGGAGGAAGAAAAATAACGCGACTCTTAAAAAAAAAAAAAAAAAAAAACTTGGTAAAGTTCTGGAAATTTATTTTCAACGTTAAATAAACACATATATTTTTATTTAAAATTTACAATTAAGTTAAAATGAAAAGCATTTTAACGATACGCTAGTCAAAGCAATAAATACAAATCTTTATTAATAATAATAATAGTAAATGATACTATTTTATTTGTCTGTTCATGGATGATAGTTAGGAACACACTGAAGTTTTCAAGTATAAATGAAATAAGATGAAGAGATGTCTGAATGCATTCGAGACTCAATTTTGTTTTAACTATTATCCAAGGTAGTAATAGCAAAACCTCATAAGACCAGCTTCCTTTGTGCCGATGAGGCCCCACCAATGCTTGATAGGTTCTGACCTCTCAACTTGTAGACGGCAGGTGCTGGGTTCAAATCCAATCGCGGCCGTTGGTTAACCGTTCGGAGTTTTCGTGGTTTTATAGAACCTTGCATAAATATGAAAGAGATAAGATGAAAACAAGTCTGAATGCATTCGAGACTCAAATTTTCTTTTAAAAAAAATTATTATTTAAGGTAGTAATAGCAAAACCTCATAGGACCAGCTTCCGTTGTTCCGATGAGGCCCCATCAGTGGCCGAGGGGTTCTGATCTCTCAACTGGTATACGACAGGTGGGTTCGAATCCAATCGCGGCCGTCGGCCTAAGTGTTCGGAATTTTCGTGGTTTTTACCGAACCTTGCGTAAATACGGGTTAGGTTCCATTAGAAAGACCCCCACGAATTGCACTCCCCCCAACAGCCTATATCCTTTAGTAGATACCACACAAGTAGGCCGACCCCCCCATTGCACTCCCCCCAACAGCCTATATCCTTTAGTAGATACCACACTAGTAGGCCGACACAAAATAAACAAAACCAATTCTTTGTTCAGATGATTACCGCTTCTGTGTATATCCGCAAAGCCAAAGTATTTCAAAAACAGACTTTCTTTCTGGCTTTTAGAATCGCAATCACCTAATCTCCTATGTAAAAAAAAGTGTACGCAAGTTTACACGATACTTTTTGTTATAATAAATTAATTTCTTTAAAAAATATTGACTATTTGAAAAAAGAAAGTTTTGTACCTCGTTTTGATATTTTCCGTATATTCAACAGTCTTAAATCGTTTTCTCCATGACCTGGATGCAAATAAAAGCTTTTAAAAAGTTCTACCACCTCAAAAGTATTTTTCCTTAAAAATATAGATGAATATTTACTATTAAAAAAAATATTTTTTTAAAAACGTTTTTACGATTTGCAGTTTTCTTTTTTTCTTTTTTCAATCTTGTTGCATGGATGCAAAATAATAATAATAATAAAACAAAGAAAAAAAATAAAGACAGAATTTTTTTTCCATGGATAGACAGTACTTTTCTGTGGGTCCCACCATTACTGGGTGAACTAGATAATAAAATATTAAAAACTAGTATCAGTAAATAAGTACGAAGTGCCTAGTTGTAGTTATACAGTGGTCTCCTATTGTTAACTGTTGAGCTTTCAAGGGATGGTATATATTATCGATGATAACCGAAACTCCAGTTAAACAGTGTAAACATTTAAATGTTGTAAAATAATGCCTTTTGTTTAATAAATTGAATTCCGTTTTTGACAGAAATTAAATAGTTTACCAACTTAATTTTAAAAAATAAAACCTTTAATGAATTAAAATTATTAAAAAGCAAGATGTTTATTCAATCTGCTAAATAATAAACAAAATGCTTAATAAGATGCCAATAAAAGCACAATTCAAAAACAATACATTAATGAAGACAAACAAATTATGCAAAATATTGCTGTACTTTGATATTTTAAGTTTAAAATAATCTGTCACTCTTTGTGTTAATTGAACAAATGTGTTCGTTTACCAGACTACTTTTAATTTTTACGGCACATTCAAAAACTTGATCTGTGAAACAACATTATTATTTGTATTATCCGCGAACAGTAGGTAGTCATTTTTGAATATCTTATGTTTTCCTGTCTATTTTCTCACACAAATTGGCAAAACAAATTGTACTTTATTCACAGTTTTATTACTATTCTTGCAACTGTTTTCCGAAAATTATCTTTACATTCAGCTGCAAAATGGTTTTTGCTCTTTCAGTTGCAGAGCTTATTGTGTGCAAGATCCTGATATTTTTTACGTTTGTTCTTCCATAAACTTGGCAATTCACAATATTAAACTTTTTAATTGTATTATATTTATCGCGTCAATAGTACTTATTGAATCATTAATTATTTCTACTTGTTTTTTGCTTATTTCTCAAGCACGAACATATACCTAATGAGTCCTCTCGGTCATTAACTAAAAAATCCAAAAAAGTTCTGTTCGATCAGTGACAGAGGAGAAACGGAGACATGCTCATGACTCCACAAAGCTATGGATCGAACGATTACGAAAACGTTTGGTTTATCAATCACACAAGCAGGACGGAAACACTTTTCATGAATTATGATCATGAACGACTCCTTAAACGATCTGTATTAACATCTATAAGGAAAGATTATGAAGCATGACTCTGCTCTCAGCCTTTTTGAGTAAGCGCTTATTGTTTCTACATTTTTCTTTTAAAAATTAACTTAAAATGTAAAACAGAGAAAATATTTTTTATTTAAGAGGAACGTGTTCGGGTACCTAAAAAGTCTAGGGAAAATCTCTTATCTACAGAACAACACATAAAACAGTTAAACAAATTATTTACACTTGTTTTGACTGAAAATATTAAAATATCATATACATTACTTTGAAAAATCAAAATATCATGCGCAATATTTTGAAAATCGGTGTCAAATATATCAAAATATCGAAATTATGGAGCTTCGCGATATTTTAAAAATAAATATTGGATATATATCAAGCTATATATCCATTGATATATACCACCAAATTCTGCTTGTAAACTTTATAAAATGAATATTGAATAGGATTTTACTGTAGATAAAAAAAGCTGGGGTATACTAAACTTCACTGAGGAGTGAAATGATCTTATTGACTAGAAATAATATTTTTATACATTTGACTTAGTCAGTCTGTTGCTTTTCAACAACCTTCAAGTATCGAAATTCAATATGTATACAACGCCTAAAATATTTCCGTTTTAAAATAATTAATTTCTCGTAAACTAATCGTTCGAATTTCATGCAAATTTATATTTAGTGCCATTGAAAGGTGTTGATTTTATTTATGGTTTCAAAACTGGGTCTTGTCATAGAAAATAAACAAAGTTTTGAATTGTTTTGAAATGTGGATGGCTTCCTAAGTAAACTTTATATACATCATTAGAAAGCATACTTATTTTCTAATCGTTTTTGTATTTGCTACTTTATTGTACAATGATTTTTTACAGAGTTAATAGGATGTGTTTATTTTTTTTTATGACTGTACTTGAAATGAAATTATGGTACTAGATAAAAAATATTTCTCATCCAAAAATTAAAAAACTAGATCTTGAAATTCAAAATGGATTAAGAAAAAAACCAAAGTTTTTTATCTATAAAATTTCTTTAATACCTGTATTAACAACTTTATATCCGCATATTTACCAATTATATCAGGTATTATCGTAAGTTACTATTGATAATAGATGACGCCAGCTGATATCTCAAGCAAAGAGAAAAGGAGGGAAATTTCGAAAATCTCTACCGAAAAAATGAATGAGTTGTTTATTCTTGACTGAAGATGCCTTAGAAATAGCGAAAGCGTTTTCAAGTAAAAAAAATGGAGGAAATGAATTACGTTGAACTATGAATGAAAATTAAAAAGGTAATGAATCTTATATGAACTTATGTATTTAAATACTGGGACTCTCTGGAGCAATTTTTGTGGACAAATCTATGTTTTTAACTTGAACTTAGAACTATCATTATCATCATTTTTAAACATTTTAAAAGACTCGATGCAACATATTTACTTTTTTAAAAAAGAATTGTGAATTGGATTTATTGTATATAATAAATTGTACAGAATACTATATTAATAACTGATATAATATAAATAAACATGTTGAAATATACATAGAGTATGTGCTTATATGTGTATATATATTTATATACTATTTTTTTGAAAAAGAATTTTGAATTTTTTAGTAGTTGGACGTAGAAAACTCCCCCATTTTGAACTTACGATAATACCTGATATAATTGGTAAATATGCGGATATAAAGTAGATCTTAAAATTAAAAGTAGCAAAATGCGAAAATAGCTCTTTCTAGAGAAAAAGCATTTTTAAAATATGCATTTTTTAATACATCCTTCTATTCCCTAAGTATTCCAATTCAAGTTTAAAGCGACATTGCAAAAAGATTTGTATAATTAAAGAAGCAATTAGCTATAGAGTGAATTTTAATGTGTTTAAACGTCTGAGAAAATTCAAGAAGTTTAGAGAATTTTCTTAAAAAACGGTAAATATTGTCTTTGAGGAATTTTAGGCGAAGAAAAATAATTTGAAGAAAGCAATTTGAAAATTGTTTGGTTCAGGTAAAAAAGATTCATCAGAGTTAATATAAAATAATATTATAGGGTCTGATTTTAAATTAGTAGTGGTAAATGAAAAGGAACAGAAATTCTAATTTAGATGGTTTAAATAAATGCATGTTATATTCATGTTTAAATTAGTACTCTGGGTGGAATTTTAATTAAACATTTAACAAATATCCGTATATATGTATGTCGGTGTGAAATGCGCATACCTTAGACGATGTACATACGTTTAAGTGTACACAGATGCACATAACAGTATACAGGTTAAACATATAATTCAAGTATATGTAGGATAGATAGAGAGAGGTGTAAAGATAAGAATTGACTAATTTAATATTTTTAAAAAACAAACATTTCTTCAATTATAATCGTTAGGTGGTGGTTTGGTTCTAATTGTATAGTAGTTTTATTTTCAAATCTTAAAAAAAAAAGTAGTATTGCATGCTAAAAAAATGAAGTAAGTTCCAATTTTCGAATTTTTATGTAATATTTTTAAATTATTAGTTTATTGTTTATCTGACAATACCTCAAATTCTTACAAATCCAAAAATTCTGCTGATAACGGGAATCTCTTTAGCTTCTAAATTCAATGCAGTTTACCTCGATTGCATTTGTTTAAACTTACCGGGAGCGGGATAAGGAAAGTACTACAGAATAGTATAAAAACAAGCATTAGTCTTTGGGCAAAGATACCTATAAATTTAAAATTTCCGGCTGTGTGCCACTGTTTTAGCTAGATGTAATGCTTTCCACAATTACGTTCCGAAAGGCTTAATATTTTTTTTAAGTTAGTATTGTACGAAATATAATAGCTACTTAATTAATATAAGCAAGTTAACTATCCATCTTTTCCAGATAATTGTTTTCAAATACAGTATGTAGGTATCTACGTATCTACTTCCAAAAATCAATATTCTTGGTTTATGAAATGCTTTTCGTTTAAAGATTAAAACCTTAACTTCTGCTAGTGGTCTCACAGAGCGATGCTATATCCAGATTTCGTAGTTTATCTTATAATTTTTCAAACTACTGATGTTAGTTTAATTTTGATTCGTTTGGAAACTTTGTAATACCACTACAGAATTCTAAATAAGGGAATTATTTTCGTGTCCAAAATTAAAGGTACAAATATTGAGTTTTGAGAAAACTGATGAACTATTCATTGTGTTGAAAAGAAATTTAACACAGAGGTATATTACAGTAAGAGAAAGAATAAGCAACATAACAACATGGAAAAGATTTCAATTTTGAATTAAGAAACAGGCTACTTCAAAAAAGTTTTGAATCATGAATAAGAGATAAAGAATTTATTTCGGGAAAAGTCTATCTAATATGGAATGTGACCACCGTGCACTGCTATACAAGGCTAACAAGAAGTTCTCATACTTTTGTGAGCATGTCAATAAATGTTTATGTCAACAAAGCTCAGCCTTTCAAAACTGCGGTTTTAGCTATTGTCGGGTCCTGCGATAGGAGTACGCTGTGCAATGGCTCTTTTTAGACCATCCCAAACTTGTCCATCAGGATAGAGGTCTAGCTATCTCGAAGGACAATTCATGCGGCAAATACCTTTTTCTCCAAGAAAATCATTAACAATGTGATTTGTGTGTGCCTTCGCATTACTGTCCATAATTATGAAGTCCTGGCCTACAGTACCATGGAACAACCTCACATAAGGTTCAAAGATCTCATCCCTAACGCTCGGCGTCCAGTCGTGATTGCCTCTTTCACTGCATCCAACAGGAGAACCCGATTTTTGTGAAGCTGAAAACATCAGTCTTGGTCATAACAAGAATGGGGATGTGTTCTTTTCAGTGATCAGTCAAGATTCATCATGTAGAGTGATTCTAGTCGAATCTTCACCTGTAGAGATCGTGAGCCGTGCAATCATCCCTCCTGACAAATTTGGTTGCAAAGGAATCATTGTCTGAGGCGGTCTAATGATACGCAATCGTACACCACTGCACCTCTTCGATGCGGGTACTGTCAATGCATATCGCTCTATGCTTTTATATGGAAGATAGATGTAAGATTATATATAAAATGTTGTTCCTTCAGATATGGATACACATATATGAATAATTTTCTGAAGAATACATTGAATAAAAAACAATTAAGAAAACTAAAATTATTAGAGAGTATGCTTTCATATTTCTTAAATAAAATGTAATAAAAATAACAAATAATATTTTTTTTTAAAAAAATTTTTGGGCATTCTGAATGCTTACTACAATATATCTGCGCATCGTATATGTTTGTTTTATTTAGATCCAGATGGCATAGTGTCTTTTTTAATTTAATTAACTAAATTTTATACATTTCTGATTATTAAAAAAATTACAACAATTATAACATCTATACTTCCACAATGGCTTTAGTATAATTAAACTGTAAGAGAAAATAAAAGTAAAAATTTTCTTTCTGTTTGAGGAGGATTTTAAAAGTCACCCTCTCATGGAAAATATTTTTAAATCGCTATTTTTCTTTTTATTTGCATGTGTTATAAAATCATCTTGAAGTTGTAGTTCAAAGGAGGGAGGGGAGATGAAGGGTCCTAATAACAAGATGATAATAAACCGATTAAGTTCTTCATTTTGTAACGAAAATAAATTTATGTATTCAGTCTGTTTTTTGTTTATAGTCTGCATTATTAAAATGCGTAATTGACTGCGAACCATAGACACATCTTGTCCAAAATCTTTCTCTTTCGTAGATTTATTTTTGCCGATTCTCATGAATAACAGTAATTTAGGCTTTTAAAAACTATTTTCTTGGCAACATACATTATTGAAAAAATAACTAAGGAAATCTTTTATGGCACTAATGATAACAATCAATGAAAGCACCACGACAGCAGTCACTGAAATAACTGTAATTGAATTAATGACCTCGTTCGAAAAGGGTGTATAGAAACATTCATTTGGGTTTTTTTTTTTTTTCAAATCTGTGCAGTCTATATTTTTACTCTTATTATTTTATACAAAATAAGCAAAATTATCTAAATTATGCTATTAGTATCCAGAAAAAATTGTTTTCTTATAGGATTGTATACAAAAGTTTAACATCAAACAACACAGAAACAAGATTTTTAGTTTTCTTTAAATATACAGTTGCATAAAATTGTTGTATTTTATTGTTAATGTTATAAATGTAAAGCAATTGCAAAATTATACAGAATAAACACATAGAGCTTTGTTGAAAAATGTCTAAATTATCGTACTATCAATCTCTTATTATCAATCAACTTATTATATACAAATAAAATTACAGAAATTTGTCGCATACCAATGAAAATATTCTAAACAGAAAGCATGATTTAAGTTTTATTCATAACTTCAGACATTTTCTTTAAAAGTTTAACAATGGTTGAGAAATCCGGCTTAAAACAGCTGACATTTATGGGTTTTTACCCTGGAATTACGGAGCTGATTTCAGTAGCTTAAAAAAAATTTTTTTTATCAATAGTTAAAAAATGAATTTTCATTAACTACCATGAAACGAATGTGGATTGAAAATATTATTCAGCGAGGGATAAATATAAAAATTACAATATAAATGCGATATAAATAACAACAACAAATAAAAAATGTGCAAAATATCTACTTGATATAAATTATTTTTAGAAACTACTGCAAGGATTTCAGCATTTTATTAATGATCTGCAGCTTTTAAAAATTGCAGCTTTTTATTTGAACAAAGAATTAGTAAATTTGTTGAAAATCTTATAACTGGTCTTTGGATTATCTCTAAAATTTTATTTGCAAAGTATTATTGAGCTTGTAGTAGGTGCGCCAGTAGTTGTTTACTTTAGTAGTAATTTTTTTCTGATAAATTTACTTATTTTTAAAGTAGTTTTTTTAAAGTTTTTGAAAAATAATATTAAAATTATGTATTTAAGACCTTTGGAAATTCATAGCGATATCTATGCAATTTTTATAAAATTGAAAAGTAAAATATGTAAATGCAATATTTCTTTACAAAGTTTTTTTTAAAGTACCTCGACGACAAGAAAATAACTTAAATAAGTTTGTATGTTATCTAATAACGTAATGAATTTTTCTTTCACAATTAAAATGGCGTTTTCAAACTTTATTTATTTCACAGAACTCATATTATATCATGTGTAGTAAAATGATTTCCTTGCGTGTCAATTAAAAGTTTATTTTCATCCAATCACTGGGCAAACTATATCAACAACAACGTGGATTTTTGTCCTTAATTTATGTTGATTTTAACAAATTAAAATTACATTATATGTATGTAGATCTAAATTTAATATTGAATATTTTTTTCTTAAGTGCATTTTTTTTTTTTAATTTTAGAAAAATATTAGAAAAAATTGAGAAATGTGATTAGAACATTTAACACTGATTAATATTAAAAAGTAGAATAATAAAAGTAAAATAATAGTGATTTATTAAATTCCTCTGTATAACAAATAATATTCCACAATAAAAGAAATATGTAGATAATATTCATTTATTGAACAGATAGTAGTATATCATCTATAGAAAAATGGTTCTAGATTGAGTTCCTTATCTTAATTACCCACATCAAAATGTATTATTTTAATAATCTTTTAATCTTTAGTTACATACTAATTATACCTTCAAGAATTAACAATATTTTCAGTTATTTTAAAACATGCGCACGAAATTATTTTTCAACCATAAAGATTAAGTTAAAGAAATAACAAATACAACAGAAAGAAAACTTCGAATACAAAAATTGTTCGATTTTATCCATACGTGTTAAAGTAGTCTCAAAACTTCATTAATTATTTTTAAGAAGTTAAGAAAAGGAATTTATTCATGAACGCTCATTCTCATTAGCATCTTATCACATAAAAATAACTTCCCTGATTATTTGTTTTGAAGTGTATTCTTCATATCTTGAAAAAATGTACTCTTTCGTAAGCTTCCTATTAAATAAAAGATATATGTTTTAAAATAAGTATTAAAATTTATAGTTTTAATATTCTTTGCATTTTTACAAATTAATTTAAAGAAAACTCTGAAAAGGACTTCATTTCTTTTTTTAATGATAATACAGTAAAGTATAACTTCTTATCATTAAAACAAAAAAGAATGATCAGAATTCTTTTATTTCAGTTCTTTCAGTACAAAATAATTTTACACATTAGATTATTCCTTCATTTTAATGTTTCATTTCGATAATATTATTTTTAGTCAATAAATGGTTGTCATTGTTTTGAAGCGTTATTTGAAAAGCAAACAACTAATTTCAATTTATAATAAACAATGTACAGTTAAATGCAAAATTCAGGTAATTTTCCTGATAAAATATCATGAAAATTTTATAGAAAAATAAATTTAGGTTAAATGCGCACAATATTGCCTTATTTTAGTAGAGATATTCTGTAAGAATATACTGGAACCGAAAAACATCCTTATCTCGAAATTCTCTGACTCGCACGAACCCTGTGAATAATAGATCGAAATATCTGTAAAGTAAAATCTTTATATATATAACTCTTCTGTGCGTATGTATGCCACTGAACTCCTCCTAAACGACTGGACCGATTTTAAGGAAATTTTTTGTATGTGTTTCAGTGGATTCGAGAATGGTTTAGATTCACATTTCATCGATATTGATTCAGTACTCTTTTAGTAATTAGGCAAAAACTAATAGTGATTTTTCGCTAATTAAAAGTGTTGAATAAGTTCGCTGAGTAGCGTGCGGACAGAATGGTTGAGCGGTCTAAGGCCCCAGATTTAAGCTCTGGTTCTCGAAGAAAGAGATCGTGTGTTCGAACCCCAAACCTGACATACATATATGATTTATAATAATTTTTCCTGTATTATAATTTTAATCAACTGACTTCAGAAAATCGTTAACTTTTAACTAAAAAGAGAGAAAAATAAACTTTTCTGTCAAAAATTTAACCGACTTCAAAAACTACTGCAAAGTGAAAAATAATTTCCTTACATAATTGTAATAAGAAATTAAATTAAGAGCGTAGAATTTATCATGCGTATTATTATATTTATGTACATTTAATTGATTTGTTGGAGTCGGTGCCAGAAAAACATCTATCGGGTCCCCTAGTAAACGTATAAAATAACTTTTTATGTACCACTAACAATAGCAAATACAAATCAGTCGTTAGGAGACAGAGTAATATTTATCCATCATGGATTGGATCTGCGTAATATAAAATATAAAAATAATACATGTAGTTAAGCGTCTCATTTACAATTAAGATATATCTTTGAATTAAAATTTGTATAAAATACAAGGTCATGAAAAGTCGAAGAGTGTGGAAAATGCGATTGCGAATATCTCAGTAATTAATTATCCGATTGACTTCGTTCTTTATGCAAAACATCTGTTTTTTTTTCATTGTTTTTTATATTTTCAAAATAAAATTTCAAAATAATTCCGAAATAAAATTTAATTGCATACTTATGTACTTTTAATATAACGGCATTGCTACACTGCTCAAAACAGTTAGAGGAACAGATGGTTTTAACAAAATTATGAAAATATTCACACCGGTAAATAACGTACAATAAATCATCCATAATTTAAAACCTAGCACGAAACAGAAGAAGGAAAGTTCACTTGCATATCAAAGTTTATGACGTCAAAAACCAGAAAGAAGTATAAGGGCAGAAATCGGTATATTGCAGAAATGTCTATTTCACTGCCTTAATTGTGAAATTCGATTGTGCAGTATTTTTTTAAAGGAAGGATGACTTGATAATGTCTCCAAAAACTCTTGCAAGAATCCATTGTATGGCATATTATAGGCGGTTTTGAATTAGAGCAAACACAACGAAGTGTCTCGCACGCTGTTGGAATCACCAAAAGTGTCCTTGCAAGGCTGTTGAACCTATTCCAAGAAACAGGCAATATTAGACGTCAACCAAGGCAAGGTCGGCCACGCGCCACTACAGCAACTGATGACCGGTATATACTGTTAACAGCTCGGCAAAACAGAACAGACAATGCTACTCAGCTGCAAAGACAGTTGTTCTTGGCAACAGGACGAAATTTTTCCAGCTAAACAGTACGGTCAGTGATCTACATTCCGTTGACCTCAAGCCACTGTGAAGCCCGAAAATGATGGGCTGATGAATATCGAAATTGAGAGAAACATTGTTGCAGCTAAGTGCTGTTTACAGACGTGTCCCGATTCTGTTTAGCGTGACACCCGACGTGTTTGGTGTGTGTGTGGGGGGGGGGGGAATGGGGCATTCAAAATAGCCCCACATTCGCTCGTAAAAGGTCACAATACAGACATGGTGATTTGATGCTATGAGGTGGAATCAACGAAGGTAGATGTTCGGTCCTGCATATCATTCGGAATGATACTTTGACCGTCCAAAGATATGCAGGCGGGATACTGAGACCTCATGTCATACCTTACGCCGCAGCCATTGGAGATTCCTTTCTTTAAATAAATAATAATAATAAGTAAAACTAAGTTTTATTATTTATTTTGTGTTATTATTTTTTCCTTTTTCCTTTTTTTATTTTGTTTTCTTTTTCTTTTTTCTTTATTATTTATTCTATTTAATTTCTTCTCCTTGTTCTTTTCCATTTATTTTTTCTGTTCATTTTATTTTGACCTTTTACTCTTTTTTTATTTTGGATTCACTTTCGTCTTCTGCATTTGCTCTTTCAACTAGCGCCACCTATCGCACTCTTTTCTATCTTCGCCCTATTTCTTTTAGTTCATTTTAGACTTCGTGCCCTTATGGACACGTGTCTCTTTCAGCTGATGACGAGCTGTATTGTTTTTAGCTCGAAACACGTCCTGATTTGATTTTTATCTTATGATGAATTTTACAAAGTCTATTATTATAATTAATGGTTTTGATTGTGAACAGATTAATGAATTAATCATGAATTTAAGAAACCTGAGCATAAATTTGATTTGCAAAAATACAAGCTTTATTCTATCCAACATTATCAAGCTTTTTTGAGAAATTAAAATACAGTCTTCAGCGTTTCCCTTTCTGCTTAGTGGCTAAACCACGTCAGAAGTGGAAGAATATCATTTGCACCAAGATTTATCCAATTAATTCTGAGAATTTTTCAGGAGTTTATGATATACCCTTAATTAGAAAAGATGGATCCAAGATTTTCCATATTTGAATGACAAACAGAAAATTTAAATACAGAAAGAAAGATCATATAGTAGAAATTAAATATAATAAAAAAAAAACAGAGCTGACAAAATTATATCAAGAAAAAAATATTATAAACTTTGGAGATAGTAAAATAATTTTTCCCTCCAAACAATATTAATCATTCATTATAAGAGAAACAGTACAGATTATAAAACGTAAAAATTCCATATGTAACAATACAAAATAATTCAACCTACCAAAACTGTGGCACAATTAGCTCGATGGTTTCAAAAAGTATAAGTTTAAAATCCTAAAAAGTTAAATTTAAAATAAAAGAAAATGAGAAATTTAAAATAAAAAATAACGTCCGTCATATAAAAAACGGAATAATAGCATTTCAGTTTAATGCAAATCAATGAAAAAATTAAAAGAAATGTATCGGAATGGTGGCACAAGTGGCTCAATGGTTTCAAAAAATAGAAATTAAAATACGACTAAAATAAAAATAATAACGGGCGGCAGATGAGAAACTGAATGATGGCGTTTTAGTTCAATGCACCTTAGACCGTGCAACTTTGGAATATCATTTATAATTTCTTTTGAAAATGGCTCTAAGTTGAAACATGTCAAGAAATAAAATTATTTTTCTGTTTTTACAATCTTCATTACATCTTTTAAGCAATTAGAATTAATATAATACGTAGGTTGATCCAAAAAAAGTTTACAAGCAGAAGAATTTGAAATGTAATAATTGTGGAGCGAATATTTCCATCCAGGTTGGTTGACAGATGGCGCTAGTTGTCCTACAGCGGTTCTACGAGTAAGTACCGTCAGTGCGCAGACACTTAAAAGCGACAGTAATGGTACGACTTTTAGAAAAGTGGTCTCGCATAGAGGTGCGAGCAGTAATTCGATTCTTATGGGCCAAGAATGTAGCCGCATCCGAAATTCACCGACAAATTCACAGACATTCTTCTACATGACAATGCCAGGCCCCATACAGCTCGCCAGACTCAGGAATTGCTTCAAAGTTTCAAGTGGGAGGTCTGGAATCACCCCCCGTACAGCTCCGATTTGGTTCCAAGTGACTATTTCCTTTTTCCGGCGTTGAAGCGAAACTTATCCGGAACGCGGTTCACCTCAAACGATGCAGTGAAAACAGCTGCCGTGAAATGGCTTAATGAGCAGGGCCCTGATTACTATCAAGACGGGATAAATAAGTTGGTCGAACGTTATGAAAAATGCCTAAACAGGTTTGGCGACTATGTGGAAAAGTAAAGGCCATATGTGTCTCTTGATTGCCATTTGTATCTTGTTTATCTTGTTAATAAATACTTCTTTTTTTGCCTTGTAACTTTTTTTTGGATCACCCCTGGTAACAGCATTATTCTTGTAAATTAAATTTGAATGAAAATAATTAAAGAAAACTAAACAAGATTAAAAGCTATATGTGATGTTTTCATAATAAGTAAAATTTTATTTAAAGAAATGATAGATTTCTTTTGCATATTTGAGCATTTAACGATTAAATCTTAAAATTAGAGATTGAAATGAAAATAAATATCATTTTAATTTAAAATTGTGTTGTCTAAGGGGAATGTTTACTTCAATTTATCCTAAAAATTAAATATTTAAATATTCTTATATTAAGATGCATTTCTTTTATTCCATATATCTAAATGGAAGCACATTAACTACTTTATTAAACTAAACTATTACGAAAATTCTTTGGCATTAGACTTGTATATTTTGTTGTACTTCAAACAAATATTCTTACAATTTAAATAAATTCTCATTAGTCTAGTCCCAAAATAATAATCTTAAACTCGCAAGAAAGAAAAAAAAAGCTTGTTTTGCAAAGGAAAAAAAAGAATTTTTTAGGAGCTTTCTTTTTATGGTGCAATGCTTTTTAAGTGTAAAAAAAATCTTCTTACAATTTAAAAAGATAGAAAATGCGCGATAAAAAAATAAGAGAAGGATTACATGCTTTATTAACTTAATTGCTCGATAAAAATGTGTGTTTAATTCAGTAATTTAGAAATATTTAGTTATTATGTGCCTTCATAATTATGTTAATAAGTAGCACCATAATTTTTTGTTCTGTCCGTCCGTCTGTGCGCACTGTAAAATAAATAAATAAAACTGTAAAGTTATTAGGGTTTTTTTAGGAGTCTTGTAGAAAATTTCGTTAAAGGGAAGTTCGACTGTATATTATAAAAAAGAACTACAATTTTAAAGCAATATTAGTTTATAGTCATTAGTATTCTATTACCATTCCAAAGAAAAAAAGTAAATATTTACCTATAATAGAGCTTTGAGATAAAAAGTTTCCAAATACAGTCACCAGAGATTTCATATTAATGAATTAAATTATACATTTTTATAAATGGAACAATGTTACTTTATTTACTTTTACCTTGCAAAAAATACAAATAGTGTTTTTAATAATTTCTAAAACGGATGTTTAAGAAAGATAAAACATAGGTAGGAGCAGAAATCATACTACGCATGACCGTTACTCAAGATAGGAAAAGTTGACTCACCTTAAGATTTTTATTTTGGATTTTTCCAATGACTTCTTCCAAATTCATAACCAATGCACGAAATGTTATGAAACTTTTTGTTCAATTAGACTTGCACCTAAATTTGTCTTTATTACGTTCTGGTACACATTCATTAGGACGATGCTATAAAATATTTTACACTATTTTTTAACAAAAAATCTTCACATTTTTTCTCATGAAATTTAATCAAACTTCACATTGTGCTAAATCTTAATAAAAGTTATTGCTAATCATGTTTTGGTGCATATCATTCTGTAGTTGTCATGATTACAACATATCTGTGATAACTACATCTGGTACAGATTTTTCATTTAATTTTCTTGGGCACAAAGCAAATAAAGATTACTATTTAAGAAAGGACAATTGACCATCAGCCTATTTTAACATGGATAAAAATATTGTACTTAGGTTAGAAAAAAAATAGTTTTTTTAAACAAAAACTTCGAATCGAAATAAAAAAAAGGAAATATAGAAAAGTTTTAATAATTTAACATACAAATATATAATCTTCATCATGAATTCGTGAGAATTTAGACAAGTTAAAAATTTCGATTTTTTGTTATCACTTAAAATACCTTTTATACACATGAAAATCGTATTTTGTTTGTAAGTCATATCAAAACTGAAAGGGCAAATTTGCATCTACAAAATTATAGCACATCACAGCGTGTAAAAAGTAAACAGTTCTTCTTCAGAACAACATTTTGAAATTAGGAGGCAAAAAATGCATAAATCCCCCAAAATTCCTATACCAAAAATGTCTTAAATTTAAATTTGTCTAAATAGTGTTAGTAATTAAATATATCAACTAAAATCAAAATACATAACTGAACTAAATACAGTTCTAAATAGAGGATTCGAAATTAATTACCACCACAGGCTGTTTGCAGATTTCAGAAATTACATTCAATTGTCGCATTCACTCAACACAAGTTACTTACTTCAACGAGTTATTTAATTTTACAATATAGATCTTTTATATGAATTTCAATTTTCGTTGTTTTACTACAAATACTTTAGATATTTTAAGCACTTAAGATGTATTTTAGAATATTTTAAAGTACTTTAAACATCTTGTTTAAATATTTTAGAAATTATCAAATAATAAACCTGAATTGTAAAAATATTTGTTCCTTTAAAGACATGAATAATTTTTAAAAAAATATTTTATGTCTTTCTGTAGTCTTTATAAATCTTCGTATATTCTACAGCTTTGAAGATCAATTATTTTATTATGGATTTGAAACTATTTAAATTCAAACACTTCAAGTTTTATCTTATACAATACACTAGAAAGTTAACTTATCTGACATGAAATACATAGTGCATGGAATGGGTTCTGTTCTGAGAAAAAAAAAATCTTTGGTAAATTACGTAAATTCCAAGATATTTCATTTCAGTCTTTTTTAAAGTTTTTCGGTTCAAAGAACAAAGAATCTCTTTTAAAACTGAACACATCGCAGAAATCTATTCGAAAACTTCCGAGATCAGGATTTGCCTTTTGATTCCTTTTAAGAATTTGAATGAAGATGAGTCAGTTCTTTTTTGCGAGTATTCAACGTAGATGTTTAATAGTGCAAATGTATACTTCGAAATTTTAAAGTTCAGTTTTCAGTGCATTAAGCTATTTTAGCAGCATAAACGGTTCATTCAATTTTGTGATGCACATGCATTTGGTATGTTCTTTAATATAAATTTATATCTTTTGAAATATGGAACGGTATAGCAGAATGTGTTTCCTATGATGGAATAAGATTTATTATTCGACTATACAGTGGAGGAAATATATGAAGGAAAAGAAAAAATCATTCGTTGAGTTAACATCTAAGCAAATGTAGATTCTTTAAATAGATAAACGACGTGTTTTGATAGAAGCAAGAAATTTTTAATTCTACGATCAAAGCACTTTTCACTTTCAAATGAAAATTTTGCAAACCAAATTTTACGCTACATATTATTAATTATTTTGAATAATTAATAATTTAATATAACTACATAAAAAACACAATTTATATCATGTTCCTTTTTTAATATAATATTGAAGTACTCTGATGTAGTAAGCAATGTTTAGCATAATCGATGCTGGTTTCTCTTTTTTAAAAACAATTTCTGAACTCTTTAGTCCGACATAATTTGTATAAAGTCTGAAGAATTGTTTCAATAACATTGATTTTGTTTTACTGAAATTAAAACTACTTTTAAGTTCTTTTAAGTTTATAACGTTAATAAAAGTCTTGCACATTTAAAGTTGTCTTTCCCCATTAAAAAAAAATCTTTTCAGAGAAGAATAATAACAAGTGAAGTATAGTTTGAATGGCATAAAAGGAAAAAAAAACTATCATTGAAACTGATCATTAAAATTTAATTACACAATATGTAATGTTACATATATATGTGTATACATATGTTGTATAATATTCCCACATTCTAATGAAACACCATCATTTTCAATTCTTTTGAAAAATGTTGTTTTATACAAGTTATTTTAAATGGAAAACACAAATAATTGGCTGTCCATAAGTGATGTCACTTTTATTTTTCAATAATTTAAACACTGTTCTCCCTTTATCACAAAGTGTCACACTTTAAAATACCCCCGCCGTCTTTGACACATATCATGCTATATTACGTAAACGCAAACTTGCAGCTAAGAAAGAAGGACAGTAGTAAAAATGAAAACAGTAGCATTTTGAAACTTGAAATGGAATTTAATAAGTAACTTAGGATTTAATTCTTATCTTTACTTTATCAACACAAAATACTTCAATTTCAAAATAACTTCAAAATTTAATCTGTTGATTTTTAATGCTTTTATTTTAATTGCGGTGGTACATTTTAGACCACGTAATTTTTATTTGTAAATGTCACTTTGGCACCACAATATTGTAATGGAAATTTTCCTTTTATTAAGTACGTGAACAAACGTTTTTGCATGTTTCGAAATTAAATTTATTCCAATTAAGGTGACAATTACTCATTTCTGCATTTTACGATTAGAAGTACCTTACCGCTGAAAGGGTTAATCAAAAGGTATGATGTCACATTTCTTCTTACACATTCCCACCCCCTATCACAAAGTATCACAATTTCACGAACTCTCCTCCCACCTTCAAGTGCGAAATCATTTGTGGTCGATCCCTAACTTTAAAGAGCTTGTTAATTACGTGTAATATCCAATAAACATAATTAATATTTCATAAAAAGATATAAAGGAGAAAAACCATATTAGAAGTAAATCTCTATTTTCTTATGTTATAATTTAACAAATATATAGTTTCAAAATATTTCTTTTAAGCTCATTTTTAACAAACCTAACTAAAAACTGAAAACCTTATTCTATGATATTTTGTTTTCAAGAAGATCAGCTCCAAAGTAAAATTAGTAGAGAGGTAACGATCCACAAGCAGAAGTCATGGATATATGGAAAGAATTCTAAATTCTGAATTAACTCAAAATATTGAAAAGGAAAAATAAACAGACATGACGGTAAAAAAATGCTCTCTGGAAGGTTGCGCTAGCAAGATTCCTACTTCCTGCGCTAGCAAGTATCCAAAGCAAGATTTTTACTTATTTACTGTTCCTAATTGCTGCCTTAATAATTTTATAACACACAATTATTTTAATTTCTTTCCAAAATGATTTTATCCATGTTTGGAATATTTAATTTGCATTTATATACATTATATCATTATATTTAGAAAAATCCTGTGTTTGGCTTTACCTAAAATAAATATCAAATTTACTGCATAAAAAAGAACATGGATAAAAAAACGTAATAATCAGTTATCAGTATATTTCCACCGAATACGTCTTTTTTTTTTTAGTTGGATAAAATTTAATTTTTTAAAGATTTGTTTGTGGTTAGTATTCACCAATTTATTTACTGTACATGTTCACCAAATTTTTTCTGTAAACATCCTTTGTTTAAATTCTGATATCATATTCTTTATAGCATATATCATAACGGTTGTATTTTTTTAAAGAAAAAAGTTAACTATAAACAAATAAACACTTTAAATTCTTATATGATTTATTTTATCTCACAGTTAACATATTTTTTTAACAGTTAGGGAGAGTGTTTTTTACATAACGTTTAATCTTTAGTAAGTTGATAAGTTGAAAATAACTTGTGAGATTAATTTAGGATTCTGAGTATCTTATTGTTAAATATACTTGATGCTAATTATGAAATGGTTAAACAAATTCAATAACAATAATCAGGTAATAAAATATGAAACCTTTTAAATTTTTTATCTTTGATTTTCATGGGGAATTTTGTGAATAAAATTTTAAGGAATAAAATGTAAAAACGAAATTTCAATTTATGTATGCATAGTTGTTATTCAGCATACTTTGTTTTTTGCCTTATTTTTGTCTGAAGACTATATCATGATTTTACAATGTAACCCATACACAAAAGTTTCAACATTTCATTTTGAGAAATTTGACTTATAAAGTTACGGTAGTTTAAAAAAAAACACTTTTACATTGTCTAGTACAGACTTTTTTTGCTTTTGTATTTTATTTTTAATGAAGCATTTTAAATCTTTTGAAGACTTGCATATTTATTTTATTTTATTTTGACATAACAACTGAACATACATTTGCTAAAGGCCAAAAAAAAAAAAAATCCACTTTTTTAAATTCTTTTTATTTTTTTCATACTTTTATTATTTTTTTCCAGAGAAAACTTCGCGAAATTTCTCTCATATCTTATCCTAAAATACAGGATAGAAATGGAAAAAAATGAATTACTTAAAAATATATATATTCTTGTGTGTCCATTCTTTTTATCGTAACAGACTGTCAGAAAAGTTCTACTCTACAATTTTGGTGTCTAAAAGAAATCAGTATTAAAAATGCATTTAAAATGAATGTGTTTAAAGTATATGAGAAATTCACAAATATTTTTGTCCATTTTTATGTTTGGTATCATGCAACGTTTTGAAATCGTTGCATCTAAGTCTGGGTAAGAGCTTACAGTGCCTCTTGGCATTTGTAAAAAAATACCTTATTAAGAAAAGTTTTAGAATTTTTATTTTGGAAAATTAGGTACTCATACTAAAGATAAATGAAAAGTGCGGCTTCATTATTTTAATGTTAGAATTTTAAAACTTGTTTTCTACAGCTTTCAGATTTCCTGTTACGCTGTTATTGAGATAAATGCATATACAAACATAATTTCATTATGTTTATTTTTATACAGGCGTGGTACATAGTGTGCAAGAAATGTAAACGAGGCACACGTTTGCACCTAAGGCAAATATACTCCTTTTATAATTTTTATAAATGCAAATACAGTCTGTAGCCTCTTAAAAAGTAAAATAAATAAAAAATAAAAATAAAATGAAAAAAATAAATGAATAAAAATAATTAAAAACAAGTAAATAAATAAATACATAAAATAGAATAATACATTTATTGAATTAATAAAAATGCAATTTAATATTTTCGTGATACTACTGATTACATTAAAACTATTTAGATAAAATCCACTATTCATATATGAGGCTGTCAATGTGAATAAGAAAGGTTGGTTAGTGACCTACTAGATTCATTCTTGGTATCAAATATAAATAAATAAGAAGGTATGTTAAACCTCCTTAGAGCAAGCTTTCTGAATTGTTTAAACCGTTAGAGTAAATATCTATTAGAAGTCATACACTGTAAAAAAGCTATAGCAGAGATTCCAGACAATGTCCTTAAAAAAACGGACGTTATTCCTATATCAACGGACTTTGCTATTACATTAACGGCTTTTGTCCGTAAAATACAAAAAAATTACTGAAGTTGACTGTTTTTGCAAAAAAGTGATATTCCATAAAGTTACTGGATAATTTACGGTAAAGCACCGTAAATTTACAATTTTTTGCAGTGTACAGGAATTGGCGAGTTATATTTCAACATTGCAGTTGAGATAATTGCTCTACTGTACGATCGGGTTTTGAAATTTTTTGTTGTAGAGGTCAGCCGTTTGTAACATGAGTCAGCGTGTAACAGCCGTCGTGTATATATTAATCTTTTAGAAAATACCGATCGCACAATAATTTTTTGAAGTATAAGCAAAGACAGTAATATCTGGAAGCAAGATGAAGGGTACGTTGGTAATTGCACGTGAAGCGTAGCAAATGAGGTGCGTTCATGCGATAACGAAGTTTTAAAAATAACACTCTCATATATCAATCTCATAAAATTGTAAATTGTTAATTACAATTGAAATGCGCATCAAACAATGATCTCCCTATACCATAATGTAATGGAATACTTTTGTGTGGCCTTGCAAATCAATAACATATGTTCTTTTGGTTAACATATGTTCTTCTGTTATAACATATGTTCTTCTGTTATAACATATGTTCTTCTGTTTCACAGATTGTGGAAAATGTACATTGTAATAAGTACATAATAAGTATAGAGGCATATCAATTTTATTATGTTCGAATGAGTGTAACACCATTAAAATGCATTTGGAACATTTTCCCCCATTGTCAGTAACGCAACGGAATACTTTTGATTGCCCTGTAATTGAACTATGCATCCGATTTTGATAAAATTTGAAATAATTCGACAAAATTATGTGATAATTATGTGTTTTAATTTTCAAACGATTAAAATGCATTTGAAACTTTTTTCCCCATTGACCGTAATGTAATGTAATACTTTTGATTGTCTCTGTAATTGATCTACGCATCCGATTTTGATAAATTTGAAAAGACTCGACAAAAATATGTTACAATTATTTATTTCAAATTTCAAACGATTCGGTTGTGTAGTTTTTTCGTTATTATATGCGGACAGACGGACGGACTGAACGACAACTATAGGTGCTACGTATTTACATATTTATGAACTCACCTAAAAAGAGACAGGGGTAATATTAACAATAAAAATTACACAATATATGATCACCAATTTTCGTCCATAAAGTCAGAAAGCTGAGCAACCAGGATTTTTGAGCTTTTTGTTGTATTATTAACTATATGTAGAATAGGTAAGTTTACCGGATAAATAGTTGCCATAGCTTCTCTCTGATTGGTCCAGTTGATTGAGTTCACAAAGAATCATTAGTATTGGAAGAAAAAAAAACAATTAAATCCCTATAACGAGAAAATTGCCTAAGTTTAAATACGATCTCTTTTAGCCAGATCAAACGAATTATGTTTACTATAACATTGTATTAGGTGGAATTCTGAAAATATTTTTAAATACCTTTGTGTATTTAAAAGGAAAAAATATGATAACAAAGAATATTTTCTAAAACGTAATTTTTAAAATTCCTTTTGGCTAAAATCCAAATTTTCAAATGCACAATCCGGCAAGCTGCTTAGACTATATACAGACATATAATTTTTTAATACCTTAAAGTATAGGTATAATTTTAAAAGTAAATTCGATAAACAAATTTTAAATCTCATATTTCTTGTCCAATAAATGTACGAATTACACCTTTATGATCTTAAATGCCGAAACATTTATGCATCAAAACACACACTAAATTTCTTTATGTTCTGATTTTTCGAATTTAAAAACTGTTATAACTTTTTCTTTATCAGAAAAATAAGCACTTTCTTTGAAACACAAATACGTCTGTTTGAGAAAATCAAAATTACGCTAATTTATAGTATTTGTTCTGGTGTAATGATAAAAAAATATTCCTTAGCATTATACATTTTTTTTCTCAGTCCTATTTTTTTAAACTATCAACAAATAAGACTACTTTCATTAGTCTCGTCTCTAAGTAATTAATTTAGCATTACAAAAAAGACTCCATCGCAAAAAGAATAAGAAAATTTTTTCCTTATTTTTTCTCCCCTGAAAGTCTTTGAAGTAGCTAAGAAACCTCAAAACAATCTGAAGAGGAGTTTTAAAGCTTCATTATTTTTTTAACTGAATAATTGTTTGTATCATTATGTATCAAATTCTACTTTAATGTCGTTCCAATTGCAGTTTTTAAGATGAATTAAAAACTAAAGAAAGCATGTAATTTAGTTTTTTTTTGCAATTTTAAATTATATCTTATATATGTTACCGTTAAAGCGTATAATTAAATTAGTTAATAAAATACCATGTTATTTATGAAATAAATAACCAATTTCCTTAAAGCGTGTAAAATTATTGGATTTTAATATTTAATTAGTTATTTTACAGAATAACGATTGCATAGCCATTTAAGGTTTAAAATAAGCAATGTGACATTAAAACAAATCCATTGCTTTATGAAATAACTGATTAAAAATAATTAAAGTCATTCAGCAAATACATTTCAAATTATTAATATATGATTTTAGATGTGATTAAAGTCCTCTTTATAAAGCCCAGCACTCATTGTTATGTTTTCCTGAAAAATATGACATTGTCGGTGACAAACATAGTTAACGATTTCATTAATATTTATCGACAATGAAAAATACCTAGGTCTATACAAAATTCTAATGTTAGAAGACTATCATTGGGTAAATCATACCATTGGAAAGAACTACTCAAGACCGATGTGAAGATATAAGTAAAGTAATCATGCACGCAATAATTAAAGACTTATTAAATACAGAGTGATTATATAAAACAAAATCCTGACATTTGGGCTCCTAACTATCATACCATTCACAGAAACTGAATGAAATTTTGCCAAAAGGTATTTTGGGGTATGCGCTGAAAAATGATATGGAGAACAACAGAGTCACTTAAACAGTTACGGTTACAGTGAAAAATTTCGAAAAAATCAAATGGCAACACCCAGTTTTTGTATTGGAATATGATCTCCATTGTGGAAAACCCTATATAGCGTTGGAACGACAACTGTAGCATGAAAATCACTGGCGGCAGATAGGCTAAAATTGAGAACAACCAATAAGGACAGAGAAGAAGCATTAAATAAAGCATTTTATTGTGTTTCGCAACATTTTCACATGACCTCCTTCACACACGATGAGACTTTGAATAGGCAGAATTGGATATCACTACAGCACGTACCATGGCAATAGGAATCTCCTGAATCGCAGTTAAGATGGAATCTTTCAAATCAGATTCAAATCAGATTCAGTTTGAGCACCAAACTGATACACTTTCGATATTAGATATCCCCACAGCCAGAAATCCATTGTTGTCAGATCAGGAGACCTTGGTGGCGACGGAAGCGGGAAATGACGGGAGATAACTCTGTCACTAAACTGTTGACTTAAGACACGTTTGACTCAAGACCCGACATGTAGAGGACCACCATCTTACATCCACACAACTTCAGATATAGCATTTTGCCGTTGCAATGCGGGATTCGCGTAACGAGTTAACATGTCCAGATAGCGAGCACTCGTTATATCACACCACACAGTCACTTTTTCCTCGTGTAATGGACGTGCAAGCACATCATGTGGATTATTCTCTGCCCAATGCACACAATTTTTCGAATTCACGTTAACAGTTAACGAGAACCAAGCCTCATCCGTCCACAAAATGCGATAAAGTTCAGCTGCTTTCTCCATCGTACCGGATAAAGAATTGGTTTGCAAAAAAGCCGTAATTCATAGTCTTAAACTTCCAACATCTGGACACGCTGGAATCGATACAGAAACATGTTTAGAACAGAGCGCAGAATCTTGCTTACAGTTGAATTCGGCAGATTCAGAACACGTGAAACACGACGTGCAGTTGCGGGACGAACTGTGTTTATCGTTGGATGGAAATCTGCAACAGCTTCCACAGGAACGGAAGGTCGTCCAGACCGAGGTCGATCGCATGTGGAACACGTTTCTTCAAATTTATGAATCAAGTCCTCCATCAAGTATGAAATAACTGATTAAAAATAATTAAAGTCATTCAGCAAATACATTTCAAATTATTAATATATGATTTTAGATGTGATTAAAGTCCTCTTTATAAAGCCCAGCTCTCATTGTTATGTTTTCCTGAAAAATATGATATTGTCGGTGACAAACATAGTTAACGATTTCATTAATACATATCGACAATGAAAAATACCTAGGTCTATACAAAATTCTAATGTTAGAAGACTATCATTGGGTAAATCATACCATTGGAAAGAACTACTCAAGACCGATGTGAAGATATAAGTAAAGTAATCATGCACGCAATAATTAAAGACTTATTAAATACAGAGTGATTATATAAAACAAAATCCTGACATTTGGGCTCCTAACTATCATACCATTCACAGAAACTGAATGAAATTTTGCCAAAAGGTATTTTGAGGTATGCGCTGAAAAATGATATGGAAAACAACAGAGTCACTTAAACAGTTACGGTTACAGTGAAAAATTTCGAAAAAATCAAATGGCAACACCCAGTTTTTGTATTGGAATATGATCTCCATTGTGGAAAACCCTATATAGCGTTGGAACGACAACTGTAGCATGAAAATCACTGGCGGCAGTGCATGGGCCTCGCCGTAATCTATAGTTGCGGCGGTAAACACGTAATGTCTCTGCGGCATTTTGTCCATTCAGGTAATAAATTTTTACGATTTCCCCAACGTTCTTTCCCTGAAAGCGGCTCTTGTTCGTAATGGCAGAAATCAACATACGCGGATCGCATTTCGCAGTGCCTTTCTTTCACCTAGCGTGACGATATCAGGCATGACTGTGTCTTACGCAGAACCCGAAATTTGCGTTTCTTGGCTTTTTCTTCTCGTTTTGTGGATAACTAATCAAACTGGGATATCAGCCGAAGAAATGGTGCGACGTGTGACATAAATGAACCGAACATTTATGGTCTGGTGCACGGCAAAGACCTTTTTACAATTACCTTGCCTAGCTCCGGTGATTTTCATACTACAGTTGCTATTCCAACGCTATTTAGGGTTTTTTACAATGGAGATCACATTCCAATACAAAAAACTGGGTGTTGCCAATTGATTATTTCGAAATTTTCTCACTGTAAGTGTTACTGTTTGAGTGAAACGGTTGTTTTCCACATCATTCTTGAGCACAAATCTCAAAATATCTTTTGCCAAAACTTCATTCAGTTTCTGTGAATGATATGATCGTTAGGGGCCAAATGTCGGGATAGTTTTTTTATAATCACCCTGTAATTTAAAGAAAGATCGGAACCACGGGGAAACTTATTCGATAACAGAGTCCCCCTGCATGCGATAGATGAATAGCTTATTTACAGTAGAAAGTCAGAGAGCCAGGTTTGGTGCCTTGACCAACGTAGCGGCTCTTCCATAAGTAAATATAACTGCGTGTAAACCCACCCGGATATAATAAGTGGCCTTAAGGCGGAGAATTAGCAGCATCAAATAGCATGTGTTAATTAGTATAGCCCATAAAAAAATGTTCTTTTCAATTGCTCTAGTTACAATTCCTGTAAAAAGTAAAACTCAAATTTCGTATCAAATGCATTCAAACATTGCAAATTCTGTATCCTAATGCCAGTTCTGCTTATTTCATTGTGTATTTGCTTCATTTTAGCAATTAATCTATTGCTTTATATATTCATAACGTCAATCTTCATGTTCAATTTTCACTAGTTGCAAGATACTATATGTTTTATGTGTCTTTTAGTTTAAAATGTCTGTTTATTCCCTTTTATTCAGTTATATTTCTTTTGTCACCCCCCTCCTATTATTCCAGAAATTTTCGTTTACAGCCTTTTTTTTCATGGTTTACAACGTCTTATAAGTCCAGTAAACTTACATTCCCCCTCTGGAATTTAAACTATTTCCAATTTCATACTTGCACTTTAAACAATCAGTTATTTATTCCCTATCTCTTTCAGCATATCTTCCATTATAGGGTTTCTTCCCCCACTACAGATCTCTTATCTCTTTCTTAGTTGTCTCATTGTTCTCACCTGTTTCAGCTAGCATTTAGCTTTTGTTATCATCTGTAAAATTTTCTCTTAGTGTCACTCAAGCTTTTTATGAGCTGTCAGAGATAATTTTCAAGCAAGCGTTTTTCAAAATAAGCTTTATTCTGCATCGTTTTTTTCTTTATTCTCCTTTTTTTAATATGATTCATTGTTCTATTTACGGCAATATTCGTAGTTAATGTCAAGTAATCCTTCTCCCATCGTCAGGCTTGTGCTAAGTGTCTACTAATATTTTCATGTTATATTTTTATTTTGTTTAGTTTCAAATGTATTTTAACCTTCTTTGGGATTAGCGTGCATATGTAACCGCACTTAAGTAACCACCTTATATAACATCTCTATCTTATTGGTAAACATACTTAACTAGTTAAACATAGTAGTCGTAAAAGATACAAACATACATGCCATAAATCATCATTAATATTGAAAAATCATGCCAAGTACAAAATCTGTCTTGTAAAACTAAAATATACTGTTAAACAGTAACGCATGTCTACGAATGTGTCACCAAACATGAATACCAGATCAAACTGACAAACAAAAGATATATCTCCCCGTCTCAAAATGCCAAACGTACACATCAAACGCAACTTAGGCAAACAAAACAAAATGAACATCCAAAAAAGCTAACACAACATTCACCAGTGCGATTACACCAGGCGGTTTCCAGTAAAATCAAGACAACAAAAAATTTAAAACGAAGACAAAGTTAGAAGAGCAAAACAAAGAAACATCAGACAATTTAGATAAATACTGTGAGAATGATGACACTGCGACTGAATACGAAGAAACTGACTCGGAATCAGATTCAGGCAAATCTAGTAAGGAAAATGCACTCGATATAATTAATGCCCTTGAAGTACGTGAACTGAAGACGGATCTTCAAACACTTCGTGATATCCCAGAAACAGGTAAAAGAAGATCAATAACAGTTGAAAAAGCGCTCAGAACAATAAGCTATATCAGAGTTATAGAAAAACTAACATCAAGATTACCAGTAATAAATAGTTTGTAGGACGATTGATAAAGCATTGGAAATAATTTCAAATTCAATAGTAGAACTTGAAGTTAGAGCACAGCATGCAGAGGCAAAATATGAGATATTGGAAAACATGACGCACAAGCAGTTAGAAAAGGTTGAATTGATACAGAAGAAGAAATACACGAGAGAAAACACGAGGAAAAAGCAATCAAACCGCCATTAAAATATGCAAAGGCTGTAAAAGCAGCCACATCAACAATCATCATACAGGCAACAGAGGACAGAACAGCCGAGGAAGTAGAAAAGTAAGTTCTAAATCATTCCAAAGATCACCATGGTAATGTTAAAAGTGTACAAAAAAGCAGGAATGGAGTAAAGATCATCTGTGATAGCGCAAAGGATGCCCAAGACCTTAAAAGGATAATTACTGAAGATAGCGAGGCAAGCGATGCACTAGAAGTTAAACATGCAAGTCTTAGAAGAAAGAGAATAAGTATTTTCAACATCCCGAACTGGGTGCCTGAAGACCAGGTATCAGCAAAACTTGAACGCAACTTAGGGGTCAATAATAACGAATACAATGAAGATGTTGTCAAAATGATGAAGCCAATGGAAGCCAGGAATAAAAAGAAACACATTCCAGTCACTCTCCCGGAACCTCTGGCAGATCACCTCCTTAAAAAGAGGACGGTCTACCTGGGATTCAAAGAATGTCCAGTCAAAAGCTTCGTAACAATTCAGAGATGCCACAAATGTCTCGGTTTTGACCATGTCGCAGCACACTGCGGAAATACACGGAGATATTCCACATGTGCAGGGGAGCACAATTACAAGAATTGCAAATCAAACCACGAAGAATGTGCCATGTATATTCAATATAACAGTGCCAACAGAAGATGGTTGAGAGCTCAAAAGCGAATAGACCATTCGGCCCATTCTGGACATTGTTGTCTTTGCCAAACACTATTACAAAGTAGACAGTTAGAACTTCAAGAGGGTAAGATACAGCTAACAAAAGGCTTACAAGTGATAGAGGGATTAGTCTCAATTCACAAGTATAGTGGAAAACCAAAAATATCTAGGACCACTCATGAAGAACAAGACAGGTATCAACGCAGAGATGAACAAAGAAGAAGATATCATGCTTAATACGGCCATATATAATCACAAAAATGCACCATCCCAAAATGCAGCACAAACACAAAATACACATTATAAAAGCTATTCAGATCAATCTTCACAACAGCAAATGCGCCACAGAAGAATTAGGGGGGTACATAGGAGCCGAAGGAATACATGTTGCTATGTTGCAAGATTTCTACCAGAACAAGCAAACAGGAGAAATAGCAGGTGTAAATTCAAAATATTGGTCAATAACAAAAAAAAAACTAACAGGTCAGCTATTATAACAAAATTAGGAACAAACCCCATAACGCTATCCGAACAGGAATTCGTATTAACTATAACCATCGAAAAAAATAAAGAAACATTTACAATTATTAACACATACGCTCCCTCCACTGCTGACTTTTCAATGGTACTATCAGAAATTGAGAATACTCTGAAGTTAGCCAAAGGTGAAATCTTACTAGTGGGAGACTTTAATGCACACTCACAAGCATGGGGATATAATGATATCGACGACAGAGGCCATAAACTCACAGATTTCATCCTTCTGAATTCAATGTTTGTCCAGAACCCACCAGGTGCCCCCGCCTCCTTTCGGACAATGAGAAATGAAACAGAAATTAAGGGATGGCCAGACTTAACAATAGCAACTCTTAAACTAGGAGATAAAATTAAAGAATGGGAAGTCAGCAATGACAAATCCCTCAGTGATCACAAATTCATAAAATTTAAAATTCAACATGACAACAGCAGCCACCATAGTCACAGATTAGCAACAAAACACGGAAAACACAGAAAATTTGACAAAAACATTAAAAAAATTGGAAAGAAATATATCAAAGAGTAAGTATCGAATATAGATGAATTAGATAACACTACACTCAGACTTCAAAATGAAATTACAACTGTAGCTTTTAAATGCTATATAAAAAGATCAACGCCTGATATAACAGCCCATCATGGTGGACCGATGAATTTAAAATAGCAAGAAATAGAATTAGGGCCTTCAGGAGGAGATATCTAAAGCAAAAAGATGAAGAATTAAAATCAAAACAACATATAGAATACAAAAAAGAAAGAGCTAACCTTAAAAAATTGGTCCCAAAAACAAATATTTTAACCTGGAAAAGATTCTGTGAGGATGCAATAAACACATACGGCTCCCAATATAAGCTAGCCTCTGGCAAAGTTACAAAACCTCCAAGACTTGTAAACATTTTACCAGACAAAAAAACAGTAACAACAAAAGAAACTCTTAATCACTTCCTAAATAGCCTGTATCTATCAGACCAGACTATAGAACATAAGCTAATACCAGCCCCACCCAGATTTAACGACTCAAACTCACCTGAGATAACTAAACAGGAACTAAACAGAATAATCAAAAATATAAAACAAAACAAGGCTCCAGGTACGATTTCATAGATTATAACTTAATTAAAAGAATACACTTTGCATCGCCACAACTTTTATTTATACCATTCAATACATGCCTCAAGTTTAACTATTTCCCAAAATTTTTTAAAATAGGCACAGTAGTACTGTTTCACAAAGCGGGTAAAAATCCCAAAGATCCGAAAAATTACAGACCAGTATGCCTATTACCAGCATTCAGCAAAATATTAGAAAGAATAATCCACGGTAGAATCAACTACCACTTTAGAAAACGAAATTTCTAGAACGACAAACCATACGGGTTTAAACAAGGGTAGTCAAAAGAACATGCACAAGATGAACTTATTAAAAAATTAAACAAGATAAAGAAGAAAAATATCAAACACTACTAATTTCAATGGATATTAAAAGCGCATTTGACAATATAAGATGAGAAAAATATCAAACACTACTAATTTCAATGGATATTAAAGGCGCATTTGACAATATAAGATGGCCAACAATTGCTAAAAACCTGAAACAGTCTTCCTGCCCCACATACTTAATTAATTGGATCATTAGTTTTCTGGAAAATAGATATGTAACTTCAGAAGAAAATGGTATAAAAGTAACAAAACAAACATCTGGCGGCTGCCCACGAGGAAGCTGCTTGGGGCCACTACTGTGGCAGATAATAGCCGACACAGCACTTAAAAAGCAATGGGGTAAAAATGTCAGAATTCAGGCTTTCGCGGACGTCTTCTTGCTAATTTTAAGAGCCAAAAACAAAAGAAGAATTTATAAAACAAGCAAATAAAGTAATAAAAGAATTTAACGAATGGATAATAATTAATTGTTTAACAATAAATTGAGACAAAACAGAAGTATTATACTTAAACAGAGGTCACACAAGAAATCTCCCAACCGTAAACTCATACAAGATAGAGGGCATAAAATTCAATGGTAAAAAGTTAGAGGCCAAAGAACAAATTAAATATTTAGGGGTAATGATATACAAGAATCTTAACTTGCTCCCGCAATGCCAACAACAAACAAAGAAAGTTAGAAAATCATTTTGGATGATGCGGCGAATGGTCTATAACCCAACATAATTAAAAGTTAGTATAGGACAGTAGTGGAGAAAACACTGACCTACGCTGCCTCAATATAGGGACACTACTTGAATATTCGCAGCAAGGAGGTTTTATCTAGCTGCCAAAGACAATTTGCATTGGCCATAGTCAGGGCTTACAAGATAGCCTCAACGGCGGCACTTCAGGTTCTCTCAGGCTTGATTCCAATTCACCTTCAAGTACAATACGAAGCAACTTACGGCACAGTTACGAGATTACGCAAAAAAGAAACATACACAAAGTTACTATCCATCACACAGATTATACCAAAAAGATCAATATTTGGAGCAAATATCCATGAGAAACAGTAGAAACACGATTAGGATACAATGTAAGAGACGTAGCCATATACACAGATGGTTCTAAATTGGAATCAAACGCTACGGGTTCGGCTTTCGTAGCATACAAAAATGAGCAAAAAATCAAGACATTGTCAATGCCACTAAGGAAGTGCAACAGTGTTTTCCAAGCCGAACTACTGGCCATACTGAAAGCAGCAGAATGGGGTAATACCACAGGTCAAAATTACAGCATACGCTCGGACTACATGTCAGCCATACAAGCATTAAGTAAACCATTTAATGTAAATAAAATAATAGATACACTACAACAAACAATAAAAAATTCAAATAATAAATTTAAAATCAGCTGGGTCAATGCTCACATTGGTATCGAAGGAAACGAGAATGCTGATGCACTGGCCAAACACGCAGCACTAAACCCTTACAATGCAATCCCTTATCATATGGAGAAACCAATAACAACACTAAAGACGATACTTAAAGAGCTAACAATAAAACAATGGTAGTTCGAGTGGGACTATGGGGACAAGGGCAGGCTGACACACAAATACTTCCAAAAATCGATAAACACAGATTAGTAAGCTGCAAGCTACTTTCTCAAACCTACACAGGTCATGGCACCTTTCCAGCATATCTACATAGATTTGCTTTGGTAGAAACAACAGAATACGAGTGCGGGTTAATAGGTACATGCAAGCATTATCTCACAGCTTGCCCGCTCACACAAACACTCCACCTGGTCAACATAACACCAAACAACGAGCAACTTTGGCACAAACAGCTAGCTCAAAATAAACACCTGCAAGCAAAAGGCAAAGCAGTGATCAGATGGCTTATAAATAACATAGACCTAATTTCACACTAAATTGTGGCAAAACTATTCAAACCTCTCTCTCCATCCACACATCATTACGTGAGAAAAATTAGCAATCTACTGCAGAGCATTACAAAAAATTAAAAAGCAATAAATAGAACCCTGTGTTACTCAATCCCCACACTTCCGAAAAATAGGGAACATTAGAAGACCATTACTTCTACTGAAAACAAAAAGAAAAATAATAGAGAATTAAAAGAAGTTTACTATCTCTGCAACAAAACAAAAAAGGGCATTAAAAAAGCTTTACTTTTTTTGAACCAAAAAAAAGTGTATTAAAAGAATTTTACTTTTTTATGAACAAAAAAAGGGCATTAAAAGAGCTTAACTTTTTCTGTACCATAAAAAAAGGCTTTAAAAAACTGTACTTTTACTGCACCAAATAAAAAAAGCACTGTGTGCACAAAAAAAATTTAAAATATAAATAACTGGCATTCAAATGCACCATAAAAATCGAGCTATTTGCCCTGTAGTAAAGTGGTAGTCTTTTAGAGATGAACTGATGACCCACGAGCTCATTCATAAATGCAAACGAAGTGATAACAGCAATCATAACAAATTAAATGGATGAACTGATAGCCCTCGAGCTTAATATAACAGAAATAAGCAAAAGCCAACAAATAAAAGTGTAAGTGCAACTTTATGTGAAAACAGACATCTCTAAAAAGAATAGACGAACTAAAGGCCGACCAACAGGCTCCACCCTATATCGCACCAAGATAATAATATTTTACCAGTGAACAAGGAGAAAATATCAACTGGTATTCCCGATTGTGACTACAACCAATATATGTGACATCAATTACCAAGATATGAGAAAATGAACATAAGACAAACAGGAATATATGGACAGCGGTGGCCCAGATGGCAGAGCGTCATGCTTGTAGACGTAAAGATCGTGGGTTTGAGGGTCACCGCTAGCTAAAAACCCGCCATGTACGCTAACGGCACCTGGTGCATGTAAAATCCGTCATGGGTGCAAAGTCCTCCAAGTTATCTGTGAATTATACCTCTGGAGGTGCCTTTTCAGGTGAAGACCTCGTCATCCGATCAAGGCTCTAATTTACGAGATCAAACTCGAGTATCGGTTGTCGTATAGACAGCTCGTATGAGCTCTGTGGAAGAATTAGCGTTACCCCCTTTCTTTTTAATCCCTTCCAGTTCCAACATCGTACGAACGAGCCCAAAGAGATAATTAAAAGTAACCTAGAATAGGTCAGGATAGTAACTAATATTATAAAAATAATATCAATACAGCCACATTCAGGTAGATCTCAGTTTGTGACAATCAAGCGGCTTCTGCCCCGCAGCCAGGTAAAAAAAAAGAAACTCGTTAAGTTAGGGATATTGCCCTACAGGCAGGGGCCTGGTCTATGGTATAATAATAATAATAATAAGCTTAATGTTTTGATATTGTACAACAATTCTTAATTTCAGGTAAAAAATAATTTCATAGATTTTTTTTATAATTTACGTTCATCATTCTTAATACTATATTTTTACACTGAGAGTTACTATTAAATTTTTAATGATTAATTCATATTCTATAACCATTTATTAATAGAAGAGTATATTATTTATTTAAAAGAGAAGAAAAATTTATCTGTAGGCCACCATAATTTCACGATAAATAAAATATCTCAATCTATATACTGTATAATAGTAAAAAAAATAAGTTTAATAAAAGAAAGAAAAATAAAGTGAGTAACTATAGAATGCAAATAAATATTTATTTTTATTAACATGCTTTAAATACAGCAATAAATTAAAATGAAATTATTAAATGATATTAAAGAGCGTGGATTTTTTTTATCACTGTAACCCTATAAATGCCATGCAAAATTGCTATAATAAAATTAATAATAATATTGCCTTATAAATGCAATATAAAACTGTGAAATTGCGAAAATAAATTTGCATCATGTATGCATTAAACAGCGAAAAAACAGTGAAATCTTTGTATAAATGCATGACATTAAATAAATGGTATTATTTGCGTAAGAAAAATACGTAAACAAATTAGAGATAATTTTACAATTTACACTTCAAAATGCCATGTTTTCAGTAAATAGGGTATAAGAAATGGGAGAAATTCTAACATGAATGTGAGACTTTCTAAATAAATGATCATTTGACGGATGTTGTTCTTTATTCTGTGTTGAAGTTAAACGTTCTGTCAATAAATTTGACTAAAACCAATTAGTTTATCAGAAACATTTATTTTGTACAAATAGAAAATGAACTATGCAAATAATAAACGAGTATTTAAAAAGTCTACATTATTGTAGGTTTTCTAATATTTGAATCTAAAAGATATGTTTATTTGTCATGTTTTTGACCAAAAATTACTACATTATTGCAACATGTTGTCATTTGATGACAAAAATTACTCTTTTACTGGATTAATTCTGCGTAGATTGATCCTACGATTCTTTTCTATTTCTTATCAAATTTTATGATAGATCTTTAATATTTTTACAGTTTCTTTCCAAATGTAATGCGTGATATATTTGGACAGTATGGCATAAAAATATGGGCAAAGCGCTATTTTTTTTTCAAACTAAAATGTTGGCTTTAACTAAATGAAAAAATTCTGTCATTAACATTATCATGCCTAGAGTCCCAATTTTAGGACGCTTCGAATTTTGATAAGTTAGTACATATTTTTCTTTTTTTTTAACATGAAAATTGCAAGAAATAATTATTTATGAATGTCTTTGTCTGTTACAAAAAGTTGCCAGCACAAGATGGATATTTACAGCCTCTGACAAAAAAAGTTCGGTGAATGAATTCAAAACGGCCAATCTGGCAACACTGAGAAGAGAAATTGCTACCCTTGCATAGAAGCAAATGCTGATAATCTCCCCCTCCGTTGTCCGGCTGGACGTCGTTTATTAAGATTTGCTTTACAAAATGCTTGTTCAGTGTGTTGGTTCTTAACTGAGAACAGGAAAATGAACGAACAAAAGATCAGTTTAAAGTTTGGTTTTAAGCTTTGCAAGACACCGAAAGAAATTCATGAGGGATGGTGCAAATTAAACATCCACCATACTCGCCAGATCTTAATCCTCCAGACTTCTACCTATTTCCATGACTCAAACTCTCTTTGAAAGAGATTTGACCAAATTGCTGACATCACATGAAACGTGACAAAGCTTTTGAACTCCATTCCAAAAGAAGACTTCTTGCGAATTTCCCAGGATATGTATAGCAGATCTCAGCAGTGCATAGTTAAGGAAGAATATATTATATTATTTCGAAGGATGGTATAGTAACTTTCGTTAATATTTCATTTATATTAATGCTACAAGGCTATTTATCGCACTTTATTGTCAGAGGTTGTATTCGCTTAAATGAAGTTATGGAGTTTATAGATTTTTTATTTTTTCAAGAAGATGAAATGTATAATTACTATTACTTTTTCCTTTTGTATCAATGATAGAAAGAAATAAGTCATAATCTTGGCATGTAGACTTCTTTGAATCATATATCTATTAAAATTGTAAAATTATATGTTCTAGCCTATTTTAATGCATTTTTGTAAAGTACAAAACATAGCATTCTAGACACGAATTGGTACATGTTTTCATTAACCATTTTGACGACAGTTATTTTATATAAAGTATAACTTCTAATATGAAAACAACTTGTATAAAATGGAATTTTACACTGGTTATTTGCATTTATATCTAATCAGTTTTTATTGTATCATATTTATGATGGGGAACCTATACTGAAGTTATTACTTGTGCCCAAGTCCTCTTTATAAGGCCCAGCTCACCTTCTTATATTTTCCTGAAAACTATGATATTGCCGGTGACAAACATAGTTAACGATTTCACCAATACTTTACGACAATGAAAATACCTAGAACGATGCAAAATTTTAATGTTAGAAGACCCATCATCTTTTCAAGTTTTTATATAATAAATTGTTTTTAGGCTTGAATTACCAATAATTTTAGTTTATTATTGAAAATATTTATAATGTTATCAGTCTCTGTTAAAAAAAAATATATACGCCTTGATATAGTCATAAAAAAGCAGAAGGTATGCGCTAAAAGCCTAGAGTATACATACTATAGCTTTCTTGAAGAACATAGGGTATACGGTGGTCCTTAAAAAATTCAGAAGGTATACGACGTATACCCCCGTACCCTTCACTACATCTCTAATAAATATATTTAATAGTTCATAAAAATACTAATTATGGCATATAATATACAATTTAAAAGCTTATTTTAATTAATTTAGGTAAAACATATAATTATGCATATTTTCATATTTTGTACACTTACACTTTATCAAATAATGACAAAAAAAATGATGTAATATTTTTAGTATTTTTTCTGTTCATTTTGTAACATTTAAGTCATTTTATCAACAAATTTGAGAAGAAAAATCTAGTATATAAGGGTTAAATATAAACAGTATTGCAATTTAAAATTAATGTTATAGAAAAACTTTGTGTAAATGAAGAAACAAACTCTGCTTGCAAAACTACTATGAGGCTGAACGATGCTATAAAGACATTAAATTTAAAGCATTCCCAATTTTACTTATATTTGGCGCCAACCCCAAGAAAGTTTACCAGGAATAGGCCAAAGTTGATTCAATATTTAATGAAAGAAATGCTTCGGTTTCTTGGAATCAAATAAATTTTTGTCTTAATGTCTAATCATATATCATCATTTAATGTCTAATATCTAATCAAATAATATATTTGTCTAATTAACTAAACGTAAGTTTTTGTAGTTTTTCCATTATAATACATTTCAATAAACATCATGAAGAAAAAAATATGCTGTTTGTATTGCTGCTTAAGTACTTTATGCATCCGTCAAATTTGAGTTAGATTTCACTGAATTAGAAATATTTAATGTTATTTTTTTAAAGCATTGTAAAATAATTTTAACTTCTTGAAATACATTCTGAACAAATTTCTGCTCCAGAAATATTATAGCTCATTCTCCGTCTTTTCTTTTGAAGTTAAATTTTGTCAATATTCTTTTCAGTAACTTGTTATCTATCATTTTTTATACAAAAAAATTGAAAGATTTAAAATAAGTATAGATTGAAATATTTTGAAAGTAAGCTAATAATTTTAATTTATTCTTAAAAATATTTATTATATTGTTAGTCTCTGTAAAGAAATATATATATGCCGTCATACAGTTATATAAAAAAAATCATAGGATATTCGCTCAAAGCCTAGAGTATACATACTATAGCTTTCTTGAGGAACAGAGGGTATATGTTTTTCCTTAAAGAAATCCAGAAGATATACAGCGTCTACCCCTGTATACCCTCCACTACATCCCTGTATATCATATATAAATATATTTCAATAGCTCATAAAATTAATAATTACGGCATATAATATACAATTTAAAAGCTTATTTTAATTAATTTAGATAAACTTATAATTATGCATATTTCCATATTTTGCATGCTTACATTTTATCAAATAACGAGAAAAAATTTAATATAACATTTTTAGTATTTTAAAACAGTATAGTAAAACAGTATTGCAATTTAAAATTAATGTTATCGAAAAACTGGCGCTAATCCCAAGAAAGTTGATACAAAAGTTAATGAGAGAAATGCTTTGGTATTTTGGAATCAAATAAATGTTTGTCTTAATGTCTAATGCCTAATCATATGTCATCATCTAATGCCTAATATCTAATCAAATAAAATGTTTGTCTAATCAACTAAACGTAAGTTTTTGTAGTTTTTCCATAATAATACATTTCAATAATTATTATTAAGAAAAATATTTTATTTGTATTACTACTTAAATATTTTATGCATCCGTCAAATCTGATGGAGATTTCACTGAATTAGAAATATTTAATGTTATTTTTTTTAATAGTAATTTTTGCATTGTAAAATAATTTTAACTTCTTGAAATACATTCTGAACAAATTTCTGCTCCAGGAATATTATTATTCCTTCTCCGTCTATTATTTTGAAGTTAAATGTTATCAATATTCTTTTCAATAACTTGTTATCCATCATTAAAAAAAAACTTGAAATATTTAAAATAAGTATAGATTGAAATATTTTGAAAGTTTTTCAAGTCGAACATTAAAATTGAGTAAGAGCTGAAATGTATCATTTATAGCGTGACATTTTTAAAAATATTTTTTAGGTTAATACGTTAATTAATTCTTCATTTAGAACTTCAAGAAATTAAAAATTTTAACAATTGGATAACAGAAATTTAAAATGTTATTTGAATACTATGCATTCATTTAAGAAAATATGTAATTTTAGGAAATCGTTTACATTTTGTTATCAAATTTTAACACATTTTCAAATATTTCTTTTCTTGTCTTCAAATCATAAATGAAAGCATTTCTATCTTAATAAAGGAAGAAGGAAGTTGATTATTAAATTTTGCAAATTTTCCGAACAGGAATCAAAATTTGTTTCCAAAATATGGCAGGAAATTAAAATGTAAATTCAGCGTAATAACTTTCATTTTGAAATCACAAATCTCATAAAGTACAACAAGTATTACTGAAAGATAAAGGAAATGCCTCAAGTAAAATTTTATTTTCAGGAAAAGAAAACGGATTTTGTATGAATAGAGATATAAAATTCAGGAAATATATTTAACCCGACTGTTCCGGGAATTATTTTTGAAGGCTCTTTGTATTTTTAATGCGCAACTCCTTTCTTTGCCATCTACTAATAAAACGTGTGCACTGTAAAAAAAAAAAAAAAAAAAAAAAAAAAATGTAAAATTACTAAATTTTATCTAAGAAATTGGAATTCCTAGAACTTTTTATGTAACTGTAACAGTAAAACTTCCTGTAACAGAATCGGTTACACGAATTTTGAATTTGTGGATACATTTGTCATATATTGTAGAATTACAGTACACTGTAAAAAAAATCTGTCAAGATACTAAACATTTTCTAGGAAACTGGGATTCCAAGAACTTTTCATGTATCGATAACAGGAAAAATTCATGTAACCGATTCTGAAACTTGAATTTTTGCTGTTACCGTTAGAGGAAAAGTTCTTGGAATCCCAGTTTCCTAAAGAAAGTTTAGTACCTTTACAGATTTTTTTTTTCAGTGTAGAGCGCCGATTAGCCGGACCGGTCCGGAGACTGAGAGCAATCGGACAACTTAAAAAAATGATTAAGGCAATTTTTTAGGTAATTTTACTTCTCACTTTTTTCAGTTTTAGGTGTGCCAAATGTAGTAGTGCACATTTTAACATATTTCAAATAGCAAGTTTAGAAGTTATTTTTTTAACTTTTTAAAATTTTATTTTCTATAAATTTGGAACAATGTAATACGTAGAAGTACACATAGAAATTATTACATGTATGTATCAAATTGGTCGGAGCGAGGGGAAGGGGCGTCCCTGTTTCTAAGGACATCAAAGGACAAAATAGGTAATTAATTGACCACTTTCAGAGAGTCTGGCGATAAAGAGGGATTTTCATAAGGGAAAATATATGCGTGTGACACTCACATGTTAGATGTGTAACTTCTTAAGAGCCCACAATAGTCGCTCAAATAGACCCGGATGATAATGTTAAGTCTATGGGGACGTTAGTTTCAAATATCTCGCTCAAATTTCAATACTTTAACTTGATTTTTTTGCATAGGATAACGTTAGAAGATCTACAACCGGACTAGTTTTTGCTTTTTCAATTTTGGTTTCGGATTTAAAAAAAAAAAAAAAAAAAAAAAAAAAAAAAAAAAAAAAAAACTTTATTTTTCGGAACCGGTTGAAACCGGTTCTGAAATTAAAACTATCATAATATAAAATATATGTAACGAAAATCGAAAAAGTAAAAACTAACCATATAAAAATATTAAAATCTGAGCAAGATATTTGAAAATAACGCCCATATAGACTTAACATTATTATCCGTGTCTGTTTGAGTGAGTCAAGTGGCTTCTTAATGCTCTCTTTTCATTTATTGGTATTTTTATTATTTCAGGATTAGTAAATGTTTATTTAGCAGTTAGTTTTCCTGGTATCAAACCGAATTTACTCTACTACATCTAAAGATGTTTCACTTTAAAAATTCCGTAGAAAGCAGAAAAATAAGTAGAATCCTTGATCGATAAGATAAATTGGCCAATCCGGTTAATCGGCATCCGGTGTATTCGTTGTTTTATGTATTTTTAAAAAAAGTGTCAAAGGGAAAAAGAGTAGTTAAATGAAATGAAAGTTTATGAGACGACATTACACAAAATCTAGTAATTTGGTTTTAAGCAAAAAAACAAAAGCTAATTCATCTGGTGGATGAAAAACTAACTTCAGTTAGTGGATTTAACGGAAAAGAAAAATGAATTGCTGTATCTTGTTTTCAGTTCAGTGTATGTAAAGAAAAAGGGGGAAAACTATACAGTATAACTTAAAAGATCCGGTATCTTCGGGACCGAGACAATGTCGGATTTTTGAAAGAATATCAAAAGTAGTATAAATAGGAATATCAAAATCAGTACAATATTTTTATTGGGGTTTTCAGCCATAATTTAACTGATTATTGAGTGTTAATCTCTATAAATAAAAGGAATTCTGAGGATAATTAATTAATTGATTGAGGCACAGGGGAAAGCAAATCTTGGCAATGCGCCAACTCGGTCCAGAGGAAGCAAATCTTGGCAATGCGCCAACTCGGTCCAGAGGAAGCAAATCTTGGCAATGCGCCAACTCGGTCCAGAGGTATAAAAGCAAGATAGAAAAAAACGCGCAGGTCTGTGCATTCAAGTACAACCACCCATATGTATATGCTGAAAGTTTGTTCTGACGCTCACCCGACGCACGTGGAGTGCCGATGGTCCGGGGAGAGTCACCGGGGGATCCGTCGCCAGCTGAGAGAGAAGCGTAGAGTCACCGGGGGATCCGTCGCCAGCTGAGAGAGAAGCGTACCATACACATAAATTATTAAATAAACTTTCAAATTAAGCCCGGCGAAGCGGGCTGCGTATGCTAGTTATGTAATAAAAAGAGAAAATATTAAAAAAAAATAATAATAAAACTGATTTTAATTGATATTTTCTATGCTGAGGAAACAAAATCTAATAAAGAATGAAATTATTTTTTCAGTAATAGTTTAGGAAATATCGCCGTCAAATTTGTGTGCTTCAGTTTTTCTTGCAAATCTTTAACAAGATTTTTTAAAATTATTTTATACAAATTAAGAATGTCTATTTCAGAAACACAGTCTTGGTTCTCGAAAGCATATATTAATTCTCCAGTCAAATTTATACGTTTTTCTAGTGTTCTTTTTTTTCTGTTGACTTATTCACCCTCTTCTTCTGAGCTGCCACAAACAATATTGGCGGTTCAACTTAGCATAGCGTCACCGATCTCGCTGCCTGTTAAATTGCTCTTCGTTGATATGTTTTCGTCGTTGCTTATCCAATCATCAAAATCCTTTTTTATCTACAATTCATGTATTTTCAGATTTTGCGTGTTCTATCAGGTTATAAATTCTTCCTCATCGTTGATGTGTCACCGTTGCGAAATTTTGTTCCATTTATTTGTTGTGCTATATATTCGCCAAAGTTGTTTATGGTGCTAAACAACGCTGACTCCCATAGAATTTGTTCAGAAAATAATTGTCTCAAACAAATAAAAGAAATCGAATATACATTTTTTTTTCAGTCCAGGCAAATATATTTATTAGTTTGTTTGAAAAAATTGAAATTTTTTCAATTTAGTTTCGCTTCTGTTATGCTGTCCAAAGTTTAATTTTAGAAAACCCGCTATATTTTACTGTGAAATACTTTTTCGAATATATTTTTAAATATATATTTAGGCCTTCATTTCGAAGGTCACATGCATAACATGCATTTTCAAACACTATCCATTACTTAGATAAGCTAAGAGTCATATAATGAGTCTGTTTGACTCCTTTATGAGTTTAAAAGTGTAAGATATGTTAAGAGGCTGACGGGGTGAACGGATTTGTCTTCTACTTATGATTTGCTTGGTAGATCATCACAGTCGCTCGAGAGCCTGAGGTCACTGAAGTGACTCAAAATGACTCCAGATACTTCCAATGAAGAATATAAGAATGATTATTCCATTTCAGGCTTAAATAGGGCAGAAAAGATATATATATATATCCCTATGTAACAGGATTTGGATAAGTCTGTATACTCATACGGTTACTGTGGAATCTCAGAATTAAAATTTTCTCCTTGATCCATGAAATATATTTATTTTATTTATATTTGCATGCAATATTTAAATTTATCATTTACCATTGTACTTTTTAATAATGGTTTCGAAAGTCTTTGTGAAATGAGAAGACGGGTTACTAAAATAGTGTTAATAAAACATCAGTTTAAGAATCCTATTTTAACCCTTTCGGCTTGGGCGTCTCTTAAACAAAATATAAATTTTATTTCACTGATACCATTTTTTCAATCGGAATTTTCTTCTAGTACATGATTTTAAAAATGCTCTAATTAAATAAGGTATTTTTTCCTCTATTGTAAGTGCCAAATAAAAAAAGATTGCAAAGAAATATGATGTTGGACATACGAGTATAAAGGGTTAAACAATAAGAAACCATACAAATAAGAAGAGTAAAAATTTATACAACGGGATAAAAATATGTGTATATCGAATAAAATCATAATTATTTTTTCTAAATTTATGAAACATCTTTTGTGTAACGTATTAAACAAATGTGTACAAGTAGGTATGAAAATAAAGGATTTCACTTAAGGATTACAAAGTAATTTATTTAGTTCGTTAATTCTGAATTTGTTTATTACTATTCTCGTTTAAAAATAATTTTAACATAACTTATTTAATCATCAGATAATTATTTATACAAATTATATAAACGACTGAAACAGACTTTTTCTCACCTTAATCTAATTAGAAGCTGTGGATAATGAGATTTCTGACAAAGAACTGTAGGAGCTTAATTGAAGTACACTTAAGAAGTAAAGGAAAACGAAAGAAGTCTTCAGCGATATAAAGGGAAAAAATAGTAAACTTTCAGAAATTTACTTCTGAATTATTTTATTAGAAACAAAATGGAACAAATGTTTGTTTTAGTTACACATAAATATAGCTATTGCATGCGAATTTAACTGAAAGGAAAAATTTAAGAGAATAACAATCATTGCCTTTCTTGTTCAAGATATTACTGAATCAAAAAAGAAAATTAAAAAAAAAAGATGCTTTTTAGTGCCTCAAAATATGAATTTTTTTTATAATACTCGTTTAATCGTGACCCATTTAACCAACTATGAGTTGACCAAAATTTACAGAATAAAATCGGATACAAAAACGAGCTTAATAAACTAAAAAAGAAATAACTTTTTTCATGCTTCATATTTGGTCAAATTAAATATAATATTGAATTATACAATATCAGGGCCCTGACTTGCACCAGTTTGTATATTTCATTGACAGCACTTTCTATAAACGGAAAAAAATTACATCCAGTTTCACAATAATGGTAAAAAAATATACATTTTTTTTTTTAATTTATCAATGCTAATAAAATATGAAAATTGTCGCATATAGGTACACTGTAACATGTATACTGCAATTTAATACTTTTGTCAATCAGTACCCAGTAAAAATTATTGAAAGTTCTATAACTCAGCTATTTTCTAAAATATAAGGGAAACAAAAAATAATCTGGAATCTTTGTATCAAGGTCAAACACACAAAGAAAACCTTTTTTTATTTATTTCTTGCTTTTTTGCACATAATTTTAAAATTTAATCAAAAAAATTTAATATTCCGCCATTTTGAAACAAGATCGCGAATGGAACTGGCGAACGAACTCGGTCCGGACATTGGTATGTGCTATGTTCGCACCAAGTTACATCCAAATCGGTTTATAAATGCGCGTATTATCACGCGTATTATTGAAAATCAGATCTTTTAAAAATGTGAGCAACACTAAAAATTAAAAGTGCTATAATTCAGCCATTTTTTACGATACAGATGAAACAAAAATGCTCTGGAATCTTTGTATCAAGGTCAAAGGCATAAAAGAAAAATCTTTTTCAGTTTATTACTTTTTTGTACCTAATTTAAAATTTTATTTTTTTTTTATAAAAAAAAATTAAATGGTCGCAATTTTGAAACAAGATTGCTGATATGGAACTGGCTAATAAACTCGGTCTAGGCCTCATTATGTACTATGTACACACCAAGTTACATTCAAATCGATTCATAAATATCACGCGACAAAAATGAGATCATTTCAAAATGTTAGCCATACTAGAAATTCAAAGTAACATAACTCAGTCATTTTTTAAGTCATAGACAAAATTAAAAGTGTTCTAGAATCGTTGTTTTAAGTTCTAACACATAAAAGAAAAATATTTTTCAACTTTTAATTTTTTCAAATTTAATTCTTAATTTTAAATTTTTGAAAAAAATTTAAATTGCCGCTATTTTGAAACATCATGGCGGATGATGCTGGGCAACGAACTCGGTCGAGACATTTGTTTGTACTATCTACATACGAAATTTCATTTAAATCGGTTTATAAATACCATCGTTACAGCATGACAAAAATCATATATATATATATATATATATATATATATATATATATATATATATAATTATTTTTCTTTTAAATATTCTGTTGGTATTATTTAGACACATTCTCTTTTGTTAAATCATTATACTGCGTTAGACCTTAATTTTAAGAGAAGATTCTCCCAGTATACTTTCAAAAAACATTTTTTTTAAATAAATTTAATGCTAAGGGAACTTCCGAAAGAAAACTTAGATTTTTTTTTAAATCTTTGCGTTATTAAACCTATAAAATATTCCAAAAATCGTTTTTAATTTCTACCTAATTTTTTAATTGTGAAGATTAGTTTAAAGACACTTTTTTGCAACTCGAAAAAGACCAAAAGCTTTAAACATTTTATTTTTATTTTTACTTGTACTCAGGCATAAACCATTAACACAACGACGTCTTGTTTAACGAAAATTAAACTAAACATTTTTAACTAAAGGAAACATCTTATTTTTTTCATGAATTAAACATTTTAAAAGCTTCAAAATTGAAAAATTAGTGCAAAAAACTGACCTCAAGCTTCAAACAGAAACCATTTTGTAAAATTTTGATTTATATTTCAAATTTGATCTCTGAATAATTTACTGTACTTTAAGAAATAATCTGATTTGTGTTGTTTTAGGTTGTTTTTCGCCAATTTCTTGTGTACCCTGTACATGCTGAACTTTAGAAGAGTTTAGAACAGTTTAAACATCAGCATTTTTATATAAAAATGCTGATACACACAGGGTAAAGTACAATTAACTAAAGTACAACAAATTCAATGCCAAAAACATTTTCTACTATATAGAATATTTAAACTGAAAGTAAACAAGAACGAACGATTATGCATCGAGCTTAGATTACTAAACACATTCAGAACAGTGAAACAAATTTCTAAATTTACTAATTAAACAGCTTGGAAAACGCGTAACTCATTAAAAAACCCAATTTTATCAGTTACTAGTTACAAATGTACTAGTTACAATCACCCAATTTTACAAATGTTAATTTATCAATAATGGCAAACTCGCCACGTTTTTACATCAAATTCCTTTAACTAATAAAATTCTACTAGCTATAGCTCGCTATTTTCTAAAAAAAGCATTTTATAATTGAATAAAAATCATGAAATTAGAGCGTAATTTACGAATTTTTCAGTTAATTTTCATTTTAAATATTATTTCTTGCTTATAATAAGAAATTTAATAAAATTACCAGAAAAAACTTTTCCAAATGTAAAATAAATAAAATTTATTTCTTCCCACCCCCGCAAAAGACCTTATGCTAAGCAAATACAATACATCGGATCGTAACATCCGTATCTATATTATTAATTTAAAATAGCTTTTAAAACAATAAATCTGACAAAAAGAAATATTAAATATTTATTTCTTCATTTAAAGCTTATAAAACTTTCAATGCTTTTACCGTCTAAAGAAATGATTAGCCAATTTTTAGAAGATTTACTGCAGCATTTGTTTTTTTCAGTTTGAAGTACGTCTTTTTATCTATCCTTAAACTATTTAGTTACAGTACCTTAAACTATTTAGTTACTATTTAGTTACTTTCATTAAAGTAAAGTTGTGTGAAGTTATAGCTCTAAACATTAAATAAGATTCAGAAATGTCGTTTCCAGCAATTTCAAATTTATTCTCTTGGATAAATAGTTACGTAATAAGTACATAAAAATTTACGCTCCTATATATCCCTTTTTTTAAAAAAAATATTTTGTGAATGATTGCATCTTTTAGCGTTATGCTTTTCATTTGGCTTTAAATTCATTATTTATTATTCAGTATACATTAACTGAAAAATGCGGCTTTTTGAAAAATATTTTACTGCGAGATTTTTTTTTACTGTAAAGCAGAACGGTAATTTATTGTATTTATTTTATTTTGAAAATATTTACAATTTTTATTATATAGTTTTAAATCCGCTTTTATACATTTAATGGGAGTTAACAGTAACCGTGGAGATTCGGGAAATACAATAGAAGTTTTGGAAATATATGATTGCTTTTATACCGAAGGAACTAATTTCCACAAGTATTTAGTTTAAATATATTATAAATTAGCTAGGCAAAATATTTAACTTCGATAAGTATTGGACATTCACTTAAATTATTGATACAAGAGATGCTTTTATTCAACGGG